>JAGFBZ010000824.1:0-600000 GCA_018398805.1 Hirundichthys speculiger | reverse complement strand
TTGGACACTCTGCACATTCTATTCCAAATCAAAACATTAACTTTTTTCTTTTCCCTTTTCTTCACTTTCTGTAAAATAATAACAAATCTGACTAAATTTCCCTGTTTTGATTTGGAATAGATAACAGGAAATTATGACATCATTCCGATAAGTCCGATATCACGACAAATAGCCCCGATAACATATATATTTTTGTCAACAGGGCAGTACCTCACTCTCTCTGAGTCTTAAATGACCGGCAGTGAATGTTATGTTCAAGTAACATCGGCATAATCAGAAAAACGATTTCTCAATCAGGAAAATCAAGAATACCCCCTCATCCCAGAAAACAACTTGTTAAGTCGGTCATAATTTTAATAGTTGCTAACTTGAATTGATATTCGCAGAATTTCCCCTCATGTTACACATAAAAAAGAAAAAAACATAAAAGGCTGAAAGAACGACTAGCACGTCGGAATTTATGTTACACCTTGAATGCAGTCTGCAGCACAACGTGCTGATCACAACAAACATGGCGGCGATGTTATGGAGCTTCGTTAAAGTATCAGAAGAAGATAGTTTGGTGGTTTTTTGTGACGAATGCTCCAAGCGAATTCTACAAGGAGGGAAGCAAGCATAAGCTTTAATATGTCAAACCTGATCAGCCACCAACAACATAACAATCGCTTCCATGGAGTTTTGAAATCTCGCTAACGCGAGCTAATGCTAACGTGCGCAAGCCAGCAGCAGTCTCCCCTCTCCTCTCCCTTATCTCTCTCATCTAAAACTTCCATGAGATAAAAAAAACAAAAAACTACTAAACCTCATTTACTTTAATTAAAGGTATTAATTTAAATGGAACCACAGGTCAAAATTCTTTAAATGTAAATCCCTTTCAGTTTGTTATTTTGATGCATGTATTTCCATCAGTTCAAGGAGCCTTTATTTTTTATATCAATCAGTAATGCACCTATTTAAAGTTGATGTGAGATATCAAATAGGTTTGTTTGATAGCTTTACGAAAATGTTTGAGAGGCTTGCCAATAGTTTTTCAATGGAAAAAATAAATATCTGTTCATTTAAAGAGTTCAAACCATTTTTGATTTTGTTCATAGTATTGATGTAATGATATTAGGTATATGTGTGTGTTATCAGTATCGGTATCGGCCTTTAGGAGCTTAAAGTTATCGGTTATCGGTATCGGTTTTTAAAAAACAGTTATCGTGCATCCCTAAGAATGCCCAGTCTTTCCAATCCATTTGCGTGTTTGGAAATAAAAGCTTTTGAGCTTTACAGACTGCTATTATTTGGAACATTACAGGTTCTAACTCATGGCACATGTGTGCCATAAGTCTGCATACCTTGACAAACTGGTGCTTCGGTAGTACTTCCATCAGCCATGCAGAGCCCTCTCTCGTGACTTGGCGCTTTAGGTGGATTACACTCATATGTCCACCCTTGTCCATATATGATCGTGCTGCCTGTGACAGGCTTATCATGGACAATTCTACCATCTCTGGGTGGCCTTGGCAGGGGACAGTTCACAGCTGTGAGAAGAAACACAACTTCATTCAAAACAGAAATCTCAGCAAGAACATAATTAAACAAATCCAAGTGCCCCAATAAGTTAAAAACAAAAAGAAACAAAAGAAACAAAAAAAACACCCAAACATCTCCAATATGACATCAAAGGAGTTCAGCTCCATTCTTTTACAGTACACATAAAATGTTGCATTTTCCTTCCACTGCAGGCAGATGGAGCCTGGTTTTTTCCTGTTGTCTGCAGTACCTTTGCAGAGAGGCGGTGGATGACTCCAGCTTCCATCATGTAAACACCTGCTCTCATTAGATCCTTGCATGACATATCTGATGAAAACAAGAGATCCAAGGAGGATTGTTCAAATGCAGCACTTCAAGCATAACTTGAAATGCACTTGAATTTAGCTGTTGCTCACTCTTACCCATCATCGCATGTGTAGTTAAGCACGCTCTTGAACGGCGCCTCTGACCTCCCCATTGCAAATGGCTGCAGAGGTCTGGGGATCGGACACATTTTGGCTACAGAAGAAAAGTCAACATGAACAATATTGCATCTATTATGAATGTCTTGTTGTGTTCATAACATTATTAATTATCTGTAGGAAATGTCCAACTGGATCATAACAACAGCCATAATTGATTGCATCTCAGAAATGACCTGTTCAGAACAGCTCAGAGCAGATAAACAAGACATCTGCTCTTTTAATAACACAACTGCTTTTTGTTCTTATACTTGAGGAGTGGCTTAGCCTCCAGAGTAGATGTTTGATGCCTTTGAGATTTCATCTTTTAAACATTTTCTTCAAATTTATGAGCACCCTTTCTGTCTTTTATCACTTGTTTCATGAAAAAGACAAAATGTGAACTTTTTGTTCCCTGTTCAGTTCATTTTTTTATTTATTTATTTATATGCTCAGAGCATAAGAGTATGTTTATTTTGAACTGAATTGGATTTAAAACAGAGACCTCATCTTGAGCGTTTATCTTTAAATCAGCTGTTTTCTGATTGTTGTGGTGGAAAATCTACATTACAAATATTGGACTTCAACAGGTAAGGTAGAAGGGAAAAGCAAACCTTCTAGCTTAATGTACTGATTCTTCTGGGAACTTTGAGACACATGATGGGACTTTCTCAAAGGTCATCAGAACACAACACTTTTTAAAGCCAGTCTTTGCTACCACTTCCTCACTACTGTTCTTGAATGACAAAAGAAAACCATATGGAACCAGTCTCCACTCACGGGAACATGCCAGGCTTGACTGCGTCCACTCTCCAGTGGCAGTGCAGGTTATTCTGGAAGATGTTGCTGTTGAAGGCAAGTACCCTTGGTCACATGTGAGGGTCACTTCTTCTCCGATGTCAAACACACGCTTGAGGTTTGAAATACCGATCCCATCAGCGAGAGCAGGTCGGCCACAAACTGGTTATAGAAAAAAAAGGAAGATGGCAAATGATCTAAAGAGACATATACAATTATCTTAACATTTAAAAAGCCTTTAAATGGGGAATAGTTTTAATAGCTAGTTAAGATACGTTGCCATAACATAGCAATAACACTCCATAATCCATATAATAATCCATAAAGAAAAAAAAATCTGAACGCTCTGCACAGTTTATTATTTGTATGGCACTATCAGTCACCTAGAGTTCCATAAATTACAAAATGCAAGAGTATCAAGAACAATTACTTATAGTGAGGCATGCAACAATTGCAGTAGCACATAGTGTAAAAAAAAAATAATTTCATGCTAAATTACAGATGAAGCATTTCCTTCAGCATTTTACCTCTTGCAGATGTTACAACTGTGTATAAAGCTGCTTGGCTGATGAGCAGCAAAGCCAAAGTTGAAGCCATCTTCTTTGGGGAGAAGTTTCCACAGTGTCCACTGCAGCTGTATAGGGATGGAGGCTATCAAAAGGGCTGCTATGTAATCAGCCAATCAGGTGCCAGTTTAAGTTCTTATTGATTGAGTGCAAAGATCACTATGTATTTACTAAAGGCTGACTGATAACTTTGATTTGGTGCAAGAGCAATCACAGAAACACAGTGTCCTATCAAAGCTGATTGTTATACTGGTGAAACAACAATAATGACAAACTTCAAAAAGGTCTGACTTCACATGCGCTCTAGCTCGTGAAAATGTGCTATTTGTTTTCTGCCTACCGCCAGCGTATAAAATAAGGTGTACTGTGATTAATAAAGATGAAACACTTTGCCCCAAAGAACTACAAGCAGTAAAGTGATACAGTAAGTTACTGAAAGATTTGTCCTTCATGGATGGATTAAAACTTGCATTTACATAAGATTGTTTGAATACAATGTTCTTACTCTTGAATGCCTGCCATCTTTTTTGCTTTTTAATGGACGTTGAGTTCACCATCTTATGTGTTTGTAAAACATTAGATCAGGTTTATTCAACCTGGACTAATGTGTAAATATTTGTAAGTTATGCAAGAGAGATTGCAATGGTGAGGCTGCTCTTCAGGTCAGTAAACCTAACGGGAATTTACCCAAGTTGATTTCTATGGAAATTCAAAGTACTTTACATCCGGGGGAAGAAAGAACAATTGATCACTCTGTTTTTACATCCACATCTGTTCCCATTGGCAAGCATTTTCATCACTTCCATTTCTCAATAGTTCTTTTGTTACTTTCACCACAGAGGCCCCTTTCTTGAAATGACAAATCGCAACTTTGTATCGTAAATGACAAAACATGGCTTTGTTTTTACATCCTCAATTTAAAAAAAGTTGGGACACTGTGTAAACAGCATCAAGACACAACATAAATAAAAACAGAATGCAATGATCTCTGCAAATCTCATAAACATTTATTTTAGATAACAAAAATAAAATAATATAATAAAATAATAAAAAAACAATAATAATTTTATTGAATAACATATCTGATGTTGAAATAAATTGAGAGATGGTATCGTTTCTGTCATTGACTATATATGCTTCAGTACTTCTCTCTGTCTGAGCCTCACTCACCACTGCTTTCATCTCTAATCATCTCTAATCAACTCTGATCAGTTACACCTGTTCTCTCTCCTTCTTTCCTTCTTTCGCAGGTCTGCAGCTCTCTCCTTTTGTGAGATTGTGCCTTTTTTTAATTTTTTTATTTTGGAAGACACTCTTGAGCCCTGACCTTGCGGACCAATATATTTGGACCCTGGACCTGTCTTGGACCCAGAACGTCAGCCCTTGAACAGATTTATAAGCCTGACCTGTCAGTCTTGTTTCTGACCTGTCTGCTTGTCTATTTGGATTTGTGGCTTGAATTTATTTTTTGGATTTGTTTGTTTGGGGGGTTTAAACAAACAAATCAAAAAAGGCTGGGAAAGAAACAAAAGGGGGAGCATGAAAATTAAGTTAATTATGAACAGGTCAGTAATAGGACTAGGTACAAAAGTTGCATTTCCCAGAGGCAGAGCCTCCTGTCTCAAGTAGGCAGCACTGCCCCAAAACATGCGTAATTCTCAGCAGGACATCACTGCATGGGTTTAGGAACACTTCCAGAAGTCACTGTCTGTGAACACAGATTATTGTGCAGCCCACAAATGGAAGTTAAATCTGTATCATGCAAAGGAGCCATATGTGAACATGATCCACAAACACCACTGTCTTCTCTGGGTCAAAACTTATCTAAAATGGTTTGAGGCAAAATTAAAGACCAAAACAAAACAAAAAAAGAAACTTTTCTGTGGTCAGATTGAATCAAATTTTGAAATTCTTTTTGGAAACCATGGTCCTAGACGGGACCATCCAACTTATCAGTGGACAACTCAAACGCCTGCATCTCTGATGGTATGTGTTTGCATCAGTGAGTCCATAGAGGTTTTAGGGCAACATATGATCCCACCCAGACAACGTGCCTTTCAGGGAAGGCCTTTCATATTTCAGCAAGACAGTGCTAAACCACATACTGCATCCATCGCCAGCAACTTGGGAGGAAAGGTATTGATGCAGAACTGGTCTTTCTGCGGTCCAGATTTTCCACTAATAGAAAGCATTTGTCCCATCATTAAATGAAGAATTTGGAAAAAAAGGCCCAGGACTGTTGAGCAGCTACAATCCTGTATCAGACAAGAATGATGCAACATTCCTCTTCTAAAACTCCAGCTGCTGGTCTCCTCACTTCCCAGACATTTCCAGACAGTTGTTAAAAGAAGGGTGGATGCTACACAACAATAAACATGCCCTTTTCCCACTTTTTTAAGACGTGCTGCTGCCATCAAAGTCAAAATGAGCTAATATTTTCCATGAAAAAATAAAATGTCTTGGTTTCAACATCTGGTATGTTCTTTGTGTTTTATTGAGAATAAAATATAGGTTTATGAGATTTTTTATTTATGTTTTATACAGCATCCCAACTTTTTGCATTCGTGTTAATTGCAATACGAATGCAATCAAAAATATGTAATGCACTGTTTTTGCACAGGATGTCGCCGTCATCCTTAATTCTTCCAGGGGAACCAGGAGCCCCCTCCCTCCCACAGCAGATGCTGTTGAGTGACATCAGCCTGAGTGAGAAGGAGGAAGAGCGAAGCAGCGTCAAGTTACATAAAGGTGCATCAGAGCACTACCGGAGAGTATGTCTGCATAAAAAAAAAAAGGACCAGAAACATTTCTGGGTCGTTATATCAGGAATAAAATTGCAGAGGCAATAGAAACTATAAACTTAATTTTACATTATGAAATTGTGAAACCAAAAAAGTTGTTATGGGTTCAAATAATGATTAAAAACAGAATAACCACACACATGCATTGTTCTCGCTTTCATAATAAAAGCCTAAATTTTTTTGATCCAAAGATTGTCTTACATTGTTTGAGAGTGGAGTTTAGATGTTTTATTTTGGTGTACAGTTAAGACCTGCTGAGTGAACACACTGGCCTCTAGAACCACTTAAAGTAAAAGTTTCTCTTTTTAAATTTTAGGTTGCTCCTCTCCGGCACTCGAACATTCTGCCATTTCTCTGGGAATTCTGCCGCAAAATTGTTCGATTTACTCGAAACCGTTATTCTGCGTTGAACAGTGAGAGACTAGTTACCGTGCAAAAAAATGAGTAACAACAACAGCAATAATAATAATAATAATAACAATAATAATAATAATAATAATAATAATAATAATAATAATTATTATTATTATTATTATTATTATTATATATTTTTTGTCACAACAGCACAACTGGGCCGGGACTGCTGATAAAACAACAATAAATCACAAGCCTTTATTTTGATGGTCCAGACCGGAAACAGGAACTCTGAGCACAGCCAACTTGACGGCGAGCGGAGCTGTCAGTGTCAGCGGAGCAGCGCGGTGGCATCGACAGCCAGGGAGAGCCCTCAGACAGTAAGTACAGTGTCTCCAGTGAAGACCGCCGCTCCGCTCCGCACTCTGCCGGTTCCGTACTGAGGGCAGCGTGTCTAAACGGACTGAAAACCATTTCAACAGAGCACAGTCAAAGCTGCTGCATTGATTTGTGTCTTAAGGAGACATGGCCGATAAAAGTTTGAACGAGTCGTTCACCGAGGACGCCGGGAACAGGTTTGCTCGAAGAGGTGCTTTGAGGCAAAAAAACGTCCACGAAATCAAGGACCACAAATTCATAGCCAGGTTCTTCAAGCAGCCGACTTTCTGCAGCCACTGCACCGACTTTATCTGGTAAGCCTGCGTTCTCCCCCTGACTGCTGCCTGTTGCATATCGGATAACTTCAGTCGAGCACACTCTGCTCAGTGATGTAACACAACTTCAGATTTACTTTCCCCTCCTATACACACACAATCCTTGTACTTCTGAAAGACGTCCTCGCGGAGAGATTGTGAAGACAGGAGTGACCCAACTCTGTCAGTATTCTTCTTCGCACGCAAGGATCCCAATTTATCGCGATTTTGTCCAACTGGGTGGAGTTATGGAGCTGTTTATTACTGTGGTCTTGAAAACAACTACACATTCTGTAAACGGAAAAGTGACAGGGGTGATTAAAAGGACATTCCTATGTAGTATCCTATAGAAAATTCCCAGTAAAGAACAGTCAAATTGAAAGAGTCATCTTCACTTTTGTGGCAGTGAAATGATCAGAGCCACTTCACTAACTGCTATAGTCAACCAAATGAAAGCTGTTCCTTCTATTTAAACCCCCCCTTTCTAATTGTCTTCTCTGATGAACACAATTAGCTGCTGTGATTGGGCCTGCTCAGAGTATTTGGATGAGTAACATGCTCGCCTTCTTGGCACCTGGCTGAACCCTTAAAGTTAGTTTTAACTGGGGAGTTGTATAATCGCTGAAACTGAAACAAGACTTTTCTTTGGGGAAATTCTACAAGTTACTGGCAGCATGAGCCCGTATGAAAGGACACTCAGTTTACCCGTGAAAACATTTTCCACTTGCAGGCACACATGCTCTTCAGACAGGATGGAATGTAATAGAAAAATATGACAAGGCATGCTTCTCTGAACATGTCTTTAAAACTGATCACAGTACTTTACCCAGTAGGTTAGTGCATCCATGTTCAAACTACTTCTAATTCTGTTTTCGTTTTTGGAGCTGAGTCTTCAAGGTAAAGATTTTTGTGTGTCAGTATGAATGAACTCACAGACAGCTCGGTGGAGCTACAATCATGTTTGCAGTCCTCCGCTGTTGGAGGTGGGTGTGTCATCTCAGGCCCTTTATTGTTGACACACATCATTAACGTAGTAGCCTGTCACACACACATCCTTCGTGCAAACAAACACGCTCAACATGATCTGACACTTAAAGACAAGCAACTTGTTGTTTTTCTTGAGAACACGTGGGTTTCTTCATACAGGCTGGGCTATTGATCATGATGATACGTAATGTTATGGCGTGATTAAACACAACGACTGACTCAAAAACATGCCAATACATATGGCCACAATAAAACTTGACACCTGAGCCTAATATCCACATGTGATTATAAAAAGCCTCCTTCCAAATCTGCTCATCAATCTGGTAAGGGTTATAAGGCCATTTCTAACCAATATGAATTCACCCACAGAATCAAAATGATATTCCACGCCAAGTAATTGCAAAATACCCAGGAGCTACAGTTCCCAGCTCCCTGACTCTTTGGGCCTCTGTCAGAATGTTAAATCATTAAGTCAATGAGAATACGTTTACCACAATACTCAAGACACACGTATGGTTTAACCGGAAGGGTTACGAGAAGCTTCATCTGTCTAAGCAGAACGGGGCAGCACAGCTTAGGTTATCAAATATCTGAACAAACCACAGTGGAGAGGTGAGCCCAAATTAAAGATGTTTGCACAGTGCCACGTTTGATGAAAACCAAATGCAGCATATCAGCACAAACACCTAAAACCAAGCTCTGTGTAAAGCAGAGGGGTGGAGGGGGGGTGATTTGGGCTTGTTTCTGCAGCTGCAGGCTCCTGTAACTGGGGATTCTCCTTTAACTCCTTCGCTCACATGCATAGAAGCATCGACAGCTTTGCTATCCATTGACTTATGGCTGGCATCCATTACACGTGACGAATTGCTCGCACCAGGAAGTCCCCGCTCAGTTAGGCAATGCTTTATGTCACCCCATCCAAACAAAAGGAACAGCAAGACTGTTGATGCTGTCCTGTGCACAACCCTCAACACTGCTCAGCACTGAAAGAAGGCGCAATTTGGTTGAGTATTTGATATTAAACACTGGGTCCCTTAGAATGAAGGAGTTGATATGCTGTGTGTATGTGTGTTTAAAGAGAGAACAACAATTCAGTTCAGTCTCTTCTCTTTTACAGGGGGTTTGGAAAACAAGGATTCCAGTGCCAAGGTAGAGGCGAAACTCACACAAATATGTGTGTGTGTGTGTGTGTGTGTGAGAGAGAGAGAGAGATGAGGAGAGCGTGCTGTATTGATTGATTTATTTTATTTTTCTTTAAATGTAGTGGGTTGCTCAGTTTTCTCTAATTTTTTTTCAATCTGCAAAACTTTCTAAAGGTTCTGAAGTTTCCCATTGTTGTTGTTATAATGTTTCTCTATTTCTGGTAAAACAAAAAGTTGCTTCAACAACTGTTGGTCATTTAGTCTGAGTAAAGTAAATATTTGGCAGCTTATACCTGTAGATGCAGATATACTGCATATTTTGTGGCTAAGTATTTAGTCTTTCTTTTTGGATTTTGTTATTTGCTGTTTAGATTACCATGCTGGTAATCACAGGGGACTTAATTTTTTATTTTATTTTTTCAACCAATTGCTCCTTGAACAGGGGAAACATTGCAGAACCAGTCTTTATGGCAGGAAACAGTGTGCTGAAATGCATTCTGGCTAGACAATAGAGGAATAAAGACGACTTGTAAATCACACAGTTTCCTCACCTCATTTATTATGTAAAGTTTCATTGTTTATCACCGGAAGGCGTTGAGCCTGTGCTTCCTCAAAAAAATGTTGATCAGCTGATTTTCTCTGTCCTGCATTACATGGCTGCTTGCTTTCAGTTTTCTCTTTGCTGACCCAGTAATGTATTGTTGGGTTAGTGTGTAATGACATTTAGACAACTTAATGAAAGTATATGACACAGCAAACATAACAGCAGTCAGGTATGACATGACCACTGACAGGTAATGTGAGTGAACAACAGTGGTCAGCTCGTTCAGGTGCAGTATTCTGCTGGAAAAAAAACCCTGCATCCTGGCATTTACACGAATCCTACCCTAACACTTTGGCCACAGTTACATGATGTTTTTTAATTTGGAATTAATTATTCCGAATTAAACTATTTTCCTTCGAGTTTAAATGAAAATAGTCATTCTGAATTGAGGTTTACATGGAAAACATGTTTGATCGGCTTTATCCAATTCCGCTTAAGGTCTGGGGGTTGGGAAGGGTTCTGATTGGATAGGGGGGGCGGACGTCTTTACGTATTTACGTCTACCGGAAGAAAACAAACTTACTCGACTAGCAACGACATGGAGGACTACATTATTAGCATCCTTTTTGGATTTGTTTTCATTTTATTTTTGAAGCAGCAGCACGACAACAACATGTCGATGATTTTCTTTCGAAAACAAGCCCAGCGCGGAATATAAGCATCATCGTGACAGACGGGCAAGGGAACGAGCATACGCAGAAAGACCGGAATTAATTTAAAGCGGAATGAGTGTATACATGACCGCAGAATAAACCAGCCACTTACTTCGGGAATTAAGTTTAATTCGGAATGGACATTTTCATTCGGAAATAGGTGTTTATGTGGTAATTTCTAATCATTTTAAATCGGATTTAATTTTAATTCTGAATTAAAGAGGAATTAAACTTCCCATGTAAACGCACTAATTACTTCAGGACACGGCAAAGACTCTGAGGTGTTCATTTGGTCTTCAAACTCCATGGGCAGCCGTCTGGTGGGACCTGATAGCATCTGTGGGAAACAATCGCTTTCCACAGAGACCCCACCCAACAACCCACAGGGCCCAAAGGGTCATCTATTGATAACATCAGGATGAAACAACACCCTCAGATCTTCTTTGTCTAGACTGGTCAGAGCTCTTTTGGAAGCAGAAGGAGGACTTGGTCATGAAGTTATGCTTCAGACTGGGTTTGTATATCCTTGTCCAGATGCAGAAACAAAATAGAGACCCACTTTATGCAACCCGTGGTTTAAAACTCTGTAGAGTATATTTAAAACCTTACAGACTTAAAATTCTGTTATTTTTCTAAGTTTTTTTTTTTTTTTTCCCACAGCTGGGATTGTTGATGTTTATATTAAGAATGTGCTTTTTGGTATAGTTATTAAATAATGGTCTTGTCATAGGATGTCTGATTGTGTGGGATTAAAGAGTCAAATAAGTGTCAAAGCAGCAATGTTTACATCTAATGATTGATTTAATTAAAAGGATTTCTTTTCAAGTGGTTCACTGGTGTAGAAGTTAGTCTGTCTGTTGGAAAGTTGAAGATAAACATTGAAAGCAGTGTAATCTCAGTGATTCAGAGTCTCCTCTCCTGAGAGTGTCAGGAAGAGTGAGCCATTCAAAGGTTAAAACTGAATCATTACTCAGACAGTTAAATGTAAATGCTTTATCGTGTTTGTGTGTCTTTAAGGGGCATATGTCTTGGAAATGAAATTGTACAGGAACATGCATATTAGCCTATGTCTATGTTAAAATGTGTTGTTTTTGTTTTTTCCTCTTGGGCATGAATGCCAACAGCCCACGCTTGCATGAGATCTTCTCTCCCAGAAGTGAGATGCAGCTTGTTCTGAGGCCTTTTACTTCCTACTTGAAACTCGGCTCTGCCATGAGTCAGGGTGTCGCAGTGTTGATAGCCAAACATGTTTTTGCAGATCCTGACATGATTGTCAGCATGTCCATCAGCTATCTCCTCTGCTTATACCGAAATTTGCCATTTCAATTCTGCGACTTTGTTGCTGCGACGCCTTTTGTATCAAGAGATGACGAATTAAGCTACTAGTAGGAAAACATAGAGATACAAATGCAATGGGTGTTTTGGAGTCTTTTTTTTGGCTCTGTATTCAGCACTTACTTCATCACTAAAAAATGAACAACTTATCCATTACCCTATCATAAAATCCATGCATGGACCTGTTGCATTATTAATGATCCTGTCTTATCAAGATGGAAGATGGATTTTTTTTTTGTACTGCAGCTATTCTGAGAGAAAGGTCTCCGATTTTTAACACCTGCTCAGGCATCAAATATTAAACCTAAAATCCCATAAAATGAGGGTCACAATCTCCAGCAGAGACAGTGACCCTCTCAGTCACTACTTGAAAATGACAAAGTGATAAACTGGAGAGTGGCATCTCTATAACTGGAGTGACATTTAATTTTCAACTCTCCAAATGGTCTTTTTCTAAGAATAGACTGTCATGCTTTGTATAATCCTGTCAAACGTAGTTTATAGTGTTCTGAGCATAAATCTTTTATCACACAATATGTGTGATATGCCTATAACTTCTCACTATTTGTTTAGTCTAGTTAAGTTTAATGTTTGAAATCTCTATTGTAATTATTAATTATTGTCATAATTAATCCAGAAAGTAGTGGCAGATTAACTGAAATAAATATATCACACGTGCGGTCTTAGAATTTGCACTGTAAAATTAACTGCAGGATGGGGTGATAGTAAATTATAGGAGGATGTAAACCTTTTTCAATGTGCAAAGCTTATAGAGCATCAACTTAATGTACTTGACTGACCCCCAAAAAAAAAAATAAAAAAGAAAGAAATCCAACCCTCAACTTGATACTTGTAATAAAATGCTACAACAAGGTTAATGTTGTGGAAACAAACAATTCCATCAGTAACCACTTTTCTAGATTGTATCTGCTTTGTGAATGATCTGTTTGCTGTCTCCTGGTTACTTTTCCTGTGGAGTCTAATTTCAAGGGCTTGGCATGCAGTCGTTATGCAGCAGGCTGTCTCAATTCACCATTTAGATGATGTCATATCATTTAGAGCTTGCTCAGATCACACCGTCCCTGGAGAGCTTCGAAGTTCGGATGTAACAGTAGATGTAAATAAAATGTAAATGTTTTTCTATTTTTGTTTTAGTTATGTGAAGTGTGAATTTATCAAGGTTTCATTCATGAGAGTTAATCCTCTTCTGTGACCTGATTTGTGTTTAATCATCTAAACATATTCATAGTGAGCCCCGGTATTTAGCTATACACCTGTGTCAAGTCTTATTAAAAGATCCTGTATGTTATGTTTAATATGTTTATGTCACATTTGCTCCTTGCGCAAGATTGTGCTGCTGGGCTTTTAATGCAAATTAACTTTTTTTTCTCAAGAGGATGTAGATGGCATTACGGCAGCGGTTTTCAAAGTGTGAGGCGCGCCTCCCCTGGGGGGCGCCAGAGGGATTCAGGGGAGGCGCGGGAGGAAAAAAATAAAGTGTGTAAACATCGAGGGCAAAATGGATCGATTTTTAGTATCTCAAGTGAAAGTGAGAGAGGGCACAGAGTCTGGGGCGATCAAAACGGAGGAAGTATGACCCTGATTATTTAAGTTTGGCTCTTCGTGTATTGGTCCTGACGATGCTCCGCTGCCACAGTGTGTTATCTGCAAAGAGCTGCTAGCTAACGACAGTATGCGACCATGTAAACTCCGGCGTCATATTGAAACCAAGCACCAAAGTTTAATGACCAAGCCGCGGGAGTTTTTTGATCAGAAACTTAATGAATTGCGGTCACAGAAGAAAGTCATCGAGGCGTTTGGCACTGTGACTACCAAGGCAACCGAAGCATCGTACCGGTAAGCTTTAGTTTTAAGGGGGTTGAACCGAGGACGCGTGTGGTTTCTTGGAAAAGTGGCATCTGCGTGAAGGAAGGCGAGTCCCACAGATCATCAGCCTCTCTGGACTTTAACTTAATCCGGATCCTAACTGCTTCACACCCAAACCCAAACCCAGCCATGAGGACTAACGTGTGGTCTTGTGGTCACTATTGTGGACTCAGGTAAGCTGATGCTCTGAGCTTTACTGATTAAAGTCGCTTCACTGCAAACAGAAGTGTGGAGAAAAAAAGCGAGAAACTTTCACTTCACAGTTGTAAAATTAGATTTTTGATAGTCAAAGCTTGGCATGTCGTATAAATTCTTTTATGTATACTTTAAATGCGTTTTTAATTCCAAGTTTTTGACCATGAAACGTCCTGTACTGTTAAGATATTAAATGAAAAATGCCTTTTTGGCTGAAGATGTTAGACTTCAGAATATTTATTTAAAGATTAAATGGAGCCCAAAAGATTTCACTTTCAGGATTAGGTCTAAAAAACAACAGATAACATTTGAGTGTGCTGTTTCTCATAAATAAAGAAAAAAATCATTCCATCTCCACTTAGAGGGCGCGCGGCGGTGCCACGCCGGTGCCACGCCGGTGCCAGGACGCACAGCTTTATAAAAAGCCCTGGCTACTTTTTCTGATGTAACAACATCTTTTCTGTACCATCAGTCGACCCTCCTGCATCTGCTGAGCGCAGCTGCGGAGAGGATGCCTGACGTGCCGTGACTTGGCGGCGAGGTTTACTGCGCGCGCACACACACTCGGGCACTTAAACGCATCCAAACGAGCGCGTGCAGAAATATGTTAAAATAAATATGTTGAAAACATACAGATGTTGAAAGGTGTGTGTGTGTGTGTGGGGGTGGGGGGTGGGGGGGGCGTCATGCTTTTGAGTTCTCTCAGGGGAGGCTCACTATCCCACACTTTGAAAACCCCTGCATTACGGCATTGAAAAGATGGATGTAAGAACTTATCTTCTGTTTGCTCTAGCTGAACACGTCTTGATCCCTTCCTGTCAAGGAGATTTCCTCTCAGCCTTACCTGGGTTGGACCAGTCACAGTTTCTCTAATATGGAGCAGAGTTGACACATGACTTTACAGTAGGGATGCACAGTTTGGATTTTTTTTTTTTTTATGACCGTTAACCAATGCCCTTTAACGATTAATAACCGTTAACCGATAAGTCCGGGAGGGTTGGCTGCCGCGATGTTGCGTGCGTTGTCGTGGACGCATGCGGACACTTCCCCGTGTACACTCTCGCGGCAATGTGTCCTCGTCAACTTGTCATAGAAATGCCGCCGTCACTTTTGATCTATACTAGCGCGGTTTCCGCTATGTTATTCCACGTCACAACGCAATGAGCGACAATCATGAACTAGCTAAACTTACTAAACTTATCTTTTGCATTTTTACACTTCCTCACCGTCTCGGCCGTATCCAGACCCACATTCATCGCTATCTCCATCCATGAATTACTAGAATATGTGCTGTCTTTGTGGTGTGAAGAACGAGAATCGTACAGATGTGGGTACTTCCTCATTTTTTCGATGACGCGCTCTTTTCTACGCGGATGTAGAATTGACCAATCAGAGGCCTGTTGCACCTGTCGACATGCCCTCATGAGTTGATTGAACAAAATTGACGGTTACTATTAATCGATTAGAGTTACTGTTATTGGTTAACGGTTAAACAGTTAGCAATGTGCATCCCTAAAGAGAACATGATATGAGAGCTTTAAGACTGTTCTGCATTTGTGTGCTTCTCTGACGATGGCAGGCTAATTGACTCCATCATCTGTAAGCTCAAAAATGAAGCCATTAGAACAGTACTGTCCCCAATATTATTGATCCTTTGTGAAATTTTACGAGAAACTTTTTTTTCCATCTGGATATTCGAAGCTTCACTTTCAAACTCTTTTCATTGTAATTCCTTGTTTGTTTCTGTCTTCTGCCTAAAATGGCAGCAAATGCAAAATGAGTTTAGTATTATGCCTGTAAATGGCCTCTGTCCACGGATGTTTTAAATTGTCTGAGGTAATCTCCCTCAGACGCCATATTTGAAAAAATGTAAGAAGATGTGAAAGTATCTGGAAGGCTTTCTCATCTCTCTGGATATCCTGGGAGAAAGATTTCTCCTGTGATGTAGTGGTTGCTGAAGTCTCATTTTCTGCTTAACACACTAACACTAATTGAGATCATTGGTGGAGTGCTTGGAAGTTTATGGATTTCTGGCTGCATAATGATTTTTTTTACAATGACCTCAGATTTGGTCAGTGGTTTATTGGCAGGTTCGTATTTTCTAGATTTTACCCGAGGCTTTTAATTTTCTCTGACGGTAGTAAAAGCTAACAAGCTTTCCTGTTGCGATTGAACCCAGCCGTCTCAAGGCTAAACTTGGTTACCCTTGTTGGAGCTTGTAGAAATGTTATTGGAAGTGAGAGGAGAAATTAAATTAAAAGCTGTATTTTTCATAATTCAAGCCTTTTTCTGTCACTCCTTTCCCCTATCTTTCCTCTCCTTTAGGTTTGATGTGTTTGATCAAACCTTTATAATGTTATAATGATAAAAAACTGCTTTTTTTTTTGTTTCCCCAACACCCGTTTGTTCACTGACGTCTTGTCAAGGAGGTCTAGTCAGTGTTTGGACAGTACTGAGATATCCTTTCACACATTGGTCACAGTGGTCATGTTATGGTCTTTTTGTTGACACATTGACACATTGGCCTGTGTGTGCATTCTTCTTTTACTCTACTGTTTTGTTATCTTTATAGTTTTAAATGGTTCAAAAATGGAGAAAATGCATAGAAGGTAATAAGTTCAAGTGAAGTGTCCTGCGAAGCATCAGTTCACACCACAGATGCAAAGCCAGCCTAAAGCTCCTGCATTTTTGTTAATTTTTTAATTACAAAAAATAATATATATATTTTTTACTTGTTTTAAAGAAGAAAATAAAGAAACAAGAGAGGCGATGCACGATAACTGTTTTTTAAAACCGATAACCGATAACTTTCAGCTCCTAAAGGCCGATACCGATAACCGATAACACACACATATACCTAAGATCATTACATCGATACTATGAACAAAACCAAAAGCAGTTTTGACTCTTTAAATTAACAGATATTTATTTTTTCCAATGAAAAACTACTGGCAAGCCTCTCAAACATTTTTGTAAAGCTGTCAAACACACCTATTTGATATCTCACATCAACTTAAATAAGGTGCATTACTGACTGATTTAAAAAAATAAAGGCTCCTTTGAACTGATGGAAATACATGCATCAGAATTACAAACTGAAAAAATGCATTCCTTAATGACAATTAAAAAAAATGCACAGTGCATAATGTACTGACACAAGTTAGACTTGTCTGTGTAAAAAAACTGAAAAAGTGCACTCCATAGTAACATAAAATTACATTTACAGGATCTTGGCTTGTGGTTCAATTCAAATGAATGCCTTTAATTAAAGTAAATGAGGTTGGATAGTTTTTTTTTTTTTTAATCTAACCTCAGATGAGAGAGATGATGGCGAGGAGCAGAGAGGAGAGAAGAGGGGAGCAGAGGGGTTGACTTGTTGCTGGTTTGCTCACGTTTGCTCACGTTTGCTCACGTTAGCTCATGTTAGCGCGATTTCAAAACTCCATGGAAGCGATGGTTATGTTTCAGGTGGCTGATTGGGTTTGACGTATTAAAGCTTTTGCTATTTTCCCTCCCTCGTTTGGAGCATTTGTCACAAATAACCAGTGAACTATCTTCTTCTGAAACTTAAACAAAGTTCCATATAATCTCCGCCATGTTTGTTTGTTTTTATCAGCGCACTGTGCGCAATGCTGCATTCAAGATGTAACGTAAATTCCTCTGTTCCCTCGTTTGCTAGTCGTTCTTTCGGCCTTATCTATTTTTCTATTTTGTATGTGTAACATGTGGGAAAATACTACAAATATCAATTGAAGTCAGCAACTGCCAAAATTATGACCGTTAACAAGTTGTTTTCTGGCATGAGGGATATTCTTGATTTTCCTTACTGAGAAATTGTTTTTCTGATTATGCCGACGTCACTTGAACATAACATTCACTGCCGGTCATTTAAGGCTCAGAGGGAGCGAGGCACTTTCGTGTTGACAAAAATATATGTTATTGGGGCTATTCGTCATGATGTCGGACTTATCGGGATGACGTCATAATTTCCTGTTATCGGCCCGATAGTTATCGGGTCGATAATTATCGTGCACCCCTAAAACAAGGCATTAAGCATTGCTAATACTCAATTTGGCTCCTTTTTCCCCTTTTTTATTTACGTACACTGATATTGATTTTTTTTTTCTTCATCACAGTTTCATTCATAAAAGTCTTTACATCATTTTCTATTCTTCATGATATTGCTCTACAAATGACTGTGAGATGAAACGGTTTATGATGGAGACATGAAATCCCTGTGGTCCTGGGATTCTCCTAAGCCCCCGGCTGCGGCCAGTTCTGTGAAGCCACTACCACCTTGCAACATCTGCTGCTTTAGCTCTGTTCCTGTAGTGGCCCTGCTTTTTGTTTTTCTATCCCTTTTTTCTGCTCTGTTCTGCAGCCGTGGTGTACTTATAACAAAGGTGCAGGTTAATTGCTAGCGGCTTTGATGCTAATGGATGAATTTTTTTGGAGCAAATAAGCTGCCAGCTTTCTATGTGTCCTTTAATCTGTCTTTATACTTATTCTTTTGATTGTTCTCTGTCATGAAACAGCCTGCTGTTTTTTTCCTTTACCCCAGCTATCAAGCCATCTCTTTGCTATATATGTTTGCTTTTTTAATTTTCACACGCCATGAACACTAACTCGCATTTCCCCGCTCTGTCTGATGAACAAAAGAAACCAGGAGGCGGGTATGTCTGTCTCTCTGTATGAACCTATGTTTGTCAGTTCATATTTATTTAAACTGCAGAACGATCTTTTTTTTAACACATGATTATGGCACATGCCAAGAAATATTTCAAACCACTATCTTGATACCATTGATACCATTTCAGTTTAGGGTTAGACAGACATAAGAATACATGAAGATTTAGAGAATGTTTGAAATGGAGTACAGCATAGCACAGGCATCATGTCACAAGTGTGTGTGTGTGTGTGTGTGATGGGGGCAGAGTTCACCAGAAGCTATATTTAGAGCAGCTCCTTGGTCCCCTGAAGGTATACACTGCTATGCATTGCACACGATCTGTTTATAGAAATACATTTGCTCCATTTTTGTAGATGACCACAGTTGTGTTACATAAGGGCTTCGCTGGGGACACATTATGTGGATGTTCAGAACATCTTCAGAAAGTGTTGACTTGCTTGAAGATATTCAGCCAGCACAAGTCCTGCTCATAGTGTTGGTTCTGCTTCTTTATTGCCTTCCTTAATGCAATCCAAAATATCAAAATGTTAGAACTATGAAAGAACATTTAAGGCCAGATGCTAATTTTCCCATCTAATGGCTTTTTAGGACATTTATCTAATGGAGGCACATTCACTGATCCAGCTTAGTTAGTTGGAAAGTATTAAAGTGGTGGATTACTATTGTGCTTGTAAAGTAAAAGAAAATGCAATAATATGAAGTAGGAGTGTACCGAATTAGCCTTCATCAGATGCAGACGATTTAAAAAACAATTGTCTTTAAAAAATGTTAATGCCCATCTGTTATCCCACTGGCCTTAGAGGTTGTGTAAGAATCTTGTTTCATCCAATCATTTGTTGAGGTTTGAAAAGGATTCTAGGGGAAGAGGGAGCTTTTCTTTTCTTTCTCTCTTTTTCTTTTTTTAATTGAAAGTATATCAGGGCTTCATTAATTACACATCCCATTGGTGCATTTTTTGACAGGGACTTTTGAATCACTCTCACGCTAATTTATAAGTTGGTCTATACATCGCAAGTGTCGCTGCTTTCTTGACAGTCTTTTAACTTTTTCCCTCTTGGTTCACTTTTGAAAGCACCCAGGTGTAAAAGGCTTCAAAAGACTTCATGTTAACTATGGAAAATGTTTAAAACAGCTTTCACTAGGCATGCCACGATTCACTCAACTCACAATACAATTCGAATCACGATTCAGGGTTCAAAATACAATTCGAATCACAATTTTAATCATGTACAACACAAAGATAATTTACAGGCAAATGACTGATTCTTTTTTAATGTTTATTATTATTTCTCTAACACAAATTCAGCCTTTTCCTTTTTAACAATACTGTAGTGTTTTCTCCTATGTTCTTTTCAATACAGTAGATTAGAACTAGCAGCAATTGACAAAAAAAAATTATCGGTCCTCTTCTCTTTTTTTTTTTTTACAACACTGTTTTCTTTATTATCCTCTTCATACTTGCATAGTAAATGACTGGAAAGTGGAAACTGTTTTATCAACTCTCAAATCTGTCAAATCCTGTTTTTTTTTTTTCTCACAATAGGCCTACTGCCCTCTTTTCAGTAAATCAGTACAGTATCAGTATTTTTTTCTTTTAGTACATAATAAGTCAACTCTACTTTAAGCCTAAACTAAAGCATTATACAAACATAACAAAACTGGTATTTTGTTATACTCTTTTCAAATCAATACTGCATCAGACAATGCTTTTTAAAAAATTCCTGAGGTAAATAAGCCAGGCACAAACTAAGGCATTTTTGTCTAAACAAAAATTAAATACCATTTTACCAATTTACCCTATTGGCCCAAATATAGGACAACTCTGATTATAAGATGACCCCCTATTTTTCAAATATCAATTTTGGGAAATAAAAATATGATGAAGACAATAAGGTTATTCATAAAACAACTTCTTATTGTACAATAAGAAAAAAATCACACAGAGATAACATTCTGCTGTATTGTTAAACATTTTAGTGGTTTCATCTTTTTTTAGGAAGTATGTTACCATACTTAAGGCAAGGTACGTGTCAGGTTTCCATGTTAAGATCAAGGTATAGTACTATTTAATAAACTGTATTGTCTTAAAATCTTGAGACTATAACTCAGTGAATAATCAACAACCATGTAGTTCAATAACTGCATTAATGATGTAATCAAAGTCGAGTTATATTTGGTTTCAAGAACATTAATAATTCAGTCTGTAAATAGCAAATTCTGGACTGCAACAAAACTTTCTAACCCCTTTGCTCGAGTCTGTCGCATGATCCTCCATGTTACATCAGATCCTGCTCGCATGCGTTCACTGAGACGGTCGATTTGCTTACTGTTTACTTAGGTGCGGACTTCATCTAGTGGCGCAGATGTGTAACAACAATAGGACGTAGTACGTCACACATAGCACCGCATATAGCGACGTTGAACAAGAATGTAGTTTAACTCGAGTGCACCCTCTGCTGGCCTGGAGGCTTAATTAAATTGATCTGAATTATTTTTAAAAAGTCGATTTAAAACAAATTTTTTTTTTTTTTTTTAAATCGCAGCATGCCTAGCTTTCCACTTTGTCCACACTTTTTGTCTGATCCATAAGCACAAAAAAGACGGTGAGCGGCTGTTAAAAAAGCCCAATAATGGGACAGGAAGTTCAGCCATGTTCTCACAGAATGAGCAGCATCAGTTCCGTTGCTCTATCTGCATTTATGGGGACTTTTGATCAGCCTTTCATCTGAAGACAGCTGGCATATGTCTCAGCAGACCCCTGTAACCCTGAAGAGGAAGAAGCCGGTGCAGATAATGGATGGATGACATTTTTATACATAAATTGTAGGTCATCCACCATTTTGGAAAAACACAGGGCACACAATCAAGCGTGTCAAAAGTATTGAAGCAGACAACTGGTTTTATTTATAAAGAATAGAGGAGTGTATTTGGTAAAATTTCTCACTGACAGTGATTTTAATATATAGCTTGGAAAGTGCCCGTAGTAAGACACCCCTGAGCCAGCTTGTAGTTTGTTAGACAAAAATGAACAACATGATGACAGTCCCCTTCATCCATAGCTCACAGTCAGAAGATCTCAATCCATCTGAACACATGTGTTCTGTTGGGTTAGACTCATGTCTTAGATTAGTGAGGTTGTGTGTGTTTTTTTTTTTAACTTTTAGAACCACACTGGTGACATAGAGACATCAAGAGAGCCACTTCTTACACAAAATATGAAAATCCAACCAAAACTTTCATCATATGTTCTCCCTTTGCATACAACAATATGAAGCTGATCCAGCGATGTTGGCTAAAAACAGACTTACTGGGATGAGCAAGCATGCATGACTTCATGTAAATGTTCAAATTTGTTGTTGCATTCCACTTTTTCTTTTTCTGTTTTTGTAATTCATTTGATTTGAAATAATTTTTTTATTGTTTACATATCACACTAAATAGCCTAGCATTTCATACTCTTATAGCCAAAAAAAACAAACATATATTGAAGTGTGGTGTAAATGGTCCCCATGTATACTGTACCTTTTTAAACCATGCCGAGGTTCTACATTTTTGTTTACAATATGTTCCTTATTTACACACAGTCTCATACAGCACTATTTATTTTATAAATGCCTGTGCTTGCTTTATACAACATGTGCTTGCTTTATACAATATGAAGCACTTTAATTTTACATTTACATGCTGATGAACATGTGAGTGGGGCAATATTTGATTTCATTATCTTGCCCAGAGGACACTTAAGCGTACGGTGGGACTGGGGATTGAACCCATCAATCTTGTGATCAGAGAACAAGGTACTCTTATCTGCTGAGCTAGGGCTAGCCGATGTCATGCATATAATTTTTAAAATTCATTTCCTCAAGGTTTATCCCACACCAACCCTGTTTAATCTTATACCTATAAGGCCACTTTGACATATTTTTGTATCATCATTAGCTTTCATGTGAGTCACAAAGACTGTCATTCTATGATTGACAGTCCTTTGTACCACCAATAACAAGCGTCAGCAGGAAACCCCCAGTAAGCTCCCACCAGAGGCTACCCTGCCTCACATTACATCTTAGGGGAAACACCTTATAACTTTCAGATTCAGTGTCAAGGTATACTGTCAATTAGTATACTAGAAATTCTAAAATACAAAAGTGATTAACACTTATTTTAGAAATATAAATTTAAATAAAGGCTTAATGGTAATGAACTGTTGAATGAGCTGTTAACTATCAGCTTGGTTTTGAACAACATTGCAAATAAAGCGTTTAGGCATTTTGAATTTCCCTTGAAGCCTCCCACCTCTCTTCCTGCTTCAGAACAATCAATTCAGAGCAGCTGCATTAAGATTAGACCAATCCATCTTGACAACCTGCATTATTTATCTCCTTAATTCCCATTTTGCATTTGGGGGAAATGTTATGCTGGGTTCAAAATGGGGCAGCATGGTGGTTAGCACCGTTGCTTCATGGCAAGAGGGTTCTGCATGTGCTTGCGTGGGTGTCCTCCAGGTACTCGAACTTCCTCCCAAAGACATGGTGATTCTAAATTGCCCATAGGAATGAGTGTGAGCGTGCACGATTGTTTGTATGGACTAACTGACAAATGAACTGGTAACCTGTCCAGGTTGTTCCCCTGTCTTTTGCTGGGATAGGCTCCAGCAGATCCCTGTGACCCTAACAGGACTAAGCAGGTATAGATGCTGGATGGATTCATAGATGCGCCTCATTTCTAATGTGTTTGGTGCTCCAAAAAGTAATGCTTGTAAGGCTATTCATATTTTTTAGTAAATATGACAAAAATTAATATATGAATTCCAATACTGACACAATTATCAATCAAACATATTTCATTTAAACTAAGAATGGCTGTTCTGTCACTTATTTCATTAATTTTTTTTTTTTTTAAATTTTTTTCTCCCTTATTTAGTGCATCGTTTTATGTTTCTGAATTGGGATTAGCTTTCTCTCTGTGCCTCCATGGAGCTTTGACCATGCGTTGGTGAAAATTTGTTTCTCTCTTGGCAAAAGAGAGCTCCTGCTCCAGGGAAACATATCCGTTGAGACTTGTCTCACAAGATGCTAGACACCCTGTTCACTTCCTGATTGCATGCTGCCTTGATGGAGCTCAAACCTTCTTCACAGTTAAACAAGGGAAGTGGAATAACTGAGAAGGAAGTGCAGGAAGTGCAGGGGTGCAGGAAGTGGAATAACTGAGCCATCACAGGTGGGATAACATCCATGTTTCTCTCATCAGGCTTATATCAGGTTGTAATCTGAGTGGCCAGGATTTTCTCCTGCTCTTTTGTTGGTTGGAACATGACAGTGTAGCAAAATGTCACCAGGCTTTCTTTTAAATTTCAAGTTTCATGATATGTAATCTTTGTAATTATTGCAGGATGCTGTTTATGTCTCAGACATGGAGGAGAATCTGCTGGACCATCATAAATGAGACCAAAATTTTGTAGAAAACATTCAGCATCACTTTTTACACACCAAGCTATCAGGGTGCCCATTTAGATGAATACACGTGACAATTTAATGGAAAGAAGTGCATATCCTCAGGGACAATAGGTCGTGATGTTAAATCTACTTTTAAATGTTTAACAGTGGTGTTTTGGTGGATAGAGCCGTATCATATGTGCTTAATGGGAGATTAACAGGAGCTTTTACTGGAATTGAAGACTCAGACAATGTTTTTTTTTTTTCTTTGTAAATGAGAACACCTGTTGTTCTGTCATTTGGTTGCAGGAAGTGAGCCAGCTTACTGGGATTAATTTTTGGGCTGGGTGTGAGCAGCGGGAAACAATCCTTAACAGCACCTCTGAACCTCTAGAGCAACTTCCAAATCCCACCTCTGCCTGCATGCAATGGAAGCCTCTTGGCAGACTGCAGTGTCCCTAAGCTGGATCATCTGCCTTGCCATTTAAAACAGACCTCGTTTTGGCCTCTGCAGTTAAATAAAGCCCTCAGCTTTAATGTGCTGCTTTACACAGATGGCTGCTCATTGTTTATTTCTCGGTGCTTGTCGTATTGTTGACGTATATAACAGCATATTGGAATAAAGGTATCTTTAACTTACAGCTTATCCTATCAGCAGTAAAAGGCAGTATTGAGGAAAATCAAAAGGGCAATAAGTTTTCCTCTGAAAATAAGAGGCAGTGGTGTGATCAAGTATTGAGGGTTTTGTTACAAACGGAGACAAGAATGGGTGATGCAAAAACAGTTCATTAAAAAATCATTACAGACATTCACAGACACCAATTTCCTGTTTCCACTTGATCTGTGGAGAGAATAAGCTCTATATGCACAAGCTTCTTGGCATATTTGAGAGATGAATGTGCACACAGCCTCCCACTTTTTTCCGTACTTTGGTGAAGTAAAATTAGACTAACTGGCTGTCGTTTTCCAATCATAGGTTCTAAATTCTGTGAAATTTTGATTTTGGCAGTTGGGGACAGAGTTGGTCGGCATTTGTTCGGGTAAATTTGGAGACAAGTTGAATTGTTGCAGTTATCAGCTGGATTAAATAAATTATGTGTCCCCTATAATGATATTCTGATCACCCTTCAGTACATTAAACCAAAGTAAAATTGATATTTTGCTGCAGTTGGTTGCACTGAAATCACTCATGGATTACTGACTGCTGAGTAATCCTGACAGTGACAAATTTAATTGAGCACATCATCTCAGTCATCACCAGTAGTTTTTTCAATGTGGGAGTTGTTAATTTGATCCAGCAAATTGTGCATTTTTGCGTTTGTGTGAGCCAGACACAGTATGTTGTCTATTGTACTGTGTTAGTGTGCTGCATATCACAGACACTGGAGATGCGCAAAGACTCACTAATATGCAGCATCTCTTTCTTTATTTCTTTCGTTCTTTTCTAAAATGAAAAAAGATTCTAGATTCCTGCACGTGTGGCTAAAGTTTATTTACAATACCCAGAGTATAACGGAGGTGTACATGTATCTCTTTGTAGTTCTGTTTATACAGTTTGTGAACACAGCTTTGTGATTCAGATGCAGCATGAGCTGGGAGACCGTGACAGAGCTTCTGCTAATGTTTCCGGTTAGATTGACGATAGAGCTCTTAACCATCCTCATTATGGTTGTGATGTGTCCTCACAGACACTTTGTAATGCTGTGGTGAAGAGTTACTTTAAGTTTCTTCTTTATTTCACAGATGGTACCATTAGATTATCTTTGTTTGGCCTTTTACTGAAATGTATCCAAGTGAAACAAGCAAAATTCCAGCAAATATGAAGGAAGAAAGTTTGGATTTGCTTTCATTCCATGGCAAATCTGACTGGGACAACATCCAACAAATAATAATGACCAGTCATTACGCTACATTACTTACCAGATGAGAGAGGCAAAATACAGCTGAGGGAACCCCACAATGGCTCAAAAAAATACTGTAATAAATAATAGCATAATAATAAAAAAATATCTTCTAAAAGCTATTCTATAGTACTTATTTGAGGATCCTTTGTAAATATAGTTTGAATTATGGTTTTATACGACTGCACTGTGGTTTAAGTAACTTATATAACAGTTTCATCAGTCAGTTGATGAAGGCTATACATTGGTCAGCACGATATGAAACAATTGGTGTTTTCATAAGCTTTTAAGATTGAAATGTAGACTACATTGGTGTAGTGTTTCATCTATTTATCCCAACTTGAACCATCAAAGACACAGGACAAGCATAAGTCACGTGAAAGCAGATTTACTGCTTTATGAAGCAGTTATTTCATATGACTTCTCCTATCGACTCTCAAACCACTGAAAATCACTTCTACTTTTTCTTCCCCGTAGTTATGGGATTCAGCTCTTGAATTTCTCCTTTTCTTTCTAACCACTGAGTGATCGGAAAAGTGACAAACGCTAGAAACGCTATCAACTTTTAATTGTTACATCAATTTCATTCATTTGATTAGAAAAGGTACTTTAAGTAGAAAAGAATTTTCTTTGATGTTGATCAACCATAAAAAAGTTTGCAGCAACAGAGGATTTAGCCTCTGGCTAACCTGAATGCTCTTCTTGCAGACCATTAGTGAGGGAATTATGCGCTCTGGAAAATACTGCTTTTCTGAGAGAGATGGAACAAAAGGTGTACCTTCCAGAGGTGCACGCCACTTTGGTTATGGATCAGAATGCTTTTAAAACTGAGAGGGCTTGGTTAATCCAGGGGGAGGTGCCCTACTGAACATTACTAAGGATTAGAGAAGGATATTGCTGCCTGAATGCATTAGAGGTGTATTAGATAGCTCCATGATGGAGCACAGACTAATGCACAGGCTCTGAATTATGCGTAATCTGCATTTAATTGCCATGAGTTTTGTTGTGATAATGGCATTATCTAATGGAAGAGCTCTGGAAGGGTTTGTATGGAGAACAAAAGGCAAGGCAAATGGAAAGGGCAGAGTTGCAGTTGCAGATGTGGGACTCCCACTTTAGAATGATTACACAGGCCAACAAGCTGGTGAGATTTTTTTTTTAATCCTTGTTATACAAAGATCTCTTTGGTTACAACTGGGGTTCTGTTCATCTGTGAAAATGTCAAGAATGTGCAAATGATGAATTCAATCGAACAGCATTGTTAAACCTGAATGTGAACACTTGTTCTGTGAAAGAGCCTTATTGTTTGTGGAAATTTGTGCTCTTCTGCTATTTTCAAGACTCGTTGGGTCTTTGTGATGCATATGTTGTACAGGAATGTCATAACCTGTTAAATTTCATACACATTTCTGTATGTTTGGTGGACCTAAGGGTCACTGTTGGTTAGGGATGGGAATTGATAAGATTTTTCCGATTTTTGATTCCATTATCGATACTGTTTAACGATTCGATTCTTTATCGATTCTCTTATCAATTCTAATTTGGAGAAAAAGGAGAAGAAACTGTTTTATTAGCATCAGTTTTTTTTACTTAGAAGTCACGACCTTACAAACTCAACAGCGAGGTCAAAAGAGGCCCAAAGCCTAGATAACGTGTTAATTGATATAATATGTAACTGTGCAAATACACCAGAATGTGTTAACATTTTACTAACAGATTTTTCCTAATAGAAATTAAAAAAGGATATATGAGCTCACTAAGCACTCAAAAATAATAATAAAGAAAGATAAATACTATCAAATACAACAGAATAGTGCATAGTGCAAATCTGCAAATACTATGAAGAATTAACAATTCTTTTGCAGAAAAATAAGCATGTCTGCCAGCTTCTGAGCCAGCCAGACTCTCTCTCTCATCACGGTCTTCTTCTAAATGTAATGCAGAAGGCATTTGTTTAATAGCATAGCGTTAATGTTATAGCGTGTTTTACAAAGAAGCACATAGGCAATGGCATAGCTACTTAGCAGAGTTGCCCTCCGTAGTAACCGGAGAGGTGATCATAGTTGGCTACTGCCGCTGCTACTGGGCTGAGATCCATCAGTCCGAAGCGCATCAAAAACACTTGTGACACTCGTTGTCTCATGTTGTGTGCGCAAATGTTTCTGCATGTTAGTTGTGTTCCCCCCGACGCTGTTATCTCCACCTTACAGTGACTGCAAGTTGCCTTGTTGCCATCTTTCTTTGGTGAAGTGAAGCCAAACTTTGGAGCGTTTGAACCCGGTTGGCGCCATTGTTGTTTACAACTGCAATGCGCGTGCTAAACTGACGTAACTTAATCACGTAAGTGCTTTCTGGAATTGACTGTGCATAACTTGCGTAAATTACGTGAGATTCGTGCTGGTTGGAATCGATAAGAGAACCGCTAGATAAACTGCCAAACGATTCCATGGAATTGAAACACACGGAACCGGTTCTCGATTCCCAACCCTACTGTCGGTGGCATTTTATTTTTTGTGTTTTGTGTTTGTGCATTGTCTGAACCCTTGTGTGATCAGCAGTTTAAAGAAGTGGAACAACCACTCTTCTGTTTGATATATAGGTCTTGTTTTGCACCAAATATGATAGTGACCAAATGTTCTTGTCTAAAATTCTAACATCAAGATGAAAGACTATTGCAAGTATTGACCATATTTTAAATGTATTATATGACTGAGTCTCTGCTAAGCTGAAATTGAGTCTGTTACCCAAAATCAGTCTCTTACTGACATGTGCTGTCAGTCATTCAGTGTTTTCCTCCAATAATTTGTTGGTATTCTAAAATTAAGAATAAGATAAGATACAAGCTCAATTGTGAAATCATATTTAGAAGCCTTGTAATTGATCCGTTTTTCCTATTTATTAATCCAGGCAAGTATTGCTGGCAGTCTGGACAAACTTGACCCAGATTTGAAGTGGGTAGAACATATTATGACTATTCAACTAAAATTTTAGACTCTTATGGAGCGGAAACCACAGATGATATTATTGGAAGCAGATTATTTTATTATTTCTTTATTTATTTAATTGTTGATCTTTTGATTTTCTTCTTGGAAGCCTGTCTGGACACATCCCTCGTTTAAGATACCTGGCTTCAAACCTCACTTTAATCAAACTGAATATTTCAGTTTGATTAACTGTCTCAGTTTGATTGACTGGAGTCCACGTTGAACTCCTCGTTATCTTGTCAGCTCTTGCTGTTTCGCCACCATGATCACATTCCCTCATGTGGGACACAAAGCATTTTCAAGAGTCTGGAATAATGACTGTTTAGTCTGTTCGAATCCCGTCTTTTTCAGAGTGTCCAACTTAAGTCTTCTTTTAAAATAAAGTCAAACTCATTTGAGTTCTTGCTTATTATTAACTCTTCCTTGGGTTGTTGGTTCAGCACAGTTTGACCCCTGAAGTTACAGCAGTTTTGATGCTCATAAAAGAGTTTGATTGATGCACAAAATTAATGAGGTCTCATTATTGATTTGATTGACTTTAAAGGACATATATACGTATTGTTAAACATTGATGAGATTTCCTCATTTGTTAAGGAGTTGCCTTGGACTTAATTTGGTCAATTTTTAACAAGGATACAATTCCATAGACTCACAAATCTGAAAATGAACATTTTTCTTCACAATATGACACTTCTACTTGACTTTTCAATTGATTTACTGTTCCGTTTTGTCCTTTAGGAGATCATGATCAGAAAAGTTTGAAAAAGTATATCTAAAAAGTATATCTGATTTCTTTTGACTGTATGCAAACAGTTAATTCTGCAGTGCTCTATATGATTTTTCTTTGAAAAGCGTGCTTTGTTCCCGTGACAGATTAAATAAATGCTTTGTTAATCCTGTCACAGATTGCAAAGTGTTTAAAAATCCATTTGCCTAAAGGAGAGATGAGACTTAAGTAACTTTAAGCCGATATTGTAAAAGTAAAGAGAAAAAAAAATTGAAATAGGATAAATTGACTGCTTTTGGTTTGTTAAAAGTGGAAGGAAAAGGTTTTTAGGATAATGATGACTGTAGTCAGATTTTGTCCTGCTTTTCCAGTGACATGTTGGGATTCAACTAAAAATTGAATAAGTGTTTTGAAAAAAAGAAGAAAAACAATGTTTGTTCCGTCCCTTTTGGAGAGCTGCAGAAACATGGTAGTGTAGCTTGGTAGAGTGTGAAAAGAAGAACTTGCATCATCTTTGGAATAAATATTTCATTGTGAGGTAATAAAACACGTCTTGTTCTTTTTTTTTTTTTTTTTGGACACTGGTGGCCTTTATTTGACAGCGGTGAATCATCAAACTGTCTAGCAAGTAGCGGATGACCTGCAGCAAAGAGCCACGGGTGGAAACTGAAACCTAGGGATGGCAACTGATACGTTTTTATTGATACCAATGCCATCGGTTTTGCTCGATAATCCAATTCTTTATTGAATCTCTTAACAATTCCAGACCAATGTGGAAACAAATGTACTGAATTTTAGCTCTACACAACTGCTTTACTGTCTCAAGTTCCACAAAGAGCACTTCCAACTAGTCAGTAATGTAACACCTCAGGATGTTCACTTCACCTACAACAACCATGAAGCTACACACACTTCATCGTCCCATGTCAAAATAAATGTCCTAGCTTTGGTATCAGTAACAGTTCTAATTTTATAAAATATATGTATTATTACATGTAACCAAAAAAATCCCAATCCATTTTCATGTGAATGGGATGGTCTCTTCCTTCATTTTCCTGTTGTATGGGTCTGAATCATTCAGCATTTGCTTCATTTGGGGGGTTCACTGGAAGGCAAATGGACTTCTAAAGTGAGATGAAAGCGCTTGTTATCTTTGTATTTGACTAAGTGAGATGCTGGTGTTATAACTGGAGCTGGATTTGCTGGATTGTACCACACTCTTCAGCTCCTGCATCAAATTTAATGTAATTTCTGTCTTTTTTTCAAAGCACTCAGTGTTTTGACGTCTCTTTTCTTCACTTTTTGTACGATTCTACATTTAATCCTTTGCTGTGGGTGTTAAAACTAAAGGAGTACAGTATTATTTGGACATCAACTAAGGCGTTCTTGGAGTGGAAGGATATTGTTATGTTAAAGACGCCTCTAAAAGTTTGTTGAGTACCAGGCATCAAAGCCTGGACTACATACCATGGATTTGTGAATGAAAGAATTAAATGCTGTTGAAAAATACTGCTGATGCTAACCGCACTATACTAAAGAGGTGCAGTTGTAAATTGGTACCTGAGAGGTGTATTCACAGTGTCATGTCCATCTGCTCCATTTGCATATGTATTTGTGTGAGTCTCAGAGGGTAAAATTTAGAAGTGGAATTTAATGAATGAATTATAGAAACTGACAGATTAATCTTTGTACTTTAAATTCACTACAATCTGGCCATAATTTACTGCCAGAAAAGTGCATGTCTTAAAGCTTGATATAGCTGTGGCAGTTTCTACATTAAAGATGCACAGCTAAAATGTACCGTGAGGAGAGTATGTAAGATCTTCCATTTATTTGGACTGCCAGAAGAATCCGGATGCCTGTCAAGGCATATTTTTTCTTCTGCAAGAGGGGACTTTAAGTCGACCTGGAACTTCTTAATTGGAGAAGTCATACAATACCCACTGTGGCAAAATGTTTTGCAGCTCTCCACATTTTGTTGCTTTTTTTAAAATTTCATTTCTTTTAAATGGACACACTGTAGCTTGCATAGTCTGTATATCATCACACTCATTCTCACCTGTTCCTGACTACGGAGAGAGGGTATAATATTAGCAAATTGTGATCATGTGACACACAAGCAAGTTTATTATCAAATACCTTTGTTTTCTGCACTAACCGCTGTTTATAGATATCCTAGAGGTGGACAGTGGGTTTTTCACATTTCTTTTAGTGTGTTGTCTGACTTTGAACTAACTGTTGTAGCCAAGTCACTACACTTTTAGTTTGAGTTCAATCTTGAGTCCCTCGAAGTCCCTCCAAGTCATTTAAGAGAAATCCAAGTTAAGTCCAAGTAGAGACTGATCGAAATGATACAGCTGTCAGCTATTTAAACACATGTAGAGTCTTTAAAACACATTTTAAGCATCTCTAAGCATACAAATTCTGGCTATACTGAATAACATTTTTTTTGTCCAAAGAAACTTACAGTGATCAGTAAAATTTACATTAACTTACAAATAAACAGTCTAACTGAACGGGCCAACTGCAACAGTTGACGGTGGCGAGTGTCCACTGACAAAGTGTTTCTGTTAACGTTATCTGAGCCCAATTATAACATCAATGGGTTACAGCTACGGCTGCAGATCTGCATGGTAGCAACTGGGAAAGAACACAAGAAAGTGAGTTTTAACTATTTCATCAGTCAGCCAGCTCCCTACTCAGCTATAGAGTTTTACTGCTCTGCCAATGCTATGAACTGAGCAACAAACATTATTGCAGCACTTATTTGAATGAAGTTGGAAGTTGTCCCCATCCTTTCCTTTATGGTTCTTTCAAAGATGGAATGCTTAGCTGTGAACTTTTTTACCACCACATGAGAAATCAGTGAAATGAGAGTGGACAATCCCAGGGCCATTTTTCTCCATTTTAGCCATTAGTTTGTTTGTATGACATGAAGAGATGCCATGTGGAAACTTGCATTTTGCCAAATATTGAATTTGCTAAATCATGGCTTATTACGTAATGAAAAATAAAATGAAATAAACCAAAAAAAAACCATAGAAATGAAAACCTGCTCTTCTCACACCAGACTGTCCTATTAAGCTTTCCCCCGAAACAACTCTAATGTAAATAAGACCCTATATCTTTATCTATCTCCTGGCTACTGATGAAAGGTGCTGATTTTCTTCCTCTTCTTCTTTTTTAAATAATTTATTAATGAGATACCAATTTATCCACTGTCATCCATCCATTGTCTATGCCTGCTTCATTGTCATATGGGTTGTTGGAGGGTATCCTAGCTGTCAGCTGGTGAAAGGCAGTGTTCAACCCAGACAGGCTGGCAATATGAGGTAACCACAGTATTTCATTTAACTGTATTATTATTATTATTATTTTTTTTTAAAGAAATCTTTAAATACAAGTTGTTTTATTTGGATGCTGACATTTTAGTGGGACATAATAAAACACATGGACTAATCCACAACCCTTGTTGTCTCACAGATACTATTTTGTTTATTCTGAGGAACTGCTGATGTAATTTTTAAACATAAATTTTATTTTCAGCAGGGCAGTTGATTTCACTTAGCCAAAGGGTAATTTGTGGAGCAAATGTAAAAGATGTCATGACCTGAGCTGTGTGTTACTCAAGGCATCATTACAAGATGCCATTTTTTCCATATTAATCCGGGATTCTGGATTCTCTGACCTGAAAATGTGATCCACATGATTTATGGGAAATATAGAAGAGGTGAGAGTGGGGTCAGCTGTCTGAATATCCATAGGATTTTTGTTTGCATTTAGCTTGTGCTTATCCTGCCTTTTTGAAAGGAAAGTGAAGAGTTGAAGGAAGCTGGCTGGTACTGACTTGACTGTTCTATTTAAGTAACAGCGCAGAGTGAACATAATCATGTTTTTTTTTTTTGTTTTTGTAAATGGTCTGCTCTTACATAGTGCCTTTTTTTAACTTCATCTAGGTTCCATCAAGGATTTTATAATGTACTTTAATTTACCGATTCACAATCACAAATAGTAGGTACTCACATTAGAGAGTTATTAAATGTTAAAAGTTACAATAAGTTTATTACTATGGTGCCAATAGACAGAGAGGACAGCTTGCTTGGAGAGGAACTTACTTTGCTTCTCTCTGTACAGTCATGGCCAAAAATTTTGAGAATGACACAAATAATACATTTTCTTAAAGTCTGCTGCTTCAGAGTTTTTATATGTTTTTGTCAGGTATTCTCAAAACATTTGACTGTATATATGGATCAGCCAGTATATTAAGACCACCTGCCTGAGTTGGCCTTTCTCATGGCACCAAAAGATTTCTGATCATTCAGGGAATATATTCCACCATCAACTGACACGGGTTATAAAAATTGCCAGTGATTAAACACTGGCAATTTTGTATAGCTGATTAAATTTAATTTGCGAGCAGTACATATATGAATTATATACATGAGGAAAGAAAAATCTATAACACCTCAAAGCAAGTTGGACAGCATGTGTGTATACAAAATGCTGCCTCAGGCTTTTTAAATTGTTACTTGTGTATGCTCCAACTCCCTAAAGCAGTACACCCGTCACTCGTCAACACTCCACTTCTCCTGTGCACATTCATCCAATTCCTCGCTGGCACTCTGTCAGCCTTGCTTAGTCTTAGAGAGTGCCCCCCCCCCCACCCCCACCCCCTTTTTTTATGCAAACATGGACCACACAGGCTCTCTTCTGTGTTTCTTCTTATCTTCACCCAGTTGTCACACACTTGATCACTGATGAGCTTTTAGCACCATGTCCAGGTTTTATTCAAACACCTTTTACGTAGCTATTGACACCATTGTGCCTCATGGGACCTGAATATGTGGCATATAATGCAAGGCAGACCTGTGAAACTGGAGTAGAATTAGGCAAAAGAATTGTTATGCCAGAGCAACGGCCTTTTCTCAGGCTTCTTGGACCTAGAAAAGAAAATACCTGCTACATTGTTAGGCGTGTTTGCAGCCACTCCCTTTAGAAATGCTCTTTGCTCAGGGAGGTGGTTGGGAGATAATGACATGTGTTTGTGTATGTGTGGTGAGAGGAACAGGGAAAGGTCATTGTGCAGGGGAGGTTTATTTAGTGATGTGCTTCCTTATCATGCTGCGAAGAAAGAAAAGGACATCTTGATGTAATTTTCAGGAAAGAAAAATGAGGAAAAATGCTTTCAGAAGCTCAAAAAGGAAATATTTTATAAAAAGTGGATGAGAGGTGGATGAGGGAAGAGAGGATATTAAGCCTTCCCTGATTTCTGTGGTAAGGCGAGTTGACAACGGGCATGAGGTCATCTGTCACTTTCTTCCAGAAGGCTAATTTTAGCATCATCACCCTCATCTTTCTGCTCTCTTTTACCTACTTCCCCCCTCTGTCACACCATTTACCACCGTATGCTGTGCGCCTCTCTTTGTGTCAGCCATGACTTTTCGGTTGTGTGTGTTTGTGTGGGGACTGTGTGTGTTTTTGGTCTACATTAGGGTTTCTCAATGGGGGCGTTCTGAACCTTTAGGGAGGCGCTGGAAACGTCAAGACAGAGAAGGGAGCGCTCAGGCACAAATGAGTGGGGCGCTACGCCTTGAGAACTCTATTTTAAACTTCCATGATTTACCAAGGTTTTTTTTATAGTGCAAATCTACTTAAGTTTCAATAAAATGTTGTGCTCAGATTTCCTTTCAAAAAATAAAGCTGCTGTCTGAGACCAAAACCCCGAGTCTGCTGCTTCCATGACCCGGTAAAATCTCCTTTTCTCTCTACATCACAATCAGACGAGCCGAGCGGGATCGGTTGCCATAGTAACGCCCATAAACACACAGCAGCAGAGAAACCCCTTTCCAAGACATTCATTCAACAACCAATGAAAACATACACAATCAAGACTACGTAATCACGTTTAATTACAGACATTTACAGTACAATCAAAAATGGCGGGAAACAAAAAGTGCTGGCAGTACAATGCTAATTACGTAAATAATGGATTTATTCCATCACCGAGCAACGTACATCTGCCGATGTGCTGCTATGTGAGCAGGTGTTCTCCAATAAAGCCATGAAGCCGTACAGGAGCATATGATTGTGCATAGCTGACAAGAGCAAGAGATGGGAGATGCGGGGACGCGTGTCAGCCAATCAGCGTACAGACAACCGATGACACAGTAATGACCGTCATAGCAGCCAATCACAGGCCTTGATATTCATTCATGGGGCCTCTCGTGTTGGCTCTTGTTGCTTACTGAGTCTCATTCGTTTTGCTTCATCCTTGCGCGCTTCGTTTTAAATTTTTTTCAAATATTTTTTTATATGAATATTTTTGAAACTTCCGCGATGTACTGAGACCGGGATTGCTGAGGCCGCGAAGTGTGAGGGATTACTGTATATAATGTAATAAAAAAAATCAAGAAAAAAATTGTGGAAATTCCGTAAAAATCCACCCCACAGCAGACGAGAGGCCGCAGCTGCCAGCGTAACATCGAACGATTACTCACAGCCTCTGTATGTGGTTAGCATGGCGGTTTTAGAAAATGAGTTGTCAGTTCGACTTGCTTCATGCGTTGCTGCCCTCTCAGACTTGTGCTTTCTGTCTTTGTGCCTCAAAGTGTCCTATTTCAACTTCTAACCTCATTAATGTTAATAAATGAATTTTCACTACATGAAAATGTACATGAATATATATTGTGTGAAAGGGGACAACTGTGACTTTGCTGTCACAAAACATTTGAAATGATGACAGGTTTCTTTATTTATGTCCTTGGGAGTTTCCTTTAGTTTAAAAGGCAAAGACTGTATTTGTTGAAAATTTGTTGAAAAGTCAATAATTCCTTATTTATTGCTCTGTTTCTCTACCTTGATTTTTGTACGCTGTCCTTATATAAATGCTTTAAACTCATGTATTGAGGTGCTGCACTACACATTAATTTTACAATTCTCTATAATGTCAAATCAGCATCAAATCAGCTATAACATCAAATCAGACTAGGCAATTAATCAAAAATGACATTCAGAACCTATAACTGTCTTAGTCTTTCCTGTGTCAGTTATTACAATTCTTTAAAATATTCAATTAGTGACCATTAATAGTTCATATGTTTCCCTTCATTTACTTTAAAACATTTGCAAAGATATGTTCTCTTTCATAAAAAACATCCCATCAGCCCAGCGCCGATATCGGCACCTCTCTGAATAAGACATCAAGGCAACAGATTTCAGAAACCTGTTTTCTCATTTTACTTGTCTTCTTTGCTTTTTTTATTTTGTCATTTTGCACCTCAGGGCCACCATTACATTTTCTCAGGGCAGATTTTCTCTGGGAGTCGTTATTGGGAACAAAATAATTTGCTTTCATGCTACTAAAGGTTTTTTACCTCGAGTCACTCATTTGTCACCACTTTCTCACATTTAAGTGCCTGGTGAATGAGGCTGTAATTAAATCTTCCTTTTATAAAGCTGAATGCAACATTATGCTAAAATGTGGTCAGTTACTTTGTGTTTCACATCATTGACTGTCTGGTGCTCTGTGATTAATCTGCGTTTAATGTCAACCACTTATCCAGGCGCTGTGACATTTGGCAGCTGGCTGTTATGAAGATGAACTGGGACATGCCCGACATGCGCGTAATCAGCCATTGCTTCCTTTGCACAAATGTTCTCCTTCCTGCTCACCAATTATTGGTTGTTATTTTCTGTGACAGGAAGTTAGGGGCTGATATCGATGGACACAAGTGTGTGTTTCTGTAGCTTCAATCAACATTAAAACAGGCTGACACATATTGGAGATTTCACACTTGTGTATATACAGACGAGAAGAGGGACCACCTGTCACATACCAATCACAGTTCATCCATCGTCTGAAATGTGCCCATGATGGGAGGTTTTGTTGCAATCTGGTGGCAGCTAAAAGTTTCTTAATCATCTGTCATCTAGTCAACTTCACAAAAGCAGAACACGAATTTCATTCTGTGTATTTTTACACTGAATGGATAACACTGTACCTATTGTTTCGCTGTGCAAATTGCACAGAGATCTTAGTATTTTACTGCCACAAAATACAAGTTGGTATTCAGTCATATTGTGTTTGGGTATAATAGGAATAACTTGCACGTGTCATTCAAGGTCTGCTGCAGTGCTAGGAAAAGATTAGTCCAGGGATGTTTGTGCTGTACGCACAACAGTCATATGACCTTGCTATTTGCATTGGTAAACCTGCTTTCCTTATGCTACCTTTTTGTTTGCAACACAGACAAAGGATGTGGTTGATTTCAGCAGCACGCTGCAGGGAGGCTTCATCAAAGCTGTGCTCCCTTTGCCTCTTTGGGCTAATGCAATTTCTCAAAACCACAAAGTAACTGTTAGAGCTGTTCCTGTCTTGGCATTTGTTGCCTGTTGCTTGACAGTGAAGCATGAAGCCCTCACGACAAGGCTGTGATCAGTCATCATGTTAACAAGTGTAGCAAGATGCTTGAAACACACTTGCTCTCAGAGGAGGAGAAGAGAGGTGGGAACATGAGAGAAAACATAGGAAGAGGAGGGAATAAGGGAACGATAAAGAAGGCTCTGTTGTGTAAGTGGCAATAGTGGCCTAGTGATGTCTTGGAGTGTTTCCAGCCTTGCGGTGCACACGTCCCTCATATTCACACACACCCACAGAGGCCAACTCAATGCAAGACTGTGGAGTGTAATGTCCTGTCTGGCTGCAGGCTGTAAGAACCACAACAAGCAGGTTTTCTGGCCAGCTGACCGCAGCTGGGCACCCGAAGGAACAGAGGATATACTTAAAATACTAGACTGTAAGCTGCAGCAGGCCAGTGTAGCTGTATAGTCATGGAAAGATTTACATAATTTCTCGCCTTCTCCTTTAATTACCCAGTTCACCCTTAGGCAATATTAAAGTTTTATCTTGTTCCTCATCAGTCAGGTGCAGCTATTTTTTTTTTCTTTAGTTTTTCATTTTTCATCTTTCTTTCTCTTTCTGTGTACTTTTTGACTTTCTTTTTATCCGCTCTAGCCCAAACCTTGACAGGTTAACTTATTTTTCTAATTCTCTGTTCACCATGCCCGAACAAGGTCAGCGGTCCATATCTCTGCTTCATTTTCTTTTAAAAAAATGTATTCTTACCATCAGTGCATGCACGCACAGTTCAGGAGAAATCTTTTCCTTGATATTATGTCAAGTAACATTTTTTTCATAACAAATGTCTGTATATATATTAATGGTCAGGTCATCTTGCAGCAGATACTAGTTTTCATTTGCGTTTTTTTTGAGTGAGCATTAATGTGTCCTTCACCAGCCCTATTTCACAGTTTGATCTACCATATTTTATTAAGTCTCAAAACCTAGATCCTGTCAATGAGGACCAAAGTCGCTGTCAGTGGAGCACAAAAGGACGGGACAGACAGACAAAAGACAGGCGGTGATGGTGTGGTGTGTGTAGTATGCTGATGCATGTGGTGTTTGTGTGATGTGCAGTGGTGTATGTAAATGACTGAGTGGGGGTTTGTATTGTAATGTTTTTCTATGCAACCCCTGTATCCACACCAGAGCTAAAGCAGGCCAGCAGACAGACTTGAAGCAGTGAGGCTTCAACGGCGATCCAGCACTTTATTACCAGAAATCATGTCTCCATCTTTTCACACCGGCCTTTTGACTTTTAAATCTGAAATGGTGAAAAACCTTCTATTTTTTTTATTCATTTATTTTTAAAATCATATATCACATTTCTGTCATTTACATTGGGCGCGATGGCACAACTGTTTCTCACAGTAGATCACTCAACTCACATTGTATGTTACATATATGATTATATTTTTTCCTTTTTCTCTGCAACACATAACAAGGGTTGACTCTTCAGTCTGTATTGTGGTGGGTTTGCATATGTTTCTCTACTTTTTTTGGCAAGAATATTTTCTTCCATACGAACAAAGTAACTGTTTATGCTGAGCTAAGTGAACTGGCTGTAGCTTTCTATTTCATATATCATCCAGACATGAGTAGAGTGAGCTCATACTGGGCTCAGAAGGAATAGCAGTCGTCTGGCAGTTGGGAGGTCGGTGGTTCCCTCTCTGCCCTCTGCAGTCCATATGTTGAAGTCTTACGCAACACACATAACCTCCCATTTGCCCCAGTGTGTTCATTGGTGTGTGGGTGCATGCATGATGTGTATAAAAGAGAGAAAACATTGACTGACAAAAGAAAAACTGCAGAGATGAAGACTTGCTGTGTGAATGGGTTAATGTGAATTGTAGTGTAAATGTGCCTGCAGTTGATCAGCAGGACTAGAAAAGTGCTAAAATGATATTGTAGCTCTTATCAGTTTAGTAAACAACAAGCCATTCCTGACTAGGTTTTCAAAAATTGTGAATTACAGTACACATCATAGGCACAATAAATGTAATGATTTATGGTTCTGACAGGACAACTAATTCTGTGTGAAGAAAAATGAATGAAATAAAACTTAAACCAAATTAATACATTTGGTAAAAATAAATAAGTTAAATCTTTCCAACTTAAAATCTGAAAATTGTTTCAGTTATCGATGAAATACTCTGATTCAGTGTAGTTCTGTAATTTTCTCTCAAGTGTGGTTGTTCATATGATGTTGTACTTAAGCAGTTTTATCACATGGTAAGTACAAGACGTTTTTCTTATACTTAAAGCCTGTGACTTGGTGTATGTTATTTCTTACATGACTAACGTGCATCTATTGGAGAGTTTCCACTCTTTAATTATAATGTATTCGACATAAATCAGGTTATTCATTCCCACATCCAATGCTCTTTGACTATTTATGGCCTTTTCAGTGCTAGACTCCCTGGGAAGATGGAGAACATTAAACCTTTGTACATTTGTCTGTGTCCTCTCTTTTTCGTCAGCGTACACGTGTGTGTGCTTCAGAATCCTTCTATCTGAAGATGAACAGAGTAAAATATTCGTTCCTTCAGTGACTACATTTGTGTGGTACGTTGGTCGGGACTCGTGCATTGAACAGTTAAATGTTGGTTGTTGCTTTTGCCTGACTCATCATTCTCATGGGAATACCTAATCTTCCAACGCAGTGGGAGTTGCAGAGACTAACAGCCAACATGCACACAAACACTCACACAAACAGACCTCTTCCGTTCTTAGAGCTCTTTTGTAGCGTTATGGAGAAAATTTCTACTATGAAATAAAGTACGTCTTTCATCAGTTTTCATCACCTCAACCATCGAAACCACAGCTTTGCTTCCACATCTGTGAATTATTTTGCGTAATGGGCAAAGAGTTGAGAAATGTAGTGTTTTCATGCATTCTGGAGTTGTTGGAAGTAATGAAACCCCAGGATGCTGCCAACAGAAAGCCATTTTTCACTGAAATGGTGTCACACTCTTCTCCATTTATTGGTCTGCTCTGTTGTGGTGTATAATTTATATCCTAGATTAATATTAGTTTCTGCAGGGAGATCGATGTCTTTGGCTCCATCTGGATCTGTAAGTCAGCGGGAGAAGATCTACTGTATATGAAGCATCAGCAGTGGCTGTCTGTGAAGATGGAAGGACGTAACAAATGGTGGCAGTTCACTTCAGTTCAGTTCTCACTCCTAACTTCTTAAGTTAAGGAATCAGTTTCTTTACAAACATGACACTGGAGAAAGAAAAAGAGAGCGAGAGAGAAGACAACATAACAAACATGATTTATTGTTTTTCTTAATTATTTTTGTTGAGTCGTTGAGGCATACCTAGAAAGCATATGCCACTTTAGTAAGTTCTGTTTATAGATCATAGGTTCGACAGAACATCTGGTGAATTTTGCTGTTCTGCACAACAGGTCATTGAACATACTCAGCCTTTCTTGTGTGTCTGTTTTTGAGAGAATGGTTTGCCTAATTTGAACTTTATCCTGTCACATTAATTAGGGAGCCTTAAGAGCTGATGATGCATTTTTAGATTGCCTGTTTGTTATTCTCTGTCCTCACAATTGCAGGTTGCAGGTCTAATTTCAGGCTCAACGTCACTGTGTACAAGAAAAAAAAAATCCTCTAAAGCCTTTGTGTTTTTAAGATCAGCCTTTTCTTACTTTCATCCAATCCTCTAAACTATAGAGATGACCAGAGTAATTTAACTGTCTCTTTCTTTCTCGTTCTTCTTTTTTATGCTTATTTCTCTCTTTTCTGCCTTATAGTACTACTCCCAGTAATACTGCATCTAAGGTAAAATTGTAAAGAAAAAGCCAGAAGCTGCCTAATTGGGTGGATAATATGATAAATCCTGTCTAAAATTGAAAATGGTATCACAGAGGAGCATGATTTAGAATCGAAACTTTCTGTACAGAGGGAAAAAAGGCCATTAAAATTTAAAATTTCATCATTATCACTTTGCTCTCAAAGTAAGTACTGTGCTGTAGGAAGTTTGATTAAAAAAAAAAACAACTAAAACTGCAGCATAACAGAATAATGCTAAAGGGACACAGCATGAATAATGTATGCACATAGAGTCTAGTAAAGTAATGTAACAGAATTGCTGCTGCAGTGACTTACTGTAATGCACTGATCAGACTTAGACCACGCATCTGCAGCGGCCCTTACCCAATAAACCCTCTATGCTCACAATGCTGTGATGGACACACCGTAATCACAGCTACTTATACCCAGATATTTGCCTTAAAAGTAAGATCTAAAATGTTTGATAAAACAAATTTTGTAGTGCTGTTCATGACGCACCTTAAAACTCTTTCTCTGCCACACAGTTGCCTCTCTGGAGGCAGGGATGTCTCTCTGTGCCACTCTGTTAAGGTGTTTCCCATTATGGAAAGGTTTAAATGTCAGAGCACAGCAGTGAATTATTGATGGGGATAAAAATTGATCCCTTTTTCATCGAGACAAGGGAAATGTTCATCGTTATCAGTGGGTGGCTCAAATGAAAGTCTTCACAGAAATCTTTTAACACAAACTGACATTTGTAGAATTTGACAAAAGCTTCTTGGGTCAAGCAGATGGTTAGAAAAGATGGTTAAAAAATAAAAAAAAATGCTTTGTGTGTGTGCATATGTATGTATATTTTTCTGTTGGATTTTCATCATGTTTATTAATCTCGGCCATGGTCACATTAGCTCCAGTCCTTGCATATTTCTGATGGAAACTTGCATACTTATTGAGAAAGCTGCTATTTCAGCCATGTGCTTCTGGTTGTTCATTGCATGTAAATCTTTACTTTTTAGCTTTTCAAAAAAACAGTTTATTTGAAAACTGAAAAGCCATCGTGAAATAAAAAAAAACAACAACCTTTGCTCACAAAGATAATTCTACATGCAAAGTAGAGCAGGTGCAGAGTTTGCATTTAGCACAATGTTTGGTTGCAAACCAGTGTGTAAGTTCTTGCCTCCCTGGGATATATTTTCCTTGTCCTGCTGAGAGATTACAGGTTGTGTTATGGATTGGCCCTGCCCTTTCAAAATCCCATTAAGACTCTACCCTGTCAATTACCACAAATCTCAGCCAGAGCAAGGTTGTCAGTGAGTTAAATCCCTGAACTAACAGCCCTCACATTTTGTGTGCATATGGTGTAATGCAATTACAGTTTTCAGTTTTTGAAAAACATACCCTGCATGTTAATTTTAACTGCCAACAAATGCTCAAATCTTCAGTGCAGACTTGCATATGAATCTTTCCAGGGCAGTTTAGCTGAAGCAAACTACACTAAGCTGCTGTGTGATGCCTTAGTAAGAATAACTGTATCAGAAATTGATTTGATTTCAGTGCAAAACTTATAACAAAGAGTGGCGTCTACCATGTATGTAAACAAGCAAAGATTGAGAGTTTTATGGGAAATGTGTTTCTCTTTGACTGCACTTTCCAGCTTTGTTAATTTTTACCAAACGTAAATGATATACAAAATATTAATATTAGACAAATTGTAAATGCATCATCAATATTTTACAGTGGATGGCATTGAAGCATGAAAAGTTCAGCGGGCTGAAGTCTTTTTTTGAAATGTGTCGACTCTGGAGAAGCAGCCCAAATTGAAACCAGCTGCAACTCTCCTTGTGTTACCAAAGAGCTTGGAACAGGAAACGTGGCCCAGCCCCCTGAGCCTGCTGAGAGGAAAGCTGCACTGTTGTTTTAATGTCCTCTTCTGGAAAAACAGTGCAGCAGCCTGTGTCTATAAAGACATTCTTTCATCTGCTTTGAGTGAAAAGATAGGTGGAGAAAGCATCTTTTGATATGATTTTCATTTCCATGTTGCTTTCCTCTCTGTTAATTTATCTATTGAATGCCTTTTCTTTCTCTTGCTTTCTCTCTCTTTCTCATTTTCTTTTTTTTTTAAGTCAATGGCATCCTGACTAATCAAAACAAGCCAGTCATGTGTGAGAAGTTTTTTTTTTTTTTAACTGAAAGGACTGAGTCAAGCTTTTATCAAGGGTCAGTTCGCAGAGAGCAGCAGCATCTGGAGTTACATCCAAGCACACCTTCTCCCTCCAAACAAATTCATAGTCACAGTGTGCAATTAAGCAAGCAAGCAAAATGTGTTTTATGAAATGACTGGAATCCTACTCCATCAAATCCCATCTGTGTGCTGCTTGGTAAGAATGAGCGTCCTCGGTTCAATCAGCAGAAACAGGGGCTGCCGCAGCTATTGTTTGCACATTGTTATATTAAGTGATTTTCTGACAATGGGATCACATTAGTGATAAGTTATTAATTAGGAATTGAATTTAGATAGATAGATTCAACTTTATTGTCATTGCACATGTCAAAGTACAGAGCAACGAAATGCAGTTAGCATCTAACCAGAAGTGCTTTTGCAGTAAAATAAATACAATGTACAGTATAAACACATATATACATATATACAAAATACAAAATAATGAATAACTTTTGTTGTAAAGTGCAGGTCAGATTCGGATGAAAAAATATATATTATGAGCAGAGATGTGATTATATGATTTACACAGATTTGAACAGTATTTACATGATTATGGACAGTATTTACAGGAGTGTGAGGAGGTAGTTGTTAAAGAAAAGAGTCCAGTGGAATTATATTATTTACATTTGTGTGGAAGAGTGCAAAGACTTAGTGGGTACTAGCCTGGTTCATTTACTGGTGGGGTGGGGGATTGGCAAATTTATGTTACAAGTGATGTTTCTTTAAGGAAAACGTTTTTGTTTTTTTGTTTTTACAACCTTAACCCTAACCCTAACCCTAACCCTTTGGGGCAGCACGGTGGCTTAGTGGTTAGCACTGTTGCCTCACAGCTAGAAGGTTCCTGGTTTGAACCTCGGCCTTTCTGTGTGGAGTTTGCATGTTCTCCCCGTGCTTGCGTGGGTTTTCTCCAGGTACTCAGACTTCCTCCCACAGTCCAAAGACATGCATGTTAGGTTAATTGAGTAATTTTAAGTTGCCCGTAGGAGTGAATGTGAGTGTGAGTGGTTGTTTGTCTGTATGTGGCCCTGCGATGGACTGGCGACCTGTCCAGGGTGTACCCCTGCCTTTCGCCTGTAGACGGCTGGGATAGGCTCCAGGCAGATCCCCGTGACCCTTCAAGGATAAAACGGGTATAGATAATGGATGGATGGATATTTTTACAACCATTTGCTTTCCCAGAAGACATGAAAGACACTCAAAATAATTTATAATCTATACTTGTAACAACAAAAGAATCAGAATCAGAATGCCCTTTATTGTCATTATACAGTGGCGTACACCGAGATTGGAGAGCTTCTCCCATGTCAGTGCGTGGCATATAATAAACAATAAACAAGATATAAATATGTGGCCGTTTTTCAAAAGTAAAAGTAAGAAGGCAAGAGGTTTCAAATATATACATATGTAAAGTGGACTATCTTCAAATGGACTATCTTCAAATAGTAATCACCAAGCAGAAAATCAATCAATCAATCAAAACTTTATTTATATAGCACTTTTCATACACATAAAATGCAACACAAAGTAACTGCACACACACACACACACGCACACACACACACACACACACACTCACAGCACAAAGTAACAAGTTTAAAGTAAGATGGCCAGGCAATGAGGATCAGGTGAGGAGGAACCACCTATGGGAGGCCTTCCACACCGAGAGGTGCCACAGCCTGCGACCACGAGGAGCACCGTCCCAGAGACCACTTCAACCCAGATGGACCAGGGTAGACTCACACATTGTGCAAACCCCTCCCAAGTCCACCCGGCTCGAAGGATCTCCAAGACCACACCCCTGCAGCCAGACCAGACAAAACTCCCAGTGTGGAGGGCCCCTAAGAGGAAACAATGGAGCTGAAAACTAAAAAATCAAAAGACAATAAAAAAGAATAAAAACAAACAGTAGACACAATAATGATAAAATGTATAAAAATGTAAAAATTTGGAGATGTAAAAGCTATGGGTTGAAAAATAGAATTTAAGAATTTAATGTTAATAAAATGCTCGAAGACTCAAAAAATAGATGAAATCATTAAAATCATTATGGATTAAAGACAGTAAGATAAGGAAATAAAAGAGTAAAAGAAATCAGGTAAAAGCCAGGTTAAAATAATAAAGATAAGTGCATGCACTTATGAAATGTTTCCAGATCGCAGATGAGATCACAAGCATATACATGTATAAATGATATATATGTATAAGTCACAAATGGAGGGCCCACATTTATGATTGCTTGCTGAGCTTTTTTTCAATGATACTATGTTTTCTCCATTATTTTCATATCTATTGCCACTTAAAACAGACAGACTTTGAATGGAATAATTCGACGCCCCTCACTGCCCTTTTGCTTTAGTGCTTTTCATTACAACGGCTGTAGCTTTTATATTATAATTTTGCTTCTTTTCTTTGCATCATACAGAAGTCAGCCATTTGGATCACTATAATTGTTACATTTCTAGGGTTTCCCAACTGTGTAATTTGCACAGACAGCAATTCATAAACTTTTGATCACTCTTCCCTGTGAGGGCCCATTATGTGTGCAGTGTACCAGTTATCAGTAACCAAAATGCTTAAAATTTTCTTTACACATTTTTTATACAATTAGGGAGATACATTTCCTCAGCTATATGTTGACAAAGTTTTTAAAATCCTCACCTTAACATTCATTAGTCATCAGCTTTTCATAACACATACAATGTGTTTTTTTCCTTTAAATGGATCATTAACAAGAAAACACATTTACCTCGAATCAATATACAGCATACAAGATTTGAATTTTATGAACCTAAATTAAATCTAAATATGTTAATGCTTATTAATATGTGTATGGGGTGAAAGAAAGTCTGTCATGTAAACAAGCACCCCTTGACTCCCTATATTTGATTAGACTAATAGTTAATAATAGTTGACTAATAGTTTGACTCATCGCTATACCGAAAAGAAAAGTAACTATTACATGAAGCAGAAACTAACCAGAAATAGCTTTTCTGACTGTAAATGAATGAATATCTGTCGGAACCTACATAATACACTCACTACGAACGGATACCAGCCACAGACCTCATGAACACATTCTCTGCCAGTATTTTCTTATAAATGTGTTATTTAAGTATGAAAAATATTGATATAGAAAATTATGTGTAAAGATCCAGATATCAAGTCAGATCTATGATAGGATATTTGACTTTTCCATCATCATTGCATCATTTAATCAGTCATTTGTCAAAATTCTCTCAACAAATTGAAGAAAAAAGTCAGTAAAACTGGTCTCTTTGTTAGACTTTTAATGAGCATTTTCACTGCTTATTTTTCACTATTTACTTGTTATATTAAGGCACATAAAAGTAAGATTACATGACTGGTTTGGAGTTAGTAGTAATTGAATTATCTGACCTACACTTTAATATGCTATCATAGAGTTTCATGATGCGAGGACACATCCTGAGGGATGAACCTAGAGATAAACCTGGCTTCAGCCTTGGACCATCATCTGCCAAACTGGATCTGCTCCTGTGATGTTACCTGGCTGACTCTGCTGCGTGTCTATTTGTTTCCAACAAAACATTCATTTCAATTCAATTCAATTTTATATGTATATCGTCTATTACAATGCAAGTTGTCTCTAGATGCTTTACAGAGGCTGAGAGCATGACCCCCAAGAAAATATCATTAACTAAAATTATCATATTAAATCATCATCATCATAATAATAAAAACCTGACTCATAAGGGGGGGATCTTCCTGCTGAAGGCCAGCCGGGTAAAAAAGAAAAAGAGAAGGGAGATAGTACAGAGAGAGGAGAGCACATACAATCCTGGCAATACTATATTAGACAAAATGTAAAAATAATAATTATTATCCATTAACTTTAGAACTAAGAATTCCATGCACTTATATTCTGACTGATACATTGTCAATACATGCTCTACAGAGATGACTATATAAACAGATGTAGGCAGCAACACTGAGGTGGTCAGAGAATCAGACTACTGGTCAGCATGTTAGTTGATATCCCAGAGACATCTACACAGACAGGTGGAGGTAACCGCTAGGATGGTCAGAGGGTGGAACTGCAGGTTAGTATGTAACTCTGGAAACTCTGCCCTGCAATATACAGAAGGAAAAGGGAAAAAAAAGGGGGGGGGGGGGTCAAACAGCACAAAAAACTCCTGGAACAATGAAGCACAGTTACATTTTATGAGGTGCTCCTAGCTAACTATGGATTTAGCAGAAGGAAGAAGAGGAAAGGAGGGGAGAGAAGAGCACCACTCAGCAGATCATGTTGGTGCCCCCCTGCAGCGTAGGCCTATAGCATGGCTATGATGACGCTATGTGTAAGACAAGCCTACTGTAGTCTTTGCTCCTATAACTGTTGCTATGACTATTGGCCCTAACACACTATTTTTTAGACTAACTATAGGCTTTACTAAGCAGAAATGTTTTCAATTTAGTTTTAAAGAGGGAGGTGGTGTCAGGCTCCTTAACCCAAATTGGTAGCTGGTTCCATAATAAAGGTGCCTGGGAGCAGAAGGCCCACCCTCCAAATTCTACCTTTAGATACTTTAGGAACGACGAGTAATCCTGCACTCTGAGAGCGGAGAGCTCTATTTGCATAAAGCGTTATCAGGTCTTGTAAATAAATCTAATCTTTTCTCCTATAACTGTAGCCATGACTGAAAATATAACAAGTAATTTTTAAAGCACTTGGTTTTAACCTTCAAAGAAAATAACTATTATATTGCTCTAAAACACTTTCTTGATGTGACTTTTGCCTACAATTTCTTACGAATTCTATGATTCTTAGATGTATGTTTTACAGTGTAATCATTGCAAGTATTCAGTGTAGAGTAGTAAAAATACTTTAATGCTATGTATTTAGTTCTCCAGAACTATATCCTCCATGTCCACCATAGCCATCACCAATTTACTGTGCTCTGCAAAGGCAGAAAGGTTTTATGTAAACACATTTAACTTAAAGACCAAAACATTGGATTAAGTTGTCATTATTTTTATTATTTTTTTATTTTATTTTATTGATTCATTCCAGACATGTCAAAACAATAAAAAAAAAGAAAAGAAAGATGATAAATGATTCTTCTGTTAGGGATTAATTATGTAAAAAAAACCAAAAAACAAAAAGATGCGCAGGGCCAGTAGATTTAAAAGTGATGATGATGATAGCACTGGCAGCATTCTAGAGAAAATGCTGTATAGATGGTGAGGCCACAATCTCAGTGCTGTTTAATTGCATTTTTAAGCTTCAGTAAGGTCCAACGACGGGTGGACAAGGAAGGCAGAGATCGAATCTCTGAGCTTCCAGTAGATAAGCACTTTATCTTTTGAGCCACAGCTATATCCTCTATCTGCCTTTCTGTTTGATGGTAGGTCAGTAGAAAGGTGATGAGGCATAAATGTACATATGATTGCTCAGACATATGTAAGCATGTGCAAATGCATGTACCGGTATGTAGCTATATGAGTTGCTGCCACAGATTAATTCTAGTATACACCTCATAAAAGGGCTGCTGGATTCTTGTCAGACTCACAAGAGAATCGATCGGGGCAGACCCTAAGCTATTGACTTGTGCCAAAGAAATGGACTTTGACCAAGCTGCTATATCTGGCCAGTTTTGGATGTGTTGGTTTCCAGGGAAATCAGGATGTATTTCAGGGACATGATGCCGCTGCTGCATGTGTTCGCATAAACTACATAATCTGACCTCATCTGACAACTGAATCAAATAAGCTATCACATCATTTTGGTTTGTTTAACAAACACATTTCTAAGCAATGCACAAAAAGGAAAATGTAGGTAAAATTTCCTGAAAGATTTACTGAACTGTGGAACATGCACTTTGGTAACTATTTTTAAAACCACGATACTAGCGGGTACTGTTTCCGCCAAAATGTAGCACATATAGTAGTAGTACAATCTGCAATACGTGAGTAGTACCAAGATAGTTTGCTGCTTCCAGGAACAAATCATATAATACATCGAGCCATGATAGCAGGAGCCAGTATGTACTGGCTTCAGTTCTTTTCCATAGCATAGTTGTTTTATGGTGGCATACTAACAACAACCACCAGACCAGTGTGCAGTGCTTACTGTAAACTGCAGTGCAGGGGCAGTCTGTAGTATACGGTTTCAGAAATGGCCATTAACTCTTGATGTATGTTTTAAAGAGGTGTGCTAGATTAATCATCTGTGCTCATGTCTCATTTGAGTAGCTCTGAAATGGCAAAATTTAGTTGAAATAAAATAGTAAAACATGCATTATCTTTATGAAAGTGATGATTAAAAAAAGCTTAATGAATCAATATTAGAATAAGCTTTGTTCTGCTATGAAGCAAGAATAGGCAAAGAAAAAAAGAAGAAAAACTACAGGCTAATTTAACTTTCATGTGTTATTGTTCAGTGCCTAGCAACCACCATCGAGCCATGATGTAATTTACTGTAATATTACGCTCAAATTACCATTGTCCTGGAAACACTAATAGGTATCGTGCTAGTTTGAATTGCAGTTTATTTTGAACTTAATGTCAGCAGCTAGCTTAAGAGTTAACTCATTGGCTGCCATTGACGTCAATGGCAGCCAATGAGTTAATCATGACAAAATTAACGTAAGCATCGTTTAAGATTGTCTAAAATGGTATCAGCAATTAGCATTCTGCTACAATGGTGAATTTCTATTTTTTTTTTTGACCCCTCCCCATGATCATCTCCTACATTTGACTCACCAGTCAGGGCTCTGACTAAATGATAGTAACTAAAACGACCGAGCAACTGGGTAAAGAAAAGTAGAAAAACAAGATTATGCCGAGGGATGGGTGTGCTTTAGAAAGTAACTTTGGCAATAAATTAGAAGATGAGGTGCAATTTCCTGTTTGCGACTTGCATTGTGATTACGTGACCAGCAGCCACAGTGCTGCAGTTCTTAAACACAGCGACTGCTGATGGTGAGCAAGTTGAGAGGATGGGTTTAGTTTGAGTGTTGTCTTCATAAGCAGTCATGGAAAACTTTGGCTTTTTAATTGTCGCTTCTTTGAAAAAATGGAATTTGCTAAAGATTTGTCAAGGTAAGTATCCTGTTGAGGGATGATGACAAAACACCTGTGCTGGCGCTCAGCCCTGGACAGCCCTGGCCCAGTTTAACCTCATGCGTTTGATGAACTTCCTGTAGTCTTTATCAGCTCTTCTTCCTTTCCTTGGATGTCACCTAAACACTTAGTGGTACACCTCCCTATAAAATGCCTTCTTTTTCTCTAACAACAAAAACCTGCTTACGGGTTGGCGGTTAGAATTAAACTCTTGAAATGGACATTTAGCTTCATAGAGCCTAAATTAAATTTTCCAAATGATCTGAAATAAAATAATTAGGCATATGTTGTCAGTATACAAAGAACCGATTTGAATGACAGCTATTAGCAAAAACATTTGTATGAATACTGGAATAATTATTCTCATTAATCCTCTCGTGGTTATGTTGTTGCATGTTGACAGCAGTGAAAGCTGTTAATTTATTTTTAAGAAGAGAAGCTTTTGTCAAGGTCACCAATTGGCTGCAGTGCCTCTTGATAGTTGAATCCAAAAGCCACATCTGCTTTGTTCTTGCAAGGTACCTTTGGATTGAGATGAAATCACATATATGCATAGATAATTATTTAATTTATGAATTATTTAATTCACGGGTGTGAATTAAATATTTGCCTTGTACTCATGTCCTGTATGTATTTATAGGATTGGACAAAAAAAATGTCAGGAAGATTTGCTTATGAGCTGGTAAATTGGAAAGAAGAAATAGATTTTCCAGAATGAGCGCTGGAGTGGATTTCAGCTATTTTATCTTTTGTGGGTAAAATAAATGTGTTGTGCTGGAAGGCATTATGTGCTAATTTGAAAACCCTCATTACACTCTCATTTGATGTACAATTAATCCTGTCCACAAACTGAAGGAGTTGTTAGATTAGAGGCAGACAAAAGTCTTCAGTTACCCCAGAAAACATGACCAACATACCACAGCTGAGCTGCTTTCTCTGTTCAGAGACGACATAGCTGTTGTGATATGTTATACCTCACATCCGTCATATCTATTTTTCTTGCATGTTTTAAGGAATACATGTACACTTACCATGACTTTGTGAGTGCTGGTCAATTGTTTTATATTAAACTGACTGTTTTCAAAATCCATGTTTTTAGTCAAAAGCTGTTGACAGCAATAATCAAGGTATATATATATATTTTTTTTCCATCAAAACCAACCACCATGATCCTGTTTTTGTTTTGTGTAGTACACTGGTGTATACTAGTCTTTCTCAAACATTTTAGCTTGGTTATTTTAAACATTTGTTTAGGTGATAATTTCCCTGCAAGTGCAGTTACTGCTTTTAGACTAGCTGTGCTGTTGCATCCTAAGACACTGGGGCCAGAGAAAATGTGTGCCTTTTCCTCAGATCAAAACTATTTGGGCAACTGATCCCAAGCAACTGACCACTAATGAGAACACCAGAAAATGCTCAGTTTTCACCTCCTTTTATCTTCACCTTGTTACTTAAAGGTTCCTTCTTATAGGTTGCCCCTACATTTATCCAAAAAGACTCCAACTGATCAAAATGTTGCAGTGAGAATTCTGATGAGAATTTACAGTTCTTTTACTCACATGAAAAGCCATATAAAGCTTTAATGACAAAGACTTCATCGTGTTAAGGCTTTAAGGCTTTAGCTGGGGCAGATTTAAGACACCCCGAGTCCTTTAATTGTACTGCTGTAAACTTTGAGATTACAGAACTGTCAGACCTCCCATTATGCTCTGTGCAGTTTACTTTCTTTATTCTCCAGCTATATTAGTTAGAGATAGACTGATATGGGTTTTTCAGGACCAATACCGATACCGATTATTAGTAGGAGGCCGATAACCAATATTTGGAGCCGATATTTATTTGCAGTAAAAGTGTAAAAATTGGCGTAAAAAAATTGAATAATGCAAACACTGAACTTCATTGAAATGGACTAAAGCATGTTTATTGAATCGCACAAATAGGAAATAATAGCTCCAGTAGTGCCTGAATTTCTTAGACTCAGAAACATCTGTTTCAACAAGGACCCTGTCATTCAAAACTGTGTTGCTACATTATTAATGATTAATATGACAAAGGCTACATAAAAAAGTATAATAGTTGCTATGAGTACAATTAAACTTCTGACAGGACACAAACAGCCTTTCGGGCTTTAATGAGCTCACACAGTATTTAAAATGTTCCACCACTTTGTTCAGATAAATCATTTCTGAATTTTACTCTCATCTTCCCGTTCATTTTCAGATCATCGGACCAGAAAGCTCATAGCAACGTTAGTAGTCGTGAGTTGTAGAGTTTTTCATGTGTCTTTAACTACATACTATTCTCCATGTTACATACCGTGATTTCCGGACTATTGAGCGCACCTGAATATTAAGGATCCGAATATTCGGATCTCAAAATAAATATGTGCAGTAGCTCTGTTTACTTCTTTGACCGACAGATCGATGTCCCTTTAACTTAAAAGCTAAATCATATGCATTCCTTTGTGTGTTTTCCATGATGAGGGTGTGTGCAAGAAGCCAGTGGCAGCTGGTGCATAAAAATTTTGGGGGGGCGCAATTTACCTTGGATTACATAGGGGTATAATGATACACAGAAGTCACGGTTCGATGCGAGCTTGATACAATGGGGTACAAAACAAAGCTAGAACATAATATTTTGGTTCTTTTTATTTTGAAAAATGTAAACAAACAATGGCTCATTAGTCATAACAGTACATACATAACAATAGTGACGCTGTTTAGTTATTTATATTATTTTCATAATAATTTTTTTTCCTTTCAGATATTTTATGATATACAAGATCAAATATTATATATTCTATAATATATGTATGTGTGTATATATGTATATGATTCCTATTTGAACATGAATTTTGACCTCTGGAAGGATGGCAGCAAGTCGTTCTCCTAGTGCTGCAGCAATAGACTCAGCTGTAGCTGACGTCAGAGGGATAAACTCAAAAAATCTCTCCTGCACAGTGTTTTTCCCGTCGATGTAACGCAGCACGAGCACAAGTTGGCACTGTGTGGAAATATCCATGGTCTCGTCTGCTTGTATTGCGATGAAATCGCTACTCTGGGCTTCTGTGATGATGTGCTCCCTCACAACAGACAACATACAGTCCAGCAGTTCGTTCTGCACTGTTTTAGAAGTCCCCTTAAAAACTGTGGCGTTCTCAATGTGCTCTTTCAACACACCATCAAAAAAAAAAACAAAAAAAAAAACACATGACATGAATCTGATTCGCTGATTGGCTGCTGATAAACGTGTCATTTGCTGGGAGGCACCAGGGACGCAGACTGCTGCGCCCCGTGAAGAATCTGACTCAAACCAATTAAAACTCAGCCTCATGTCAGCTGATCATCAAATGTTCGAGGGTTTACATTGGAATACGTTTTACCGGCGCCCCACACCTCCGGAAGTAGATTAAAAAGAGTAAAAAAACATATTGAAACCAAATCAATTTTTTAACATTTAATTACTATTGACAGGCATCCACAGACTGAAATAACACCTTCATTTCGTTCTTTTTTTTTTTTAATCTCTTAATTTGATGGGGGCGGCGCCCCAGCGCCCTCTACTAACCAGCCGCCACTGCATGAAGTGCAAAATGACTGATCTGAAGAATTTAGTGTGAGTGTGTTTGATTTAATTGGAACAGTTTCATTGGTCCACTGTGACCGGTTCGGTAATTTCACTCTGACAAGGATAAACGTACTGACGGCATGAAGCTGGCCCGTGGAAATCTATACATTAGCCACATTGTTGTATAAGCTGTAGGGTTTGAAGCGTGAGAAAAAGTAACGGATTACTGTCCGGAAAGTACGGTGTATTTTCCCCATTGCTAATACATAGTCTGCAGAGCGTTTAGAGCCAGATAGACAAACTAATTTTATGGTAAAAGCTAAGCAGCCTCCACCTTAGCACTCCCTAAAACAAGTGAACTGAGTTTTTTTTATGCACTCTCTCCTAATCACACACACATGCTTTTCTATCATGGACTGTTTCCATGTCGATATTATCAGCAGTCTTCTTTTAAATAATTCACAGACATGTTGGGACGTAATACGAGTCAGCAGAGCTGCCGCTAAGATTTACTCTGCTCTTACGTTATTCTGCTGCTCACTGTAACATTAGTAGTAGTTGTGAGATGCAGAGTTCTGGGATGTTTATTTCAATTTCAGAAGAGCTTTCTGCATTTACCTTTGACACGTGTTTTCTGTCGGGAGCTTCTCACACAAGAAAACTTTTCCTCTCACTCTCCCGTGTGTGTGATAATCGGTCGATCTCTAATATTAGTTGGTTAGCTGGGTGGTTTATCATCCCTTTGCTGAAATTAGTTTTCACAGATTGTGGACACGCATCTATGCAACACCTTACATACACTGGCACATAACAGAGAAACAGCATACACAAACATGTAGGATTCACTTCATGACAAATGAACCGATCATGGCAAATTCATTTTCGGGAATTACATGGCAATAGACCTCTGACACGGTGCAACATGTCATGACATCTCATAACAAAGACATTCAGGGATCATTCCCATAATGCTAGAAACTCGACTGATTTAGTACTGTGATGGTTGAAGGTATGACCCTGTTTTTAAACTGTGCTCTGTTGTATCGAAAAGTTCTGTGTCTGCGTCCAGAGGGGAGTAATATAACTAGGTTATTATTGGATTGAAGTGGACTGCATTTAACTGGTCCTGCATTGAGCTTTTTTGCTTTCTTTGTAAAGTGTCTTCATGACTTTAATTGTGAATTGGAACCATATCAATAAATTAAAGTAAGTTGAACAGAACTGAATTGCTGATTTCCTCTTCCAGCTCCGTATAGTCTCTCTTTAGCCATTTTCATACGATGGCTGCCAAAAGAAGGGCTTCATGGTTAGCCGTTTCCCTTTGGGAATTCATCCAGATCAAACAGAGGTGGCTCAGCCCTGCTGATGAACTCACTGTACATCTGACATGTTGGAATCAACTAAATGACAGCGGTGTTGTCAGTTAGAGGGGTGTCCTCTGCAAGGCCAGCTCAGCTTTGTACACTTTGTTTTTGGCTCGGAGGCATATCAGTGCACCATCAACTTTAAGTGTCCACTCAGCTGAATTTACACATAGGGTGCCAATGAGAAACAATGCCACACTAAACTGACTGAAAAGGGGCTTTCATAAAGCCATGGATCTCAGATTGTAGGTAACACAACTTACCTCAAAAAAACAATTTTGGTATTTGAACTGGACAATTTAACTTCAGCAACATGCTGATGAAGAGATGCAGGAAAAGGATAAAACGGAAACATATGATTGGGGGAGTACCAACACAGAGAGGATTCATGTTCTGATGGGACCTTTTTAAACTCGTAGGATTTGTTCTTCACAGAAAACATTAAACATAATAGAAAACAGCTGCTTGCTTGCATCTTGCCGGCACTTAGCTTAGACTACAGAGTCGTGTAGTTGCAATAAGAAGACAAAGAAGTGTGGTGGTGTTCTTACCAGAGAGCGCTGTCACGCCAGCTTTTTGTCTTGTTATTGAAGCTGCTGTGTTTTATTCTATGACAGTCATACATGTTAGTGCATGTGTGGCCCTGAGTGAACTCCTATGAACCTCTCCCAATGTAAATACAAGAGTCAGCCTGCACTTGGTTTTCTCAAAACAACGATCTACTGGAAGTAAACTTTCACTTTTGACTTTGACAGAAAAACATTTGCCTTGGCATATTAGAAAATACAGAATATTTCTTTCCCCCCCCACCCCCCCCCAAATAACATGGCTAGTGTGTCATTCCACCTAATACTGACCATGCTTCTTTTCTAAATGTACAAACATTTGATTGATCATGTGAGTCAAGCTTGCTGTGTCAGAATTTTATTTGTAAAAATAAATTATTTCCTTATTTTAACCATTTTTCAATAACTGATAAAAAAAAAAACTGCTCAGGTGACCTTTTTTGAAACTGAGTTTAGGCATTTTAAGTTTTGCAGTTAACTTTTTTCTTTTTTTTTAGATTTTGCCATCTCCATCAACCTTCCTGAATACTAATAAAGTGCATTTATAGAACACTGATGGAAATGTGACTAGTAAGCAGAAGAATTACTGATTTAAAAAACAAAAACAGTGCTACTCTATTAGTTTATAGAATTTAATTGAATTGACTAAGTAGAAGAAAAAAACTGGACATGCAACTAAGAGTGTTTTCTACAGTCTATAAAGGAAGAACTGGGACAAGCCAGTCCTGTATGCACTTTAGCAAAGATGAATAATGAAGGCTCTGTGCTACTGAAATGCATGACCTGTTTGGTTTGTGAGTGGCCAAGTGGTGTAAGTTATGGCTCATTGTTTCAAGCTTGTTGTGGACTAACTGATAGATCCTCTAAGGTGTAAGGAGTCGACACTGTTTAAATGTGATATGTCAGTGTGTTGGGGTTGTATTGATTTTTAACATAATTAAAGTATACTTGAATACAAATGTGTTTTGTCCTTTAACCACAGTACTGTAGTTACTGTGTCCCTCTAATTGAGAAATCAGAAATGTTTAAGCTGGTTATTTCAGCAATTGCTACTGTGATGAACAATTACAGTCTCAAGTGACTAATGAAGAACAATTAACAGCATCTTTGCACACACTCTCTGAAGTGGCCACCTGAGATGTTTTTGAGGCTGTTCCCACATTTGCTTTACTTTTTTTTTTTTTTTTGCTTCACACTTAGTTACCTCACATTTGCAAACTAAGTCAGGCGAGCTTATAAGTCAGGTGATGTGGATGTCATCTGAGGCACAACACCGCCACTCTTAGTTAAGAAGCCCTTACAGCCTACAGGTTTCCCATGTGTCACTTTTCCTTCCAACATCCCTACATGCTAACCAGATTGAATTATGTGTTCCTGGAGAACGTCTGGGTTTACCACCTCACTGTCACATCTTTGTGTTTCAAGGTGAGAAACACATGTGAAGGGACCAATTGTTTGCCGTCTGTCTCATGTCAAAATATGGCTGGAACTATCCATCTATCCATCCTATCCATTATCCATACCCGTTTTGTCCTATCTAGGGTATGGCTGGAATGAAAAATATCAAATTTAGAAACAAAATGAACAATCAGACCATCAAGACTGAATTCAGTCTCGTGGGATCAGGTGATTTTATGATGTTTGCTTCTTGAACTCTGTCAAACATTGATGTGGTCTCTAATCTGTGGTGCCATTATTGGTCAGATTCTGGAGGTGGTTATTAACTCAATCTTTGGGAAAGTAAACCCTTGATCTTTCTCTTCTAAAGTTGTTTTATGAGAGAAAGTTTTATGGTTCATCTCAGTGCACATAAAGGAAGCTTTCAAAGTTTCTCAGATTCTTCAGATTAACTGACTTTAATGCTTTAAAGATATGATGGAGAGTCTTTCCTCCGTACTTTGTTTCACTGTTTTCACATAACATCGGCAACAATGGCAGCTTGAATGGGGTTATTTTTTTTGCATGGCAGCACTACTGCTGTGCAAGACAAATAATGGTCTGCATGCAAATTGAACAGCTAATATTTAACTGGACATACCTGTGAATTCCAGTGGAAATAGCTTGCAAAACTGGTTAAGATATGAGAGTATGCGAAGCTGTCACCAAAATGGTTATCAGCTGCTTTGACTTTTGTTTACATTTTTTTCACTACTTGACAAATAATGGTCTGCATGCAAATTGAACAGCTAATATTTAACTGGACATACCTGTGAATTCCAGTGGAAATAGCTTGCGAAACTGGTTAAGATATGAGAGTATGCGAAGCTGTCACCAAAATGGTTATCAGCTGCTTTGACTTTTGTTTACATTTTTTTCACTACTTGACTCGTCGGCTTGTTCTGTGTTGACATAAAATTCTTGTGTAAATACTCACCACTGTATTCGTCTCTGGTGGTGGAGAGAACAAGCATTCAGCTTGTGGCAGTGTTGAACTTGATTACTGTGACAAGTCCATAAAATCCATTAAATGTTCAGATTTGCCAAACACATATCCATAGAGATTAACAGTTTAAGCAGTAATTATACTATTCTGATGTTCTGAAAGCCTTCAAAATTCAGATATGCACATTTAATTTCTAGCAGAAATCTAAACAGCAATGTTGGTATAAACAGGGTTGTTGCCATCAAAGGTCCTTCTTCCTTACAAAGTCCTTCTTAGATAATGCTGGTAGATAATGGGCAGTAATAATTACTACAGATGATTGTAGTAATGTGGACTACAAACAAGAAAGTTGAGTTACTGTTTGTTGGAGATATGCAAGAAGAACTAAAACATTATAAAAAGTGGTCAAGACATAGATGTGGCTGCTGGTTGGGTGCAAGAGATTTATTTTATTATTGAGTTCTCAGATGATTTATGAGAATTTTTAGTATGTGACTCAAACTAATCTGTGGAGATGATCATTTTAAGAGGAAAGCTTTCTTTTTAAGTAATGAATTGTGCCTTATGCATCAGGTTTCTGAGGTATATTGCTTAATTTTAGTGGAGGAAGCTCTGTGTTGAAAGATTTGCAGTTTTTTTTTTTTTTTTTTAGAATTTATTTCATGCTCTCTGAACTGGTCATTACTGCAGTATAAAAGGTAACACTTCTTAGACATTCATGTGCTGTAACTACTCTGCAAAATGTTCCCACCACGCTCTGTGCTTACTAACTTAGCTAAACTGGACCACAGAGGTTAATCTGTCGCATGGCAGTTAATGTTATTTTCTTTAACTTAATTCTATGTTTATTCCCTACTTTGAAAGAATCATTGTTGCAGAAGTGTGACTTCTGCATGACTTATTGCGATTCAGAGCACCATCTTTTATCAATAACTGTATGTAAAATCTTGCTTTACAATCGATATAAATGACTACGTAAGGGCTCTCAGTGCATTAGAAAAAATCAGGTACTGTAGGGGCAGTTGTAAGTAAAACTGTAATTGAAACTGACAATAAAGCAAGGTTTTCAAAAATGCATCACATCACTGCTACAATTCAGATGACTAATGGAGTTTGCTCAGGCATAATGGAAGTGAAAACTGTTGAAAATGGCTTATTCAGATGCTTTTATCTTGTGCACTGGCCTTGAAAACATTATGTCCTCAGAAGAATGGGAAGAAGGAGAAGTGGGTGTGAAGCATTTTCAAAAGAAGACATGAGCTGCACTTACATAGATCTATTTGCTCTTATCCTGGACATGTACATGCAGTGTTTGTTTCTCTTGATAATCAGTTTACCTCACCTAAAAAAAACGACAGCAAAAAAAAACAAACAAACAAAAAATACAGCGGAAAAAACTAAAGCAAAACTGTCTGGTGTGGCTGTTAGCTGGTTTGTGCTGCTGTTCTCCACACTGACATCACTTCTTAAACTGACTGCATGTTGGAGTGTACTTCATGACCTCACACTTACACCAGTAGAATGATTCTATGCTCTCTGACAGTGTGTTGGCTCATAAATTCAAGTGCTGCATGTGTGTACAGTGATTGCATGTTCGTCTGTCTTCATTCGACTGTGCTTCATATACAAGAGTGGGTGAGTGTATGTGTGTGATACTTGCCGTTACTCCTGGCGTGCCATTGAGGAGGTGGCACTGCGCTGTACAATTAGGGCTGTAATAAGTGTAGCCCAGATATTAGTTTTTTTTAGTCGTTCATCAGTTATCATATCTGTATCCACATTTGGTCTACATGTACCAGTTCATGATAGGACTGGATTTTAACCATGTGTTGTCTTTCAGCTACTGTGTTGTGTTCGTCTTTTCCGTCTGCCTGCATATTTTATTGCTTTCTAGACTTTCTCTAATCTCTGCTCCTGTTTTCTTCTTCTACAGTTTGCTGTTTTGTGGTCCACAAGAGGTGCCATGAATTTGTCACGTTTTCCTGCCCAGGGGCAGATAAGGGGCCCGACACAGACGTAAGTAACCGCTGGGGAGGTGCCTTTCTTGTCATCAGACTGAAGCACATACAGGGTGGTACCAGCATGGAGTTTTACACAAAGCCAGTCTTAAATAGTTGTAGCGCTTCCATGTATGCTCAGCATGTTTTGATGTTGCAATGTCTTAAAGGGCAAAGAAAAATTTTTCAGCATCACTTTTGTTAAGCACCTAGAACTTCAAAGTACATATTATTTTGTTCATATCACTCTTAACGATATGCATCTGACTTGTAATGATCTGAATCTCTTCAGACCAAAATGTATACATTTTGGTCACTTAAAATTTAGAAAAGGAAATTAGTATGTAATTTGAACTTAAATACACAATCATTCTGAAGAAGAGCTTTTCCTCTGTTAATGTCCATAGAAATAAGGCTATTCAGGGGTTAAATGGAGCAGACTCTTGATTTAATCACAGTGGCTGCAGGTGGCTAATCAGATTCATTCGTCGTCAGTGTTCCTGTTAAGTCACTGCGCCCCATCCCATACAAGAGAGATTGAAATATTTGTGTGTCACTGTTACACACAAAGAATGAAGTAACTTTAATCCTACCCTGATTATGTCTCTTAACATTATCAGGTAAGATAATAGTCAGGGTAAAGTACCTCTGATATGGCCAGGGGTGGATTTAGTCATTTTGAGGCAAACACAGACATAGGGCCCTCCTTGCATCACTTTGTTGATCATAATTCAACAAAACGTTGTCTAGCCATAAAGAACACAGTAAGGCAATACGTTTAGTTTTTTCTGAACGAACAGAATAACAAGAGCAGCCAACCCAGCGTGTGGCATTGTCAAATGGGATGTTTTAATATGTTTTCCGGATAAGAAACTTCCCTGCTGTCACAGGGAAAAGTCGAGTCTGTGAATGATGCTTATATTGTAATAGGTATCTAATAAGGCTGCAACATATATGGATTTTACCGAAGAATTCAAGTTTCTAGTTTCTAGTATAATTTAATAATTATAGTATGGCACTGCTGCTACTTTTACAAAGTCCCGTAGTACTGTCATGCCTCTCCTGTCAGTTCTGTTCACATGCAGACAAATCCACAGCGTAACTGTGTGTTGCAAAAAGTAAATAGTTTTCCCCATAATGGGCACAATTTCTTCAGGCGACTGGAAAGTGGTTTGTGATAAGATCTGGTGGAAAGATGTTAAGTCTGATTTATACTTCTGCGTTAAAGCAATGGGATACTTAAACCGTAGGTGTGAACCCTCCGCCATGAGTGATGATGTGTCACGTCGACACGGACTGCAAGAGATGTGATTGGTCTGCTTGGCAGATTTCTTCTTTTTCATCTTTGTATTTATATATTTTATTTCATCTGTTGCTAAGTCTGAGCTACTGTATATGAAGGAAGTGAATAAAATGAAGCTCAGCACTGCTCGCTACAGTGCTGCAGAAAAGAACCCGCACTGCCCTCCAGCAGTTGTTGTTGAAATTTCACAGTGATGCAAACCTGACGCAGAAGTATAAATTAGTCTTTAACTCCAAAGATGTTGTAGGGCCCCAGCATAGAACCTGTGCATATCTGCTGTGCAGAAGCATAAATTAGGCAGTGGTGAGTTGCATCACTAAAAATATAGTGCAGCTGATTTCATCCAGATGATGAACACAATGGAGCCCAGACATGATACTGTTTATTATTATGCTTTATTGCATATTTGTATGCTTTATTAAAAAAAATCAATTACGTCCCAAAATTAGAAAAAAACATTTTTTTTTTACCATAATGCCCAGCCATAGTGTCCATATTTATCTGTGAGAGACAAACAGCTCTTTTGTATAGCTGTCTTCCTGTTCGCTCAATGTGCTCAGTATTACTGCTGTTATTATAAGACTGGCTTCAACAGTTGAAGTGATACAAAGCAAATGTTTTTCTAAGAGGAAATTTCATGAGAAGCCTCCTTTAGTGTTGAGTGTCTGATGAAACCAACATGTGAACAGAGACATTTTTTGTGGTTTAGTTGCTAATGCATAACACCATGATGCTCATTGTGTTTGAGGAGTGATAATGACACTCTAGGCCATTAGGAATTCATAATTCCTCTTGCCACTCTTTACTTTCTCTACAGCGCCATCAGTTGTACACTTCGACACAAGGAAATTAGTTCATTTTGTATCTGCTTGGCTGAATAATGCAAGATTACATATGCCAGATGGCTCACAATTGGAGTCACTCTTCTCAAATAAAAACACTTAGTCTCTTGACATTATTTAATGACATTTTCCTGTGAAGTTGAAGTCGAAACAATTCACATAATCACAATCATAAATTGGTTTACTGCTGGACAATTGTTTAACCAGTGTTAAACAGACATAGAGGTTTTGCATAAATGGGTGTTTCATTTATATTCCAATCTTTTATTGTAACATACTGCACCCTTCCTCGCATGTGTCTAGTACCAACTTTGTGGCATTTCTCTCTCTGGCCATTTCTTGTCTACTTGCTAAGTGTGAAACGCCATTTACATACCTGCTGGCTTGCTGGGCATTCACAGCCTGTTAGCGTTACAGCAGCATGGTCTGGCCTCTGTAACTGGAGAGATGTCAGGGTGTCATTCCAGATCATCAACCCAGACTCTTTAAATAGAGCACTCCACAGATGACATGGAAGCCATAAAAGTATAACATAGTCTAAGCAATGAGGTTCTGTGTGCTCAAAGTTAAATCAGGTGCATTGTCTGCAGAACTACTGACTTTTAATGACACAGTTCTGTATTCTTTAACAGAATACACCACATCATAATCTACCTGTTTCTATGGATGATAATCTTCCTCAAGTGTCTAATTTATTCATATTTATACATCAAACAAGTATATTCTGTGTCTTTTCAAGCTTTTCCATGTCTAAAGAACGGCAGAGAATAAAGAAACTTAATAATGATGAAAGATGTGAACAAATGCTGCAGTCATGTGAAATAGAACATTTGACAGCTAGTTTGATACACTTATTCAAGAAGTTAGAAAAGATAAAATACTATACCCCTTTGAGTGAATAACGGAAAAAAATTAATTATCGTGTCTAACATAGTGACCCATACACGTTTAACGTGATAAAACAGAAAGGTACAGTCATTGAAACAAGCCCAGAAAATTTCATCATTTGATTTTCAAATCCCAGTGCCCACACTGCAGGCAGAAGAGCTAACAGACCCTGAGTAAACCTCAGGACAACAGAGAGAAAAATACTTTTTTTGCCAACTAATACCTAGCTGTTTAAGAAATACAAGGCAATTCTGATCTTTCTGGTGAGGAAAAGTCTCATTAATGAAAACCCTGCCCTCGCTGTTAATTGATTTTAGAGCCTTTTAATGATCAGTGCATACTCTGTCTGGGTCGCGATGGCAGCTCCTCCTTGTTTTACTTTATATCTGCGTAACACACCAGTTCCAGTGGGCCAACACGGGAATGTCTACCCAGACATGTTAAAATGAACTTCCACTGTGAAATAAAGAAAAATTGACCTCCAGCTGACAGTAGTGATGAGCTTGTTTGGCAAAACCTAACAAATTCTAATTTATGCGAAAGTCACACATTCTGGCTTTAAATGCCAATGTTTGAATTTGAATGAGTTGCACATTAAGTTCAGGGAAACATTTATTTGAGACATTATCCTTGGAAAAGAAGATGCAGAGTCTCTCATGATGAACTGGTTTAAGCTTCAGTCATGTTTTAACTCATTTGAAATCAGAGCGCAAACATTATGTAGATTTTTGGATCATATAAAAGATCATGAATCCTATTAGGGATGCACGATAACTGTTTTTTAAAACCGATACCGATAACCTATAACTTTCAGCTCCTAAAGTCCGATACCGATAACTGATAACTCACACATATACCTAAGATCATTACATCAATACTATGAACAAAATCAAAAATAGTTTGGACTCTTTAAAGGAGCCGTTTGTAAGATTATGGCCAAAACTGGTACTGCAGTCACTTTCAAAATACTGTTGAGCGGCGTGTACCCTCCCCCCTCCTCCCCGACCAGAGGTTGCCAGGTCGGCTGCAGAATGCAGCAGGAACGTAGGCTGTCATGCGACGAGTCCTACACAGTAAGTTTATTTTCTGTTAATTATATTTATTGCTTTATGAAACATCTTTTGCGAAGTAATAATGTACTGCAAAATTTACTAATGGCGATTAGCCAAATAGAATCGTAAATGTTACCACATTTCAGTCGGAGCATAAGTTTTCAGTTAGTTACCCTGTTAAAAATGTCTTTATTAGGCTAGTGTTGCGATGTAAAGCTTTTTATGAACGCATTTGAGAAATCCATGCAAATTCTAATTTTGGGCTATGCAGTAATTTATTGTTTGGTTGGAAACACTATAGGCTCATATCGATGGTAACTTGTTGTAACGTCGACAATACCACATGTAAAGTCGAGGGTAATTTTCCTAAAATACATCAGGCTATATGAAAAATTACATGACGTGTAGAATTTAAATCAAAAACATGTCCAAAAATTCTATGTATGTGGACCAAATTATGCGCTTTTGGTATTGAGGATGTTGCCGTGGAATTACGCCTGATACTTCCAAACTAACACTAAATTATTGCACAGGCTAAAAGATAGAATATGCTTAGAATACACGTTTATGTCAAGGTAGCCTAGCACTTGTACCAGATGATCTTTGCTTGTACTGCTCTCACTTGTTTCAGCCTGATTTAGACCTCACTTTTGAGGGTACCCTCTCTTGAGGCTGATGAGAGCTGGGCAGTAAAATTATGACTTGTAATATCATCATCTGTATCTATGTCAGCATCTTATGTAGTTTTAATCAAATGTAAATGCCAAATGCTATTTTGTGGTTTGTTTACTTAGGAACTCATTCAAAACATGAGTGAAATGGGGCTACGAGCACTAGCAACCCGGATCTTCTCCCAGAACCCTGGATTGGTTTTTTGATGCCCTGCCTCCATTGGATAGCACCACTCTCCCACCTGCAGCTGCTCTTCCATGGTGTACCTGTGGGAACTGCAGGGAGATGGCCACAGATGCAGAAAGGAAATGCTGTGGCCAGGGGCCTGAGCACTGCATAAGCAAATTGCCTCATTTCGAGCTTTACTGCTTGGAAGATGGCTATTTGCGTGTACACAGAGACTACAGGAATGATGTGTTGGTGGGAGCAGAAGTTACAGAGCCAGGTGATGATAATAGGCAGTTTAGATATGCTGCTTATCGCCAGTACACCTTTTGGCAGCATGGATCACTGGGCCAGGGTAACCGTCGTGTTATCCCCAGCTGCTGCATTTGGAGAATAAGGGACAAATACCCTGACCCTCAAGGCCAGTACACTGGCTTTCTACCCACAATTTGAACAAACTTTACCAACTCCAGTTTACTTGAAGTTACTTGTTGTATATACTTTGTTTTTACAAATTGTTTGTTTTGTTCCAAGTTTGTAAAGAGCCTTCTTCCTTGTTCAATAAAAAAGTTTATTCTATAATAACAATGCTTTCCTATTTACGATATAGAGGAACAGTAAAAAATAAATAAATAAAAAACGAGGGATAAACAGTATAAATAGTATAAATAACTATTGAACAATTAGCTGCTCTGTACTGTGGAAACTTTATGAAATGGTTTTTAAAAGCAGCTTGTGGCAGAAAATGGAAATGACAAGGGCTGAGAGGCTCTGGAAACGGGTTTCACTGGTCTTCACTCTGGAATGCTGACACTGAGGAGAGCAAAATAAAAACAGAAATTAGATTATTTTAAAATTAAATGTAATATGCATTACATCTAACTGGTGTGTGGTATGTAGCCGCAGATGCAAAAAGAATAAACTGGTATTCTACCTACCAAGACCTCTCCTGACTTGGGGTGCGCAGGAGTTCCTCCTTGGTTGGTGCCGGCACAGGGGGAAGAGGGCCGTACTTCTGGGGTCATCGGGCCGAAGACTCCTCCCCTGGGCGTTCCCTTACCAGCTAGCCTCTTTTGCAGAATCTTTGTTTGCAGTTCTGGGATGTAGCCATAGGTCTTCGATGTCTTCTTAGTGTACAGCATATACCTTTGGGCATTTTTCTTGTACAGCCCTGTACCTAAAATAAAAGCAGAGAAAATAGATTGTTTTACAGTACAGTGTTTTATATAGAGTTTCAATGGTGTAATCAGGTAAAATGGTTCCCAACATCCAACATGTAGAAATGAGCATGTCACTTACTGCTTGCTTCCATCAGACTTGCACAACTCTGGGCGGTCCTTGTGGTAGTTGTAATCCTCGCTGCGAGGAGCATCCTGGCCTTAAAGACAGGAGGGCTAAAATGCTGAGTGCTTGCTGGCATACATTAAAATATGGTTTGGAAGGACTCCAGATCAGCAGTGGACCTGTGGGGGTGGGACATAGAGACATTTTTTGATTTTTTTGAAATCACTTTCTAGGTACAGTATGTGTACACACTCATTAAATTACTGAAGTTCAGGTATTTGTGAACTTTGTTGAGCCATCGCTTGTTTCGCACAATACTCTTCAGGGCCTCGTGTGCCGTGGAGCCTCGCTCAAGCCACTCTTGAGTTCCCCCTGATTCCAAGTCTGCATGCTGGCAGCCTCCCTGTACCCACCTGTGTTCATTTGTGGACATGGTGTAGGAGCCCAAGCCACAGCTCCTACAAAATAATACAGAAATATAATGGACAGACACAAAAAGCATGGCAATTGAACATTATTCACTGCTAATGATGATGATTGTTAGTAATGTAAGTGGGTCATCTGATTGACCACAATGACACCTCTGGATAGGTACTTATGGTAATCAATAAGCTAATATCCAACATCAAGGTAACATCTTGCATGTTAGTTTCATACATTATTGACAACTATAACAACTTACAAGAAACTCTTGGCAGGAATCAGCTGTTTTGCAGCACCACCAAAATTATTTCTTATATTTAGACAAATTCGAAAGCTTGAGAGTATTTTATATACCTCTCCTCTAGAACTTCTGAGGCATCCACAGTGCACTCCTCATCTTCCAATGCTTCCTCTGTAGGTGGCAGGTCTTCTCTATAAATAGTTTAGTTGTTTTAGACAAAAAATGCTTCCAAATATGAAATGAAAATGAAAACAACGTGGCACTGATCACTGACCGATTTGAAAGCGTTTCAGACGATGCATGTCCAATACTGGAAGTGATGGTGCAGTCAGGTGGTGCTTCTTCCACTGTCTTTTACTTGGGGTTGAAGTGCTTGGGCCATAACAGCTGAAGACACAAGCGTTTTTGTCATAATTATGGAACACTCTACACATTTACCATAATAGCAACAACCAACATTTACCACAGACTAGTGTCTAACCAAAGATAATGCGGGGAAAATTACGTCTGCATTCGTCATCAATGGCTAACGTTTTTTATCAGTTCCATCAGAAAAGACTGACACTAATAACTAACGTTAGCAATGGTCAGATGGGTCAATTTGCAGCACGTGTAATACACAATATATGCAAAGAATGAATAAGAAATCGTTTTACCGTGGTAACGTTAGGCTACTGTCTCAATTAGGTTTCACATTACCATGGCCATGCTAATGTTTTCCACGGCATGATGACTGACGGGCTCCGCTTATTAGCCTAACGTTACATTGCTATTGTTAGCAATATCAGTCACCGTTTTTATATTCTAAATAATAATTATTTACCTTTTCAATTCGATGACCCACCTGCTCCATAACGTTATGCGCTAGCGTTACTGTGCACGAACATGCATAACTTTGTTTAACTAGTGAATACTCCGACGTAGTGAATACTGAAATTTCTTTTGTTACCTTGCCCAAGTAAATTAGCGTTAGCCAAACATTTAGCTATGAATCTTACCTGTCCAGGAGAAAATCAGCAACGTTGGCGTCTGTCTTCAAATTCTTCTCCGCTTTCAGCCGCCTCCATCTATCAAAAGCACCTCCTATACAAATCCTTGTTTTTATTGCGGACCTTGTCACACGACGTAACTCGGATTCATAACGAGGTCTTTTTTGTTTTGGTAAACTAGCCATTTTCACATCCAACACGTTCGTAGCGGCTGCTGCGATAATGAGAGCGGAGCTGGCAACCCGGATGCCGAAACACTACTGACTTCCTGATTGGGAGATAGGTGGAGGGTGGCGCTTCAGGCCAAAACACGAAATGACAACAAAAACAAGACTTGCAGCCCTCAAGTCCTCTTTTTAAAAGGGAATATCCTGGCTTGAGTGCTGTTGTCAGTGACATAAGTATTTGAAATGAACATGATTTTTAAATGTCTGTTGACATATCAGGGTCATTTTATGATTCGTTTTATTAATCTTCTTACATACAGCTCCTTTAAATGAACACATATTTATTTTTTCCAATGAAAAACTACTGGCAAGCCTCTCAAACATTTTCGTAAAGCTATCAAACAAACCTATTTGATATCTCACATCAACTTAAATAAATTAAATTTAACTTAAATAAGTACTTACTGATATAAAAAAATTAAAGACTCCTTGAACTGATGGAAATAACATGCATCAAAATTACAAATTGAAAAAGATTTACGTTTAAAGGTTTTGAATTGTGGTTCCATTTAAATTAATACCTTTAGGTAAATGAGGTTCATTGTTTTTTTTTTTTTTTTTTTTATCTCATGGAAGCTTAAGATGAGGGAGAGCAGAGGGGAGGGGACACTTGCTGCTGCCTTGCTCACGTTAGCATTAGCTCACGTTAGTGCGATTTCAAAACTCCATGGAAGCGATGGTTATGTTTTAGGTGGCTGATCAGGTTTGTTGTATTAAAGCTTGTGCTTCCCGTCCTCATGGAATTCGCTTAGGAGCATTCGTCACTAATAATCAAGCCAACTATCTTCTTCTGAAACTTTAACGAAGTTCCATACCATCGCTGCCATGTTTGTTGTGATCAGCATGCTGTGCTGCATGCTGCATTCAAGGTGTAACGTAAATTCCCTCGTTCCCTTGTTTGCTTCGTCGTTCTTTTAGCCCTTTCAATTTTTAAAAAAAAATTTTTTGTATGTGTGAACATGTGGGAAAATACTGCAAATATCAATTCAAGTTAGCAACTACCAAAATTATGACCGAGTTAACAAGTTGTTTTCTGGCATGAGGGGGTATTCCTGATTTTCCTGATTGAGTAATCGTTTTTCTGATTATGCCGACATAACTTGAGCATAACATTCACTGCCGGTCATTCAAGGCTCAGAGGGAGCGAGGCACTGCCACGTTGACAGAAATATATATATATGTTATCGGGGCTATTCGTCATGATATCGGACCTTATCGGAATTGGACGTCATAATTTCCTGTTATCGGCCCGATAGTTATCAGCCCGATAGTTATCGTGCGCCCCTAATATTAAGTTTATATAAGTTATAGTTTGATTTTGCAACAATGTAGTTGCTGAAAATAGAAATGTTTCCAGCGCAAATTTTCAGAGCTGGTGGAAATGGCCTGGTCTGTCAACTTGCTTTCCACAGGAAAACACTTTGCTGCACTTTTCTTTGGACATAAACTATGCAGTTTAAGTGTGCATGCTATTAAAAAAAAATTTGCTTTCAAAAAGGCAACATTTTATGAAGTCACAAGAATCATTTTTTTTTTACAGACATCTTCCAGTGTCACTCACATCTGAGGTAGTTGATTGCTCTTTAAACTTTTATTTAAATGCTTTTCTTTACGTCTAGCATTGCAACTCAAAAGAATATTGAGAAATAGACAAAAATATGCTATCTGTGTAACATGTATTACAGTCCCTCACAACAGAGGAGCATATACACAGAAACCCATCTCAGAAAAGAAGTCTTCAGCTAAAGCACCAGAGTATGAGTTACTTTGAGCCTTTTGTGTTGCAGACTCTCAGTGATTTTACAAGTCTATATTTTACCAAGGCCTCTACAGACCAAATGTCCTATAAAAAAAAAAAAAAAGCATATGATCTTTTTTCCTTGTAAACTATTTAATACTTCTTTTTGATATATATTTCTGTGCGACTGCAGTGCTGTTGCCAGGGGCAACCACACACATTACTTGGCTTGCTTCCTCCTAGGTTTGCAGTCCAGGAAGGCAATAATTCCCTTGGCCAGGAAATATCCTGAAGATTTTCAGTATCTAGGCTATATGCCTCTTATGACTCCTGAATGTTTTATAACTCCTTTGTTGGATGGAACAATGTATGCAGGTATTTTGACCAGTGATTAACTTTGATTTGATGGGGCATGGTAACCATGAATACATTCTCAAGCCCATGAATACGCTCATCCTCAGTTGCAAAGGGTTTTAAGGACAAGTGAGCCAGTAGCTAGGCTGCTGATTATACGGTACACTAGAATTTAACTCTATAGCCACTGATGCAGTTTACCATGGTGCAATCAGAGGTTTGGTTCCAGGGTTCTGTCTTTAAGAAACTGAACTTGATATAACTCTGTTTTATTTGTATTGCGGCAGGTCCCTGGTGGATCACAAAGTTTGCAGGTCACAAAAACCCAAAAACCAAACAAAAGAGTAGTAGTTGTAGTTAGTCTCAGTAGGCCCTGTTCACACAGGCATTTCATTAAGCCTAAGTACTGCCCTTATTTCTTCCTTGCTGTGTTGTGTGAAACAGACAGGAGGTGGTAAGCTGTGTCTGAGCATCGTGCAGCCCACCATTCTTGTCACTTATTCCACAATCCCAGCAAGCTATGCGTCCTCTCACATTGATACTTCATTGTGCTTGCTCCTGTTTGGTCTGTGTGAGTTAGAAAATTATGACAGTTTTCTTGTGCCCATATGACATACCTGGTGTGTGAAAAGGGCTAATGAGTCACCTTAGAGTGCTTAGTTTAACAAAATAGTTTTGTGTGACTGCTAGGTGTAATGTTTACCTGCAGCACAAGTAATTTGGTGCTTGACAGGAGAAGACCATCAATAATCCAAGAGCTCTTCTTCACTGCAGGGGCTCAGCAGTTGAAACTGAGAGGTCTGATGTGCCTCTGTTTGTGTGGGTGTCTGGCTGTTGCATCATTGATGTCCACTTAACCAGACCAGCACATTTGACCTGAGGCAATCTGTAAGCCAGTTTGCACAGATTTCCTCTCTTTTTACACGCACTGAAACACATGCAGAAACTCACATTCACACACAGCCCCTCAGGTCTGTTCAGTGCACAGATAGCTGTGACAGTGTTACACAGTTAAGCAGCAGTGCAGTGTCCTCGCTGTCTCATTTGCTTGGAATCAGACAGATCTGACCTGAGGTTGACATGGTAGATAGAAGGGACATAAATAGAGACACAGGAAATATACCATGAGGTCCAAAAACATTTGCTAGCGTTGTTTCTTTTAGTTGTTTGCCAAGATGTATTTAAGTTACAGGTGTATAATTAATATGGGCTTAAAAATGCAAGCTTGAATTTGAAACAATTTTCATGCATTAAATAGGAGAAAGGTTTTAGGTTTCAAATGTAACTGAACGAAGGATTTAAAACGTATCCTATTATAGGCTGTCTCTTCGTTATTTATTCATTAGTTAAGCAGATAGAAGTCTTGAGTTGATTCCAAATTGTGCATTTGCACTTGGGAACTGCTGATACCCTAACAACTGAAAGATGTGGCAGGACAAAGGCAGCTGGACACGTAGTTATATTCTCTCAAAAATTTTTCTCAAAAAAAAAAACAGCTTAGTGTCTTCATTTTAATTACTATTGGAACTCATTGAAGAGGTGCTTGAATGTACCGGATAGTTTTTTATAAGTGAAAAGCCCACACTGTAGATTTACAATGATATAGTGGTGTTACTAAGCACTTAATCTGAACGGAATCTCATTTGTAATATTAGCAAGTAATGCTGTAGGCAAGAGTAATCTAATATTTAAAAGGATGAATCACACAGGAGAATTTGGTTTTGGCTGACAGCAGGTCTGTAAAAAAGGTGTTCTGGTTTCAAACCTTGGCACATAGACACAGTCTCATAACTAGGACTCTGCTTGGGAATTGAAAACAAGATTAAATTGGAGTGGTGCTAAATTACATCATCTGTGCCACAGGCATCTTGGGTTGTCACAGGCAATGGAGCCTTTCATCTGTATTTGTAGTTCATTTCCTTCCAGGAAGGGTGCTGGCCATCTCTTTTAGAAGGGCTCATTCTGGCTCAGAATGTGCTCTTTCATCCTATAACTAGCTACTTGTGCCTTGACATAATTCCTGTCGAATGTCAATTAAACACTTATGAGTAAGAGAAGGGGTTTTGGTTGCCCACAGATTAGAAAATGAAAAGATGGAAGAAAAAAAGCAGCAGTTTCTCTCTTTGTGATGTGCCTTTAAAAGGCTTGTTGTGAATAGGGGAAATCCAATGACTGAATACTGCTAATGTGATGTGTAAGGGTTCAAAACTCACATTCATCCGGGGCTTTGCAGACATCTGCTGCTGTGGCTTCTCTAGTGATTTCAAGCAAAGTAGACAGCATCACCACTTGTCGCAGTCAGTGTTGATCTGTTCCTTGCTAAATTGATGGAAAATTCTTGTGAGGGTCGGCTTGTCGATACTCTTCCCTGTTTTGTCCTTACCCTCATGCTAAATCGGCACGTACTGAGTTAGTGAGGGTTTGCATAATCGCTTCAAACGCGGTATACAAGTGTCACTTAAGTGTGGCCTGGATGGGACTGAATATCTCGGCTCCAAAGTTTGTAGCAGCTCACAAAAACCTTTGTTCTCTACAACACTGTAAGGCCTCATGTCTTTGCATATGAAATATGAAATAGCAGCAGCTATGTTGGTACAGGACTCATTTCCCTGTGGAGAATGACACACTCTTACGAGCTTCAGCCAGCACCCTCACAGCATGTTTTACCTATGGTCTGGGGTTGATATGTACATTTTGCGCAAAAACACGTGTGTCTTGTGGGACACAGACCCCACCTCCTTCCTGAGCGATATGTTAGCTAGACATTCCTATGGCGTTCATACTTGCGCATAATTGTTTGAACATCTGAATGTGGCACCTTTAGGCATCTGGACATTTTATTCAAGGATGAACCAGGTTTGTGGAGGTCCACAATTCTCTTAATGATATCTTGGTTGATTTCTATTGATTTTCCCATGATGTCACACAAGGAAACAGTATGTTTGAGGTGTGCATTAAAATACATTCACATTAGTGCCTCCAATTAACTTAGATGTTGTCAATTAATTCATCAGAAGCTTCCAAAGCCATGACATCATAATCTGGGCTTTCCCAAATTGCAGAGCTGCCTGCTTAAACCAATGAGCTATGCCGAAGCCCGCCAAACTAAATGTAAAACAAGTATTCCACTGCATGGAATATAAGGGGATGATTCAAAGTTAAAAGCACATCTTAATGCACTTACAAGTAGCACAAGTAGTTCACATGCACATAATTATATAAAATTATTTAATTGTGTTGTTTAAAATCATATATTAACTCAGAAAGATGGAACTAATATGTTGGCAGTTTAATTGCTGAGCGACATAGACCCAAATATATTGACATAATATTGGGGCTCAGTTGAACTGGGCACCATCTCCACAGTGTAGGTCACCTGCATAGGCAACAGCGCAGGTTATGTATTGATGTAACCCAGAAGCATATATCGAGCTTAAGGCAGCCTCCCACTCCGTACAAATCGAATTCCAGTAAAACATGCTTGCAGCACATACGCTTATGCAAGTCTTGGCACAAATGCTGCTTCCAAGGAAACACTGTCTCAAAGAAACTAGGACCTGCATTTTGATGTGCTTCATGCTGAATCTATCCAGTGTGTAAGTGCTGACATGTCCTACAGAGCCCCGCCAGAATATACTGTTTTAGCAAAATGAGATTATTGTAGATTCAAACGTGCCTTCAAATACACATATGCAATTAAAATCACACTTTGGCTGCATATTGGAGCTGGCATATGTAAAGGTATACACAAAAGCTACTCATGGACCTTCACAGGGCACCAGAGAAGGCTTTCTGTTATGTACTGTGTCTAATGAAGTTTGGCTTCTTTGACCAAGCTGCATTGTCATTGTCATATATAAATCCACCCAGTTCCTACTGTCTGAGGCTGCTGTTATGTCCCTCTTTACTAAGAGCATGTTATACAGATGCATACAGGTTAGCATAGTTCTAGATCCTGATTTATTGAATGAGGAAAAAGCCTGGAGTTATACCAAAGTAATTTTAAAGGCGTCCAAGGGTTTTTTCTTCTCTTGTTTATATGGCAAAATGTTGAAATATGAAACTCTGAGAAAAAACATAGGTGTCATATCTGCTGTAGTGGGACGTTAGGCTTGTTGTGTAGATGATCACCAGTTACAGTGTAGTTAATGAGAAAAGAGGAAAAGGTGGTTCATTACTACCTTTACTGAGAAGTGAGATACCAAACAGTTGATGTGGCAAAATCAGCAGGAAAGGTTTGTGTGTTGAGATCACAGTGCAACAGTCACTTTGGAGGAAAAAAAAACACTTTTGGCTTTAATAAATGATGATGGAAAAAAAGGTGAGACGGATACAAAATATATGATGATGTGAAATATTACTTGGGAAAGACCAGCACTACTTTTGTACTTTTTTTTTTTTTTTTTACTGCACATAATTGTACTGTGTACTGATGCTTTTAAAGGTGTGGGTACATGTTCAATGTGTTGCCTCAGGGAGGAGCAAAATACTCCAAAATAGTCTGTTTTCAGATGCATAAATAATTGTGAACTTCAAGATACGATCATTGGTTCTGTAAAATTTTTGACTTTGATTAAAAGCTGATGAATCTTTCAGCCCTAGTTGTGCTATAGCTCAACTGACACATTAAGGGTCATATAGATTTATTACACTGAACTGCAGATCTTAAAGAAGAAAAAAAAAAAGCTTGTTTAGTGTGACACCAGAGAAGGATGAGATTTCCCTTGCTGTTACGGGGAACACCAGTTGATAATGGGAGAAAATAACCACACTGGACTTGACAGTCACAGACAATATCAAGGTTTGAATTAGTGCTGGACGGTATGACCAAAAATTTATATCACAGTATTTTTCAAAATTGTGTCGGTTTCACGGTATATCACTGTATTTTTTTTTTGAAGGCACAACTGGGTGTTAACCACATTTTCTAATCATTTAGAGAAGAATTGCTGCAGTAAATTGGCTTAGACTGACCTATTTTACTGTCACGAGTGAATATTGTAGAAAAACATTCATATCTACACTAGTATTAATACAGGTTTGCATGACCTCACAAAATGATACTATTTACAAAGAGGTGGCACTCGTGATTCTAATTAAGTGAAGGAATCAGAATGAATGATAGTTGCAGCTGAAATACAGAACCCTTTTATTTTTCAAATTTTGCAAACAACTTAAAAAAAAACATATTTTGTAAAAAAAAAAAAATCAGCATTAACTACACAATGTAAACAACATTCTCGAGATATTTCAACAAATAGATTGTAAACAAAGTATGCAACTTGCAAGCTTGATATTTTGATCCACCGTGTACTTTTTTATCATACGCAGTGCCCCTAGCAAACACGTCTTTAATGATCATCTGACTTGACTTTTCTACAGCAGTAACATTACTAACGTTACCTGCAGAGGACGCAGACCTCAGCTTCATGCATTCCTTGTATTCTAACAAATGTTTGCGCCTTAGGTGGTGTAGCAGATTGCTGGTGTTGCCTCCCAACAACTTTAGCTCGGCAACATTTGCAGATTATTGTAGTTTGTTGGACGTCGTCTTTTTTAAATCCAAAGAACTTCCACACGACAGACACGACTCCTCGTTTAGGAAGAAGTTCCTCAGTCTCATGTTGCCGTTCTGGAGCTTCCTCTTCGGGACTTTCGCTGTTTGCAGCCATCACCGTTTAACCATAAACTAGTAGCGTGTTGTGCCTCCATTGCAACTGCAAAACAGTCCCCTGTCAAACAATGTTCTGCGGCACTTACGTTCCGCCGCGCGGCGTTCCCAACGTTGTGTACTCTACAGTACAATACTCACCGGTATTACGGTATATGAAAAATTCATATCATAAGAAAAATAAACATTTATTTATTTTGTATGAACCGGTATACCGCCCAGCACTAATTTGAATTAAACTGCTCACATCAACATCTATCTTCTGTTGTGGTGTCTATCACTTATAAAAGCTACTCAGTATATTTTGCCTTTCTAAACATCTTGAATGATTATCGCCACATATTGATCAGCAAAAAAATTATGTACTAGTTTACCAAGCAGGTTTGTCACTGGAAAGAAATAAAGCACTTGAGTGTCTGCCGATGTCAGTGCAGGGCTTAGGGATGCACCGATTGCTCAGCGGATAAAGCGAAGTGGTGCAGACTGGCTTGACTGATGACTTACAGCAACAGAATTCTTTTTTTTCTTCCTGGTAGCTGAATTCCTCATGGACATGGCGACTTCAGCCTGATACACACATTCGTGCTAACATTGCATAGCTTCTCTGTGGAGGTTTTCACTGAAATAGCAACACCCAAAAATATTAATTTGTATTATTTGTCAAGTGTTAAAACATTTTTTAGAAGTTGTGTAAAAGGCTGTTATTTAAAAACTCTGTTTTCTACAGCGGTGTGTCTGCTGCTCAGTTTTAGAAAAACCAGGATGACAGCAGCTGTCTCTCAAACAGACAGTCTATTTAAATCTAGGCGTCTACTTTATGGGACATATGATATATGATATCATAATTTGTTGTAGACGACTATCAATTTGCAGTTCAGAAATATTGCATTTACAGTAACTCACCTCAACTTCAAAAACAATGTGGCCAGCCTACCTGCCAGCTCCATCATCTCATCCTGGACCTATATTATATGAATGAAGCATTCTCAAATTTTTTCTCCAAATTTTAAAAATGAAATGCAGTAAGACTCAGTAATATGATCAAGTAACATGAATTGTGCTGATGTGGTGGAACAATGGCCTTTGAATACAGATTTGAACTTTTATTGTCAATATCTTATTCAAAGATTTCACCTTATATCTGATGCTGTGCTGTAACAAAGGCAAAATATAAGGGATTCTGATCTCTTATATAAAGAGATATACTTTGGTTACTTTTCCATTTGATCTATTTCTATGGAAAGCTAACTTATTGAATAATATGACTTGTTATGACCTAGATCTACATTAGATAATGAAGAAAATATAGAAGAGATAACATTATTAACAGTATTAACAGTATTGAGTGTTGGTTGATAAAGGTTGAGAGTCCCCTGGGCTGCTTGCTGATGGTATTTATACTCTCTGGGTTCCTGATAAACAGATCTTGAGTCTTTCTCGCTAATGGTCTGCGACATGGCTGTCTAAAAGCAGGTTTGATCAAGGCTTTGCTGGGGGGAAGAAATGCAGAAGGGCATAAGTGCTCTTATGCATTACAGATTGTTTTTGTGTTGATAACGGTGGTTGGTTGAGGACAGAGAATGGGTGAATGCTCTCGGATCTGCTGCATCACTTCATGGTGAAGCATTTCTCTTTGGAGTGATATTACACATTGCAGAGTAAACACCCATCGAGTCTAACCGTAATCTAATTTTCATAGAGAAATTTTCTCTTCTTGTCTCTTATTAGAGCTCCTGTTTTAAAGGCCTTTTCTAAATACTCTGCACATATCCGTACTACTCTATGACTAGTGCAGTTTCCCTTTAACCATCAGTAGATATCAGTAAAGAAGAGATCCTTCTGCTAGAAGGCATGACATCCTCAGGTGGTCTTACTTGGATCTGCTTCTGGTTTCGGATTAATATTTTCCCTCTAAACATTTTGGAAATTCTGATATTGTCTTAACTAGTGGATTCCTTTCCTCTGACTTAATGTGTTCCTACAGTATAATGTACAACTTAAAACAACAAAAACAAATCAAGAAGTCAAGAACTGAGTAAACAAATGCAAAGTACAAATCTTGATCGCTTGCATCGTAAAATTAAGGAAGCATTGAGACTTAATGTTTCTTCATTCTGTTGGGAAAGATGGCTCATCAGAATTCTTTGTCTCTTTGACCTCAAATAGACACCTGTATCCAAACACATGCAACCAGAAAATGTTCATCAAACACACAAATACATTACTTTGTAGCACAAACACAGATATTTTCAGTGCCCTCAAAGTACACAAAAATGCATTCCATCAGTCCCCTCTGAGAGATGTTTGCAACAACAATCTGCACTCAGAGTTTCTGCAGCCTTATCACAAAGTATTTAGTGATAATGCAATACATGGGAGAGTACATGGGAGAGTTGCTGCTGCTTTTGACCCTGCATTAAGTTTGTGCCACAATTACTGTGAGAGTTTATCCTTATTGCACAGATACCAGACCCTACAAAAAAGTCCTTTGATATCAGTATTAAGCCCTAGTATCCAGTGATATTGTATTTTTGTTAGCTAATTACCAATAGTGGTTATATTTCCCTAAAAACGTCATAGTTTTATTTTATTTTCTTGCCTTTGTATTACTGCTGCGGTTAATGACATTTCTGTGATCCATCCATCCATACCCATAGAGCCCTATGAAGGGTCACAGGGATCTGCTGTAGTCTATCCCAGCTTTCTTTGGGTGAAAGGCAGGGGTACACCCTGGACAGGTCACCAGTCCATTGCAGAGGTAGCGTTTTTGCGGTTTTTAAACGCATTATTGAGGCTCGGGGGGCTCCGGCTCCAGTCGTGCACCGGTCCCCATTAACCGCGAAAAATAAGGGATCACTGTAAAACAAATGAGTGTCACTTGTATTTCTATTTTTGTTTTTGTTGTGGTGGCTTCCACAACAAACATACTGCTTGTTAACATACTGCTTATGTTAACAACAAATGTTATTTTTGGAAAATTAGTAGAAATAAATATATGAATAAATGCATGCATGAAAAAACGAACAAATGAAAAAATGAATGAACAAATAGTTTGTTTCTTTCTCAGGTTAATTAAAGTTTTTGATTCCTGATGGGAATATGCTTTTAATAGAAAAGCAAAATTTTAAAACTTCTGCTTCCAAGGCTTAATGAATGCCACACAATTTTGATATTGTGGGTGTATGTAAAGATTGTACAGGCTGGACACTTTGGCTGCTCTGTACTGTGTCATTAACTTGAAAATCTCATCATCTCACTGAATGACATATTTTCAGCCCTAAGCAAAAATGACAATGTTATGTCAAAGGGTTTGAGTTTGTCATCCTGTCAGACACCTAAATATATGTTCTCAAGCACAGTGCCCAGAGACAACTATCTCATCAGTGAGCTGACGCACCAGTAGGTCTGTAGCTTCTTGCCAGGTACAGGATTATGCAACCTCCTGATTTGTCAATTTTCATTTTATTTCAGTTAACGAAAATGTTTTTTTCAATTCTAGTTTTAATTATTTCGTTCATTTTCGTTAACTATAACTTTGGACTCAGGGGGGAGAATTATTGCCACAAAGTGCAGTCAACTTTTGTAATGTATCTGTCAAAAAAAATTAATTCCACTAAACCATTAAAACCATTACCATTACAAAAATGTTACTCCCATCACTCCAGCTAATTTGCCAATCTTGGAAAGATGGCTACAGCTGGAGTTCCAAGTCATTATCCAAATCTGCTCTTTAATTTTTTTTTTTTTATATGTTCCAGTTTTTTTTTTTTTACCAATAAAAGGATCAGTTATATGTCATTCTCTGTAGTTTAACTGCTGCAATTTCTATTGCTTATGATCATAATTTCAACTGTGAGGAGACCATGTTTGTGATGCATTGTGCCACTTTGTGTTGGAGCCAGGCCCATTTGGCTGTGAACAACAGAAATGTCTTGCACGTCTGCGCAAATATAATACTGGCTGAAGCTGCACCAATATATAACAAGCTGAACATTGTGAGATTTTCTAATAGTGGCAGCAACTCGTATAATGTTATCAGTTCATGGTAACTGACAAGTGCAGAATAAATTGAGCAACACAGTCAATGCAGGTCTGAGCCAGTGAAGTAAAAATAAGTGGAGATGCAATAAACTAAGGAACAGTATGCACAGTCCCATTTCTACCCCTTAGCCCTACCCCTGTGTTTTGCTGCGTTCATGTAATGGTGTTCTCGATTGTCTTTTGGTTGAAGGGGGAGGGCTGAGGCAAAGGGTTACACAGCCCTCCAAATGGAGATTGTTTAAATGGAGGGCTACGTGGAAAGTACAGAGAACAGTGCAACATGGCTGCACAACCAAGCAAAGAAACACATAGATGTAAGTATTTTTCAGCATTAATTAGTGTAATAAAATGTTGCATTCAGTCGAGTGTCAAGATGTTTATGAAATTGCTCTAATTTTTTACAAGAATCTCTGAAATTGCAAATGTCGATGTGTTATCATTGCTGCTGATTTACACAACAGTGTTAGATATTTTCATTATTAATACCTCAATGACTCAACAGCATGCTGCAATATGCAGCCAATTGTATTCACCATAAATGAATCCACCAACTTTACAAGGACAAAAGAAATATTCTTCTCCATGTAATTCTGTGTTTTCCTGTTGATTAATGGAAATAAATGCCTACAAGCAGGGCTACTGAGACTACTCCTTTTGAAATCAGTATTTTAGTAGTAGTGGTCCCCTAATGTGTATCTTGCAGTAACCTCTGGCTTCAAGCGGTACTGGTAGGTGAAAGCATAGAGAAGGGGGTTAGGAGAAGGACGAAGGCATGGAGGTTGTGGAAGTTTAGAGTATGTGGACAGCTGTAGTCCTACTGCTCAGTTTTTCTCCTAATGTAGTGATACTATTTAATATTTTCTTTTCTGTCAGTTTTTGCTAGCATTTTGCGTATTTTTGAGTTTTTCAACAAATTCATGGTTACAAGAGAGTTGTTTACAAGCAGGAAGCACCTTACTGACATGCCGAGAAGCCAAGTAATACCCAGACTGAAACCCCAAATCCCTGGTTAGTTAAAGAGGAGATGGATGCAGAGCAGCAGCAAAGTGGAGAGAGAGAGAAAGATGAGGTTTAAACCAGCTCTTCCCTCCTTCATAATGGAGAACATGAGATCTTTCACCAACAAGATGGATGAGCTTGTAGCATTGACGAGAACAAATCTGAGGTTTTGGCAATACAGTTTCATGTGTTTCAGCGAGATGTGGATGCAAGAGCATATAATGGACTCCACCATCTCTCTGCCTGGCTTTCAGATGATAGAGCAGATTTGAAGAGGAGCAGAAAAAGCAAAGGTGGTGGAGTTGCAGTGCTTGTTTCTGTAAACATTGTTTCTGTAGCTTGGATATTGAACTGTTAGCTGTGAGTTTTCATCCTTATTGTTTACAGTGAGAATTCACCAGTATTTTTGTAGTGATAGTTTACATCTCACCATCAGCATCCACTGTTGCTCAACCTATAAACCCATCATCCAGAGACAACCTGTGACCAAAAGGACTGTCGGAAGGTGGTCACAGGAAGCTGAAGAAACTCTGCTAGGGTGTTTTGTTGCTTCAGACGGGGAAGCACTCTGTAAGCCACATGAAGATGACATCAGTGCCATGACTGAGTGTGTCACTGAGAATATTAACTTCCGTGTGGACAACACCATCCCCACCAGAACAGTGAGGTGCTTCACCAGTAATGAACCCTGGATCACCAGTGACCTGAAAGAGCTGCTGAACAAGAAAAAAGGGACTCCAGGGAGGGAGACAGGGAATTATTGAGGTTAGCACAAAAACAACTAAATCAAGATTAGAGACAACATGGAGGTGTGCAGAAGAAAGCTGGAGAACAAACTCCAGCAGAACCAATGTACGAGATGTGTGGTCAGAGATGAAGAAGATCATATGCTTCAAGCACAAGGTGAATCAGACAGATGGAAGTCTAGATGGAGCCAATGGTGAGAGCACAGTCCCTTCTGTGTCAAGTGTGAATTGACTCTAGTTTGCTTAGTGTAACCACTAACCACTGACTTACCACAGATTGGTGTCAGCAGCATCGCCAGACCCTTTTTAGTGGTGTAACAACCCCATGGTTGTTCAACTTTGGCCCAGTAAAATCTGATATAGGAATTTTAATAACTTTGCATTTTGGGATAATTTGATTAAATATTTGATTGAAAAATGTAATTTGTTAATAATTTAAAATTATAGTAAGAGGGAGCAACAGGGAGTGTATAATACAGAGGTTGATTGATAGTAGTAGTCATTTCTAACCTCAAATGTAAACAAAGGCACAAACACACATCTTGTTTATACATAGTTTCTCCACACAGTCCCTGTCTTGGCCTGTAGTTGTAGAAGTAAAAGCCAGTGGTAAACACAGTGGGGGAAGTTTTTTAAGAGAACAATATGAAGCTATCATTTATTGAAACTTGAGGTGTGTTAGGCTTGGTGAGGTTACTATTTTTAGCATATAAATCACCTCCCTGATTCCTCTTGACTTTTCACTCAGCTGCTGAGTGTTGAGCAGAAGGCCAGGTTGCCACCTCAGCTTGCACAGGGTTTAACTTGTCTCATGCTATCTGTTAACACTCCTATTTGCTACCAGGGCCACAAGCAGTAGCCCACATTTTTTTTCACCACTATCTGATTCCACAAAAGTACTTGATTGTTATTGACTGCTGGATGTATTGCAAATATGTCTGCCTGGTAGATCTTGTCAAACTGTTTTTTAATGGTTATGCTGGTTCACGCTGGTTCACCATGTGTGATTTAAAATGTAAATTATGTCAACAATACCTCCCACATGTTAACAGTGTTGGGCAAGTTCACTTTCTAGACGAACTAGTTCAGTTCATAGTTCACAGAAATGAAAATGAACTAGTTGGACGGTCAGTAAATCCTGCCCAGGACCAATCAGGCCAGATTGTTCCATTATTCCAGTCATACGAACTTTCTTCATTCATGTGTTCTTGGAGTACTCGTGCTAAGCGAGACTAGAAGCAGGACCTAGTGCTGTCCATGCCGGGGACAAGACAGACGAGCGAACGTTCACATTTCCTACCTACATTTACCAGTGGATTTAATTTGGGGAGTTATGGTTTCAATCGTTTTCATATTTTGTGGTACACAGAAGTTACAAAGTTACTGCCGTTCGCTGCAGCTTGCGTTGAACACTGTCAGAGCTAGCCATAGCTCCAGTGAAAAACAGCTCCCGTTTGCTAGAAGTTTGCGTCAAGCTTGTGTAGTTAACGAAAACATTTAAAGAAGAAACACAGGCTTCTTTCTAATATATCTGTAATTGCTGAATCCATGTCAGGGATGTGTGAGGATGATAATTACTGAGGGCTGAGAAGGCTGAAGGTGAAGTTGTAAACTCGAGTTGCTTTATACCCGTGCTTGAAGCCTTTTGTGACAAAATAAAAATATGTGAACCCTGGTCTTTTTTTTTACACTCCTTTTAGCTGCTGATGTTACTTATTGATTAATTAAAACGTAATGGTTTTGAGCCATCCGTGTTTACTGTTCTGGCTCCATCTATCGACCAGACGGGTGTCAATATTTTTTTCAGCGCGACATTAACGTGAGAAAAGACAACAGAGAAGAGCGGGCCACGAAAGGCTTGCTGTGTGTTTAGACCAAAAGCTACTAAGCTGTTGCTATTATGTAGCTATTATTTTTCGTTGCTGCTGTAGCTTTTGTCACCGTTAGTTACTCTCTTCTCGTGGACCGTTCACCAGCGTTCCCACGGGTTTAACTGTCACTGCAACAGTGAGAAGTAAACTGTCAATAATCCCCACTCTGCATCCCAATGGGCTGTTCTTTTTACTCGCATCCATCCAAGTTAAAATCTTTTTATCTCTGAATCCACCCACATTCACATCTATTGTCCTCTCCTCACCTGTCCAGACCTGCTGAGCGAGTAACTAGTAGCGATGTGTGTGAATGTAGCAGTTACTTCTGGCCATTACACAGTAAAAAAATCAGGTTCGCATTCTATGAAGTCTTGTAAAAATGGAATTAATATACTATGTGGTTGCAAGCCACCACAGTCCTGCTCTCTATGTTTTCCATTCATTAATTTTAATGGACACCTCATCAGGCATTATCTCTTATGTAAATTATAATTAAAAGTTGAAAGGTTTAATCACTGTGATAGATTTTGGTGACAGAGGGAGCGCATGCTTTGCGTTGTTTTGTGCAGGAGCTTTGGAGAGTGACTATTTGAAAATTAGTTTTAGTTGTAAGTCAGAGTATATTTTTTAAACTTTTCACAGCAATACTCCCAGGTTAAACAACATAGCTCCACTAAAAAAAATCTTTAACTACTTTCCTCTCAAAATTTTAATAGACATATTTATTAACATAAGAATGAATTTAAGTTGAACACTACATTACATGAGAAGTAACAGTATCGATATTTGTATAAAAATGTGACAGTTGTCTATTTGACACAGAGACGTGCATGACTCTGAAACTGGAAAAGGGAGGATCACCCTGCTACCTTCAATTTAAATGTCATCTCCCAGTAAGGGTTGTCAAAATAAAGGAAAATATTTGGTGAGTGGAAATTCAGAGAGAATTTTTACATTGGTTAGTAATCATCCAGCGCTCATTATGCTTCACTTTCAATAATTCATGTTAAATTCCTGTAGGGAGGAGCTTTGGTAGGGAGGAGATGAAGCCAAGTATATAGACAAATTAAAAATATAAGAGACATTAACAATCATCATTGCTCTCTTCCTCCTCCTGGCAAAAAATATCACAGCAGGTGGAGCTCTTTTGTCTCTGTTGGATGCAGTTGGACTGTATTAGCTACTCAGACTCTTTGATGATTGTTCCACTTATTTCATTTATTTTTCCATGAAGCTAAATTGATCAGCTCAGTTAGATCATCAGCATTCATTTACTACCTGAAACAGAATGTTAGCCTTGATGTTTGCATTTACATTCTGACACTAGAAGTTCCTTCTAGAAGTTGGCATTACTTTAATTATATTATGGTTGGATTTTGGATTCAGATTGCAAGAGAATGGTGGATGTGATTGACATTTCTTCTGTCGCCCATATGGCAGCAGATGCTCTGATTGGAGGCTTATTTAAAAAAAAACATTGAAGATGAGCCTTTCTGTCAGCAGCTCAAAAACAGTCTCTGACAGGAAGCTAAAATACTTTTTTTTTCTTTTCTTTTTGAATTATTTTAGTTTTTTTTATAGTGCTAATTCACAACCCACTTTTGACTTTAAGGCACTTTGAACTTGTTTGCTTTCTGTATAATGTGGTCCATTTAAATGCAACCTGAAGCATAACCACACGCGGGCATCAGTCACATTTAAAAATGTGTATATATTATGTTTTATTCTGTCTTTTCCCCCCCTAAAGTATCAACAATTGGTTGAAAATGACCTTGCAAATGTTCCCTGCCAACCACATGCCTACATTTCTCTGTGACAAAAATGAACTGCTGGCACATTTGCTAAACATCAATACTATCCAGTCTAATATAAAGGAAGCGTGCATCATAAACCTCACCTCTCATTGTAAAGCTGAAACAGACAATCGATCATAAAATGTGCGTTTTGGAGATGTTTGAACAATGTCATGCTGCATTTGCATTAAGAAAGTGTACTGAGGATCCGAATGCATAGTTTACTGCACTTAAGCCAGCTGTCATGGATACCCTGATGAATTTTGTAAGAGCATTTGGTTCATGGTATTTCTGCACTTACATAACCTATATTCGTGATATCATCCTTCTATTCATCAAAATATCACCCATCATATGCCAGTTATTCACACAAAATACATTGGATTATTTTATTTTATTTTAGTAGCTATTATTTATTTGCAAATGCCGATTTTCTTAAAACAATGGGGATGTTGAACATTATCTATTAGAAAGGGAACAATATGCAGAGCTGTAAGAAAAACAGCCTGGCTTGTAAGCGGTTTCGCTCTATTTTTACATTTTTTAAAAATGTGATTTCAGTAGCTATATCCTGGCCATGAATGTAAGACTCATCAAAGTGGAATTTTTACAGGATTTTGTGTAACCTACATGATTTAAAAGTTGGTATCTATAATGATTTATGATAACTTTTTAATAGCATCATTTTCCACCTCTGTGAGTAAAGAAATGTTCCTTCAGATTTCCCAACATGATTGTATGTGTATGGATGTGATTGAATGTATTGACTGTACCAACATTCCCATCAAAGCTCACTGAATGATTTTTTTGGGGTGAAATGTTATTAAAGCAAATTTAGGTTAAAGCTACATGTCTAAATTGTGTTTTTATACTTCATTTTTAACTACTTCAGAGTCTTTTGTTTGTGTTTTTTTTCCAAACTGGATTTCACCTTTCATCTAATATTTAAATTCGCGTTCGCTCACTCTGCAATTTCTCTCACATGAATTATCTTTCCTTCACTGCTGAAGCTGCTTTATGTTTCTGCAGAAAGCTTGTCTAAAGGTAAAAATCAATGTCCATTAATTTTGTGGGATTTCCTGGGTTTTGATTGAAACTGTGTATTGGCCCAATGCTTCTTTTACCAACTAAATGTGATGTCGTCTGATGCAGACATAACATGATTAATTATATTGCCATGTCCAGTAATTTTTTTTTTTTTTGGTGAATCAGACTGACATCTGATTCAGTCAGACTGAACATGAACTGGAGCTGCAGAGTGGGGTTGTGGTTTGCAGTATCATGCGCGTTAGATTGAATAGTGCTTATACATTATACATAGATGTAGATGTAAGAGTGAGAGGTTACTTGTGTCTTTTGTCCCTGTTTGTCCCTGTGATGGACTGGCGAGCTGTCCATTGTGTACTCCATTCCTCGTCCTATGGCAGCTCTAGACCCTCTGTGACTCTCAACAGGAAACAGGAAATAAATCAATTAATGAACTAACATGAACTGGAAATAATATGCCACCTATGTATTTGAACAAAAGTCTGCAATTCTCCTGTTTTGGTAAAAAAAATTATTTCATCTTTGCACACATGACATCTTGGAAATCCTGTTAATTATATTAGCAAATGACATCTCTATGACTGCATTATTCAGCCAACATAACGTGTAAAGGTTTGGTGGCCTTTTGTGTTGAGTCATTGTTGCTTTTGGTGTTCTCGTCTTCCCCTGTTGTTCTGGTAAGAAAGCGCCACTCAGTCTGGCTTGAATTTCCCATTAAGACTCAATTAGGCTGTTAGGGAAAAGAGAAATCACAGGGGTGAACCCATCCATCCCATTGCTCAAAGGAAGGTTGTGTTAATGGACAATCGAGTCTGCCCAGTGATGCGTAGTCAGGTACATTCATTTACAGGTTTCATTTTGTGCACATTACCACTCACCCTGGTGAATTGTTAAGGAAAGCCTTGCAAATCCTGGGGGAGCTGACAGTGTGCATCTGCCTGGATGCTGGCCTGTAAGTGGCCCAATGTCAGAAGAGTTTTCAACAACAACAGTAATGCTGTTATATATTCATTAACTTCCGCTTATCTGTTTGAGTCATGGGGGCAGCAGCTTAAGCAGAGAGGCCCAGATCTCTCTCCTCCTGGCCACTTTCTCCAGCTCTTCTGGGGCTGATAAAGATATAATTTTGCCAGTGTATCCTGGGTCTGCTTTGGGGTCTCCTCCTGGTTGGATATACCCAAAACTCCTCCTGAGGTAGGCATTATACCTAGATTCCTGAACCACCACAGTTGGCTCCTCTTGATGTGAAGCAGTGACTCTTCTCGAGTCCCTTCCGAAAGACAGAACTTCTTACCCTGTCTCTAAGGAAGAGTCCAGGGACCCTGCAGAGGAAATTCATCTCAGCTGTTTGTATCTGTCATCTCACTTTTTTGGTCTCTACCCATGACCATTGGTGTTGGTAGGAACATCGATTGACCGGTAGACAAAGAGCTGTGCCTTTCAGCTCAGCTCCCTCTTCACCGCAACAGACTCAGTCTGCATTACTGCAGATCCCATACCACTCCGCCTGTACATCTCCCACTTCATTCTTCCCTCATTTGTGGACAAGACCCCAAATTACAGTACTTGGAGGATCACATCATCTGCAAAAAGCAGAGAATCCTGAGACCACCAAACTCTTTACCTCCTCTGCCCCTTGGCCACACCTAGAAACTCTGGGCATAAAAATTATGAACAGAATCATTGATAAAAGGTCCTGACAGAGTCCAGTTCCCACCTAAAATAAATCTGACTTATAACTGGCCATGCAGACCAGAATCTCATATCATATATGTTGGAACTGAATAGTCCTCAGCAATGGACCCGGTACTCTATACTCCTGGAGTGCCCCTCTCCACAAAGTACTCTGATGCCTTCTTCAAGTCCACAAGCAAATGTGAAAAGGTAGAGCAAACCCCCATGCCTGTGGTTAGGTTTACAGATTGGTCTTTTTTTTTTTTTTTTTTGGCAGGGAGCAGCTGAAAGCTTTTGATCTAGTTTTCTCTTTTCTTAATGAATTTTAGTCCTGTTTTTATTGTTTGCATTACTTTGTCTTTTTAAAGCACTCTGATTCCCTTTGGTTTGAAATGTTCGATACAATAACTTTGCCTATATCCATCAATAAACAAAAATATATAAAATAGTGAATTGAAATACCAAATCTGGACAAATATGTCACCAAAAAAGAAAAAAGAACCCATTAACAGAACCTAATGAAGGCGTGCGTGATCAATCTACAGGTGGTTATTTCCAGCGGAGCTCCGCCTGTTTTCACTTGCGTGTTCATGTTCAGTGATCATGATGATCTGTGATCATGATGGTGAAATGATGGCGATCTTTTCAGACACTGAACTGAGTTGATGAAATGCAGATAACTTTTGCTTTTAAAACTGGCTTTGTAATGAGCGTGGACATAGACTTAGTTAACCTCATTATTTTTGCATTCTAAACTATCAACAATAACACTAGTTTTTTCTGCTAAAAAAATACCAAAAGGTGCTGGTAACAACTTCTTTTTTTATTCAAATTTATTGTAAATTGCATGTTTTTTTGTTTTTTTTTTCAGACATGGTGGGATTTGCACAGTTCTAAGGATGTTTATCAGTTTGATACAGACTGAAATATCTCAGCTGTTTCACTGAATTCTGCACAACCATGAACTGCTGGGTACACTTCTGTTCAATTTATTACTTGGATTCATCTCCCTCTCAAGACTTGAATATTATGTTGATTTCTTAATTTACAGCTAGAAAATCATCCCTTTTTGTGCAGATACATTAGTTATTAACCAAGTATTTTAATACAAACAAAAATACCCTTAAATGGATGTTTTGTTTAATGCTATCAGAATTGAAAAAAAAAGTCTCAGCATGCTAGTGTGCTAAACTAATAATAGTTCCATACACAGTTTTTAGATGTTATGAGTACATCTCTCATTATAGTAAAAGTCTTACTTGTCATTGTAAATGCACTCGAGCCTTTAAAGCAGCAAGAGTAAGTACAGAACTATTCAAACTGTGACACAGCAAAGGTAAATATACCTACAGAACATTAGCACAGGTCATGTTTGAATGTTGCCACTAGCATTTACTTCTGACTAGTTTTACAAATCTGTTGGAGCAGCCAACACTGTGGTTTTAAGCCCCCCCCGAAGAAATAATCCAATCAAAAAATGTGTGAACAACTACACCCTGTTTCAGTTATTAAAATCTCTTGTCAAATTTGATTTAAGAAACACATACATAATTTAGCGGTAGTAGTTTTCTTCATTGGCATCACTCATTCATGCCATAGAGGAGGTACAATAGCAGGGAGGGGGGAAGGTGACAACAGGATAATCCTTCAGAATCAGTTGTGTGTGGGTAGATGTGAGTAGATGCTGCTGGCACAGCCTCTCCCCCTCTCTTTACGTTATGTCTCTTTGCTCAGATCCAACAGCCTCTCTTGTGTGTCTTTATCAAATATACCACTGGCCTGTGTACACTGGGATAGGTGTGAATGAGCAGTATTCACTGCATGTAACTGCATGGAAACAGTAATTTTACAGTTGCAATAGACAGTTTGCTGTCATCGCTGCTGTAGCTTTAACCGTTTAACCGTTAACCGATAACAGTAACTCTAACCGATTAATGCTAACGGTCAGTTTTGTTTTTAGGCTACATAATTCAATCAACTCATAGGGGTGTGTTTACAGGTGCAACAGGCCTCTGATTGGTCAATTCTACAAAGAGCGTGTCATCGAAAAAATGAGGAAGTACCCACATCTGTACGATTCTCGTTCTCCACACTACAAAGACAGCACATATTCTAGTAATTCATGGAGGGAGATAGCGATGAATGTGGGTCTGCATACGGCCTAGACGGTGAGGAAGTGGAAAAACGCAAGAGATACGTTTAGTAAGTTTAGCTAGTTCGTGATTGTCGCTCTTGCGTTGTGGCGTGGAATAACATAGCGGAGGCCACGCTAGTATAAATCAAAAGTGATAGCGGCATCTCTGCGACAAGCTGACGGCGACACATTGCCGCGAGAGTATACACGGGGAAGTGTCCGCATGCGTCCGCGACAACGCGCGCAACATCGCGGCCGCGAACCCTCCCGGACTTATTCGGTTAACGGTTATTAATCGTTAAAGGGCGTCGGTTAACGGTCATAAAAAAAATCCAAAATGTGCATCCGTATTTAGAACAAATCGTACAATGCTGATGTTTGCTGTGTTACAAAGCTTTCTTGGGCAGGGTAATGTTTTGCTGGCATAGATTTTGTTACATTATTCATGTCATCCATTGTTTTGAGGATCTACTGTTAACAAGTGAAGTGCATTCATTTAATAGATAGACAGGACATGCAAAGTATGTATCAGTTAAACATTGGACAAAAGGTTTTGAAGAAAAAATGCGTGATAGGGATGGGTATCGAAGGGTCATATTACTCTTGGAATAAAGCGACAGCAACATCTGTCATGATTTGACAAGTTGTTGTAGGAAGGACCCAAAATGCAGGAGTTCAAAGCAAATGCGATTTATTTATAAAAAGCAAAAATACAAACTTAACTGAAAACTCCAGAATGATAATCCAACCAGGTGACGACATGACAATGAGCAGGACGGTAATCAGAAAGACAAGCAGGGAAAACATGCAGAACAACAAGCAGATGGACCAGCGAACAGAAAGTGAATGACACGACTGAAATACACAGAGGGACAAACGAGAGGCAGGTGCGGGCAATCAGGTTAATACATGGAGGGAAATCAAGGAGAACACCACAAAGACAAGACACACTTCCAAAGTAAAACAGGAAATAAGGTAGACTACGGACAGAGGAGACAAGGAACACCAACTAAAACCCAGAAAAGGAAAAAAAAACACACAAGAAACGAATGTGCTCGACTCACACCATGACAACAACATACTTATATAGCACCTTTCTAGTCCGGGACACACTCAAGCTGTTTCTAAATGCCAAACTCATTCTCACTGTCTCCCTCTCTCACACACGCACACATTTTTAGATCAATTCATTTATCAGACCCTAAATCTCGTAGCCTAGGTGAGATTATATATTACCAATTACCCTAAGCAACATGTTTTTGAACTGTGGAACAAACCAGAGTACCGGGAGGAAACCCATGCTGACTCAGGGAGAACATCCAAACTCCACACTGAAAGGTCCAAGTGAACCATAACTCCAACTGAACCCTCTTGCTGTGAAGTGCCAGTGCTAACCTACTACACTACTGTGCTGCCTCTCATATTGAACACAGAAGAAGAACAGTAGCAGCAATTGCAGCAGAAACCAGCATCGCCATGGTAGGACCTGCAGAAGCAGAGGGGAGAGAGATCACAAAAGATAGACAATGCTTATGCGGTTAAATGATCCAGGACAATCTTAAACTGAGATAAGAGAGACAGGGTGAAGTTTCTTGGTGCATCATGGGAGTCCCCTCAGCAGCCTAGGCCTGTAGCAGTATATCTAAGGGATGACTACTGTGTTAAAAATGTTATTAAAAAGGAAAGTCTAAAGCCATAATAGAGGAGCCTGATAGCTCAGTCTCTGTCATCTTTTCTAGACCTACAGACTCTTGAAATATTAAGTAAACCTGCATTTAGGGAGAGGAGTGTTCTACTAGGACAGTATGGAACTATGAGGTCTGTTAGAGTGTTATCATTCAAGGTATGTAAGAAGTAATATTTTGATTCAGTAGCGGCAACCTGACTACTGTGGAATATGTTGTGTAAGGGGGCAGAACTCTCTTCTTCTGGAGCTTTGTAGACATGCAGCTTTCTGCTCTATGGCTCCCTCCAGTTATTCCAGGAAAAAAGACAGGTTAAGCACTTGTCTTGCTGTCAGTACTGATCTGTTCTTTACTGAAATGATGGGAACGTGGCCTGGAACTTCTTCTGAACTTCAGCATGTCGATAATATCCCCCATTTTGTCCTTACCCTTGCACTAAATCAGCACCTTCCAAATCAGTGGATTTTTGTATTGTTTTTTTTTTTTTTTTTTTTTTTTTTTTTTAAACTGGAAGTTTTTGGATCTTCCAAAAGCCCCAAATGCATTGGTAAGGATGGGTTTTTGACTGGTGCTGCCACCTAGTGGATACTATTTTCACAGGACTTGGGTAGCCCCTATTCTAAATTTAACAGGGAGGCAGTATAATGAAGCTAAACCTGGTGTCAGATCTCTCGTCTCAGTTCTAGTTGACACACGTGCTTCAGCATTCTGGACCAGTTGAAGGTTTTTAACACCACTGTTTGTACAACAAGAAAGCAATGCATTACAATAATTCATCCAAGAGGTAACAAAGGCATGGGTTAATTTTTCAGCATCCTCTTGAGTTTGGATGTTTCTAATTTTCCTAATATCACACAAATGAATGAAAACTAACTTTATTGCCTGTTTTATATGAGAGTTAAAAGACAGGTCTTGATCAAAAATAGCACCAACATTTTTAACAGTAAGGCTAGAAGCTTAACAGATTGTGATGTATGTTTAGATGTTATGAGTGACAAATAAACAAACCAAAACATCAGGATAATTTTTTTTTTTCAGGAAAACAAATGATCCTCTCCTGCTTTTATTCTTTTAACTCTCTAGTGCCTAATCAATGGCAAGAGTAAAACAAAAAAATATGAATTGTGATTGAACAAACTGGTGATGGCTAAAATGTAATCACAACATACTATGTTCTGATATTTTCAGATCAGGGCCAACTTAGCACTTATAGCAACTGATGGCTGCAAGGAAAAGAAAAACATTCCTCATTGCCCGGTAAAGGTGTTTAACCCTTTTAACACTGAAGCCATACATTGTGTGAGTGCAAATGTTCTCAATCCCAAGTTTGATGGTCACTAAGACCTATTACACATCCTCCATGCCTCTCAACTGACTGTCAAATATAGGAATAAATGCTCTTAAATTACACGTACAAACAAGGGTAAACTCTTTACAGAAAAAGGTATAATGAAAGCCAAGTGTTATAGACTTATTTACGCGTCATCTTCTTTATAGCAGAGGTTGGTGTCAAACTGACTTTGCTCACTGCGGCACCATACCAAGTGATACCATCAGCTCTCACTGAGGTACATGACACATTGCTCTGTTTTCTGAACGGCAATTTTGGAGTGAATGTATCCACGTAACATGGACTATACCTGTGTAATAATATGAAATGTTGCAGTGACACACCAAATAATCTTCAATGTAATATATACTCCATGATTTCACATTTTATAGCATATGCAATAGCACATTTGCCTTATGTGCACCTTACTCCAGGCTTTATTTGTTCAGCGGGTTGATCTGCTATCATTTGCTACTCGGCATAAACTGATAAACTAGGGATGAAACTGTTTGTTTAAGAGATCAAGATAGTGCTTCACGTACAGTCACTACTTACGGATATTTACTAAAGGCAGGGTTTGCACCCTCTTCTGCTTGTTTAGGTTTATGCTGTCTTTTATTGAATGGTAAATGTTGAATGTCAAGTGAAATGGAATCATTTCTTGATTGATTGTTTTACAATTTGGAACTGAATTAGTTTTTTTATTCTATTCTATTGATGTGTGAAATAGGAGAAGTCAAGAAGTTTTGAATATTATCTCTGGTGATAGATAGAACACAGTGCCGTGGTGTCATAATGTAACAGGGGTTATTTTACCCCTTGTATAATGTCCATCATCTGAGTTGAATATTTCCTTAATCAGCTCTGCTTTAACTTCCTATATCCATGCCTGTTTGTACGCTATTTAAATATTACCTAGTATTCCATGAATGTGCTTATTTGATTACCCAAATGATCTACATTTACAGTGGATGCTGGCTCAGCAAAGGATGATGACAGTCTGGTAAGGAGATGGGTGCAGCTTTTACTTACCTTAGCAAATACTGGGCCTGTATTTATGTCTTACCATGTCACTCCAAATATAGAATAAAATGGATATAATTTTTTGCATCACGTTTTACTCTTGGTGTAGGATTTGGATTTACTACACCTGCAGTAACTGGCCTAAATCATGGTGCTCATCATTTTCACTCCACAGTATAATTCCATTTATTCACTGTCAGGGACCACTTCTGTTCCATCACCATTTCTGGTCAAAACAATGACACACTCAAAACATGAATGGGATTCATTTAACATTTGATCATGTGGCTTACTTGTGGTTTAGATTTGTTTTGTTTTTCCTGGATCTGACTCTTTTACACTCATGCACATTGTGCAGCAGTGTCGGACAATGGGTCTCATTCATGAAACGAACAGAGCAGATTTATGTGTAAACTGTGAGTGGAGGAAAATCTACATGTGTTTTGGCATTAATGAAAGTCTTAGTAGTTCTGAACTTTTCGTAGCTACGAACAAAACCTCCTCCTGCCTCTGACCATGTGGCGTTTATGTACTAAATGAAGAGCGCAGATAAATGTGGCTGTAAGTCTCTGTCTCTACAACGATGATGCCTTATATTGACTGTTATTCTCACAATATTCCTTTAACCTGCACGTTTTAAACATGATAATACATCTGAAATATAACACGTTTATCTCAATCGATGAGCATTTTACATATTTAAGCTTCAGATTGTGTTTCTTGAAGCATCAGTGGGCTGATTAAATGGACTTGATCTGCTGACAGACACCCACACAGCGGCTCCGCTCGTTATAGAGACAAACGGTAACATGAAGTGAATTCCTGATCGAGGTTTCTTAGATAATAGAAACGATGCAGTTGTCTGCAGCAGAGGGTTTTGTTGATGTATAGAGAAATGCGTTCATTATTTTCTTTTCTGTCTTTCATCCAAAATCATATCAAACGACTTTCACTTCACTTCTTGAATATACTTTGGACAGAAGACACAACATTAGATATCTGCATTAAATCCTGGACGGAAGAGCAGTGGTCCGCTTTTTTTTCTTTCTGGCTCGGGCCTCAGGTTTCACCGGGACCATTTCAAAGCGGCTTCTGCCTCTTCGGCTGCATTCGTGTGATCACGAATTAAGCCGAATGTTTTTATATGGTGGTCCCTGGGTGGGCTTTATGTTCATTAATGAGCTTCGTGAGCGCCGTCCTCACCGGCAACATTTGGCATTCGTCCATTTACACACGTTCTTACAGGAATTTCAGGTGTGAAATATGAGTGGCTCATTCCTCTACTCACTCCTCTCGTTCAACTGTACAGCAGACATACTTGCTGAATTCATTTTTTGATTAAGAATGCTTTTTTCCCCCCTGAAGTTTTGGGTGCTTTTTTTCTGCTCCTAGGCTGAGAGCGTTTCCCTCTATTTTTTTCCCCACATGCATTTACATATACTTAGAATCTTACCTTAAAGCAAAAGGGTCTATGGTGGGGCAATTGTTTATTCTTGACAGATTTCTTGTGTGATTGGTACTTGACACAGTCACTTGTAGCAATTTACTAATAAGAGTTTAGTATCAAGTTTTCTTGTTGTCCTATGATTAAGATACTGCAGCTGTATACAACTAAAAATTAAATAGTGTATGAAAAGAATATGGAAGTTAGTTTGTCATGTTGAAAGCGGCAGATACCAAAAAGAGTGTTTTTACCGGTACAAAGATGTGATTCAACATATTGCAACCAGAAATATTTTAAATTTCTTATGCATGGACTATCTTTTAAACTGATACAATAAATCATGATAACAGAAACTATGAGAAAGTTAGCAGTAAATACAACATTCTTATTTACTGAAGTTTCTGTAATGCTGCAATGGAAATCTCTTGTGTAGTTCTAAAAGACATCAACCACAGGAATGAACAGGAGGGAAGCTGGTGTAAAACCAAAAGTTGGAACAATAAAATAAAGACAAAGAGTCAACCTGTTGTGACTCAGGGGGGAAAGCAAAACTATCAGGTATAAAAAAAGAGAAGCAGGAACTACAATTAAAGAAGAAAGATATCATTTATTTAAAAAAATATTTCAAACTTAAATAAAGACAAAGAGACAAATACCAAGCTAAACACAGAACGAAGATCATCAGAAACGTGAGTGTCGGAGGATACAGGAAACTGCCAAATCAATTGCAGACAGTTTTTCAGTTAAAAACTTGAAAAATAAGGCTACAACTCTGAAATCCAACAGCCTTTCATCATTTCTAGAAATAAATTTTTCCACTACCACAAACAAACAATAAATAATGACATAAAAAATGTTGTACTAATATCAGTGTTCCTGGATTTCATAATTGAATCTTTGCAGTGGCTTTTTCTAGTTTGATGAATCTGGATTCCTTTGAATACAGTGTTTGAGGCATAAAGACTATGTACTCTTTTTGGTGAGACTTAGCAACTACTTTCCTTTTCATCTTGAACAGTGTTTCACATTTTTTTTTTTTTTCTTTTTCTTGTCTCTTGGATTTGTAGGATCCCAGAACAAAGCATAAGTTCAAGATCCACACCTATGGGAGCCCCACCTTCTGCGATCATTGCGGCTCTCTGCTCTATGGCCTCATCCACCAGGGAATGAAGTGTGATTGTGAGTAATTAATTCATCACTAAAATATTTGTTGGGAGTGGAACTTTAAATGAACAAATAAGAAGAGGATGAGCAGAAGAATAAAGGAAGAGCATTATTCATTTACTGATCTGTTATGCAGTTATGTTATTAATATGTCTATATATGGTATACATCAGGAAATTATTTTGCAAATGGCTTTACACTGGTTATTTTCTGTTAAGAGCCACTTTATCATTATCAGTCTTCCTCTCTCTAAATAACACAGGCTACTTTGTCTTTCACTCATAAAAATCACACATTGTCTGTCTTCTCTAGACCACTGCAAGAGACATGCTATCGAAGCACCTTTCTGCCTTCCTCTTTATTAATATCTCCCTCACACCTTTCCTCACTTTAAGCTTGTGTTAGTGGATTAAAGTCTGAAAGTCTAAATGAGCTCCTAGATACATTACATGCTGTTTACTACACACCACTAGTTATGTGTTATGACAGCTCTGGGGTGTACAGAAATAGAATTGCAGAACTGCAAATGAGTGGTTTGACAGTCTGGCCAAAATATCACGATCCTCTGAGACAGAAGAGGGTCCACGATATAAATTATATCTCTCCCCGCAAATTAAGTTGGACTTGTGCATGTATATAAGTAAACGGTTTATTATTTCTGAGATTTAAAAAAAAAAAAAAAACATACAAAAAGAATATACTGCTAAACTTCAGGAATAATGTTTTGACTTTTACACTTATTAAGATTAAAAGCTAATTAAAGCTAATTAACAGCTCTTCATATTCTTTCCTAAAAATATTGAGAGCTTCTCATTCTGGGTGTGGCCTTAGCAGCACACCTCTGAGACACATTGGGTATATTTTAAATAATTTGACCAGAAAAAATAAAACAGAGTAAGACAGAATCTGAAAAAAAGAACAAAATAGCCATTGTTAACCATCCTCAATCCATGATAGGTTAGCTCAGCTGGCTGACAGATATGACGTGTATTCATGTCGTCACAGCGATGCATCTGGGTCATAACCTTATCTCTTCTATCAGGCAGCTTTCAGAAAAAAAAGCAGTGTTTTAATATTGTGCCAAACATGAAATGAGATTGAAATATGTCAGTGGAGATAGGTGCAGAAATAGTCAAAGTAAATCTAGAAGGCATTTATTAAGCAGCTTACTGTGCTGGAATATCAAGCATTGAAATGATGTATACATGCATGCACACAGTCATTTTTAAAGATGTTTAATTGCTCTTTTCTATATAAATGTTTGTACTGAAAAGAGGAAGGACCCTATTCAAATTCATTTGTCTTGAATTTCTATTAAGAAATTCACAACACGGCTTGTTTGACAGTCAGTTAAGAAAATGACACCAGTCTGTTGTATTTAGAGTAGATCAAATGCATAACCCAACAACTTCCTGTTGCCTAATACTTTTTTAATCTCCTTTGTGTGTCTCACCAGCCTGTGATATGAACGTTCATAAGCAGTGTGTTATGAATGTGCCCAGCCTGTGTGGAACCGATCACACTGAAAGAAGGGGGCGTCTTTACCTCAAGTGTGAGGTCAGCGGGGATAAGCTGCAGATCACAGGTATGCCTAATAAGCCTCCTTCTCTTTTAGCACACAGTTAGTTGAATGAGCTTAAATTACAAATGGGATGCATCAGATTGCATCGTGCGTGTGTGTGTGGTTTATGTGTCTGTGTGACACTACGTAGGATGGGTTGAGTGTATTGGTAGCTGTAGACCAGGGTTCCTCAACGGGGCTGGTACTGCCCCCCAGGGGGCATTCTGAACCTTTAGGGGGGAGCTGGAAACATCAGCGCTGAGAGGGGGGCGCCAAGGCTTGAGAACTCTGTTTTAAACTTCCATGGTTTCTCAAGGTTTTTTTTATAGTGCAAATCTATTGATGTTTCAATAAAATGTTGTGCTCAGATTTCCTTTCAAAAAATAAAGCTGCTGTCTGAGATCAAAACCCAGAGTCTGCTGCTTCCATGACCCGGTAAAACTTTTCTCTCTACATCACAATCAGACGAGCCGAGCGGGATCAGTCGTCATAGTAACGCCCATAAACACACAGCAGCAGAGAAACCTCTTTCCAACACAGTTCACAGGCTTTATTCAACAACCAATGAAAACATACACAATCAAGACTACGTAATCACGTTTAATCACAAACATTTATAGTACAATCAAAAATGGCATAAAACAAGAAAAAGTGCTGGCAGTACAATACTAATTACATAAATTATTTATTTATTCCGTCACCAAGCAATGTACATCTGCCAATGTGCTGCTATGTGAGCAGGCTTTCTCCAATGAAGCCATGAAGCCATCACGATTAGAAGAGCAGCTTTCTAAAAAAACATCCAGACAAGGCATCTTAAGGGTGAATTCCAATTCCTCTCTTAGGGTGAATTCCAATTCCTCCCTTAACCCTCAATATCAACCCTCAATCTCAAAAATGCGCGCTCCCGCTAAGGGCAAGTGCTGTCCGGATTCTTAGAAAGTAAAATTGAGGGACGAGTTTGAGGGCTGTATCGCCCTCAAAATTGAGATTTTCCGACACCACCCTTGGTAGTAAGGGGTATCCAGAAGGCACTGGGTAATTTAGCCAAGACATCTTCGAAAAGGATGGTGACAATAAAAGCTAGCTACAAACGTAAGTATCTTTGTAGTTCTTAAAGATATAAATCTTATTGTCTCAAACAAAGACAATAAGACGGTCTCGTAACATTTATATCTTTTATACGCAGATACTTATTTCTGCGTATTTCTTAGTTCCAAGAATGTATTTACAAATGTGATGAATTCAAAAACGGACATTGAGCTCTTGGTTTTACTTTTTCCATAAGAGTCGTCTGAATCGTGCTTGGTCTGGCCCATCCCCCAGGACCAGTTTGCTTTGGGTGACCCTACCATTTTTCTTCGTGTTTTGATTAGGAATAGAATGTGCAATGTTCCTAATGCATTTGTTTTTGGAAATAAAAGCTGGTGCAGTGTAGCAGGTTGTTAGAAACCTGCTTTGACGAGCCAGCTAACTGGATTCTTTGGTTAAGCAATAGGTCAATATGTGGTCAATAATTGAAGATTTCAAAGAACAGAAATAATTTAGATGATTGACATTGGCAAGATTACGTCATTTATAAACTCTGAATGTTGGTTTCGTTCATTCATTCATTCATGTATCCTTTGCATGACCTAACTGATTTTTAAATACAAACCACTCATGCACCCGCTGAAGATGAAAGGGATTTAGCTTATAAATTGCAAATTATTTCCTGTAACTGTTTACTTGGCAGACAGTGTTGAATAATCCTTTCAGAGCAAATAATGGCTGACCAGCTGCTGTAGTTAAGCTGAGATCGTTTCAAGCCTAATCTGTCACATGCATTTGTACTGACATTTAGAATTACAAGCTACAAGGTGTGTGCTTGCACAAGTATGGTATGCTCCTCGTAGCAGTATTTAAACTAATGTCCATTAGCTTTGTAAACTGTAAGTAGAAAACCTCCTGGATACACTGACTCTGGATGCTAAACTATTGTTTTATATGATAATGATGAATATGTTCACTGCTTGCTCATGTTGAACATATCTTTCCAACTTTTAAATACCAGAGCAGCTACTAACCTGTTCAGAATAAACAAAAACATGCTTATTAACACCAATTCAATGATCTCCCAAATATTTTGACAAGGACAAAGCAACATTTCTAATATTTCTAAAGACCAACTTTACTTAGAGTTAAAGAGTAAACTCCAACAGATGAAACTTTTACACTTGTTTACCCAACTTTATTATGTAAACCTATTGGCAGTTAACAACACTGCAAATTCATTATTACTCCTCATCTGTTACTTTTTACACAAATTGATATAAAAATAGAATAGGCTAACTGCATCCTGACCATTTTCCAGACAATCTGTCGCTAGATATCGCTGCACTTGTGTATTTATGTGGAGGAAGAAAACCATTTGAAGCCTGATTTTTACTCGGAAGTCAGGTTGTCTGCGTCACATACGCAGATGACGCAGAGATGAACCCCCCACCCTACGCAGACACTTCGGTGCACCTACCCAAAATTGTAGGTCGACGCAGACAGTGCCGCAGAGAGGAGGAGGCACTCTGATTGGTCAATTCTACATCAGCATAGAAAAGAGCGCGTCATTGAAGAAATGAGGAAGTACCCACATCTGTACGATTCTGGTTCTCCACACCACAAAGACAGCATATATTCTAGTAATTCATGGAGGGAGATTGCGATGAATGTGGGTCTGCATACGGCCGAGACGGTGAGGAAGTGGAAAAACGCAAGAGATAAGTTTAGTAAGTTTAGCTAGTTCTTGATTGTCCCTCTTGCGTTGTGTGGCATAACATAGCGGAGGCCGCGCATCAAAATTCAGTATAAATCAAAAGTGACTGCGGCATCTCTGCGACAAGCTGACGTCGACACATTGCCGCGAGAGTATACACTAGGCTTGGGCGGTATTACGGTAATACCGTATACTTATGGTATTTAAAAATAGCAGCGGTATCAGCTTCAATACTGTCATAAAAAAATGCAATGAATGATTTCTGTGGTTTAAAGTTTAGTTTCTCTCCTGTATCGCTGTGTGTACTGTGTGTTCTGCTTTATTTTACCGTTTATTCATGTTGGCTCGCAGCTGATCTCGGTTTGTCTCGTCCTGTTAAGGTACTGACGATGAAAACAACACTTCCTGAGTTTGCTGCTTCATAATAGAAGCTTTTAATTAAACTAATAATGTTGGACTTTTATGTTGAAGAATTTATAGGAAGTGAAACATCCAGCATCAGACACTTTACTATAAAGCGCGTTTCAGCAAACAAACACCTCGGCTGTGCTGCAGGCAGAGAGAGGAGCTGGAGCAGAGAAGAAACAGTTAAAACTACAGTGAAAAGCAAGAAATACACAAATAAATAACAACTGTAGTTGAGCCAACTTTATACTGAAGCACTGAACTGCTGTTTCGAGGTAAACTCGCCTTTTTTTTTTTCAGGCGCGTCAACGCTGGGAATAGGACAGCGGCGTACAGCCCCACGGCGGTCGCACCTGGAGTACATAATGGGGGCGGCTGTTTTGACACGCGCGGCGTCCGCCGGCGGTGTGTGTTCGCCTTAATAGTCGCGGGAATACCGTATACCCCGGTAAAATGTGAGGGAAGTTTGACGGTAACAAAATTTGGATACCGCCCAAGCCTAGTATACACGGCCCTTTACTTTGCATTTCAGGGCATAGACTATCCCATAACTGTAGTGATTTGTTATTAGCATGTGCTTAAATGATACTGATGGCAGGGAGCTTGCAGCAGGGACACAGTTATTCAATTAACTGGCAGACAGGGGCCACTGCATCACACGCCCGCAGCACTGCAACTCACTGACTTATTCACTTATCACTGGAAGAAATGGGGATAGTGATGCAACACCATGGCTAACACTGCACAGAAGTTGGTAGACGAATGTCTGAGTGATGAACACAGTTGTATTACTTATGGCATTTATTATCTGCTTCTGTTATTCTTTCCTGTCATTCTCTTTTCTTAATTTCTTTCTTTCTCCCTCTTTTTTCACACAGTTTAGCCACTTTTTCAAGTTGCATTCATGGTGTTTCCATATGTTGGTCTATGCTAAAAACAAACGATAAAAGTAAAAGAACATGATTATAACAATATCAGAAAATATTATGATGGTCTTTACCTTTGGCAAATTTGATTTGCCCTGTCATTAGTCTGTCACACACAGACAGTCACAAAAACTATTATTTCTTCACACAAAACATAGTCATTTTAGTTTTGTAAATGCTGCATATCATTGCTGGATCGTAAAAGTGGTTATGGAAATGTAACATCCAAAATATTACACTTTGGTCATGTGTGAAAATATCAAAGTGCTAACCGGAGATTAAAATCTCCTGTGGTTGTTTGTTTCTAATTTATTCAGATGAATGTTTACATCAACCTACCATTTACATGAAGTCATAAGAAATCCTGTTTGTCTGATTAAAACCAGACTTTTAAGAATACAGTAAATGTTCATTTGTTTGTACAACTAAAGATGTACCTGCATTATATTTTCAGTGCGAGTGTGATATGCAGATAATTTGTCTAGGAGTTTTTTTTTTTTTTTATTGAGATGCTAAAAATAATAAATAAACAATAATGAGGTGTTAAAAAATAGATAATTATAAGGTGTTGAAATGATCTCAGAAATAATACACAGAAAAAGAAGAAGTCAATAACAACTTAAGTCCAGAAATAGTAAATCACACAGCATGTCCAGAAAGCACAGAGGTGTGAAGCTTTCTAATTTATCTCTTGTAATGGATACCAATTTGCTGCCAGATAATATGTTGGTGTTGTAACTAAATAGCTGAACTGGAAAAACTCAATGCTAACAAGAAGAAAATTATTTTTCAGAAGGAGCACTTCTGTCAATAAACCAAATCCCTCCTGTGCTCAAATACTGAATATCATCATATAATGCATATACATTTTATGTATGATGATCTCATAATGCAGTTTTCATCTTTGTAGCACTGGCCCTAATTCAGGCCTTTGATTCACAATATACATGGCCATGAACTGACACCATATCAAAGGCATTGCTAATTTTTCAGCCGTTAAATAATTTGCTTACTGTGGACACATGAGCCTTATGGTAACAATTGCTCAATAAAATGATTATTCAGATCATATAAAATCATGCATAAAGTGATGTAACCCATAGCTTGTGACAATAAGATAAGATAAGATAGCACTTTATTGATCCCACGACAGGGAAATTTGTGCGTTACCACAGCTCACATTACAGAAAAGAAAAATAACAATATATAAACATATATATATATATATATAATGGCAGTTCTTGCCGAATCAGAAGGGAATGGGTTTTTAGGGACTCTTCATCTTTTAGCCCATGGTGATGACAGTCGTCAGCCGTTTTAGATTTCCAAGTGCTGTCCTCTTGGAACTCTGCACTGAGATGGGTCCAACTGTAGAGAGAGGGACCGGGAGAAGCTATGCATTAGCAGTTCCCATACGAGTGCTGACAATACTGGGTTTCCTGAGTGATCGGCTACACACATGTTGCTGTAAAGGCACCATCTGTTTATGTTAACAAGAAGAATTTCAATTCCATAAAGTGCAAATAAAATGTGGTGCACAAAAGCATCTGACTAATGTTGTGGCAAGGTGGCCTGGATCAACCCATGACTCCTATATCCTACAAACAGCTTGGTTGAGGCTCCAAGCTGATAGGGTGCAGGATGGGTGCCTTCTTAGACAGCAATACATTTAAAAGTGAAATCATTGTAAAATCCACCTTTGAAACTTCAATAGATGTATAACTGTTCAATTGCCCATCGGGGGACAGTGGATATCCACTGAAGAGATGACTCACCAACCCACAGACTGCCCAAGAGTGCAGATACAGTGATGCGCATCAGGCAGTTGATGAGTGAGCAATCGGGCAGTTGAAAAGTCATCCCATTTATTACACAGCCTTGTTGCCAACATCCTATATATTAGACTGCCCTGACTTGTGTTTCAGAGCAAGTAGGGGACCTACAAAATATTAAGAAGATGGTATACTCTCCTTAGAGTTAAGCAGGTTATTTCATTTGAATGCAGCCCTTAGCTATGAAACTCTACCTCAGTGGAACTTGAAGCATGAAGGACATCTTTGCAGTTGATTGGTCAGCAATAGGTGAAATATTTATTCTCTCTATCAAGAAACACAAAAACAAACAATAAAAAAAAGACCTCCAGAGATGATTGCTGTTAGAAAATTCCTCTCCTCCTCTTTTATAAACATACAATGTTGGATGTGGTCCCCTAAATTCAACAAGTAATTTGATCTTGTTTGTGCTTGTTTTAGCAACATTCCAGCTTGATAATACTTTCGTTTTTTTTTCTAACACATGAATTTCTGGAGTCAACTATTGATTCAGCTATAAAATCATGATACTGTGTATGTAAGTGGAGATGCTTACACATTCCACACTTGCATATGTGCTGTACATACACAAAAGCACTTAAGTACACAGGACTGTGCACCATTATAATGTGAACAGTGTTTAGTTTGACTTGCAGACTGGTGACCTATTTGAGATTAATGTAGGGGATGCTGCCATGCTGGTGGTGTAATTGGTCTGCAAAAACTTTAGGTAAAGTGCCATTTACATGAATGGTGTTTTTGGAACTTGCAAAAAGAACATTCATGTGAAAGCAAACATACAGGTTTTCCTACCAGAACACTGCACTGTAACAAGATGACAAGATACTCACATTACCAGTTATAATGTTACAGATGATTGATGCAATCAGAGATAGTCGGGACTACAGTGAAACCGTGATTATCAACTTTGTTAACCTTGACGTCTTTTTTCAGGTTCCATGTATGCTCACTTAAAAAAAAGGTGTGAGACGTGTAATTTTGTGCTTTTTCTGCACAAACTTCACAGATCTCCTCATATTTTATTTATTTGAAGAGCAGGTTGTTTGAATGGTAAAGTGGGAAGGAGAGGAAAATCATTCAAAAAGTATTATGACAATACTGGTTTGATTAAAACAAAAGAGGAGCTCTGACAGAAAATGATTTGAATTGTTAGTTACTCTAAGTGGTGAATTAAGGTAGTCTACTCACTGTAAAGCAATGTACTAATTAATGCTTCCATTGATGTGGTGCAGTAGTACAGAAAGCTCTTTGACTGAATTCTCAAATGATGCATATTTTTCTGACTGTCCCATAAAATATTTTATTTTTACTTGTTAAATTTGAATTTATTTATTTTTATTGATTACATATTATCTAATGTTCAAGCTTACTTTCTTTATTACATTATTAATTGGCATATCAACAGTTTGGGGCAAAGTATAAAACACATTCCTTATTTATGGTTGCCATAATAATGAGGTCTACAGTTTGTTTAACTCCAACTTTAAACTCCCCCTAAAAATGATCTGATTTTGTAAGGGATGACAAAATCACAATGACCTGAAAAGTGCAACCCAACCAATACTGCTCACAGAATCAGATTTGAATGAAGAGCGACTCAAAGTTCCTTTGCCGCTTTGTCAGCTAACCAGAGCCAAATTGTCCAGCAGGAAGAGGCATGAATGCCAGGAGAAGCAGCTGGTCTTTAAATGCATTCATGAACTCCAAGCAGACCAAGAGAGATGAACAAACAGACTTTTTGGCCGCAGACCTTGAAAAAGCTAAATTAAGTAATGAGTTACTGAGAAACAGTGAGATTTTTGTGTGGTTTCCAGAGACATGAGATGTGGGCTTTTTTGTTTTTGTCAGCTGGAGAGAAATTGATTTTAGATAAGTGATGAAGAAGAAAAAACCCTTGTTTCTCTGGTGAATGACAGTCATAGTTAGGCTTGTTTTCTGTCACTTACAGCATGTTCCTGCACAAATCTCCTCTGTTTGTTGGTGCTGAGGAAGTGCCTCTCCTATTTGTTTCAGCAGCTCTATTGTTTATTGTTTCTGCACAAATATCCAGAGTAAGGATTGTCAGTTGGAAGAGAGCATTAGTTATTCATTTCTGCTTATTCCCAGCATGGTTAGCTGGTATATGAGAACATGTGCATACACCACTTGCCGCTGGCTGTTCCTTTGGGATTAAGTGAGAGACAGTGTTAATAATTACATTTTCGTTTCATTCCCTCACTGACTAACCCAGATCTGAAGGCAAGTGTTATTGACCTGGACTTTCACATCTCTTTTATCTCTCACTTAACCTTTAGAATACATTTTTACTTTTGCCTCAATGCTCAAATATGCTTTTGCTATTTGTTGCATGACTTCTGCTGTGGGAGTCAACAGGTCTATATGCTGGTGCATTGTGGGTGTGTGTTGGCTCAGATTGGTGCTGAGAGTGGATATAGCTGTAGGTGGATCAAAGAAGCCACGTTTGATTGTCGAACATTATGGAGGTGTTGTGACACTTCACATCCTTTCACTATTAACATCTTCTGCTCAGTGAAGCGTTAGTAGCAGAAATCTACCTCATATCCAGCTATTCCTGTTCAGCTGTGTTTTTGTCTTTTTCACTTTGCTGAAGATACTAAATATAAACGATATAAGGTCACAGTGCTGATACACTGGAAGAATGTTGCAAGATTAATGGTAGATTTGGTTTGCAGTAGAGAGAGGAGACCAGAAGGTGCTTTGAGTACAGGTTTCACATGTTTGTGAGAAACTCGTAGGTTGCAAGCAAAAAATATCCTGAGTTGAGCAAGGATTCATTTTTTTGTGCCGATTCGCTTTTAATATGTGGACAAAACTCGCTGACTTAATGCACTTCAGTGCAAAACTACTATTTTGCATTTAAGAGAATGTATGAAATCATTAAATGACCACAGCAAATAAACACCATATACAATTATTAAACCCTACATGCAGTTTCAGAATTATTATTTTGGAATTTTGAGATCGTGTGCCAGTTTAGTTGCATAACACATCCTCAGTCACACTGTAAAAAAAAAAAAAATGTAAAAAACCCCCCCGTAATTTTCCAGCAGCTGGGGCGCCAGAAAAATACAGTGAAATAACAGAAAATTACTTTCTCATAAAAATAAATTTTTTCCATAATTAAAATACAGTTTGTTGTTTTAATTTAGCAGATTTCTTCCAAAGTATTATGATTAAGCACCTTCAATAAAGTGATAATGCAAAAAGTTCTGCAGAAAAATACCATTATTTTACAGATTTTTCCCAAATTATTATGATCAAACACCAGAAAGAACAGGGAAGACACACAGTAGGGGACATCCAGGCCAGGAGTTGAATCCACAACCAACCAGACAAGGACTGTAGCCTTTGTATTGTAGTGGATCCTGGTCTGCAATACCTCACAGAGTCTTGGCACTGGCCAAATGAGTGTTTTGTCAACTTCCTGTTTCTCCACAAAGTACAAAGAATGCTTTGTTTTACACACTTTATTAAACAAACTCACGGGTACTCATTGGAGCACTGACTTAACTCAGGGTGATACAAATTAACATAAAATGGGTATGAATCAACAGGGGCTCAAACCAGCAACAGACTTTACGTGGCAGCATTAAATCAAATAGCTAACAAATAAACACAGATAAGCACCTAAACAACCAGGGCTGCAAAGGATGCTGGGAAACGACCTAAAAGGACCTGCCAGATCACTACAGTATGTTGACCATCTGCCCTAACCACTGTGCCACTGTGTGGCCCATCACTGGCATTTCTGTAGTCCCGAAGTTCTTGATGTAGATTTTAATACTATGTCTTGTGCTAAATGTCATTACAGCAAAATAAATTCTGCTATTGAGATTGAAAATTTAAAGTATGTTCCTTCTTTAAAGAACTTAAAGATCGCCATTCTTAAATATACTACTTACTGCCTGGACTATTGCAATACAGTATTTTCTAACTTTTCCCATTTGACATTTATCAGATTTTTTAGCATGTAAGTACATCTACACAATGTGACATCACTTAGTGACTGGCCAGAGGAGCATCATCTCTGTAACTTTCAACCTCAACAGATAGCAGATTTGGGCATACACTTTATTTCTATTTTAATTGCATAATGTTTGAGGTAATAGAATGCAAGGTTGTGAAATTTGTTTACACAATTAGTTTGAACATAAAAGTACACATAAATGTGAAACTAGTGAGATTTTCCTTAAAATTACACAGAAAGACAGGAGATTATTAATATGGATATAAACCTTGATTTAACAAGCTTCATATTTACTTACAGATAATTATTGTCATTTTACAAAGATTTGACTGTAATTTAAGAGAGCAGGAAAGTTCATGTACAGTCATTTTTTTCATTAAAAAAAGAGAAATTAACATAGTTTGTCATTACTGGTACAATACTTAAAAAAAACAACAACTGTGTTGTTAAATTTACAAGAAATGTCTGTTATTTTACAGTTTTGGAGACTATTTTTAGAAAACAGTAAAATACTGTAAAAAATTTACTGTAAAATTAGAATTTTTTTTACAGCGCAGATTGAATAGTATCAAAAATTTACATTTAGTGGTTGATTTTTACAATTTAGGCAATGTAGTTCATGTTTAATTAACTAAGTCATTGATTTTGTATTGAAATGTCAAAAAAGAAAAAAAGCTCTCAAAATGAAAAATTGTTTTCCTGTAAGTTAAAAGTTTAAGAGGTTTCACAATTAAATCTGTTAGTTAAAACCATGTTTTCCAATGAAAATGTGTGAAAATTTTAATATCCACAATCAAAAAAAAAAAAAACACACACACACACTTACTGTCCGAGTTTAAAGATAATATGGTGGAAGGCAGAGTGGATCAAAGCTTTGTCTGGGAGTTGAATCTGAAATGATGATCACTGACCAATGATCAGAAGGCTCCTGCATCCATTCTTGAGCTTTGGTGAAGTTTCAAGACTTAATTTAATACAAGTACAAACACTTGATAGGTGAAAATTTACTTAAAAGCCCCTTTATTTCATTTTTTCCAATGAGCCAGAATTTCAGTGAAGCAGCTGGCAGCACTTACGGTAATACTGGTGCCAGCACTTTTTCAGCATACGTTACCAGTTACTGGGACCACAGTGCCTCTTGTCTAAAAGCTCTTCAGTTAGTCTTTTGGCTTGATAACTGTTTGGTTTCAGTTTTTTTAAAGATATAAATTACAATTTCTATTTTTATTACTCCTTGCTCAGCTGAGGAAATATTAGTATTGATCCTTTTTTCCCCCCCCCCAGGGGATTTCAGAAATAATGGCCTTTTAGATATGCACTGTTACACTGTGAGAGAGGTTCTCAGTTTAAGGTTCATAGACGGTGTTTACACAGGGAGGTGAAGAGCAAACATGGCTGTGGTCATTTTTTGAGGCTGTGTCATGTGGTTTCGGCTGACAAGGTTTCTTCTGTCTGTACATGTTTTGGAGATTAAATAAAGAATACAATCTGAATTTATTGGGATATTATTATTTCTTGACTCATCTTCTTGGAAGTGTAGCATAAGATGAGTCAGGAAGTTACAGTTACACACCCAAATATTACATTAAATACTACACGCTTTGACATTTAATAGCTTAGGCAACTTGACTGAAAGCTTTTTTTTCTGCAGAAAATTATGTTTGAATTTAGTAGTGAACAAATTACAATTGAGGGTAAAATAAATTGGAAGTTGCACTATAAAAGCTTTACGGTTTCACCCCTTTTAAAACACATTTTCCAGGAAAAGCTTTGGGGCTTAAGGCCTAGTTTTGCAGCTTGTCACTATAATTTTAACACATAAACACACACACAGACTATTTCCTTTCTACAGTGTCTCCATGGAGTTCAGAGAACAGCTGAACATTGTTGCTTTGGGACGTCTGCTGCCAGACTCCCAGAAGTCATGTCATTGGTATTCCCAGTGTGTTGTTGTCCTCCCTCAACTCCCTCCTGTGAGCTTGCGCACTCTTGCCTTTTACAAAGTTTTGAACATGTTTCTCTACCTTTCATGGCTCTCATATCCACCCTCCCCAACATAAGTTGGGAATACATCTTTATCGTATGCCGTACTTTTGAAAGTGACAATCAAACTCTGTTACTGCAACTAGGAGAAATTAAGCTTACTGTTTGTTTCCTCCCAAAAAAAAGAACAAAAAAGAGGACAGGCACTTAGATGGGATAATAACATACAAATCTGACTATGGGCAGATTTAATTTCAGCTGGATAAAAGCTTTCTTGATGATTTGCAGTAATTAGTTAAGAAGAGCCCCGTGAGGCCCAGCAGGCAAAAACTCACAGTGCATTAACAGATCCACCATAAAGTGTGCTCAAATAGATTCTGATATTTTAATAGTGAGTTGACTTTTTCCGGTGATTCAACAGGATTTTGTCTGTCAGCCTGAGAGTCTGAAGAGCGTTAATAACAAAGTAGGACTGCCCATGTCTCATACAGACTTGGTTCTGTTTATGAAAATAAATCTAACTGAGTTGAATTGCACAGTCCAGGTTACCACCCACTGGCAGGGACTGGAATCACAATGTCCAGTGACTAAACAGATGCCTCCTTTTTTATGTAAAACATTATTGGGATCAGAAGAAAATCATAATTTACATGCTCACTTGTAAACACTTACGCTCCTCCTGTGATTGTGTAAATTATGATTTTCTTCTGATCTCAATGACATTTTCCTTTTTCCCATTTCCTGTGGGGTTAACTTCAGCCTAACATTTTTTTAAGCTCACATGTACTCTCTTGTAATATACTTTCTCGTAGCAAAAGTAGTGAATATATGCTTAGCTTATTAGTTGGGCTAACATCATACATTACCAACGCAAGGTAAAAAACTAGCTCAGCTCCACAGAACAATGTCCCTTTCATCTGCTTTATAAATGTTATTTGAGTGTCGGGGCTTTTGCATGGATTCAGCCTTCACATGAAATATTCAAAATGTGACCTTTAAAATGTAAGAATTAAAAGCTCAAGATGGAGCTGCGTCAAAGTTTATGAGTTTAGATCTTGTATGTGTTGACTTCTACAAGTTCAGCATATTATAACTGTGAGTTTTGAATTGTAACTGAGTGTCGGTGTGCAAAAACTAAGCTTCATGAAGGCTGAACACTATCAGGATAAAATGTGACTGGATTTTATCCAGAGAAACCTACAAGACTACAAATAGCATTGGTCTATTCAGAGCTCACAGTAAAAAATATGTATACAGTCTAATATACGGATGCACAGCTTTTTCTTTCTATTTTTAGTGCTGCAACATGCAGCTGTCTTTTGATTTTAAAAAACAGAACAGCTTTTGAATATGTGTCTTATACATATATTTTTTTTTTAACATTTCAAATGTGTTGGTGAAATAAAAATAAATGGTATTAAAGGGATGGCAGCCAGGTCCTTTTTAAATTAAATTTTATTGTTTCTAAAAAATCAGCTGATGCCTTGTCCTCCCTTTTCTTTAAAGTGTCTCATGCTAGAATGAGCTCAAGTGCAAACCCAGCATGCAGTTTCTCAAAGAGACTGGCTTAACACATCTCCACAGTTTCTGAAAAAGCGAGGATGGCCAGTTTCAGGATTGTTCAGTGTCGTCCTACACCTCAAGTTGACTCTGTAAGCATCTGACTCATCAAGTGTGCTCTTTCCTGTGCACTTTCCTGCATCTTCCTCCAACACTCATATATCTTTTCACACCTTGCTATCAACGCTCAACACACAAAGCCTTCACCACAAGTGTTGAAAATAAAAACATAGAAAGGGAGGACACTTCTCCTGAATTTTCAAAGACCTATTGAAATTTTTTAGTGCAGCTGCATAAAGAATGACTTGAAGACAGTTTGTTATAGAGACTTTAGGCCTCAGAAAAATTGAGAGAGAGTGAGATGAGATAGAGAGAGAGATAGATATATATAGAGATAGAGAGATAGAGAGAAGAGATAGAGAGATGGATTATAGAGAGATCAGAGAGAGAGAGAGAGATGTAGAGATATATAGAGAGATATATATTATATATATATAGATATCTATAGAGAGATAGATATAGACATATATATATATACATATATATACACACATATATATACACACACATATATATATATATATATATATATATACACATGTTCTTTCTGCTGTTTGTGTGTTTGTGACAGTCATAAACTTAGTGATGTTACGTTATCAATTGTGTTCCACCAGTACAGTATCACATCCAATGTAAGTAAAGCAGTCATTCATGATTTCAACACATGCTCAGCAGTTTAGGCCGTGGTAACTTCTCAGGACACCATTTTGGTGTGACTCACAGGATCAGAGTAATAGAGTTGACTCTCCAGGGTGCAAAGTGCAATCAAACAGCCAGGTGTTCACAGTGTTTCTGCAAAGACCTTGGTCAACTGTATGCAACCAAACATAGTGTGTGTGTTTGTGTACATATACACCTGACTGTTCATGGGGGATGTGTGTATGGGTTTGCGTGTGTGCTGTACTGTACTGTAACTAATGTCTGGCAGTTCTCCAAATCTCTTGGCTAATGGAGTGCTAATGTCCCTGGTGTGCCCTTGTTTACTTAATAGCTGCATACAGGAGGACAAGAAGAGAGCCTTCGCCCACTTAAGCTTGACACAGCTTGTAGTTCTGACTCACTGTCCTAATAACACTTCCTCATCTGCTCCCTATATGGATCAGAACCATAAATACTCTTCATAGGCTGTGACTCCCTGTTTGATCTGAAACACCTGCACTTTTTTTCTGTTTCTGTGGCTACTTCATCCTCCACCCTGGACAGGTCGACAGTCTATCACAGGACCACACAGAGAGAGAGAAAAAAAAACAGTCACAGTCACGCTGATGATCAATTTAGAATAACCAGTCATCTAACCTGCGAGTTTGTGGATTGTGGGGTGAAACCAGAGCAATTTAAAGTAGAGCTTTTGGTATATTATTCTAGCTAAAATTAATCAGATCATTAATTCCTATATTGACACTCGGGCCTCGATCGTACACTTCCCCTTACCCGTTAACACTAGCCGCTACCCGCAAATTGCGGGTTTAGGAACCTCCGCTAACCGCTAATGCAATCTTCCGCTCGCTAAAACCGCTACCCATTATGCCGACTCCCTTACTCACTTTGTAGGTGTGGCAATGGGCGTGTCTTTTGCCCTTACCGCAAACTTGGTATCCTGCGATCGCGGGTTTAGGGTTGCAGGTAGCGGGTGCTCAGACCACTCGCTACCCACATGTCGGCGCGTACAAGAGTGCGTCCAAATGGCATCAATGTGTGTCCACCTGGTCACATGTGGACATACACAAATGGCTGTATCTCTCGAATTAACTCTTGTATAAAAAGCGTGATTTGACCTCATTGAATTTCTTAGGCCATTTTTTTGCAGAAAACACTCACATTCACCCTAACTGGTAAATCATTTTAAAATAACAATGCCAGTTAAAGAAATAAAATAAAAAAAGAAAAGAGAGAGGTGATTCAGTACGTAACTTCTTTAATTACCTTGGGAGGGCCGGACAATTCAATTCAATTCAATTCAATTCAATTTTATTTATATAGCGTCTGTTACAATGACAATTGTCTCTAGGTGCTTTACAGAGACCCAGAGCATGACCCCCGGGCAAATATCATCAACTAAGATTATATCATTAAATCCAATCAATGATAATGGCAGGTAAAAAACTCCCACGTAGGGAGAAAAAAAACCTTTATACCAAACAGTGGCAAGGAAAAACTCCACTTTAAGAGGAAGAAACCTTGAGCAGGACCTGGCTCATATGGGGGGACCTTCCTGCCGAAGGCCAGCCGGGTAGAGAAAGAAAAGAGGGGAGACAGGACAGAGAGAGGATGTAGGACAGAGAGAAGATGGAGGACAGAAAGAGGATGTAGGACAGAGAGAGGAGAGCACAGAAAAAGTAAAAAATAATAATAAAGAAATAGTAGAATTGTTGTAGGGTGAATGCAAACGGGCTATGGAGGGCCCTTGGGCGGGTGGTCAGCGTAATGAGCCATGATAGGCTCTTGAGTATCAATAATGTGCGGGTGGGGTGTAGGTGAAGTGTGTGCGAGAAAAGGGGGAGGAGGGGGTTTGGGTTTAAGAAAAGAGAAGGGTAGGATTTCAAGCAAAAGGATGCGATATATAAACATAAACAGATGGAGGCAGCACTGGGATGAGATGGCCAGAGGACCAGGTCGCCGATCACCACGCCAGTCGGCACCCAAACACAAGTGGAGGAGAACCCCGGGATGGACAGAGGATGGAACTGCAAGTCAGCATGAAACCCAGGAAACTCTGGCCTGCAAATACACAAAGAGAAAAGGGGGCAGAAACAGCACAACAAACACAGGAAAGCAAAGAAAATGGAGCACAGTTTCAGTAACAGGGTGCTCCCAAATAATTATAAATGAGCTGGAGGAGGAGGAAGGGAGGAAGAAAGGGAAGAAAAAGGAGACAAAAACGTAAACGAGTATTTTTAATATTATTTTGACTATTATTATTAAGTAATGAATTATGTACTGTGCCGGACAGTGCAAAATGTATATTTTAGCGTATATAATATCATACATAGGCCTTTTAAAACGGCATCAGTTATTCACAGATTTTTGGGATTCGCGGGGGGGAGGAAGGAACGTAACCCCCGCGAATAATGAGGGTATACTGTATAGTTAGAAAACTTAACCATTTCCTGTTCTTCATCTCTCAGTGGGTGAAGGCAGAAACCTCATCCCTATGGACCCCAATGGCCTGTCTGATCCATATGTGAAGCTCAAGCTCATACCAGATCCCAAAAATGAGACCAAGCAGAAGACCAAAACAATCCGCTCCAACCTCAACCCCAAATGGAATGAGACCTTTGCTTTGTGAGTAGCATCGGCTTTTCTCCATGACCACTGTCCCACAGTAGGTTAATGAATATTGTTGGATATTTTCTTTAACATGCTATAATGGAAATAATGCATTTTGAATTTAATGTCAACAATACTAGCATTAAAAGCTAAAGAATAGCATGATACATTCATAGATTTACTTGTATCTGTATAATAACCATAATGTGCCGTTCAGCAAGCTGAAGCCTTCAGATAAAGACCGCAGGCTGTCAATCGAAGTTTGGGACTGGGATCGGACCACCAGGAATGACTTCATGGGAGCCCTTTCCTTTGGAGTGTCAGAGCTCATGAAGGCTCCTATCGGTGGCTGGTAATATTTACTTCCTTATAGATTAATTATTGGAATGATCAAATTTGCTGTTAAAACAGGAATGAAATGAGAAACTCTTACACCTTTTTTTTTAACATATACTTCTACATTTTTTTGTTCATTACCTGATTCATAGAATTGGGTAAGAAAAACATTACAAAATACAAAATAACAAAATAACTGTGGCACCACACAGCACCACACAGTTTGTGGAGCTGTCCTTTGCTCCCTCAATGGCTAGGTTTATTATTGACCTTCTTCTAAATAAGCCTATGTTCTAAGCCTATGTTCTTATTCAGGATCAGATTCATACTTGACGTGTTGACCCGTAAACGCATTGATTGTGTGTTGGTTGGCACAGAGTGATAGTAAATGGATAGTATAACAGGTAGTAAAAAATAAAGTAATAGTGATTAACTGGAATCAAGTGCAGGTTTGTCATCAGTTATATACATCCAATGTACTGTAGGTCAAAATCAGCAGAGGAGTACAATAGTAACATGTACTGATTTCGCCATCTTTTTTCCCATCTATTTTTGTTTCTATATTTCCAGGTATAAATTATTATGTCAGGAGGAGGGGGAGTACTATAATGTTCCCATATCAGAGGAGGATGATGGTAATGAGGAACTGAGGCAGAAATTTGAGGTGAGCATTTAAGTAAAGTAATTATCAAGATGCTTTTGTGTCAGTCTGCCAGTCTGTTGAATTATTAACTTGTGAAGTGTGTGTAACATGGAAATCATTCTCTGTCTTTGGTTTCTTGCTCCAATAACTTAGCCATATCTTATTATCAATGTTGCTTTTTTTAAAACCCAGAAACAACTCTGTGTCTGGCATTTTTGTTGGATAGCATGTAAGATGCTTGTCTTAAAATTTACTCTTAATGATGAGATTTTTGTCTTCTGTTGTTTTTTGACAGACGACATGCTAATTGTGTTTATCCAAAGTGAATCCCCTCTTGTTTTGGATTTAATTCAGTTTTTGAGCGCCTTCGTTGTTGATCGAACTGCCCTAGGCTCAAAAATGTTCTATGGAATTATCAAATTGTCCCATGCTATCCTGAGCATGGCCCAGCTCTTAAAGTAATAACAGTATTGCAGCTGGAGATTTGAAACACCTGGGCGCACTCCCAACCAACTGTTATTTAATCCACAAATCTATTTACTTTGATAAAGATATAGCTATTACACCTTGATGCATTATCAATTTAATATTTCTGTAATGTATTTTAATGGCGATGATCACTGTGTCTGTTAAAGAAACAAAATTGGACTTTTATAAAAAAAAATAATTGATCTTTGTTGTATTTAATAATGAGTAATTGCATTGACAAAGATGTATTCTATTCTATACTACTCTATTCTATTCTTTTCAAATAAATGGCTGCATCAGTGTGTCTGGCATGCTCAGAGTGAAATACCTTACACTTTCTTGCTGTTCCAGCTATATAATTCCTGGGATCTCAAAAAAAAGATGCTTTTGCAACCCACGAAACCTAATTGAAATCTAAGTTTATTGATTAGCAATAACTGTGATCTGTCAACATGATTGTATCAGTCATCTCCATTCACTGGTATGAAAAAGTGAAGGTAACATAAATGTTACATTTTAATGTGATTATAAAGAGTTTGATATAACTGATTGCACTGGTAGAATTCACACCCTTTTTAACGTCATTTTTTATTGTACCTTTGGGAGGATTCTGATCCGCCATGTGTACGTTTTAAGAGCCTAAAAAGCAAATGTACATGCATATCAATATCATTATTGTCTATGTTTCTGTATTAATTTCCAATAATTGTGACTTTTTAAAATTGTCAGCAGACTTATATCACAATAGAAGTATGAAAATAGAGAAACAGAAAAAGGCAATTAATTTGTTAAAGTATCTAAAATTGTATGACAGTTTATCAACTACCAAAATTTCATGATTGTGAAAACCCTGACAGTCTAGACTTTTACAGATTGTACATTATTTGTTCAAGTGCTCATATTGTGATTATTTACAGGTTTATGCTTTTATTTTAGAGATTTACTTTAAAAGCTACTACTTTACACAACTTCACATGGTTTAATGTTAATGCTGCTGCAGCACCTTTCTTTATTCTCTCTGAAATTCTCAGATATTTTCCTTTCAAGGTCTCCCTTTTGAAAGGTTCCTTCTGTTGAAATTGGTAAAAAAAAAAAAAAGTGGTGCAAAACAGCTGCTCATTGTTTGTTTGAGGCCTCCCAAAATGGTCACTTGGCAGACATTGGACAAATATGTGTTGTGGTGATGCAGATGAATAGTTGAAGAAAACTCTCCACCACCACAGAGGTGTTTCAGGTGCTTCAGAAACAGTGCCCTCTGTGGGAGGGAATAACATCTCTGAGGATAACTTTGGTCTTTTTTTAAATGATTTTTTATTCCTTTTTTTATTTTTACAGGCTGTATACCACACTGAAGGAAAGGGATATTGTTTAAAGCATATTTGCACAGGTTATTTGAGGTAATATAGTGTATTCAACAATAAGAAAAGATGTGAATACCAAGAGGTTTTCATTAACCCTTTCATGCATAGAGGTCACTACAGTGGACAGCTGTTTAAAAGTGTTTTTTCTCTATATATGTCTGCAATTTTGGGCACTGCTGCATATAGTCCACTCTAGTGGAAGCTATTGCATCATCCCATACAAAGAAATCCCGTTGGCTGGTCATTGCAATGGGAAAAAGTAGTCAGTGAATCCAACATGGCCGCCAGACAGGGAGAAAGACCAAACACCTCAGCTATTTTGGTTTCTACCTTCTATAACAAGATGCCATTGCAGGTAGAAAAAATATAATTACATCAAGTAACATCTAAGGTAACATATTATGTAAAGATTTTCCAAGTTTTGATTTTGTATTTAGAGGAAATACAGATTAATCATCTGTCCACTCAATTGTACATCATGCATCACTAGCTATGTTTCGAATTCAATGCAATGTCAATTGCTGCCAATGTTGTTCTTGAAAATAATTCATATCCTATAATGTTTTGGCTGTAAATCAACTTTTTTATGTTTTTATAATGTAATTTGAGGTTTTTTTTCTATGTATCCTTATAGTTTGTAGAGCTCAAAAAGACAGGCATACAGGGTAATAGAGGAGTTTCATAATTCTGTTTCACATTCACTGCCACCAATTCACATGGCCTCTTCCTGCACCGGCCTGTCCCCAACAGATGTGGCACAGAGATGGAACAAGAAAGAGAAGCAAATGCTCAAAATCCAAAGGCCATTTTGCGTGAAGCTGTACAATCAGCATATGGTGGAGTAGATCTCATGGATCAATATGTTGCCACATATCCCCACCGACGCAGAAACAAACGGTGGTACATCAGAGTGTTCTTTCACTTCCTTGATGTCACAACTGTAAATGCCTGGCTCCTTTATAGAATGTCTGTCCTCAGTTCAGAGAGAATATATCTTTATTTTGTAACCTTGTTTTACATCGCTGAAGATAATTAAAAACGCCTAGTGAAAAAAAAAGTTTTATGTTTATGTTAACTTTTACATTTACCAATAGAGATCAAATAGAGAGGCCTACAGGGTGGAGGAACCACCATTCCAACAAAAATACCATATTACAACTGTATAACTAAATTACAACTATACCTATATAATATACCTATATATTACATTGATGTTTTTTACAGTACAAAACACATGAAGTACACTTGAGTGGACAGATAAATATTTCTTTATAGAATAAAGATAGAATTTTTTTTTTTTCAAACCTTGTTTTACATCCCTAAGGATGTATAAAAACACTTAGTAAAAAAATCCTGACTGAGTTTATCATAATTCATGCATGAAAGGGTTAAAGGTTTCAAAACGACTAGCCTGATGTAAAGTATCTGTCTACATGGTATTTTTGCATACCACATTAGCAGACTAGCAGACTACAAACACATTCTCCAGGATGTGTTCTAACATTTTTTTCTGGTTATCATCATCAGGAAATTGATCAATTTGTTATTTAACTCCACCCATTGCTGCTGCTGTGTTTTATAAAGGATTTGAAATGGTCTAGAAACACCCACGCCACTGTGCTGTTTGTAGACTTCCTTGACAGTACTGTCTTACATCTCCAGGTGTTTTTTTTGTCATCCACTTGACTTTGCTGTGTATTTTTCAACTCTCCGTGGCCTCTGGAAATTCTTCTTGTTTCTTTTCCTCCTCACAAGCCCCTCTGTGGTTCTCTCCTTTTTTCCCCTTAGCTTCCTGCTCCCTCCTGTGTCCTTGGTGAGACTTATACTGTACATCCTCTGTCACGTTCATTTTAATGCAAGAGTTTCTCTCTTCCTTTCTCCACATCTTGCCCTGCTCTCAGGACTGCCAGATTAACTTTAATCTAAAGGTAGCCCTCTATCCTTTCCTCAACTCTCCCTTCATGTGCTCTCATTTTCTCTTCCTTTTTCTTTTTTCTCAACTTCTTGCAGTGTCATATTTCTTCATTCCTCATCATGTCTGATCGTGTCTGTCTGGCTCCATGCAACTGTGAATTGATCCAGTTTACTAACAAATCATAAAATCAAGACATGCTTTTGTAGCTGAAAAAGAATTTAAGGCAAAGAAACAAAACACAAGAAGGCCTAATCCATATGTAGTAACTTCTATTTTTTTGTGCACACTGCTTCTTTTTGATTTTACAGCTCTAGTTCTTCAGATTGCGTAGAGATTGTTAGTAAATCCGGATGGTGTCCTGACTGTCCACTGTTTACATTTCATATCTTTACATTCATTTGCATGTGTGTTCTTGTGTTCTGTATCTGTCTTGTCATTTATGTTTCTTCTAATGCTATGTGCTTATATCACTATCTATATAAATGTAACCTGAACTTTTATGATTGTTCATGTCTTTTGCCCTTAAACTTGATTGAGATTTGTCTCTGTGTTAGACCTAAAATAATTTTATTGTAATCTTATATCAAACTTCACCCTCTAGTCTATGTTTGAATTACCACAGAAGTTCACCTCTGAAGTTATGTAGAGAAATCCCACTTTTTGACCACAAGATGTCAGCATTGGACTGAAATGCATTGCTACAAATATGGTCAGCTATTCTGGAGTGTTTGTGTGAGTGTGTGCTTCTTCTTCATACTTGAAAAATGTAATTTCCATGCTAACTTAAAGATTATTTTAAGTGCCATTTGCAGTTACTTTCACCTCTTTTATTTTTGTGGTGGACTCATCTTATTTGTAAAATATAGACATCAAATATTGTTTACTTGGTTGTATCATCCGCTACAGAAGCTGGGACAGTTTCTGCGCTGTGAATTCAGACTACCTTGTTCATGTAGACTAAAACATACAGCTTCTCCACTAAGTGCACTGATTCAAAGGCTGAGTTACAAGATTTAGTCTTATATTATGATAACTATTTCTTTATTCATAATCTTTATTTGTTTGTGGTGCTGTACATCTATCTGTACCCCCCCACTCTCCACTGTACATATAAAGATCAGATGTTATGGCTTGTGCATATACACAAGTGTACATTATGAGTGAGCCCTTTTGGCTCCCTTCTTCATGTGGTTTCAGGACCAAGCAGTTGTGGAAGACTCTGATCAGGTGCGTCTGACAGGAAGGAATTAAAGCTGCTGTTTGATTGGCCTGGCCGGGCTGGTTTCCTTTGCTGAAGCTTACAGGTGTGCTGTGATGTGGTTCAGTCTGCTCTGCTTTGTGTTTCTCTGCTGCTCTAAGAGCAGACTGTGGAAAATGCCAATAACCAAACTAAACCAGCTCAGCATTAAGTGCCATTTGTCTAAATGACTTCCTGGTTGAATTAAATGATAAATAAACGATTAATAGATAAATCAGCATTTTGGTGCATAAGCAATGTTAAAATTACAACCTCAATTCAGAAGAAACTAGGGCAATATGGAATAAGCTAAATTGTAAGAAAAAAAGACAGTGACTCTTACATTTACTTTGGCTTTTATTTCTTTCTATTTCTTTGCTGACAGTATGAACCTAAGATACTTTGTTTTTCTCAACTTCATTTCATTACTATATTTCAGTGGTGTTTAATTAAAATTCTAGGGGGTCCAGTTCGACCAACTGTCCTCAAGTTTGGGTCCGCAGGTTTATCGCAATATGTATTAACTTTATCTTACTGACAGCTGCCTGCTTGCATTTGCTTTGTTTATGTGCTGATAGTAAACGTGTGCTTTATAGAGTGGCATATTTAGCCGACTAGTTAAGTCAGCTAGTTGTATTCGCCTAAGTATACAGCTGACTTTCAAATCAAATGAAGTACATTCCAATAATATTTTAACAACATTAAGTATCAGTTTTTTCCCACATCATTGCAACACATTGGCCAGCAGGGGGCAATATACCAACATTTTAGCTTGAACAACTTAACTTCACTTAACTTAAATTACATTTCATCAAATTTTTTTGTGTTGGTTGTCATAATGGCGTTTCACATTGCTGCTTTTAATGAGGGCCACTGTTTCTGTATATATTAGGCACACAGGCTTGTTGCTGCGTGCAGGCAAAATGAACACGTACAAATCTGTTCAATTCTCTTTAAACGCCCGGTTTTCACCATCTAACTTTCTCTTTTACAAGTAGATAAAGCCATCTTTCTCTTCCTCTCGTTCTTTCCCTCTCTGCTCCTGCCTCCTCCACTGTCTGTCAAAACCATCCTCCTCCTGTCCAGTCAGTCTGTTTAGTGAGTGTGTACACTGCGACGTATTAGATTCTCGTGCTTTTTTCTTCTTCTTTAGCTCGCTATGCACATAAATTGACCTGATTGGCTGTTAGATATGCCCTATTGGGAATGTGGCCCACTCCCCAACAAGGGAAGTCGTTGTTGACTCTCCCAGAAGTCACCGTTTTATTTTTTCAAAATTCCTTTTCAGTTTCTTCTGGGTCCGAAAGTGGACCCAGGTTCGCCATTTGAGCACCCCTGTTATATTTCATTATTATATTACTGTACTTTTTTGCAAAACTTCCATCTTTAAATTCCAAGCCGATAGCAAAAACAATGTTAGGACAGTAATACTTTTGCCACTTTGAAGTGTTGCCATTCCTTCTCACAACACTTAAAAGGCCTTGACTGTAGAAGCACAAATATATGTATCCCTTCTAATCTGCCCTTGATTATTTTCGATTCACACTGTCTACTGAGTCAATAAAATCACAGTAATTGTAAGATTCACTGCATTTTATTTATTTATTTTTTTGTAGTTGCATTTATGTGGGAATCCTGAAAAAATAATACATTTATTTATCTTATGTTTTTTTTTTCTTTTTTAGTTTTACTGTTTTCTTATTGTTTTGTCAGTTGTTGAAAGAGTGAGAAAACCATCACTAACTGGTCTCCATCATAGAGTTCATAATATAATACTTTAGTTAAAAGGTCTTCAACTGGTCACTTCTGGTGAAAGATCAGGGAACCTGGAGGGCTTGAAATTCTGTGATTTACTAGAAATTTTTCACAGGCTTAGATGAAGATCTTTTTGAAACCGAAATACCACGTGAGAGCTTGATAATTGGACTCGTGATAATGGACTCGCTAAAGCCAAGTAGTCTTCTTTGTGTATCACACAGGTTCCTGCCTCTGATATTGTTGTATAGCCTGGTTTTGTGTACGTATTGTTTATTGCCTTGGCTGAGAGTGCAACCAACATGTTGATGTAGGGTGTGTATTTGATCAGAAAATCAGAAAGGTATGGAATGTTATATTCATTCATTTGATGTTTAGCATTCAAATACACTAAAGTTTCAGCGTATTGCTTTGGGGGTTTTGCGCAAGGTTTTTTAAGCATTTTGCCCTGCTGAAAGACTGAGCATGATTCGGCATGAAAGAAATGCATGAATGAATATCAACCTATTCTTGGTCTAGAGATATTTGTCTGGACTAGAGATGCATGTAGGTGGAGAAGACACACTGTGGTATCCTGTCCTTCAGAAACAAAGCAGTCACGCAGATCTCATCAACTTTAAATCTTTTCTGCCTCATTAAGATGTTCTGGTCCGAAGCTTACATTCACTCTTCTGATTAAAATCAGAAAGAAAAAACAAGACTCTAGGCTGACAGCATAGCCTACAACATGGGTAGCAATGATATTAAAAAATGATAAAGAAAAAGCAAAATAAATGGGTGTAAAACCATTCATGTGGATCATTTTGCTGTGGTGATGCCGCACAGGGAACAGGTGAAATGGAATTTAGTTTTTCTGTTATATGTGTACATATAATTCCTCTACCCTTAAAAAGGGTGGTTTAAAGACATTGCTGTGATATTAACTGCCATGATGAGTGTATATAAACTTCCAATCAGAACTGTAACATGTGATTTATTTTGTGTTTAAAATGGTGTTTTAGCATGACCAGCAGGTACATCACAATACTTTTAGTGATGTACAATAGGCAGGTAAAATGGTCCACTAAAAATTCAATGCTCCCAGCTGTTTTATAGAACCATGTTTCAAGCATCTGCTGTATTTGTACCTCTCTTTTGTTTTCACAAGATTTTATACATACGCAATTTGGGTCTTTATCAGCTAACTTGCTGTAAGATCATCCACTACTGAAGCTTAAATCTATTTAGATGAAAATTCCTTTTTAATATATTTACAGCTGAATAATTTCAGCTTTTTGCTAATAAATATGACAAGCTAGTCAATGCAGAGAAATGTCATTGTATTAGCATGGTAAACTTTTTAAAACTATATCTGTATGGAGCCATTTTTGCATTTTAACTCCACAAAGAGACTGTAGACTCATTTCAGGCCATTACCTTTGAATTCTGCCTGTTAATGGTGTGTTGTGGCTGTGAATGAACTAATAAGTAACATGAGTGAGTGAACACATTTAAAGGAACTAAAGATATTGTGCAACCCGAATTCTGAAAAAGGTTTTTTTTTAATTTGATTGAATTGCAACTATAAGACTTTCAAATTATATAAGTCAATATTTTATTCACAACAGAACATAGATAACATAAATGTTTAAACTGAGAAATGTTTACACTTTTATCCACTAAATGAGCTCATTTCAAATTTGATGCCTGCTCCAGGTCTCAAAATAGTTGGCACAGGGGCAACAAATGGTTAAAAAAGCAAGACATTTTGAAAAGATTCAGCTGGGAGAACATCTAGCAACTAATGAAGTTATTTGATATCAAGTCTGCAACATGATTTAGCTATAAAAGGGATGTCTTAGAGAGGCAGAGTCTCTTAGAAGTAAAGATGGGCAGAAGGTCTCCAATCTGTGAAATAGTTCATAAAACGATTGTGGAAGACTTTAAAAAGAATGTTTTTCAATGGTTGTTTTTTATTGGTTATCTGTGGTCCTCAGACGACACTCCATCACTCATCGGCATGATTGTGTCAATGACATTACTAAATGAGCCCAGGAATACTTCCAGAAACCACTGTCAGTAAACACAATCCACCGTACCATCTGCAGATGCCAACTAAAGCTCTGTCATGCAGAAAGGAAGTCATATTTGAACATGGTCCTGAAGCACCGTCATGTCCTGTGGGCCAAGAATAATTTAAAATGGACTGTTTCAAAGTGGGAAACTGTTGTATGGTCAGACAAGTCCAAATGTGACATTCTTGTTGGTAATCATGGATGTCGTCTCCTCCAGGCAAAAGAGGAGAAAGACCTTCCAGTGTGGTATCAGTGTTCAGTTCTAAAGCCAGCATCTTTGATGGTATGGGGTGCATAAATACATACGTCATGGCAGCTTGCATCTTTTGAAAGGAACTATGACTGCTGAAAGGTATATAAAGGTTTTAGAGCAACATATGCTCCCCTCCAGATGATGTCTATCTCAGGGAAGAATGGGATGAAATCCCAACACCAAGACTCCAGAAACTCATAACCTTGATGCCCAGATGTCTTCAGACACATTTGAAAAGAAGAGGAGATGCTGCACCATGGTAAACATGCCCCTGACCAACTATTTTGAGACCTGTAGTAGGCATCAACATTTGAAATAAGATCATTTTGTGCATAAAATTGTAAACATTTCTCTTTAAACATTTGTATGTTATCTATGTTCTGTTGTGAATAAAATATTGGCTCATGTGATTTGAAAGCCTTTTAATTTTATTTTATTCAATAATAAAAAAAAAAGGGTTCCAACTTTTCTGGAAATCGGGTTGTATATATCTGCATGATAATGCCTATACTGGCAAAAATAAGATTGATGTGTGGGAATTTTGCTGTTTCTATGACAGGAATTAGTCACAAAGAAGCTTCTTCAAACTCCTTTGTTGGTTTAGTGTCTACTGAACTTGATAGTCCAGCTGTGTGTTATGTGTTTTAAGATGCTTATCTGTTAGACACTTTGTATTTTGTGTCCTGAGTGCAGAAAGCCAAGCTAGGCCCTGGAAAGAAGGTGATCGACGAGACAGACGACGGCCGCTCCAGCCAGTTTCCATCTAACAGCCTGGACCAGGTCAAACTCAGTGACTTCACCTTCCTGGCTGTACTGGGAAAAGGCAGCTTTGGCAAAGTAAGTAAACAGTAAAATACATCAGGATACAATATCTAAAGGTGCAAGTAGAAGAAAGTTTTATATAGTTTCCTCTCCGCTCTATCCCCCTTTGTCTATTTAAAGGTCATGTTAGCTGAGATGAAGACTACTGAAGAGCTGTATGCAATTAAGATCCTCAAGAAGGATGTGGTGATCCAGGATGATGATGTTGAATGTACAATGGTGGAGAAGAGAGTCCTGGCCAAACAGGACAGGCCACCCTTCCTCACACATCTCCACTCATGCTTCCAGACTGTGGTGGGTAAAATGCCTCTAGATATATATCCAGACATGTCACTTTAGGTCAGGTCAAATTAATTCAAAAAGGGGCTTTTAGCTAAATATCTTAGTCATACAGTGGTGCGGAGGGCAGTAGAGGATATATGTGACAGCTTCAATTAAACAAACAAACAAACATATAGCTACTAGGTTAAGGTATGCAAGTGTTGCTCTTAAAATTTTCCTAAATTTTCATTGTAGGAACCATTTTTCTGACCTCAGAGAGTGGAAAAAAAGAATACTTCAAAGATGAGATGTTTCATTTGGCCAGGGCTTAACATTAAATATTCATCCTAGCCCTCATGAAATGTTTTAGTTTGAATGTTGAATTAGGGATTCAATTTTAACAGCCTCTGCAGGCAGAGTATGATACAGACTTTTTTTATTTATTTATTTTTTTTACTGGCTCTACTAGTGCTGGACCCAATACTTAGATATCCAAATATTTGTTCTTCAGGTGGACAGCTGGTTTTATATTTGGGTATCTGCATCTTTATTCATTTATTAATTCATCTATCTATTTATTTCTTAATTTTATTAGATAGTCAGTTGCCACAGTCAGCACACTCACTCACTGGAAGATATGAATATCACCTGCATTAATGCCTCAGTTATTTTAAGTGTTAAACATGGGGTCATGTCAAAGACTCCAGCGGTGTGGCACACTTTCAACTGATTGACAAGTTACTATACATCTCAAGCACCTCTATTGCACTTTCCTTGGTCTCACATATTTTAGCAACTCATTTGCTCTCACATTCTTCCTCTAGAATAGCACCGTTCATGCTGTAGTAGCTCTATCACTTTGCTAAAGCTGGAGAAACTCTGCTAGGGTGTTTTTAAAGCTACAGTCTAGGATGTACTCTGTGAGTCACATGGAGATGACATCAATGTCATAACTCAGGGTGTGATTGACTATATTAACTTCTGCATGCACAACACCATCCCCACCAGAACTGTGAAGTGCTTTCCCAATAATAAACCCTGGATCACCAGTGATCTGAAAGAGCTGAAACTGAAAGTCAAGATTAGAGACAAGGAGCTATACAGGAGAAAGCTGGAGAACAAGCTCCAGCAGACAACGTACAAGATATGTGGTCAGGAAATGAAATATATCACAGGCTTCAAGCAAAAGGAAACAAGCACCTTCCAGGACCCACAGCAGTTTACTTGTCGTTGTGGAGTTGGAGTTGAAGACATCATCATACACCTGCTTCAACAAACCCACAGTCATCTGGACAAAGCTGGGAGCACTTTGAGAATCATATTCTTCGATTTCTCCAGTGCATTTAACACCATCCAGCCTGCTTTCCTACCTAAGGAACTCCAGAAGACACAGGTGGATGCCTCCACAATCACCATTCCTCTTCACTCTGTACACCTCAGATTTCTAGTACCATTCAGAGTCCTGTCATCTGCAGAAATACTCAGATGACTCTGCAGATGTGGGGTGTATCAGTGATGGACAATAAACTGAGTAGAGAGAACTGGTGGACCGCTTTGTGGTGTGGGAACAACCATCTCATCTTAAATATGAACTAGACCAGTGATTCCTAAAGTGTGGGCTGCGGCCCCCTGGTGGGACGGTCGTGGTACTGCAGGTGGGCCGTGAGAGGTCATTAAAATTAAACAAATATATTTTAAATCCTCGATCTTTTTTAAATATGTTTTTATTTACTGTAAAATATTAACGACATGATTTAAAAACATTAAGAAATAAAAAAACAAACCAGTTAAGTGTTATTCTACCGTCATCTTGAACCTTAATATGACAAGTGTCACCTTATTTGTTGACCCCTTACATTAATGTCAGAACATAGCTTCTAGTCCTGAATGTTGATCACAGTTGTGATTAAAGGTTTCGGTGGGCCGCGGAGATTTTTCACATTTCAAATTGGGCCTTGGTATTCGGAAGTTTGTGAATGGCTGAACTAGACAAAGGAGATGACTGTGGAATTTAAGAGGACCAGGATGTTGCATATCCTCTATAAGTCTGCTGTGGGGAGTGCAGTCCTATCTGCAGTCAAAGAAACTGAAAAAACTGATAAAAAAAAAAGACTGGCTCTGTTCTTGGGACTGTTCTGGAAGCTGATTGTGAAAGGAAGATACTTCATAAAATGAAGAACATCATAGACAATCCTAAATATCATCTACACAACACAGTTCATTCAGCAACAGTGTCTTTAGTCAGAGGCTTCCTCAGACCTGCTGCAGCACACAGACCACTAAAGGAGATCTCTCCAGCCAACAGCAATAACCATCTATGATGAATTTTTGAAGAGACTTAAATAATGACAAATACTGGCAAAATCTAATCACCCTTTGGGGATCAAAAAAGTATTTTTGAATTTGAATTGAATGTTCTCAGCATTCATTCGAATGAAGTTAACATTAAATCACTTTTTTTTTTTTTTGCGACCCACGACTGAGTAAAAAGAGAGTAAATATTAGTGGTGCAGAGATGTAGAAAAGATGAATTGTACATTTGGCTCAAGGCACTGTTATTGCAGTGCAAGGAGGGTCAGAGCCCTTGAACATCCGAGGTGGCACACATTGTCAAAGCTGGTGGTCGGTTCTGTTTTTTGCCCTCAGTATGGCTCTGTTGCTATGTGGAAGAGCTGCTTTTGTTTCGTTAGAGACCAACAAACACACTCAGATTGGGGTCAGGCCAAACTTGTCATGTGCAGTAAGGGACCAGAACTTTAAAACAAAGACAATATTTTCTGACAGAAGCTTGTATTGTGTGTTTTCTTTTCCCATGAAGCGGCGTGCTGAGGGCTATTTAGGTCACCTTGTCATGGAAAGTGTAGCAGTAAAGATGGAACAGTTCAGACAGCAAGGTTGGGGTTGGTTTCATTGCTGACCTGCAACTCTCTGTTCAGAGCTTTATTTACAAATAAAAATGTAGAAATAATTAGCAATTTTACCCTTTTTAACTCTGTATTTTTTGTGTAAAATAATAATGATTTACTTTTATCTCACCTTTCCTTCACTTGTCCTTTTTCTTTTTCTTCCCTTTCTCTGTATGAATACAGGACCGTCTGTACTTTGTCATGGAGTATGTGAATGGGGGAGACCTGATGTACCACATTCAACAAGTGGGCAAATTCAAGGAACCTCAGGCAGTGTAAGACATATCAGTTTATCAAAAACTTGTCATTTCCTTTTGAATTGATTTCCACCGGCAAAATAACTTACTGTTCTGCTGGTAAAGACTACATTTTCTTGTTCTTTTTTTCTTGTCTTTTTTGCAGATTCTATGCAGCAGAGATTGCTGTTGGTCTCTTTTTCCTACACAGTAAAGGAATTATTTACAGGTGTGTATTAACAAGCTCATATAGTTTACACTGAATTACTTAATTGTGCTCTATGAAACTATTGTCTAGTTATAAAGTAATGATCAAAAACTAATAGAATTAATGCCTGTTTTTCTACATCCGATTTCATGCGGTAGTTCTGAAAGCTCCTTAAAATACCAAGTGTTTTCAATAGACTTTTATCGACACTTATTAGTAGCAGCATGGGTTAATTTGAACTAAATAGTGTGAAAACCAGCTAGATTGGATTTGCCCATTGAAAGTAGTTCTAAAGGCAGCTTCCAACTACCCTCTCCTTCTTCAGGGACCTGAAATTGGACAACGTTATGCTGGATGCTGAGGGGCACATTAAGATTGCTGACTTTGGCATGTGTAAAGAGAACATCACAGAAGGAGTGACAACGCGAACCTTCTGCGGCACTCCCGACTACATAGCTCCAGAGGTCAGTAAAGGGAAACTTGTAAATGTGTGCATGAGTGTGTGTGTGTGTGTTGTGATGCATGAGGTCATTTTTGTCACTGTCTAGTCTTAGCCTGGTCAGCCTTGTGCTACATATTAAGGTCACTGCCTCAGGAAATGCTGGCTCACACACACACAAACACATTTATTCAAGCATCCTCTAGTGACGTAAATGTATCAGTCAAAGAGACACACAGTGTATCTACTGGCAAAGCCAAACTTAACCCAAATGCACAAGCTGGGGTCTTTGTGTATTCCAGTTGGGATTCTTATGTGTCATAAGTGTTTGACCTGCAACAGGGTATATTTGTTATCACTTTCTTGGATGTTTATTTACTTTGAAAGTTTGACCTTACTGTTTGAGAGCACACATTGGTAATCTCAAAACAAATTTCAGGATGTTTCGCATCCACATATTTTGGTAAATTTCCTGTAAAGAAATTACCTTTCTGCATTTTGTCACATTGAATTTGTCTTTGAGCCTCAAGTTTCAAAATGGGGACATTATAACAGGTTAGCTTCATCATTTTACTCTCCTGTTGATGAACAGGGAACTGTTAAATCAGTGTGCAATTTTCACTATATGTTATCCTTAAAGTGCTGTACTCAAAGATTGACACTGACTAGCTCCTTTTAATTTATTTTTTTTGCACACAGCTATTTCTAACATAGTAAGAAATAATAATGTTGACATTAATATGTCAACATTAATATACACTGGCCAGCATGTGAAACAAGTCAAGGAAAATCAGATTACCTTTGATCCTTGAAACCCATTGTTGCTTTCCTGTGTCTCACACTCATCCTTTCAAACATAGAGGTACCTTGCCCTGACGACTCAAATTTGTGCGTTTTCCAAAGCTGTGAAATTAGCAAATGTGACTTGAATAGATTGAGTGGTGGATTCTTTACTCTTTTCGTTAAAAATCTAAAATATTCTGTCATACACTAGATAATTGTTTGAGCTCAGTAGCATTGGTCAACATTTAGGAAACTTTTTTAGGAAACATTTAGGAATAATTCAATTGGGGTACAACAAATCTCATGTTAGCTGGTACAGTTAAGTCTCTCTGAACCATTAGTTTTTTCCCTGATTGATTTTTGTGTATGTGCTATATGGATGTTAGATGAGAAATCAGATGTATTTTTTCCTCACAGACCCCCACTCATGTGATTACATTATTATTAAAGATATTTCTATGTAGCAGTGAGTCTCTGGTTGTCAGTTCTCATGTGACAAAATGCAACAGTGTTCCTGCTGTTTGCCGCCATACAAAGACACACACATCGCGCGCGCGCACACACACACACACACACACATGTTTAAGCACAACACAGTTTTCACACAGTGTACGCTGACCTATATAGCCAGTCATGTGAATTTACACCTCAGTGAATCTGACACACAGAGACAGATAGAAAAAAAGAGCGAGGAGGGAGAAAACATAAGATGGGAATAAAGAAAATATAGGATGCTGACAGACGTAATCAGACATTATAGAGGAAAGAAGCGAAGATAACAAAATTTGAAATGAGGAAGAGTGGCCTTATGATGGCTCTGTCTGGCATTTCAGGAAAGGATTTGAGGATGTGAAGCTGTCTGAAAATGATTTTCCTCTCTGCTCTACTTGTTCCCAACAACATCATGGCATTAGGAGGCAATGCAAGTTACTGAAATTTGCAAGTGCAAATTTAGTTATTGAAGTGTTCCCATTTTAAGAATTAATGTGGTGATTCATTAACATGGTTCCAATGTGGTTGTTGCCAAAAGGTTTGGCCACGAATTCAGGTGTGCCATGGGATTTGTCATTCTTCATTGATCTACTGAGATGTATGTATGACCCCTTTGAATGCAAAGAAAATGAAATCCACTGAAATCTAGTCATTGGCAAGTCTTTATTATTGCAGTAACCAGGTGGTTAAATATGTAGTATTAAAGATATTATTGAGACATGCAACTACAAAATGAATTACTGTGAAATTCGGTGCATTACAAGGCTCTTCCACACATTCATTTCCTAAAGCAAAAGCCAAATTCATTAACCTGTGAAAATATAGTATTTTATCAAAGGGCAGAGGGTTTTTTAAATGGAACCCCATTCACTTACCCCCGGTGTGAATTGTGGCAATTTTTAGAGCATGATAGATCAAAGGCTTTCAATGACAGTAAGGAGGAAAGTGAAATTTATGACAGTGGGAAGTGGAGCAAAACATGACTAACCACTAGTGCAGATGGCCCATCTTCTAAACACAACTTTAGGAAAAAAGAAAGTAAAAGGGAGAGAGAGAGCTGTCAAACAGATTCATGAAAATAATTTAATTGTGCTGGGATGCTGGCTCAATCACAATAAAGGTATCGTTCATTCATTCATTCATTCATTCATTCATTCATTCATTCATTCATTCAAAAATTTGAATAAAGATCAAAAACCTTATACAGTGGTACCTCTACTTACGAATGTCTCTACATACGAAATTTTCAGGTTATGAAACGCCTCAGTGGGAAAATATTGCCTCTTGTTACGAAAGAAATTTCAGGATACGAGAGGCAAAAATACAGTCCACGCTGATACTCGCAGCTCCCAGAGTTTACCGAACGTAAACATGCTTGTCGGCTCTGTATCTCAGTTTGAAAGTGGTGCGTCCGAGCTGCTCTGCCATTGGCTATCGCTTAGCATCTTCCTGGCATCCCATTGGCTAGGAAGGCCCCTTGTCTGTATCAGCGTAACCCAGCAACCCAGGTAAACAAACAATGTTTACGTCCGCCAAGGAGGTTATGTTTTTGCCGACGTTTGTCTGTCTGTCTGTCTGTCTCTCTGTCTGTGTTCAAGTTCATTTTGGTTGTGATCTGGACGAAATCCTGGATTCTGGATCACTTTCAAATTTTTGATAATTGTTGCGCTCAGTGGAAGTCTGCCCTCTCCGAGTGCTTTTCTAGTTCTAACATGTATTTCTTACAGATTTTTATGTCATGTATTATTTATAATTTATTCAAAAATTATGTTTGAATTTTGGGAGGCTTGGAACGGATTTGGACATTTACATGAAAAACGCGTCTCTAGTTACGAAAGTTTCAAGTTTCGAAACTACTTCCAGAACCAATTAATTTCCTAAGTAGAGGTACCACTGTAATATATTACATGTCAAAACACACAAATGCATTGGTACCACAAGATTGGAAAAAAAAGTCAGATGAGAGGGAAGGAGAGAAAATAACAGGGACATGAGGCAAATGCACAAATCATGAACATGTTGTCATCCTTGACATGTTGCCAAAAAAGAATGACGTAACTGCACCATGAGATTATATGTTTTAGTAGTATTGGCAATAAGATTGTGGGGAAAAAAATTGCAATATACAGTATGATATAGTTTCGTCAGCTGTGAATTGGAATCAGTAAATTATGGAGTACACATTGACAGTCAGGAAAAATATAGTTTATATTATGTTTATTATTTGCCTAATTTATTTTATAATAGAACAGTTATGATATATAGGGCCCGATCTTCCGCCAGATCTCCTAAAGCCGCTATTTGGGGATAGCGGGTAGTGGGAGGGGCGTTCCCCCGCAAAGAAGTCAATCTTCCACCCGCTACCCACAAACCACTACCCGCAAACTGCTATGGAGTGTCTTTTTCATCCAGATCGGAGCAGCTCTCGTGTGCAGCTGGTCTGGCACTCTGCTGTAGAGCTTCCTCCTATTCCTTTCTCCTCCTCCTCTGAACTGATATACACATAAAATATTTGCACACTGACAATTCCTATCGGCTACCTGAAAGTCCCAGATAGTAGGTGCCCTCCCAGTAAACACGATCTGGTCGTCTATGGTTTAACTGGCGAGCAAGCTGTTTAAGACGATCTCTGCCATTTTCTCAGGGGTTCAACTGAGGCCAAAGTACGCTTTTTATACAAGAGTAATTCGAGCGTTGGAGCCGTTTGTGCATGTCCACATGTGACCAGGTGGACGCACATTGATGCCATTTGGATGCGTTCTTGTACGCGCTGACATGTGAGTTGCGGGTTGCTGGTAGTGGGTGGTTAGACCACCCACTACCAGCAACTAAAGACACGCCCATTGCCACACCTACAAAGTGAGTAAGTTAGTTGGCATAATGGGTAGCGGCTTTAGTGAGTGGAAGATTGCATTAGTGGTTAGTGGAGGTTCCTATGCTGCAATTTGCATGTAGTGGCTAGCGGAAAGTGTACGATTGGGGCCTGAGTGTCTATGTCAAAGGAAATGTCCTTGAATTTAAAATTGAAAATGCCATTGTTGTGCCTATAAGGTGCTCAACATAATTGGTATCTTAAAGCCTCTCACGGTGCACCAATTATGTTGTGCATATAACGTGCTTGTTTGAGTTATGAAGGGGGTTATTACCAACTGTCTTAAGAGATAGCTGATAATAACCAGAAAGGTATTAACAAAGTTAATAAATTGAAACGGGGCACCACCTGATTAACTAGAAAAGCACTCGGAGAGCACAGACCTCCGCCAAGCAGCAACAATTCCCCCATAGCGATTGACAGATTGCGATAAAATCCGCCTTTTGGATCAGATCCGGATCAGCCTTTGAAATTTAATAGAGGTTCCCATTGTCAATCCCTGAGTCAAATTTCATGAGTTTTGGGCAATAATTAGTGGAGATATTCATCCATCCATTATCTATACCCGCTTAATCCTCTGCAGGGTCACGGGGATCTGCTGGAGCCTATAACCAGCTCACTTTGGGCGAAAGGCAGGGGTACGCCCTGGACAGGTGGCCAGTCCATCGCAGGGCCTAACGGAGATATTGAGTGCAAATTTTTATGGCCCTATTTTTCCGCAATGTTATCGAAAATTTGAAAGTGATCCAGAATCCAGGATTTTTCCGGATCACACCCAAAATGAAATCAGTTCTTCCTTTTCACATTTCCGACAACTCGTGAAAATTTCATCAAAATCCATCCATAACTTTCTGAGTTATCTTGAACACAGACAAACGGACGAACAAACAAACAGATAAACGCCAGCAAAAACATAACCTCTTTGGTGGAGGTAATAATTAAAAAGTAATTTATCAAGTCAGTTTATTTACATTTCCATTAAAAACTACTTTTTTTAGTTACAACATAAACTCTTAAAAATATATTTCCATTACTATAAACCCAGAACATGAACCCAGCTTTACAATTCCTTGGTGATATTGTCTACATGTGCAGCTATTGGTTAAATTTTCACTACTAAGGTATAGTTTATCAATTATCTGTGAGTTCTGGTAAGACAATAATGAAACACTTAACAAACACAGACCACATTCTCTGGACAATCGGACAGAGGGTGCAAGTAGATTTAATCTCAAGTTTTTATATAAAATCAAGAGGTCATTAACTCACATCACAGAATGCAGGATGGTTCAGAATGACAAATTGCCAGTAGGAAACAGTTTGTCTTAAGCATCACGAACAAAACATGGAGTCCTTGAGATAAGTTTGTCTAGAAGCCTACATGTCAAAACTTAGAGACTTGATGGAGCCAGAATGATTAAACAAAGCCATGGCCCTCAACAGACCAGAATCTAGGGGAACTGTCATGGACATATGAATCCAGCATTACAGAATAAGGCCCCAAAACGCAGTTCTAATATTACAGCAGCCAAGAGTGCATCTACTTTTAAATGTAGGATCTGCTCCATCACCTAACCAGCACCAGGTTTCCCACTTTTCCTGACTTTTGGTTGGAGCCCAGCTAAAAATCAGCTTCTGCTGTTTTACAACAGCAGCACCAGCCACAAGTGTGGAGTTTTTCTTAGCTCGCAGACCCTTCTTCATCTTTAAAGTAGGGGCTCCTTTTCACCCAATATTCCCATGGTGTGAAAACTGTCCTGAATGGACATCTGTCTGGACATCTGGACATCAAGTAATATGATTTCTAAAATTACTTTCAAACATATTACCCACATTAGTAATAATCACACTACTTTTTGTGTTTCTTTGCTCACAGTCCTTCCAGCCATTGAGAAAGTGCAATACTAAATTCAGGTTGGACCTCTTTCTTGTTCACATGCGAAGGGTGTTATTCATTCTCCAGTGTAAAACGCTGATATAAACCTCGGGGCTGCTCATTAATATAGTTAGTGATAGAAAACAACCACAACTGATATATACAGGATTGAGAAATGCTTTCATAAAGAGGCTGCTCCAGCATGGCCTGATGCACACACCAATCTGCTTCATAGCACACACATTCCTCAAAGGGATCCAGCAGCTGTAGTAAGGAAAATATTTATATAGCCTAACCCTAACCCTAACCCTCTAACAGTTGCTAGTTAGAAGACTGGCGTCATGTTTTTTTTTTCTTTTCTTTTTTTAATTGAACAATACGGTTATTTCTTTTCTGCTTCTGAAAGAAGATCAAAGGTTACAAGAACATAGGTTGGTACTTTTGAGCTTGTTTGTGTGTCTGTGGTGAGGAGAGTAGCTTTGAATAGCTAGCAGTGTGATCCAGAACTGTCATGTAGCATTAGGGTTAATGGATGAGAGATGTCTGCAGCAATGCCTATGTACATAAGCACACTCAAACTGCATATAAAACATGCAGGGAAACACAGATTATATAAACCACAAGCATAAACAAACATGGATGCTGAGAAAATCACAGTGACCACAAAATGCTGCTAACCTCTCAAAGTTGTGGACAAATGCACATGCAAACACACATGTGCAGTTTTTGGTGAATCAGATCTACTGACCAGAGGTTTAAAGTAGAAAAGGAATGGGATGAGAGCTCAGAATCTCAGACATAACCATATTTATGACTGACAACCTGTAGGAAGTAGCAGAGAAGAGGGTTTTAATTATCAGCCACACTGAAACACATAACTACAGCAGCAAAAATAACATCTCGATTCAGTGTGGTTGCTTTGAGTACAAAGATCACCATGCCTGAAACTTTTTTGTCCGCTAATGTTGTCTCAAAGAGGCAGTGTGTGGCAAGGGCAACAAGTCACAGCAGTCACATTAGCACAGAGCTCTGCAGGATGGCCTCAAACTGACTTCTTTTTTTCCTTTTTTTCTTTTTTTTTTAAACTCTAACTGTCCTCTGATTGCTCTTTTTTTTAATTTCTTTTTTGGTTTGATATCACAGACTCAGACTCTGCTTCTTCATTTTCCTCTGATAAGAAAAATTGCATCGGGAAGGACCATCTGAAAGTGCTGTGTGTGTGTGTGTGTGTATATATATATATATATATATATATATGTATATATACATAACATTTTAATTGTGATTAATCACATGATTTCCCTGATTAATCACAATTAATCGCATTGTAAACACAAAATCAAATAATTGAATTTAAAAGTAGTGTAAAGGTCACTTTTCTGCTGCCATATGAACTAAAGTGTCATAACATTTGTTGTTCAAACACTTTTAACATTGGCACTTGTCAGTAACACATATTTAGTGTAAATCTCATCTTTAAAAATTAAAAATGAAATAAAGCTTATTGCCAGTGACAGGGCATTAATGTCATCCTGTTTTTTCTGAAAAAAAAAAAAAAAAAGTCTACCAACAAAATCCCGAGCCACAATGATAACATTAAAACAGGTAATTTCTGAGGTAACAGCAGAAACTTTTAATGGGGAGTTCAACTTGGCAGTGGTTACAAATAACCTTGTTTCTGTTCAAATCCAGTGTCTGGGAGAACTTTAAAACAAAAATTGTCCATGTGAAAGTTTTGTATCTTCACCAATCCGTGTATCATTGCTTCTTTCCATTTTCAGTTGTCAATCAAAAATTTAAAAGTGATGTTTTATTTTGTTTTTCGTTTTTTAATCTAACACACACACACACACAAAAAAAAAGCCTGTTATTTTATATTTCAATTTAAGACTTAGATAAAAAATACATTAGATAAAAAATACATTGCAGGACACCCATCTGCTGTTGAATAAGTCCTTGATCAGACTACCGTATTGGCTCGAATATAGGACGATATTTTAATTTAGAAGTCATATTCTCAAAAATGGGGGTCTTTTTATAATCGAGGACTAGACTTTCTGTTGTCATTAGACATTTGTTCCGCTAGATGGAGCCGCACAGAAGTAACCAGTAAGAGAAAAGCACGACAGTGAACACATGGAGCAGAATCATCTTGAACAAAGGGGCTTGAAAGTTTTGTTGCAATCCAGAATATTTTTTTTCAGACAGAATTGTTAATATTGCTACCTGAGTTGCTATCCGAACTGTAAAGTACACAGATTTTTACCACTCTCCATGTCTGTTTTAGCTTTTCTGCATGTTTACCTGCCAATTCTCTTCTGGTTCCACAGCAGCCAGTAACAGACTTTTCAAAACAAAAGCATGTGAGAAACATGCGTTAATGCACCAAAAAAAAAAAAAAAAAAAAAAGTGTGTGTACGTACTAATTAATGGTGTGCAATTTTTTAATATGCATTTTTGTCGGACCCTGAGATTCTTTGAATGAAAAGTGTTTTATAATGTTGAATCCTGATAAGAGGTTCTGATTACACATCCAGATGGTAAATATGAGGTGTTGATTAGAATAAGAATTTCTCTAAATAAACAAAATGTCATACAATTGTGGCAAACTCTGTGAAAATTATTCAAAACTAATGACGCTTGTGTGAAAAAAATGACAAATTCTAGGCACAAGCTACATATTACATACTATGTTTCTTTTTTGTGACTCAATAGATTGCCAAAATTTAGAAATGTTATTCATGTCTTTATTAGTCATTTTAACAATGTATTTAGAATGAGAAAGAAAAAATATGGTATCATCTTGTTTTGAATGTCATCTTTTTTCCTCCCACTCTTTGTCCTATCCTTTATTTTACATTCCCATTACATGAGCTGACATGAGGCTGCAGATCTCCTCACTACATTGACCTGATGTGTCTAATCTGTCTATGCTTAAATTTTCTGTTGCACACAATTTTCCAAGAGAGACCCTAAGGTCAAATCTCTTTTACAAATGTTCCATGTCACAGTGTAGGTCTGTCATGTTATTAACCTACTTCATCTTGTTATAAAACATTTTCCTCTTAACAAACCAGTGGTGTATGAAAGAGCTTGTCTCACCTCATTAAAGATGTGCCGTATCTAACCATTATAAAGCTCTTTCGACGATTTGTGTTGTATTGAGTGTATTTTGGTTTGAGATGAAGAGATCTAGTTAAGTAAGTTTCTTTCTTTTCTTGCACTAAGCTTGTTCTGTTGTTGATCTACCAGGATAAGTGAGTCATACTGATTTAAAATATTTCAGCAGTGGAAGAGTAAATCCTACATGACAATAAGTCTTCAGAGCATGTCGCTGTATTTGTTGGCAGTTGTCAGGTTAGACAGAAGGTCAGCACAATTCCTGTGGGAAGAAGGATTTGACGAGGCAAGCGCAGGGATTTCACTCTGAGGTTTCCCTCATCATGAAGTCTTTGACCCTTAAGCTAATTAAAAACACTGAAGCATGATAAGAAAAAGGACATTTCCCCACTGCCTTCTTAGCAAAGCACTGAAGAAAGAAAATGATTTAGGCTTATCTGCTCTCTCGTTTTAAAGATATGCAAAGGAGCTGGGCAAGTATGTATTCAACTAATTTTATGTGTGCATTCATCAATTTAACACTGACCACATTTTTAATCTTGTTCATGTTAATATGATCTTTAAAGTGGACATCACATGGCTGTCTTCTCCACAGTTTTGTCTTTTGTACAGTACTTCCGCAGTAGCTTTGCATCCATCATAGCTCCAAACAATTTGCAATTACTGGCACTTTAGAACAAGTGTTTTGTGATTGGTCAAAAAAGTCTACAGGCTTCTGTTTGGGCAAAAAACATTTCTTGTCACATGTCATCCATTTCTAAAAAAAAAAAATAATTATCATCAAAACTCCTTTTCTATAATGGAGTGTTTACCTAAACTTTCAAAAGTCCAAAGTATACCCATGCAAATACTGTATGACTGCCAGCTCTCAATCCATATAATCTAGAACCTTGGGAAGAGGAAAGGTGCTTATTTGCTTCAGTGAGTTATGTTTTTATATTTCATTGCACCTGCTTCAAACAAAAGTATTGTCATCATCCCCTTCTCTGATTGTTATATATATATATATATATATATATATTAGGGCTGGGCAAGTTAACGCATTATTATCGCGTTAATGCATTCATTTATTAACGCCGAGATTTATTTTATCGCACGTTCACGCATGTTGTTCACGTGCTTTTGTTTTGAAAAGTCTCTTACTGGCTGCTGCAGAGCCAGGAGAGAATTGGCAGGTAAAATGCTAAAATGGACATGGAGAGCTGTTATAAAAAAATTATATACAGTTATCCCTTATTTTACGTGGTTAATGGTGAATCAAAATCCGCAAACTGGAGCCGGAGACCCTCCCAAGCCCAAATAATGTGTTTAAAATATTTTTAAAAACCGCAAAAAAGTAGCGAGGAACTGCAGAAAAACAAGACAAAGGCTCAACTGTGGTCTTTCTGTTACGTTCACAGCCTCTGGTCTCCGAACCGTAGTAAAGAAACTGCTCTTTCATCTAACCTTGTTTTCATTCTGCCGTCCCACAACACACACACTACATTACCCATAAGGCCACATCATTTCCCGACCTTCTTAAAGGGGCCAGGCTGGCTCACAGCATTTCTTCACTCTGAGAGAATCGCAGCACAACATCCTGTGATGTTTCCATGATTTTTTTTTTTACATTTTTTTAGATTATATTATATATTTCTGAAAAAATCCGCGAATAACTAATACCGCGGAAATTAAACCACGAAGTGGGAAGGGATCACTGTAGTTGTTATGAAACAATTAAGTTGCTTATTATACCCTCCACGAAACCTCCGACTCGGCCGAGCCAGAGATGATCCGATGATCGGACCCAGCAGAGACGGTGGTGGGCGTAACATGAATTCTCGATTGGTTGATTGAGACCAGGGCATGCGCACTGAGCCTTTGGTCCGGCTGCCATTACAGCCGAATCAATGGTCAACGTAAGTGCCCGAATCACATATTTTCTGGTATTACTTCTCCCTTTCTTGTTTGGATGGATGAAAACACTAGCATTTCGATGTGAAATGAGGTGAAAAAAAATCACACTGCGACCGGCGATTCACCATGCTCCATGGTTGTCAAATGCTGAAAAAATGAGTAATTATGTCACCAGACCTATCAAATGGCCGATTTCAGGTCAATTTCCATCGAATTGTTGCCATGAAAGAACTACCAGCAGTAATAATGAATCTATGACTTATATCAGTGGTTCTCAAACTTTTAATACTGCGTACCACCTGAGAAACTGTTCAGCTCTCTGAGTACCACCATGATGACCAACTTTAAAATATATACCTTCTCAATTAGCTTTAAATGCACAAGGGAGTTGTTTTATATTTTTATTATTCACCCCCCCCCCCCCCCCCCCCCCCCCCCGCTTCGTAAACCACCTCAGAGGTTTTCCCAATTTCCTGTTGACATCCCTGTTTAATGCTGCCATTACAGAAGTATAAATGAGGGGCTTGGCTATTTGCTTTTGAACCAGAACACACTACTTTCATATCTTCTATAAAGGATTTTAGTCTTTTAAGCACCAGACATCTTGTGTCTATCCCTTTTCCTCAAAATCATGATTACAATCATCTGTTGACATCACTTCTTTAAGTAAGCATGTTGTTTTTTTTTTTTTTTAAATATTCCCCCTTTCAACATTCTTTGGAATAAGAATAGAATCAATATGAAACCCGTGAAGGACTGGTGACCTGGCCTGGGTGTACCCCTGCCTTTCACCTTAAGAGAGCTGGGATAGGCTCCAGCAGATCCCTGTGACCCCGCATAGGATTAAGCAGGATCAATATGAAACAAAGCTGTTTTTATTCTAGTTTAGTTTTTTGCACACTGACCTAACTTTATCATTTGGGGCTATTGTGTTAATTGGGGCTTAATGTGTTCATGTACTTGTAAAGCCTTTATTTAGTACATCCACCTGGTTCCATGCTTCCTTAATCAGAATACCACCGTTCTATAAGATAAGCTTCACAAACAGTTTAATTCAGTATACATGAAAGTAAAAGATTAATTATTAACACTTGTTTAGCGTGCTGTCCAACTGAAACAAAAAAAGAGACGCTGGAGAAGAGGCTGCATCATAGGTCTACACTTCTGTCACCTTCCACACTTATGCTGTCCTGCACCTTTTAAAACAGCACCAGTTTCTCTCTGGTGTGTCACACCTGATTTCACGTTCACCCAGAACAGCTTTCAGCTGTCTGAGCAGAGTGAAACTATCTGGTTCAGCAGGCAGCTCATCCTGAGTATATGTGATAGGAGTCAACCTCTGTTTCACCTCAAACAGGTAGCAGCCAAAACAGATTGAGTGAAACAGGCCTCATCTTTGTGATCTACGACAAAATCAGCATTTGAAGAGTGGGTTGAAGCATTAGATGAGCACTTGGAAGCTTGTTCAGTACTGGCATGTTGTTTACCTGCCTTTAACCATTTGAATAAATCACAGTAGGCATTCAAAATCCAACAGAACATAAAAAATGACATGACTGCATTGCAAGCATATAAATTGTAATTTATAAAAGGCTTTGAAACATTGAAAAGACTTGAGTTCACCAGTATCTTTTTATTAAGGAGCTTGTGACATTGAATGTTTGCCAGAAGAATATTTTCTGCTACTAACTTTCAAAACGACATTCGAATACACATTAATACACGTGAATGCAAATTTGTGGAAATTCCTGCCTTTAAGCATGGTAATAAACTGCACGTCCAGCTGGCTCCCATCATCCCTGGGGATGGGTTTGTCCATTTTTGTGTATTTGTGTGCATATATGAACTCCCATGGGAAAGGCAGAGGTCAGGTGTGATGCAGTAAAAGCAGTGATACACAAAGTAAATCTTATTCCACACAGGTCAGTAATTTTTTGTGTATCCGTGTCATTCATGTGTATGTGTGTACACGGATACATTGTGCATCTACATGCGAGTTTTTGGTTGTCTCATGTGCAGCACGTCGTGCATGCTTATTTATGAGTCTGCTTTAGTAAACTGGAGGAAGGTCTGAAGGCTGTATGTGTGCAGCAGAGGTCAGATGTTACTCAGAAGAAGACCTCAGGCAATATATGACACTAGTGATGTAACACACCTAAGGTTGTTTATGTGTGTTGGTCTGGGTATTTTGGATCATTATTTGTGTATGTGCAAGATTGTCAGCACATGAATGTGCCTTAAAAATGTGCGTCTGTGATGTATAACTCAAATAGATGGAACTGTACTTATGCACATGGTTGCATTGATTGCTATAACATATTGCAGAAACATCCTTAACTAAACTCATTAATTAAGGATGAATGTACAGATGACCATGAAGTGTAAATATATTATGTGTGTCCTGAGAGTGATGTGAATAGGGACAAGGTGGATGAGAGCACTACCCTCAGCTAGTGTCAGTCTAACCCACAGGAAATCTTTCTGTCACTGGAGAAATGTCAGAGCTATATATATATATATATATATATATATATATATATATATATATATACATATACACATTATATGACATATCAAGATGTCCTTTCTAATGTGCAAACCACATGCCAGTAAGATTTTTTTTTACTCTTGCAATAAACTTACTGTTGTTTACAAACATATGAACTGTTTTTAGATGCAGCTCTCTCTTTTAAAAGTATATAAAGTGAATCTCGTCTGTGACTTGTTATGTACTCTGTTAGAAATTTTGAGCTTTCTATCATCGTTGTTGATTTAAGATGGAGGTGACTTGGGGAAATTCAGCTTTTATGTCTAGTTACTGTGCCAAGATAACAAACCTGCGTGATATGTGATAGCTTGTCAGGAATCTAATCAAGAAATGAAGGGCAAAAGCAAGCTTGTTTCTGGTCTTTGACCTGATGGCCAAATATTTATCATGTTAATTTACCAGGAGTTTTAAAATTGTAACATTGTATTGCTTTATTTGTTAATTCAAAGTTGATACATGTGCTCAGATATCTTGACGAAAGACCATAGACCATTTTTCAGATGCTCGCTGAAACAAGACCGCAACATCACACAGTCTCTTTGCTCTGGAATGATTGATGAAAGATAATGGTGTCAAACTATCAGTGTACATGCTATAAGTGAATAATGTCCTTTTTGTTGTCTAATGCTGAAGCCTGAAGACTGAAGTGCAAGTGATAAAAAGCTAGAGAATAATTGATTAAAATTGATAAAGATTAATTAGAGATATTTACTGTTCAGGTCCAAAGTTATCATGTTTATGCTGTGCTCTAGAGCCTCACAGTTTTCAATGTTTTGGTTTTCAAGTATGTTTTGAATGCTTTATGATATCCTTATTATTTTCATCTAGTGGTTTTCTGTGTCAAATTTAAAAAAATACTTTTTTTTAATACAGTACACTATATTGCCAAAAGTATTCGCTCACCTGTCTTGACTTATATATGAGCTTTAGTGACTTCCCATTCCTAATCAATATGATATGAGTCCACTCTTTGCACCTAGAACAGCTTCAACTCTTCTGGGAAGGCTGTCCACAAGGTTTAGGAGTATGTTCATGGGGAACATTCTACCACTTCATGGCTGAGTTACTGTCGTTCCTAAACAGTTCCATTTTCTTAAAATACAGCTGACAGTTGACTGTGGAATATTTAGGAGCGAGGAAATTTCACAACTGGATTTGTTGCACAGGTGTCATCCTATCACAGTTCCATGCTGGAATTCACTGAGCTCCTGAGAGCGACCCATTCTTTCACAAATTTTTGTAGAAACAGTCTGCATGTCTAGGTGCTTAATTTTATTCACCTGTGGCCATGGAAGTGATTGGAACACCTGATTCTGATAATTTGGATGGGTGAGCAAATACTTTTGGCAATATGGTCTATATATGTTGTACTACAAAAAAAGATTCATCTGTCTGTGAGGAAAACAAGGATTTTAGAGCCCAAATGTATTTTCTTTTTCTAATATTATTCACCAAAATTTTGTAAACTCCCATCCTTAAATCTACTACAATTTCTCTGGCTGAATTTCAGGCATCTTTCATTTGATTTGCCCTGCTCAAATCAGACTGCCCTGAGGAGGTTGTCACTGTAGGAAGAGCATCTGTGCAGTAATACAAATCAGATCACTTTGTTAACATCTGTCTGCAGCCTTGGCTGTTGGATTTTTTTGTTTGAGTTAAACAGAACTGAAGTCCTGAACTTTAGTTCTTCCCTTTTGCTCCACAGATCATTGCATATCAGCCATATGGACGCTCTGTCGACTGGTGGGCATATGGAGTTCTACTCTATGAAATGCTGGCTGGACAGGTGACTATTATTTACCTATGAACACACTCACAACATGTTTCTTCTTATGTAACCACTCTCAACAGGTCAAGGTAACAACTTCAAGTAAAGGTTTTGAGCTTCCCATCTAACGTTGCCTATTGGCAATTACCCTTAGTCCTTGGATCTTTGCTTCAACTAAACCAAAAAAATATTTTCTCACATCTTCAGAAGCAAACTACTACTTTTTGTTACCACCGTTTTGTCTGGAAAGGTAAATTTGTTATTAATTTGGCCTAATGTTATTTATAAAATATGGAAGTGGCGTGATTCGGAAGAAGCTGAAGAAACTTGGAGGTTACATTTGAACAATATGACCTGTTTACAGATGAGCCATCTATAAGCTTCTTATGATGGATACTTTATCTGCATCATCAACCTAAAAGCCTTCAAAAATGTAGGGCCTGTAACCAAGCAAACCAGAACTTTTTAAAAAGCACATGTATACAATACTTTTGCATACTATGCTACTATGCTGTCATTGCTTAATATATGATGATTTACTGGAGATCATAATTTTTATCATAAAGATGTCCATTTAATATTGTGTAAAAGTTTAAAAAGAAAAAAAGATCACTGGAGTGGAAATGACGAAAAATTCATTTTCTCCACTGTCAAAACACCTACATTATGGTTATGAATGATAACGATTCAGCAATGAGGGTAGAAAAGCTGGGTCATCCACTCCACTGGCCCTTCAAGGTCTGCCAGTGAAAAGCAGACTTGTGCTGCTTTTCTGTTGCTTTAACTCTTTTCTTCCATAACCTTATTGTTTCTTAATACCCTGGTTCTGCTTTCTTTTTCTCATTTAACTGTTTATGATGCAAGTAAAATGATACAAGTTTAACTCAAGTCATGTTTTTTAGGCTCATCTGTGTTCTTAAAAGAAAACCATTCAAATGCTTTATTCGTTGAGAATAGAAAGTACAGCTGCCTCACAGATCCACCGCTGCTTCGATCTCTTTGTTACATTGTGTTGACAATATTTTGGCAGGAGATAGCATCAATAACCAGTTATTTATACGCGCAACGATAATAGATGAATAGCCAACATGCTGAATATCCTGTCCTTTCGCTCACAGCCTCCATTTGATGGTGAAGATGAAGATGAGTTGTTCCAGTCCATTATGGAGCACAATGTATCCTACCCAAAGTCCCTGTCCAAGGAAGCCGTCTCCATCTGCAAAGGGGTGAGTGGATGATTGACTGTCTTTTTCCATCATTCCTTCACCAGCTTTTGTCCATCAACATAAAACTTAAAATTAGGTTTTCATGTAATGTATCATGTCTGTGGCCTGTAGGGCAATTTTTCAAATTTTAACCTAATTTTGGGAAAGAAAAAAAAATCACAGTAAAAACCAAAAAAAAAAAAACTAAACTAAAAACAATCATTTGAGCTGCTAGTGTCCTTTAGGGACTATTTCATCAAAAATCCTTTCCCACGTTGCATGAAAATCCTGTAAATTAGCATTTAACTTCTGTCTTTTTCATTTGAACTGAAGCCAAAATAACTGAACTTCAAATAAGACAGCTACAGGTCCTGTTAGTTCAGCATTAGGGAGATGTGACAGGCCCAGTCACAGACTGGTGTAAAGTTTTTTTTTTATTTTTTATTTTATTTCAAGCTGTCTGGTGTTTGACAGAACATATGAAAAGCCTGATTCAACTTACAGGAAGTGTCGACTTTTTCTTTTTGAAATACTGTCAGGTTATACAACAACACTTCTCTCTCCTCTGTCCTTCCAGCACCTTTGTCTCTGAATTATTCCCCATTGAAACATTGACAGGAAACCTGCTGGTTCATCCACTCAGTTCCATGGACTGTGTGTTTTAATAGCTACATTAATCTGAACTATTACACTGTTAAGTACACATTGTTTTTGTGTGTTTGTTGCTCAAATACAGGTTTATAATTTGTTCTAGCAACTGAAGTCCAGAGTCTATTACTGAAGACAATCATGCAATCCCAGTCAAACAGAAAAACATGTTGTAGGTGCATTTGTCCATATTTCTCAAATGTAGTACAGTCACAATAAAGTTGCAGAGAAAGTGAGGGTAATGTTTTATTGTGCCTGTTGTTTTGTATAGGCTAGTGTTCATGAAATGTGATGCCTAATCACAACTGACAGCAGAGTGGAAAAAAGTAAAGATTTCTTGGGCAACATAGAATCAAGCAGAGCTTAGTTGTCTGACATGACAGTCTGCAGCGTAATGCGGCCCTCCACCCTTTGCTATCTTCGAGCCTGAACATTTTGTGGTTGTGCAAAATCTGACACTTCTGGCAGTTTCACATAGGTTATAATGTTGCATGTTACGGAGGATGATATGTGTGAGATCTTCAAGTGCATTGAAAATGTGGTCATTTTATTACTTTTTATCATTCCAGGCATTTTCACGTTACTGTAAAAATACACTATTACTACACTATAGTCTCAAAAGGCAACACAGTTATGAAATGATTTTGGAGCCCATAAAGTGTAGTTGTTGAAATTATGAAATTGCAGTGTTTGTGGACCAATGTAGCAATTTTATATTATGTACTGAGTCTGTGTTGTCAGAAAGCATTAAATAAGATCAGTTTCTTCAAATAATCTTTAATTTCATGTACAGTATGTAGTTTTTCCATAAAAATGACTGTTTTATTTTTTATAGACATTTTTACACCTCATCCTTTTCTTCAGCTAATTTCTTCATACCTGTACATTAGCATATGCTTAGATTATGCAAACAGAAAACATGGATATGAAAAAAAGTACATCCCTTTCTAATTCAAAGTTTGACATATCAGAAAACATATCGGGACAGAGTACATTGTGTTTCCATTTATTGAACAAAGACTAAGCCAAAATGCAGAATCAGTGTGTGGATAACTAACTCCATCCTTCAGTAGTTTGCAGTAGCATTTTTAGAGCAATAACTTGAAGTAATTGTTTTCTTCCTTTATTATTTATCTTTATTCTATCACACCGTTGTGATAGAACTCCTCTTATTAACATTGTCTCACCTTTTTGACCTTTGCTGGCATTAATTTATGCACAGCTGCCTGAAAGTCCCCCAACACCGTCTCAGTCAGGTTGGGGACAGGGCTTGGCAACACCTCGATTCTTTTCTTTTTCTTTCATTTTATTGTAGGTTTAGTGCGTGTTCATTCCTGCTGCATGGTTGCAGTCTTTAACTGTTAGACACATGGCCTCGCATTTGACTTTTGAAAACTCCAGCATATAAAATAGTTGCTGTCAATTTAATGACAGCAAGGTGCTTGTAACTGCAAAACAAGCACAAACCCAAATCGTGACGTCTGTACTCTCTTAGAGGGAGACTTTTTCCTTGTAGCACTTTCAAACTTGCCACACTGACTGTTTTCTTAACTTGTAATGTCATGACATTCAAATTGTAACAAGCTGACTGAGGACTGTAGAGCCTGATATTTAGCTCTTTGGTTTTTTTTTTGCAGTTTCTATGAGCATCACACACCTGAGCATTGTTTGATCTTGGGGGAATATTGCTGGAGCATTCCACTCAAGGGAAGATTGTCTTGAATGATGAATGATGGACTCCAGCTTGTTTAATATGTCATGTGTTGTCCTTTATCTGAGGTTGTATAAACTAACTTTAGTTATACCACACGGTTTGGAATCCAGCGTGGGCACCCACCACTTTGTGGCACAAATATCCATTTAATTTTTCTTACCTTCTGTGACATGCAAACTACAAGTGTAATTTCAACAGTGGTTTGCATATGGCTACTGAATCTCTCCAGAAAGATTGGTGCGAGTTAAAGTAGAGCAGATTTTAATCTACTTATATAATTAATTCAATTTAAACACAATAGAGCTGCAATCCAGCTTGTGCAATCCACTTTGATGTCTCGCGTACATAACTGAACAAGGGTTAGGGTTTACTTGTTGTACCTAGAACAGAAATATTCTCAAGTCATACAGAAAAACAAATTTTTGCATATTAGTGAACATACAAAGAATTTAACAGTGGAAAGAGTAGTTATATTCCTATCCAGAGGCTATGCAATGCCAGTGAGCTGTGCAATAATGTGCTTCATCTCCCTGCCCCTTCCTTTCCACTTGTTTCTCTTTGCCTTGGCCTCTTTTCCTTTATCCCTTTTCTGCCTTTTTTTCTTGCAGTGTGTCCCTTTAATTTCTCTGTGTACTTCTTATACTTGCTGTGGCGATTAGACCATGTTTAAATCAGCAGAATGTGGGGTCTTGGAAAAAAAATTCTGTAACATTGAACATATATTCTTACTTGATTTGGAGTCATTATGGTTAGCTCTAGGAAGGTAGTGGTTATGGTAAGTTTTTTTTTTTTTTTTAGCCCCTGAAATGGGAATCAATACAGAGTCCTCTGGAGCGATGGAAACATGATTTTGTGGGTGGCCTGATGTCAACCCAGTTCCCTGACTCAACCCATGTTTGACATGGCTGCTGCACTTCTTTCTTATGAATACTTGGTGCTTGGCAGTAGCCTGACCCACAAAAGGGAAAGAGAGAGGGGTGTGAAATAAAAAAAAGAGTAAGAGTGGGGACAGTGGTGAGAGTAGTGAAAGAGAGAGGGAGAGAACAAGGAGGAGAAATCATAGTGAGCAGGAGATGTGATGTTAAAGAGAAGGCAAGTTGAGTTGTAATGCACATTTCAGACACAGAGACAACTCAAAGTGTTTTACAAAGGCATAAAGATAAAAAGAACAGAAAAATAAAATATAGAGTACATGCTTGTGGAATTACGCTAAAATGACAAAGTAACTCCAAAAGAAAGACACATACCACATCTGTGGGCAGATGCTAGTATAAAAAATAAATGGATCTCATTTTGGATTTTTTGGCAGATGTAGTTATTCTTTAATCAGATGTAATTAAGTCACTGTTTTCCTTAGACTGCTGCACACGAATTGGCTTTAAACCACTGAAAATGATGATGTATGCGGTGCTGAGTTAAAAGTTAAAGAGCTCATCTCTCTCAGATCTCAGGACACTCATTTCTCCCAACTCGCTGCTACATCAAAACCTATGTCACACTGTCAGCAGGGTGGTTTAAAGTTATGTAAGCCTTAAAACAGATGTGACTTAACCCAATAGGTTGCGATGTGGTGGAGCCATGGAAATTAGACAGTTACCAAAAAACAGGGATTTTGTGAAATATCAACACCATATTTTTGTGGTTTCTAGTGGTGATTGTACATCACACATATTCCAAGTTATTCAGCTAGTTAAGTTTCAAAACACGTGAGTGACACTGGCAGGCCAGCAGTCACATAGTTTCAAGGGTGTTTTGAGGTGTAAGATGTGTCATCTTAATGATGACAACTATATGTTTTCAATAAGGTGCTTTCTCACAGTGACTGGCAGCACTGTGAACAGGCAGAAAGCTGCAAATGGCTTTTTCCTCTTTGTCAACAGTCATCCGATGCCTTATGCTGACTGAGTGCACACTGCAGGTTCAGATATGGGAGAGATCACAGCCTATATCAAAGGTTGAAAATGTATTTACTTTACCCAATCTTTTTTAAACTATTCAAATGTCTTCTGTCACTGCATTGTCATTTAACATAACATTGACATTATAGATGATCTTCTCAACCTAACTTATATGCCTTCTGTGATGGAGAGGCTGGAAAGTATGGGAGGGAGTCTCGTCTCCTTTTGCACTGGGGTGATTAAGCAGTTCCACAGTGGGAAACCTTTGGGGGAGATACAGTACAATTCATACCCAGGAATTGATGGAGAGAATACATGGCTCATTTAGCTCAGCAACGCCTCAGCGTTGCCCAATACAGCTGGAAGACTTGGCTGTGGAAAGGCAGGTCTGGGATCTGTGCTCACCTTTCTGTCCCTGTTAAATGTAATATTATGCAGTACCTGAAAACAATTATTTCTGTTCTGTCAGTAAGTAGAAATGTATCAGAGGTGTTGACCTGTGAGAAGGTGAAAGGCAGAGAACCAGGAACCAGGTAGCAAGTGGGAATGACTGAGGTGCTAAATTTAACTTATTATTCCATCCCTCAGTTTTTCTGTCCGTTTGTTTTACCTTGATAGACAAAGCAACTCCAATGTAAAGGGCCATTTCTACATTCAGTCTCCAGTGATCTATTGTGAAGCCAAGTTCAAAAGATGCCTAGAAAATGTGTCATGTAGTTTACAACTAAAGTTTTCTAAAACTTTTTTGCTATTTCTCCATCAAGACTTTCTGCTGGCTAAATTATGAACATTTGTAAGGTGTGCACTCATGTGTGTTTGGTATTGTCTTTTCTAATCTATTCAACATGTATGGTTTCTTCATTATTATCAATTTGAGTTTTGCTCCCTCAGACTGCACACAAAACAGACAAAGCCTTTGAATGTTGTGTGTCATATTCTTTATTTTCAGCACTCAAGCTAAGTTTGCAAAATGGTCATGTAAAAATTAGGTATGAGAATGTGCTTAGCAAGACTGAGCTGTGAAACCTGAATGTGTCAAATGATTGTTAGTTTTGGTAACACGAGAGCACCAAACAATCAAGCTCTGGACTACTAATGTAAACATGCTAATAGTTCTTGGAGAGCTATCAAAGTGACCTCATTGCGTGTGAAAGTGTGCATGACTGATTAGGTATTTAACTAACAGGTATTGCTGTTCATTAACCTTGTATGTATGTATGTATTTTCACCTTGGGGACCTAGAACAAACACTAAACACGTAATTTCAGGGCAGACTACACAATTCAGCTAAATGTTTAAACTCACTCAAAAACAGCAGGCAGTAAAATGGGTATTTTTCATCTCAAATCTTAACAAATTCATTTACCACAACTACAGGTACTGTAACTACAGAACCAGCAGCGGAACATGTCACTGCCGGGCCGGGGGTGGGGCACATGACTGGGCCCTTTAAACCCAATAAAGCTTGTGGTTACATCGTTTTACAACATACACATGTCTGCAACAGCGGAGCTTACAAGTATTGCTACATTTTTGACACATACTCAAAGCATTTGATAGTAAGAGTTCAACACCACAAAGAGCGACCATGTAATTTTGAAATCAATCGAACCTGTAGTATTATGGCATAATATATTGTCTAAAATGTATTTCGGTGATATGCGGTTGTGACGTCACGCGGGAGATGCACCAGTTATTGTTGTAGTTGCTACCGGCATTCATTCACTCTGCTCGGTACCAAGTGCCGATTTCGCCTGATGCGTTTCCATTACTGTTAATAATTACCAACTCCGAGCACGTCGCTGTACGAAACCTTTTTGCAAGAGTAACCCAACAAAACCGACATGAAGTCTAACAAACCATGAGAACAACAAAAACATTAGGCGACCTGGCCCCTAATAATAACGTTTTGCGGTCGGGCTACTCCGATAACAACCACATCAACAGTTTACAACTAACTCACATATTGTTTTCAGTCACCGTGATTGTGAGAAATTGTACCTGTGAATCTGGCTCCCTGACTGTGGTCCCAGTTTTGGTGGGCTTGACTCGCTGCCAACAATGTCAGGTTCATCTCCAGTACCATACTAAGAAACAAATGAACTGTCTCAGATTTGAAGCTTTATTTTAACAGTTATAGAAAGAATATTGAAAAAAATTTTGAGAAAATTACACAAAATGAACAATAAAGATTAATTTGCAAGTTATTGAGAGAAATAAGTATTTGATCCCCAACCAACCTTGACCAGTGTTGGCTCCCACAGACCACTGGCAAACTCCTAATCTCACTAAAGTAATTACCTGCATGAGAGACACCTGTTCCAAATAGTCACCTGTATAAAAAGCCATCTGCCCACAGACTCAGTAATACTCCACCATCTCCACCATGGGCAAGACTAAAGAGCTGTCAAAAGATGTCAGGGACAAAGTTATTGAACTCCACAAGGCTGGAATGGGCTACAAAACCATAAGTAAGAAGCTGAATGAGAAGGTGACAACTGGTGGTGCAAATATTTGGAAGTGGAAGAAGTACAACATGACTGTTAATCGACCTAGGCTGGGGGCTCCATGGAAGATATCACCTCGTGAGGTCTCAATGATCATGAGCAAGGTTAGAGATCAGCTGAGAACTACACGGGAAGAGCTGGTTAATGATCTCAAGGCAGCTGGGACCACAGTCACCAAGAAAACTATTGGTAATACACTGAGACGCAATGGTTTAAAATCCTGCAGTGCGCGCAAGGTCCCTCTGCTCAAGAAGGCTCATGTCCAGGCCCGACTCAGGTTTGCCAACTAACATATTAATGACTCAGAAAGAGACTGAGAGAAGGTGCTGTGGTCAGATGAGACTAAAATTGAGCTCTCTGGCCTCAACTCAACTCGACGAGTTTGGAGGAAGAGAAATGCTGAATATGACCCCAAAAACACCATCCCTACTGTCAAGCATGGCGGTGGAAGCCTTATGCTTTGGGGGTGTTGCTGTTCTAAGGGGACAGGTCGACTTCACCGCATCGATGGGAACATGAACGGGGCCATTTACTGCAAAATCTTGGGTGACAGCCTCCTTGTCTCCGCAAGGACATTGAAAATGGGTCATGGATGGGTCTTCCAGCATGACAACGACCCAAAACATACAGCCAAGGAACCAAAGGAGTGGCTCCATAAGAAGCACATCAAGGTCATGGAATAGCCTAGCCAGTCTCCTGACCTTAATCCTATCGAAAATCTATGGAGAGAGCTGAAGCTGCGAGTTTCCAGCGCAAGCCTCAAAACCTTCAGGATTTGGAGATGATCTGCAGAGAGGAGTGGACGAAAATTACTCCTGATGTGTGTGCAAACCTAGTAAGCAACTACAAGAAAGGTCTGACAGCTGTGCTTGCCAACAAGGGTTTTGCCACCAAGTATTAGATCATGTTTTGCTAGGAGATCAAATACTTATTTCCCTCAATGACTTGCAAATTTATTTTTATTTTTCATTTCATGTAATTTTCTAAATTAAAAAAAAAAAAATTCTTTCTTTAACTGTTAAAATAAAGCTGCCATAGAAGTCTGAGACTGTTCATTTATTTCTGAGTATGACAACTGCCAAAATCAGCGGGGGATCAAATACTTATTTCCTCCACTGTATGTATCCAGCTTTTTTAGTTTAGTCTTTTCCTGTGCTCTTTTTTTCCTTTTCTTTGCATTTTGTTGCTCCACTTTTATGCTTGTATGAACTGCCACTCATGATTAGATTATTCTGTGATCCACTTACCCTAGATCACATACAGTCATGGAAAAAATTATTAGACCACCCTTGTTTTCTTCAGTTTCTTGTTCATTTTAATTCCTGGTACAACTAAAGGTACACTTGTTTGGACAAACATAACGATAACCACAAAGATTGCTCATAAGAGTTTTATCTAAGAGCTGATACCTTACCGTTTTCCATGGTTTTCTTGATTATAACCTAAATCCCCTTAAGTTTTTACATCAATAGTTATGGCGTTGTACTGCCAAAAACACTGCTTTTATGCATTCAGCGTTTTCTTTTCTGTCTGTTTTAATCACATGATGAAGTTTAGTGGTACCAGGTATTAAAATGAACAAGAAAGTGAAGAAAAAATGGTGGTCTAATTATTTTTTCCATGACTGTAGACTCTGTTGACTAGTGACTGATGATGACGCTGATGGACAGCTGTTGATGACGATTTTACCCAAAATACATTGGGAGATCTTACCGGCAATCCACTTGTAAATTTGCACATTGTAAAGTTAACTGTGAGAGTGAACATGAAGCCAGCCATGCAGCACAACATTTTAATTCACTGTGTAGAGACCTACATGACCAAAGTCAGTCTTACATTTTTTTGACCAACCATGACTCATTCTGGCTGAGGCAACCTATATATAACCTCATATGTAACACATCATATTCTCCGTAGAAGTTGTTGTATGCAGTAATGCGCAAGGCGTAACCGACACTTGGGGAGAGGCCTGTTTCTTCGTCTTTCACGGGCCCTCCAGGGCCCAGGCCTGGGGAGTACTACCTCCCTAGCTCCCCCGAAGCTCCACCCTTGTACAGAACAACTACATGACACCCACAAACTGTGTCCTTATGTTTATAGTGGAAGATGAAGTGATATTTATCTGTAGGCAGAACAAGCTGAGGTTTCAGGGGGATGATCTTTTTCAGACCCTGTTTATTTAGCCGTCATTTGTTGGTATTTGCTGACCTAAAGAAGTAGTGTAATGAAATTACAAAATACAACAGAGTTTCTGATGCAGATGAACCCAAACGGTGCGTACATTGTTGCTGTGAATGTTCTATGAAATAAAATAAATGCTGTATGCTGTACTTTTGATAATTAAAGTGAAAATGTCCCCTGTTTAATTTAGGAATTGAAGAAAAGAAGCTTTGTCTTTTATGGACTTTTTTTGCTTATTGCTTTGCTTATTTTTGAATTTTTTTCAATAATAGATTCAGATCTGCATTATTATTAGGAACACTACATGCTAGTGATATCGGATATGACTCAGCTGCATTCTCATATATTGTCTTATTGTTTCAACTCCATCTTGCTCCCTCTTTTTTTTTTTTTTTTAACTATGAGCAGTTGATGACCAAGCACCCATCCAAGCGTCTGGGCTGCAGTTCTGAGGGAGAGAGGGACATCAGAGAACACGCCTTCTTCAGACGAATCGATTGGGACCGCCTCCAGAACAGAGAGATTCAACCTCCCTTTCAAGCCTAAAGGAGTAAGTACACACATTTTTACAACAAACGGGCTATAACCTAAGGTGAAGTTGATTTGGAACCTCGGAGAAAAAGAAGTTTTAAAAATGATCCATCATTTTGGGTTTGCTGGATATCTTTTTAAGATTTGATTTTCTCTGTAGTTGTTCAATGATACCAGATACCACTACTTATAGTTCACAAATTACTGGATTGATGTTAACTGCACTATATTTGTGATTCTCCTTTTCAATTTTTTTTTTTTTTTGAATTGTGCTTAAGATTTACAATATATATGGAGAAAATAGGACTAAAAGATGTCAAGTTATGTAAACAATACCTAAAACGCACTACGCACACATGCAGGAAGCATAACCGCAGTTTGCAGCATGCACCCTGGTGCAAAAAATAAAAAAATTAGAATCAAAATTAGAACTCCATTTTCTTTGTGTTTGAATCGAGGCAAGTGGACTTATTTTTCTTTTTTCTTGAAGACATTTCACCATTTCACCAGGCTTTGTCAATTCAAACTGAGTGTCGGTTTGAATTTTCTCTCAAGCTGTCTACAAATGCAGTTTAGATGTTGGTAATGTCTTCTTGTAAAGGCAACCTGAATGGCCTTGAATGCCTATAAAGAATCTGCTTTTACAGTTGTGTTCAAAATGATAGCAGTGTGTTTAAAAAAATGAGTACAGCTCAAAACACAATTCTCTCTGCAAATCTGAGTAGTTCCAGACACCATTCAGAAAAAAAGCATAAAAAATGTTGATTGGAGAGCAGAAAAGATATAAGAAACATATAAAGAAGTGCAGAAAAGGATCAGCTAAAATGATCACAAATGCTTCCAAATAGGAACCAAAACCAGAAAGAAAGAAGAAAGCAGCAAACTAGAAAACTACCATTTGAATGGATTGAAGAATAGTCTAAATGGCAAAGACTTAACTAATGATCAGCTCCAGGGTATTCAAAAAAATGTCAAGTTACATGTGAGTACTGTAACAATTAGAAGACAACCTATGTAAAGCCAGAAGCAAGAAGCCGTTGCAAGAGGTTACAGTTTACTAAAGTACACATTGACTGGCTTAAAGAGGAAAGGAGCAACATTTTGAAGACTGATGAGAGCAAGATTGCTCTTCTTGGGTCTAGGGGCCACATAACTTTTGTCAGCTGACCCCGAAACACTGAATTCAAGCCAAAGTACACTGTGATGACATTGACGGGCAAGCATCAAAATTTTCATGTTAAGCCTCACATCAAAGGAAACAGGTGATTGCTGCTGGTACAGCCTTACTATGCAGTTGGACTTTTTAGGAAATACAGTGGGAAAACCTTGCAATGTAAATGCCACATAGTTTTTTTTTTTTTTTTTTTTTTTTTTTTTTTTTTAAACATTGACCCTCTAAACAGACTGAATTATAATCAAACATCCTGTTTTCCAAAGCAAATCTAAATTTATATTTTTGTCTTACAATGTATTTCAACTTTTTTTTCTTTTTTTTGGCAGTAATGCACCTATACCACAATTCTATAGTTCCAAGATGTAGCACATAGTACCTGCTGAAAGAGATGAGACAGGAGTGTAAAATATCTCAAAACACATACAAACAGAGCATAGTACCACATTTATGCTACATTTATTTCATAGATGTGTTGCTACTGGTAATATTGTTAAAGACCTATACTACTCTGGAGCCCTTACCATACGATGGTTACTGAAATTTTCTAGTATTCATATCTACTCAGAAAAATGATGTAAGATGACTGCAACTCCTTTTAGCAGCCGATTAAGAGTGACCGACAGTTCTAGGAACATATGTAAGGGGGAAAATCATACCACTGGAGAAACCCAACACCCATTCCAATTCTCAGTATCTTGTACAGGCTTGAAAGAGACAGTAAGTTCTTTTTCATTTCTAAAGTTCATATATCAGGACACAATGATGATGATGATAATGATAATGATGATAACAGTAATATATAATATAATTATAATCATCATCATCATCATCATCTTATCCTTATTAAAGTTCTAAAATCAGGAAAATGCAAACTCAAATGAACAGCATGGCATGTTTCTTCTTGTCATATATTTTCCAAAAACTAAGCCAGAATGTGTGGAAAAACTAAGTTCATCTCATGGTTCATTGAATCATGTAGAACCATCTTTAGCACCAACAGCTTGAAGTAATTGTTTTCTGTTTAATGTCTTGGTTCTTACAATGCTGTGGTGAAATTTTGGCCCACTCATCTTTAAAACATTGCTTCAGTACCTTGAGGCATTCGTTTGTCCACAGTACTCAGAAAGCCCTACCACAACATTTCAGCCAGTCTGAATTCAAGACTTTGACTTGGCCTTTGCAAGACCTTGATTCTTTTCTTTTTCAGCCATTCTGCTGTAGATTTGCAGCTGCACATCAGATCTTTTGGGAAGACTGGCAACTGATTTGAATGCTTTAAATGTTAGAAATGGCCTTGTTGCTCTAACTAGATAAATTGGAAGCAACAATTTCTTCTCTAAGAACAATACTTGTGTCTTTTGTTCTTGGCTTTGTGTTAGTGTACACCTAAACGCTCTAGACCAGTAAAGTGCCAACTCTTTCTATAGAGCTTGTCATATTAGCTGATGAACAATTAATAATGAATTATTAGAGCCCTATGTAATCCGCGATCACGGAATCGGGGACAGAATCGCGGAAATGGAGATTAAAAACGGAATTCACTTTAAATGCACAATATAACAACTGAACGGCAAGTTGTGTAAAAGTTTATTTTTTTCTCCCGTACTAAAAGGAATTTTTCTTTTGAGAAAATATTTAAGAGGGCTCACTAAAAGCTGGGGACACTGCGCGCTTCTCTGCCCCCTCCTGCCCCGACTTTCCTCATTAACAAAAAAAAAAAAAAACACATCAAAGCGGCCATCTGAGAAACCGGTGAAGAAGCGAAGGAACTGCTGGCTTACTACCAGGTACGGGGCAGAGCAGTTTCTCCGAGATAATTATGTGTCTGGCGATTCAATGTTCTACATGTTTTGCCAGCACACAGTTGAATGGACACGAAAAGATACGTGTGAGGATCAATTTATGAGTGAAAAGCACAAAAAAAAAAAAAAGCGAGTCACTCACTGAGCTAAACACAAAGAGGCTGACAATTATGTATTTAAACGGCGATGTAATAGCTGGAACACCTAAAGAAAAAAACACACGGACACACACTTATACACACAACCAGTGTTCAGTGCTTTGGATTTCATAGTATCTACATAAGCTATAGTAAATATAGTTTCTTCTGTTATCAGACACAGTTTGTCATGACATACCTGAAAAATGTCAGGTATGTCATGACAAACTATGTGTCTTATAACAGAAGAAATTAAACAAGTTAAAACGATTAGTTTACTGCTGTTGCAATTTCTCTATTTTTTGCACTTTAAATGGATTTTACCTATTTGAGTTTTTTTTTTCTTAGTTATTTTTTTCATAAGAAGAACTTTTGAAATTTTTTGTTTGTCAAAAAAACGAATGTTTTGTTAAAAAACAAATGAAAACATATGAAAACATTAAAAGTTTACACTTATAATTTTATAAATTGTCTATATTTCATTACTTTATATACTGTTTTGGGATTAAATTTGCATAAGTTCTCAAAAAATTAAAAACCGAAAAACACAGAAAATGAAAAAAATTAAAGCGGAATTTGAGAAAAAATAAAACAGATTTCACAGGGCCCTTAATTATGTAGTGTTTTTATTAGGGTTGGGCAAGTTAACGCATTATTATCGCGTTAACTCATTAATTTATTAACACCGATATTTATTTTGTCGTGTGTTAACACATTTTGCTCACGTGCGTTTATTTTGAAAAGTCTGTTACTGGCATGCTGCGGAACCGGAGAACAATTGGCTGGTAAACATGCGGAAAAAGCTACAACAGACATGGAGAAAGGTAAAAATCTGTGTACTTTACAGTTCAGGTAGCAACTCAGGTAGCAATATTAACTGCAACAAAACTTTTGCGTCACTGCTACATGTTACATCAAATCTGCTCCATGTGTTCACTGTCCTGCTATTCTCTTACTGGTGACTTCAGTGTGGCTCCATCTAGTGGCACAGATATGTAATAGCAACAGAAAGTCCAGTTCTCAATTATAAAACAAATTCAGTTCTGTGGCCCATTTTTATAATTTCGTATTTTTTGATCCAAGTCTAAAATTGAAATATAAAAGAAACAGGATTTTTTTTTCATTTTTTGTGTTAGATTAAAAAAAAAAAAAAAACCATAATAAAATGTTGCTTTTTAATTTTTTTTTATTTTTGATTGACAGTTGAAAATGGAAAGAATGAATGATAACACAGATTGGTAAAGTTACTGAACTTTAACGTGGGCATTTTCATTTTAAAGTTCTCCCAGACCAAGGATTCGACAGCAACAAGGTTATTTGTAACCACTGCCAAGTTGAACTTTTTTTTATTTTTTTATAAAAACAGGATGGCATTAATACCCCGGCAGTGGCAATATACTTTATTTTACATTTTTTAAGATGAGATTTATGAGATTTTTTTAAATATGTGTTACTGACAAGTGCTGATGTTAAAAGTGTTTGAACAACAAATATTATGGCACTTCAGTTCATATGGCAGCAGAACATTTAAATAAAAGTGCATTTCACACTACTTTTGAATTCATTATTTGATTTTGCGTATACAATGCGATTAATCATGATTAATCAGGGAAATAATGCTATATTTAGGTCAGTACGGTAGTTTGATCAAGGACGTATTAAGCAACGGATGGGCAATGCTCGGAAATGAGCCTCAGGAGATTCTGTGCTTATCATGATCTAAGTGATGAAAAAGACTTATGTCAGACGCAGAGCTGGAGAGCGCTTTGGTTTGATCTACAGTCATGAAAAAATTATTAGACCACCATTTTTTCTTCACTTTCTTGTTCATTTTAATACCTGGTACCACTTAACGTTATCATGTGACTAAAACAGACAGAAAAGAAAACACTGAATGCATAAAAGCAGTGTTTTTGGCAGTACAACGCCATAGCTATTGATGTAAAAACTTAAGTGAGTTAGGTTATAATCAAGAAAACCATGGAAAATGGTAAGATATCAGCTCTTAAATAAAACTCTTATGAGCAATCTTTGTGGTTATCGTTATGTTTGACCAAACAAATGTACCTTTAGTTGTACCAGGCATTAAAATGAACAAGAAACTGAAGAAAACAAGGGTGGTCTAATAATTTTTTCCATGACTGTATATATGAGCTGAGTTTTCATTCCAGATTTTCACAATATTGCAAATATAGTATGTGATTCCAGCACCGCCATGCTACCTAAATTGCTGCACAAAGCCATTTCAGGGTCACTAAACTGGACAATTGAAATATTAAACACAAATTCAGTCCCATACCCCCTTTTTTTTTCATTTTGTATTTTTGATCCAAGTCTAAAATTGAAATATAAAAAAACAAGCATTTTTTTCGTTTTTTTTTTTGTGTTAGATTAAAAAATGAAAATCAAAATGAAATGTCACTTTTTAATATTTTTAACTTTTTGATTGACAATTGAAAATGGAAAGAACGAATGATACACAGATTGATAAAGTTACAGAACTTTAACATTGTTATTTTCATTTTAAAATTCGCCCAGACGGTGGATTTGACAGAAACAAAGTGTTTTGTAACCACTGCCAAGTTGAACTCCCCGTTAAAAGTTTCAGAAATTACCTGTTTTAATATTCTGATTGTGACTCAGGATTTTGTTGGCAGACTTTTTTTATTTGTCATAAAGTGCTGATGTTAAAAGTGTTTCACAAAAAATGTTATGGCACTTAAGCTCATATGGCTAAAGTGCCATAACTTTCATTTAAATGAAAATGCACTTTACACTACTTTTGAATTCATTATTTGATTTTCCGTATACAACGCGATTAATCGTGATTGATCAGGGAAATCATGCGATTAATCGTGATTAAAAATTTTAATCGTTGCCCAGCCCTAATAATAAACTGATCCATGAAACGAGGTTTAGATCTGAGGTCTTTCAGTGTAGTTTTTATGGTCTCACCGTGCCTGCACTGGTTTTGCCTGCAATCCACAAATATGCATAATATGTTACTGGCCCTGTGATGGACTGGTGTCTTGACTAAGGTAAATGTAATATGCCATGTGCAATCTGAGTCTGTTTTTTACCTTATTTTAGAATTTAAGTAAATACCACATGATGTTTTTATTATGTACTTAAATGTGAAAATGTACAACTGAAAAAGAATGGTGTGGCGAAAAAAAATCAATCTCTAAAGCTATGGTAAACCCACTGAGCATTCAGGATTGTGAGTGATTAGTATTATAGATTCCTAAACTTCCACCCTAACTTCATAATTGATCCCAATCCCAATTCCAAAAAGTTGGGACACTCTGTAAATCATAAATAAAAACAGAATGCAATGATTTGGAAATCTCATGAACTCATATTCTATTCCCTATAGAACATAGAGAATATATCAGATGTTGAAAGTGAGACATTTTACCAATTCAAATAAAAGAAAAAAACACTTTATTAATCCCCAAAGGTAAATTAATTGTGCAGTAGTTGTCATAACTTAAGTCCCTTCAAATATTCATTATAGAAGTCTAAAGCTGTGGGCAGGAAAGAGCTCTTGAATTGCTCTGTGTTGCAGCAGATCTGAAGAAGCCTGACTGAAGCTACTATGCTGATGAATCACTGTGTTGTGAAGAGGATGTTCAGGGTTGTCCATAAGGATTTTCCTTTTATGAAGTATCCTCCTTTGCGCAATCAACTCCAGACACTCCAGAACAGAGCGAGTCTTTAGTTTATCAGTTTATTCAGTTTCTTTAAGTCACTAGCTTTGATACTGCTCATCCAACAGATGACTGCAGATAGGATTGCACTCTTCACAACAGACTTATAGAAGATATGCAACATATTGCTGCAAACACCAAAGGACCTAAGTTTACTTAAGAAGTAAAGTCAGTTTTAAGTCTGTGGATATTCTCATTTATCCAGGTAAGTTCCATTCTCGCAACAATTGAATCATAGGCAACTGGACTTGTCTAGAAGACGTTTCGCCTCTTATCCAAGCGGCTTCATCAGTTCCTCAACGCATCAGTCTGACTAGTCCACACTAGTCAGACAAACAGTGGAGTATGACTCTGGTTTTTAACCTCTGTGGAGGTGTGCACCCGCCACTTTCCAAAGACAATACTTCGTTAGTGGAGTTTCGCTGGACCCTTTGTTTGGGTCAGGAGAGCCACACCAGTGAAAGGACAGTCGTTAGGAGTGAGTGGGGCCACTGGTGGACAACAGTCGTTAGGCATGGAGGTGTGGTTACCAGTGAACGACTGTCGTTATGTTTCTTTGAGCAACTTGAGTTTAGTTTCAGGCAGTCCTTGTTATTCAGTCTCTTAGAAACAGTATCGAGGGCTGCGTTGTATATGGGAGATAGATGGAATCTTAAGCCATCTCCCCTGTTTAGAGACGGCTTTTCTATTTTAACGTAGATGGATTCTTTTACTCCTCTCTTAAACCATCTGTCCTCCCTGTCCAAGATTTTCACGTTTTTGTCCTCAAAAGAGTGAGCCTTCTCCTTTATATGTACATAAACAGCAGAAACTGGACCTGAGGAGTTCACCCTTCCGTGTTGAGCCATGCGTTTGTTCAGTGGTTGTTTGGTTTCCCCAGTGTATGAGTCTTTGCATTCCTCACTGCATTGGACAGCATATACCAAATTGTTTTTTTGCGTGTGGGGTACCCTGTCTTTGGGGTGTACTAGTTTTTGCCTGATGTGTTACCTGGTTTGAAACACACAGGAATTTGGTGTTGATTGAAAATTCTCCTGAGTTTTTCAGACACACCGGAGTCAGTTTTGTATCTCCAGTCCAGTCTGTTGTCCAGGTGAACTGTGAAGAATTTTTCTCCTCTATCACCTCCACTTCTTCTTTCCACTTCTTCTCACCTCCACTTCTTTTCATCTGCAAAGTATTCCTGCATATGACAGGACTGGAAGTCTGAGGTGTACAGAGGGAAGAGAAATGGTGAGAGTAACAGTTCCCTGTGGTGCTCCTGTGCTGCTGACCATTCTCACAAACTGTGGTCTGTTTGTCAGGTAGTCGGTAATCCAGCTGATTATGGAGGCACCTACCTGTGTCTTCTGGAGTTTCTTATGTAGTAAAGCAGGCTGGATGGTTTTACATGCACTGGAAAAATGGAAGAACGTGATACTCACAGTTCTGGCCACTTTGTCCAGATGACTGTAGGTTTGTTGAAGCAGGTGTATGATGGTGTCTTCAACTCCAACCCCACAACCATAAACAAACTGCAGTGGGTTCTGGAAGGTGCATGTTTGCTTATTCAGGTGGAGCATTAAAAGTCTCTCCAAGATTTTCATGATGTGGGATGTTAGGGCTACAGGTATCATTATAGGCATAGGTATAGTCATTGAGAGAAGATGCATGAGATCTTTTTGATACTGGAACAAGGCAGGACGTCTTCCATAACACCACAACCTTCTCCTTGGCTCAGGTTGATGTTGAAGAGATGCTGTAGAATCACACATAGTTGGTCTGCACAGGCCTTCAGGATTCTGGGGCTGACACCATCTGGAATTGCAGACTTATTTGATTCTGTCTCTTCAGCTGCCTCTTCATCTCTGATAGAGACAGACAGATGGGAGGGGGAGGTGGAAAAGGCCCCAGCATCTCCTGATGTGGTTGGAGACGATGATGGAGCAGCAACAAGATCCATGGCTGTGGTGGAAGATGAGACAGTTGATAGTTGGAGTTATGCTCCTGCAGCTACGTCTCAGTTTCCTTGTCAGCGCTCATCCATCTTTTTAGCAAGAGCTCTCACATTCCCCAATGTGATGGAGGGAAGATAGCTCAATTTGATTTTGATGGCAGCAACACATCTCAAAAATGCTGGAACAGTATCAGCAAAAGGCTGGAAAAGTAAATGCTGGTTGTCAAATAGTGGAGTATTTGACAACTAACTGGGTCAACTGGCAACAAGTTAGGAACATGACTGGGTATAAAAGGAGCATTTAAGTCAGGCAGAACCTCTCGGATGTAAAGATGGGCAGAATTTCACCAATCTGCAACAAACTGCATCTAAAAATTTCAGAAAAATGTTCCTCAACGTAAGATTGAAAAGACTGAAGATCCCACCATCTACAGTAAATAATATGATGAAAAGATTCGAAGAATCAGGAAGTGTGTCTGTGCCCAAGGTGACCAGGTTGTAGGTCAAAATTGGATGCACGTGATCCCTCAGTTCAATTCAACCTTTTTTGTATAGTGTCTGTTACAATACAAATTGTCTCTAGGCACTTTTCAGAGACCCAGCATGACTTCGAGCAAATATTACATACTACAGGTTTACTACAAGTAAACTTCAAGTAAACCTGCACTCTGAGAGCAGAGAGCTCTATTAGGAGCATAAGACATTATCAGGTCTTGTAAATAACAAGGAGCTTGGCCATTAAGGGCCTTATACACAAGTAACAAAATTTTAAAATCAATTCACAATTTTATGGGAAGCCAATGGAGGAAAGCTAACATGTGATCTCTCCTGCTGATTCTTGTCAGCACTCACGCTGCTGCATTTTTGGATCAGCTGGAGGCTATTCAGAAAATTACTTGGACATCCTGCTAATAACGCATTGCAATAATCTAGTCTTGAAGTGACAAATGGGTGGATTAGTTTTTATGTATCATCCTGGGAGAGGATGCTCCTAATTTTGGAGATATTATAGAGGCAAAAACCGCTCTTACAAACCTGATTAATATGCTGTTTAAAACGACATATCCTGATTGAAAATGACTGAGGTTTCTCACACTTGTGCTGGAGGCCAGCATAAAATCAGATAATCTGTTCCTAAAGTGTTTGGGACTAAAACCAATAACCTCTATTTTATCTGAATTCAAAAGCAAGGTTTGTTGACATCCAAGTCTGAATGTCTTTAAGATATGTCTGAAGTTATGCTAACAGTTCTGTTTTTCATCTAACTTCATGGATTAATACAGCTGTGTGTCATCAGCATATCAATGATACACGCTAATGATATCTAGATAATATTTCCCAAGGGCAACATTAATAGAGTGAAGAGGATTGACCCCAGCACTGAACCCTTTCGTATGCCATAACGGACCCTTGTTCATTCGGAAGAAACAACATTAACATGAACAAACTGGAACCTGTCAGATAGATATGATTTCAACCAGCCTAGTGCTGTCCCTTTAATCCCAATAACATGCTCTAATCTGTGCACTAAAATTCTGTGATCAATTATATTTACTCAGATGGTGCTGCATTAAAAATGGGCATGACTGTCTACTGGACATCACTGCATGGGCTCATGAACACTTCCAGAAATGACTGTTTGTGAACACAGTTTGCTGTGCAATCTACAAATGCAAGTTAAAACTGTAAAGCCAGAAACTCTGGGCCATTTTCTCGCCATTTTCTCTGGGCCAAAATGCTCTAAGATAAAATGTGAAATTGTTCTGTAGTTAGATGAATCAAAATTTGAAATTCATTCTGGAAATCGCTGGTGCCATGTCCCGCAGACTAAAGCAGAACGGATACCAATCAACTTCTTATCAGCGGGCAGTTCAAAAGTCTGCATCTTTGATAGTATGATGTTGCATTAGTGTCTATGGCGTAGGCAATTTACACATGCAGAAAGGGACCACTGGTACTGAAGGATACATTGAGGTTTTAGACCATATGTATCACCATACAGAAGTGAAATGAACGTGAAATGAGACTGCGATGCTCCACACACATTTCATGGCTGCCGTGTGCACTTTTCTAAGATTTTGTCCATTGGTGGCAAATAATATATGCTTTGCCAGTGTGCTGTGGCTCTCCAATTCACTTCTACCTTTTTGACTTTTTTTTTGTCATTAACAGTGTGGTTTTCTGAGCCCACCGCACTGACAGCTTCCACCACGCTCCCACATTTTTCTTCTTTTGCTATTTATGCCAGAAGTCAGTTTCAAATAAAATATTTTTCCTGGCATCTGCAGTCTCGCGGTCACAGTTGGTGAAATTTCTTTTTTTTCTTTTGTCTTCCTTTTGCCATTTTTTTTTTTTTTTTTTTGGGTGAACAGTTGCCTGTTTGTACTCATTGTCATATTCAAATTGGTCAATTTCAAATTGATTGTGATATACTGAAAGAATGTGTGTATGTGCTTATTCACACGTAAGCAGGGTTTAGTACATCTGAATCTTTTTGTGCATTTGGAAAGTCCTCACAAAGATTTAGAATGAAATCCATGCAAGTCTTAGTACATGAGGCCCCAGGACTGTTGAGCAGCTACAATCCTGTATCAGATTGATACAATGTGACAACATTCCTCTCTGAATACTCCAACTCCAACTGGCCAGCTCACTTCCCAGACACTTGCAGACAGTTGTTAAAAGACAATGGTGTTTATGTGTGTGACTGTGTTTATTGTAATGTATTTGGTGGTCAAAGGTAGGAGGTTTTTTTAAAAAATGTTTTAAACTACTGTTGTCTGTTATGGCTTCCCTGTTGCCTCACAGCAAGAGGGTTCCTGGTTTGAACCTCAGCAGGGGCCTTTCTGTGTGGACTTTCCATGTTCTCCCCGTGCTTGCGTGGGTTTTCTCCGGGTACTCCGGCTTCCTCCCACAGTCCAGAGATATGCATGTTAGATTTGAAAGTATCTCTCCGTGTTCTTTTATCTGGTGCCTAATGACAAGACTAGAAACAAAGGTCAATCAAAGAGTTTAATACAATCATGAATACAAAGAATTATTATGCCATGCAGAATATTTTAATCGGCCGATGGTACACTTGTCCACAACATCACCAAGATGCTGCCATGGATGAAATGCACGCTCCAAGTTAGATTGTGCCTGTCTTTAAAGATCCAAAGGAAGGGGGACCCTGGTCTCCTCTGAGTTTATGACTCTTTGTCCCCGAAATCCAGATGTCCAATCACAAAGTCCTGGTTAATAAACAAACTGTTGTTCTGGGGGTTGCATACTGTTGATTGGGGGTCTGGAGGATGTTACAGTAATTAAGTCGTAAACCCAAGCTGAGGAACTCACGGTCATATAAGGAAACAGCATTCCCTCATGTCAAGTTTTAGCTTTAACAATTAAACAGCCCTCAAATATTTTATTCCTAACAGATTCATTGGTGGTTCTACATTGTTCATAGGTTTGAGTGTGACTGTGTACTGTGTGTGGTTGTTTGTCTACATGTGGCCCTGTGATGGACTGGAGATCTGTCCAGGGTGTACCCCCGCCTTTCACCCTAAGAGAGCTGGGAGGCTCAAGCAGATCCCTGTGACCCTGCATAGGGACTAAACGGGCATGGATAGATGTGTCTGTTGTTTTTGTTTTAATTCTGTAAAGCACTTTGGGTCGCTCAAGTTGTATGAAAACTGCTATGCAAATAAAGTTAGGTTGGTTGGTTGAATGGTTAGCATCGCCCTGTTCCTAACTTTTTTTGAGATGTGTTGCTGCCATCAAAATCAAGCGTCTATCTTCCATGAAATTGTAAAATGCCTTAATTACAACATCTGATATGTTTTTATGTTCTATTAGGAGAAAAAAATGGGTTTTATGGATTTGCAAATCTTTGCATTCTGTTTTTATTTATGTTTTACACAGCATCCTGACTTTTTTTGGAATTGGCGCTGTACATGAACCATCCTCTGAAGTGACCCTAAATGTCTAGTAAATCTTAAATGCAAAATCAAGTAGTAGTTTTGGCCCTGCGTTTTCAGGTGATGATAGTTAGCATGTGCTTTTTTCATAAATAATTTCTCATTCTAGTTGTTGGAGTGCACACTCACAAGTAAGGTCTCAGGGGTCAGTACAGAATCCAACAGAGTCATTTACATTTCTGTCAGAAAAATTATTTAATTAGTTAGATTAAGTAAGATACAGAGACAAAATAGGTTTCTCATTGTTGTGTGTACATGTGTGTCCTTTATATATTCATTTTTGAAATTTTAGCTCTCCTCCACTTCAACCCTCAAGGGCTCCAGTTCCTCTGATAAGGTGAAGCTTGGCCTTTTTGTTTATGCAGTCTCCTGTTGAGTAACTGTCCTGTGTGTCATGGAAAGGCTATGTGTGCTTTGTGTGTGTACATGTGAGAAAATCTACAGTATTTGTGTTCATTGGAGTTAAAGAAACTGGAGGCTGATAGATATTTAGAAATGGAAAGGATTAATATTTCCTTGCATTTATGTCAATTTGATGCTTTGTTTGGGGATAAATGATATTGGAATACAATGGGAATGGCTTCTGAGCTTTTGTATTTCCATACTGACATTACATGGAAGTGCATGTGTGTAGATATGCATGTATTTGCAGTACTTACTTGCATGGTTCTGGAAAATGTAAAAAGGAGAATAAAACAACTGATCTTTGACTGTAACCATGATCAAGTTTTCCTGAATGATCTGTCATGGTCACCCACTATACCAAAGAATACTGTGTTGTGTCTGAGTCCATTACCTACAGATAGCTTTAATTTTACATCTCCCTCTCAAGCCCCATTATTCTATCCTTACAACCCTAATTCAACCCTTCCTCCTTCCTCCTTTTTTCCTTTCTTCTTGCTCTTTCCTCCCTACTCAATCTCACTTCATCCATTTGTGACAGCTGAGGAATTGCAATCAATACACTGAGAGCTGAGAGATTCAAACCGCCTGTATTTATGGACCAGGACTTCAGACAGCACAGAGGGCATAGTTAATGTAGCAGAATGAGTGTCAAGGCAGGTTTGGTTCGTCTTGATCCACATTTAAAGTGCCTGATGCTGTCATTGTGCAGCCTTATACTGTCAGTAAAAAAAAAAAAGGCACATTATTAAATGCCAGCAACACTGAGCTAACAGGAGCGATAGCAGTGAAAATCAGGCTAAATTCTTTAGAGAGCAGCACAGTTGATGACCACACATTTTACACCCACTTGTGGATGTCTTGATCGTCTTTATAGCCTAATGGGAGCAGGATGGAAAAAGTAGGTCAAATAAGATGCTGCTGATTTATAGCGAGTGAAGGGAGGGAGGCAGGCCAATGATGAGTAGGAGGACTTAGTCATTGCATAAAATTCTTGGAGCAGTGTCCAAGGAATGAATGTGCATGGCATTTAGTGTACAAGAACAGACACACACAAACACACACATAGAAACTGATGGCAATGTGAATGTATTGTGACTCGGTATAATAAAAAGGGAAAAAGAGGCAAACACCCTTTCAACTTGACATAGCAGGACTGCTTTTCCTTTTACAGGTTGTGGATTTTAGTATGAATGATTTTGGATTTCTAAGAAGTCTAAAATAAAAGACATTGGTGTAACATCTGTATTTTATAAAATATGCAATTTTGATTTTCTGAATTAATGCTGGGAAAACAACAATTTGGAAATACCATTGACCCGAAGACCACAAGCATATAAAAAGGTCACCATCAGTGGCACTTGAACGCCTTCTGCTTCTGGATTAAAGACTGCTCTTAGCTTATTCACAGACAATTCTCTTCTCTATCACAGTCACCTTGTTACTATTAAATACCTTACCTGGTCTGCTATCAGTAGCATTTTGGTTAGACAAAGTTTGTTCTTTCATTACAGCTTATATTTCCTCAAATCTAAAATGAAATTTAGGCCAGTGATGTCTAAGGACACAAACTTTTTCAAAGTTTAAATTCTTCAAAGCATAGCCAAGTCCTGATTTTTATCTCAAGCTTTCTGCACCAATAACCAAAGGTTTCAGCTGCACTTTATGATTAAACCACATTACTGATTAATGAAGTAAGTTAGCTAAAACTGAATGCTTGATAAGTTTCACACTAAGACATTTCCAGAGACAAGAAACACTTTTCTGGATAAACCAAACTTCTACAATACTACATTTATGAGCTGTTCACTTACGCTGATTAGAAAACGGTTCAACATAATGGATAATATGTGGGAGTGGATGAGAATGACCCATGGCACTGGGAGAAGGGAAAAGGGAAGTCCACAACTATGAGTGTGTGTGTGTGTGTGTGTGTGTGTGTGTGTGTGTGTGTGTGTGTGTGTGTGTGCGTGTCTTGGCACAGCCCTAATGGAGGCAAGTGCTCATTTATCATCTTAAGTAGCTGCATTCTTTTAATATCCTTGAGTGCAGAAGCATGCACGTCTGCATGTGCACTTGGAGAGGGAGAGAGCTTAAAGATGAAAAGAAAGTAGGTCAAAAAAATTCATGTAAGACATTGTGTACAGTGCATGGGAGGCCATCTCAACAACATACTAACCTTGATGTCACTCATTAAGGCCTTGCTGAATCACAGAATCAAAAATAGGACATTTCTTTTTTAACTTTTCAAAGGACAAATTTATATCCCTAAGACCATGCTGCAAAATTTTACTTTCTTCTTGTTTTTTCATATTGAACTGATCAATTTAAATCCCCTCATCTTATTTGAGAAGCTGTTTACAGTCTATTCAAAGTAATATTCTGTATCACAGCAGCTGAGCTAATGCATTTCTGTGAATGTTGAAACCATTGGCACCAATCTAGTAGTTCCACATTGTTTCACTTATTAAAAGTGTGACTTAAAAATAATTGTACATCTTATTTTACCTGTTATTTAATGATTTCTAGTGAGAGAGAAACAATTAAATAATACACTTGACAATGATGGCAGTGCAAGGTGAATTCAATCCTCATTTGTATACAAACAGAAGATGGTCCTTTACTCACATACAGGACGAGCTGATGCCAGAATGACAGCGAGAAACTAAGACACAATCACTTTTAACAAACTGTCTGAATAACAACGAAACCTTGAGATAATTCTCCTGACGACTACATGTCCCCAACTCATACGATGATGGAGCCTGTCTGTAAACTGGAGTGAGATATTCACATTCCATTCGGAAACAAAAAGGTCTCGCTGATCTAAGGGGCCACTTTTCCATAACAAAAAGAAATCAAGCATGTTTGTCAAACATTTCCTCAGACTCAGTACTGTCAGTTCTACAGCTGAAGCTGTGTGCTTTGTTTACACACTGGTAGGAGCATTACCCTGAAGCAGGAAGCTAATGTCACAAGGGGTTCCTGCTTTGGGATATAGAAAGGGACATCTTAGTGCTTGAGATTGTTCTCGGGGGCCAGATCTAAAAGTGTATTTTTTCACTTTTACAGTGAAAATGGTCAGTGATGGATAACAAAAGACAAGTGGATAGAGATGATAGTTACAGGAAGTTGGTGATTACCCGTCAGGTGAATGCTGTGTGGAGAACGAAGCATGTGCAGGAGCCACACACACAAACACGAACAGACAGAGCCATAGCTTCTTTTTATCTTGAAGTGTGTGTTCTGCTGCTCATCCATTCAAACAGGGTAGTGCTGGTGGCTTCAGTCACAGTAAAAAACATTGTATGAAAGCACATTCACCTTGAACACTTTTGTGCCCATCACTCATGTAAAACAAACATACATACAATTAATCTGGCTGTGAGGTTGTGACTGTGGATGGAATATAGACAGCACTTAAGGTCATTTAGTCATGAGTTATCTGAGTCTTTCAAAGCCACGTCACAGCTGCCTGTGGGCTCAGACTGCCCAAATACTAACTCTTTATAATGAGTTGAATGACTGATAACAAATACGGGGTGTTTCTTCTGTAAAACTTTATGCTTATCATACTTTCCACAAATTCTTTTTTTGTTTCTTCACCAGTAGATCGGTCGACAATTTGTTTTAATTTAGCATCCACAGATACAATCAGAATTCCAAAAAAAGTTGGGATGCTTTGTAAAACAGAAATAAAAACAGAATGCAATGATTTGCAAATCTCATAAACCCGAACATGAAGAATATATCAGATGTTTAAACTGATATATTTTACCATTTCATGACAGACATTAGCTTATTTTGTATTTGGTGGCAGCAACACATCTCCAAAATGTTGGAACACGGCAATGTCTACCATTGTGTAGCATCCCTTCTTCTTTAAAAACTGTCTGTAAATGTCTTGGAAAATGAGGAGACCAGTTACTGGAGTTTTAGAAGAGGAATGTTGTTAAATTCTTATCTGAGCTGCTCAACTGTACTGGGCATTTGTGGATTGCACAGTGAACTGTGTTCACGTTGAAATGGTAAAATGTCTCAGTTTCAACATTTGATATGTTCTTTATGTTCTATTTGAAATAAAATATGGGTTTATAACATTTGCAAACCATTGCATTCTGCTTTTATTCATGTTTTAAACAGTTTCCCAACTTTTTTTGAATTGGAGTTGTAGAATTCTGGCATCAGAACCACATCTGTGTTAATATGAAAAATGTATATATATTTATTTAATTTATATTTATTTATGTCTTAATGTTTGTGGCTTCCTGCACAAGCACCTCTATATATTATGTTTTTTTGGGTTTTTTGTTTTGTTTTTTTTTTGTTTTGTTGGGCTATGTGTCTTCAGAGTGAGCATTAGTCAATGAACAGTCATTTGTAATGTGTATTGATAGTCCCTGATAGAAATTGAAATCTGTAATTTTTAGGGGAGATTCTACCTTTGTAAATAATAACTTCACATCTACCAATGGTTATTAGATGTCTCTGTTGAAGCCTTTTGTGAAATTTGACTTCAATCAGCTGCAGAGAAGAAAAATGTCCCTAAAGAGAGCATGAATCCTTATGTTTTGTACTGAATGTTAGTGTGTGATGTTTAAACACATGCATGCATGTATTTCAGTGAATAAGTGGACGAACTAGTGAGGACAGATGATAGCTTTGTAAAGTCTATTTCCCTCACATTTTCTCAAACTTTCTTTCTCAATTTTTGTTGGTTCGTTCTTATATAAAGGCATTAGTAAATTTTAGAAGGAAAAAAAGAATATGTCTTTGCAAACTTTTGAATTAAAGTTCTTGCAAAAGCAACTTCTTTCGGCTTTTCCCTTAAGGCATTGCCACATCATCGTTTTTTGCATATTGATTTGGCATAGTTTTTACGTCAGATGCCCTTCCTGACACAACCCTCCCCATTTATTCAGCCTGGGGACCGGCACTATGAGAACACAGTCTTGTGACCCCTTACTGACTGGGATTTTGCAATGAGGACAATGTGAGATGACGAAGCGGGGTTCATGGCTGGGTTGGAGAGTGACTGTTTCTACTTGTTTGTTGTTGTTTAAAATAGATGCTATAGCTGAATTTAAAAGAAGTCCTCAATCCAAAAACTGTTTGGACTCATTATCAGAGTTACTACTATGATAGCCCACGGATTATTGTTTGTCCATAATATTTTGAGTAACTCTACTAAGAAAAGCAAACAAACAAAAACAAACCACAGAACCTTGAAGGTATTTAAAACCAAATCAGACAAAATAACAGACTGAAAACATTTACTCACCATCTTAAAAGCACCACTCTCATGCTTTCAGTTAGCCAGTTGGCAATTTTAATTCAAGATAACATATACAGGTGACAAAATAAAACTCTAGGCTCTAAAAATATATTATTTGACACAACATCATGAAATATTTGTTCTAGAATAACATCTGTTCTAGATCAAGATGACCATTAGTCACAACAAATATATTTCAATCAATGAAATCATTATATATTAACGGCCCTATTTTCACTTCATTACTCAGTGCAAACTTGTTTTCAAATATATCAGGCTTGGTTAGCTTTATTAACTTTTTTTATGATATAACAGTTTTTATGATTGATGAATGATTTTAGGTCTGATAAATATGATTTAGCGGGCGGAATATATTGTCCGTTTCTATGGAAATCAAGGGAAAGATTCTTCTTTTGTTTTTGGTCAGTGGATTGAAGTGGGACAAGTTATAGTGTTGCTTGTTGTACGTCCTTTCACATTTTTATTTTTGTTTGATTTTATTTAATAATAGTGATTGGGATGACGGTGGCAGTGACTAATGACGTTTGATGCTAGTTATCGCGATGTGTGTCCTCTGCTTTGGGCTTATTTGTGGAAAATTTAGAGGAATTTAAAGACAAAATCTGGTGATTGCAATGACAGGAGCCCTTGCAGAACTGCTCTGTACTGACCTTCACAGAATGGCAGTTTGCACACTCCTGCTACAGATTGTCCCGTCTCTTGGTCTGCTTTTACTTTTCTTATGTTATTCTTCAGGTCTAAAAATTTCTCTTCTCCCTCTGTCTTTTCCACAGTGTGGCAAAGGGGCGGAGAACTTTGACAAGTTCTTCACTCGCACCCAGCCCCAGCTCACACCACCTGATGAGCTGGTTATTGCCAAACATCGACCAGGCAGAGTTTGCAGGATTCTCTTTCATCAACCCACAGTTTGTGCACCCATCACTTGTCAACAGCATATAAAGGGGATGTTAAAACCTCAGAAGATCCTCCCTGTTCACTGCCATCATCTGTCAACATCTGACTGAAACTCTATAGAAAAGTCCCTCAATAGATCCTAATGTATTGGTGTAATTCGTAAGCAAGACTAGGGCATGCATAGTTGCATTGTACATAATTTTGGCTAGTAAAGATCATGGATTGAATAGATTACATTGGTTCTTGGCCCTAAATTACCTTAGTTCCTTCAGTAATGATGAGCATGCACTATAGAAGGATGTGTCTTTGTAACAAATGGGTGTCAGGATTTAATAATCTGCGCCAGTATAAAATTTAGAGAAGAAATGAATCTGTTTACAGTTCTCAGTAGATAATAATGCTGTCCAAAGGCCTCAGTGGTGGGAATAGTTTCTGTCTATGTGGATAATCTAAATACAAAACATATATAAGTAAATGTCGATGCTATAGCCAAATATGAAGGACAGGTGGTGCAGGTTTCTGAAACTGCACTTTGTGATTCAATGTTCCCTGTACCATGTTTACAGCTTTCTTCTCATTTTATTTCATGGTGATGGTATAAAATGATATTTTTAGTATAGAATTATTTACGCCAGTCTCAACTTCTGGTATGTGTTGCAAGTAAAGAAGGAACGGTTATGTGAAGATATGCATACTATCAAAACCTAACTATGTGAGATATATTAATATGAAAGTATTGGTTCCAATTTGTCAAAATGTTAATTTTTAGGTATTGAACCTGATAATTGACACAGCTGTTTCTTTCCCCTTTTTGAGCTGAATACTGCACATTTATCTACTCAATAACAATTTGGACATAGTGGAATATGTTTTGCGTATGAGCAGTATCAAACATGCATACATTTACTGTGAAATCCAACCTGGTCAGATTACAGATTACAGCCCAGTATAAACATCAGTTAATGGCACTCCATGACTACAGAAGCCTGTCATCGACTGTAAATGTCTTAACAGAAGCTGCAAAGACATTTTGTTTCATCTGATATTATGATGTTGTACTTGTGCTATGTTTTATTGCATGCAGTGTCATCCTCTCAGTTGATGACACACATTTGTCAATTTCTTTTCATACAGAATCACTTTGTTATCCCAAGAACAAACCTGTCTTTTATTTGGAGTCAACAGTCATTTTTTGTGTCCCTTCTTCTTTCTGTAATATATTTAGAAATAGTTCTGTTTTTAACTATCCTCTTTTTTTTTATCACATAGTTTTCCATTATATCAGAATAATTTAATGTAACAAAAATCAGTGTGTAACTCCCTTGTAAATAATAATTTAAAAGAAGAACAAGTCACATTTTATACCAATATATGAATGTGCTTTTATGACATTGAATAGATAAGCCAATATTTGTATGTTGTATAAAGGTTTAACCTCTGAGAGCATAACCCAGTACAAATCACTTTTTTAACAGCTGGATGTCTGTAATAGAGTCCAGATTTGGCAAGTTGGTAAAATTATCTAAACTACTTGTTTTCTAAAATTTTATTTTGCTCTTCCTCTTTTCTTTTTTTAAAACATTACCAGTAATCTTGACTGCAATTTTGTGTTGATTGGATGCGTCTCTGGCTGTTGGCTGCCCCTCTGTGTCTGCATGCTGTTGGTATACATTATTCATGCATGTGATGCATGCAGCGAGATACAAGACGCCAATGAATGACAACGTCAAAGTGGTACTCTAATCATATCTAACTTTAGGGGAAGAGTCACTTCTTGTGTTCTTGAATCTAAATATCTATGTGGTTAAAAATTAACTCTTGGTGAGAGCTTTCTAATGGTAATGCAGTAAAATGTGTCAAAATTTCCTGATAAATGTTACAAATTGCTTTTTTTTTTATGGTACACCTGTTCTCTGTGTTTATGCTCAGTTTGTTTCAGAAAGTAATTTTGTTTCTGTCTCACTCCTTACACAGGTTCTTACACTTGTTAGTATGTGTAGAATGTGATCCTCAAGTTGACAGGAGGAAAACGTAAAACACTCAGAAGGTTTAGGCCCAAGTTTACTAAACCTGGCAAACAAGTGTGTGTGCTTTTTTTTCAAGCCAGAAAGAGATCAAATGGTAGTGTCCAGTTCTGTGGGCAAGGTCCGAAAGCATGACTGATCTTATCACCACACCATCAATAGCAAGTTTTTAACCTTAAAACAGGGTTTGTGCTAGGTGAAAAACTACAGTGAGCCTTAGGGTGCTGTATCACTGGAATTATGCATTTGACAGGATATAAGGATTGGGATTTTGGTAAACTGCCTATCACATGTGATACATCAAAAAGTGCTGATGTGAAACCAATCAAAAGACACAAATGAACAGCAATTTTGACAAAACAGTTTATTGGTATATCTTGATTGTCAGAGGCTGACATAAAATTGTCTCATACTACCGGTCATAGATTTCAGGTTATAGATTTCAGTAGGTGATGACTGTTTTGGAGAGCTTGTTACAGCTCTTGGTTCCTTCTAAGTACTTGCTTCTCTACAAGCTTCATGTACACACACCATTTTCTTTTGCTTCTCTCTTAGGATGTGGAACAGCGAGTTCAACACTGAATTTAGACCTGAGATGAACTGTAACTCAGAAGCAGTAGACTCTCAAGACCAGTTAACTAGTGGGTCTCTAATCTGTGTGTGTATATGTATGTATATATACACACATACATACATTAGATTTTTCTCTATACTTTTGGCATTTGTCAGTTGTTTTCTCTGTTTATTTCTATAACTTGTGTTAAAGAAATTTAGGAAATGATGTATCCCATTATAAAGAATTAACTGATATGATAGTAACTATTGAAATCTAGTATTCTGTACACAATTGTCCATGAGTTGTGCTCTCCTTTCATGTTTCCCATCTTGTCCTACCTTGTGCATGTGCCAAACCTGGACAATACCAGAATCCAACAATAGCAGTCTTGCACTAGCTGGAGTCACATGTGAGATTTTCAGTGGCAGCTTCTCTCTTGGCCACGTGGTAGCATGCTGCCGTTCCTATACCAGTACAAATTGTGTCAGTGAACTTAATAGTGCCAGTCAATTTGATTGTTGAAGTAATGTTGAGGTTATTAGACTTTCCTGTTCAGATTATTAGATTATCCTCTAGAATTGTGTCTTAAAATTTGAATTATTCCTTGTATGTTCTCTGAGGTTTTTATTTTTAATTTTTAATTTTTAGCAACAAGCCTGACTTGCACCTCTGTATGAAAGAATGCCTGGCTGCATCCCTTTAATAGAACATTAGATGACTTGATGTTTTCAATCTGTCAAGTCACATGTCAAATGTTAGCATTACAAATCTTGATACTCTTTCCTTGTGTGCCTTCCCAAGCTTGTACAGTTGTACTGTACATATCTTTTTAATATTCATCTTCCTTTTTCTCACCTAAACCCTTTATGCAATTTTATTCCATTACCATATATTATATTCTTAAACAGCTTTCAGACTAGCTAATTAACACATTATTGTTCAATTTTACTCTATGCTTGTGTTTCATCTTCTATTGAATATGTCAGTGTAAATTATAAGTAAAATTAAAAACAAACAATTTTTTAGCAACTGAAAACACCTTTTTCAGTTTTAACACGTAGAACTGGATTTATCTTTGTATGTCCATTTACTTTACCTTTACCTCCTTATGTTTGTCACTGCCTAAATGATGTGGATAATTAATGAATAATTGGATCTACAAGATGAAAAGGAGAAATTAGCTGATGGGGGTGAGGGGTGAAGGACTAGTGAGGTGGATGTGATTCTCTTAACCGATTGTTAGGATAAAGTGACGATGGCTTGGACGGCCCTTGTGCATCATCAATTTGAATCATCCCTACGTCCTTTGTGCCTTCGCCAAATCTATCCATCACCTTATCAATAATTTCCTACTCTTTCACCTGTAAAAATCCAAGATCAGGAAAGCAGTTGATTTCCTGTGAGCAATTCACTGTCGTGAATGCTTCAGGGGAAAGGAGTTAGCCAAATGTATGACTTATTTTACTTCTGTTATGTTCTGATTGATGTCCTCACCTCTTTGAGTTTGATTTTGATTGCCAGGATTAATGAAATCAATTCTGTTAAGCCATGACAAATATAAGATTGGAGGGAAAGTTTTACTTCTGATTTAGGACCTCTTACTGTCCTTTCCTTTCAGTGAATAACGTTTAACTTCTTTATAGTTAGTTATTATTCTTTGCCGTATCCTAGGAGTTAAAGTAAACAGCCGTCTTGGCCAGGGAGGGTACAGGATCAGTGATGTGCAAGAATGCCTTATATCTAAACCCACGCAGAAACATGATCTCTAACTCTTCTTTGTTCATTTCTAGTCTGCACCCCTGTCCTTGTACATAAACTACTTATAGTATCTACTTAAAGAAGCTATAAAAGAAAGGACTTGTATTTTGCAAATGGTCTATGTTTGTTATTCTTTTCCCTTGTCAGCCTGAAACCTTTAAAATAAGTCTGAGCTACTTAACCTTGTAACTGATTGTGTCATTTGTACCTAATGTATGATAATGCAAATAAATAAAAGGCAAAATTAGGTCCATGTTTATGCAGAATTGTGTTTTTATTCAATATTGAATGGATATATTGTCTTTCTTCTGGTGTGGTTTAGTGCTGATTGTATGATTTTCCTCTGCTGAGACACATGTTTATTTTTAGATATGTCTCAGCTTGTACCCACATGCACCCCTCTGTTTCTGAGTTTATTGGTGTGGGTATTGCTGTGGATTACTACTTGTTTTTCCATATGCAAATCTTTTGAGCTTGTGTTGAGAGGCTTTTATTGATCATGTGTGCTGCAGGTCTTTTCAGTGTCTGAGGCTAAATCCTGGTGAAGGAACAGGGGTGTTAGTGATGGGAAGGTAGCGTGTGGGGCTCACTGCTGTCAGAAGTTATCAGCAGCGACTTACACTGAAGTACATTACACCTCTGGCTGATAATGCGTAATCTTCTGCTAAACCAACACACTGGTATTAGGGAAATGCATAATTTAGGATTTTCATGTTGTAGATACTGTATTTTCTATGTTGGTTAAACTGATGACTAGCATCACATACAAATACATAAATAATGGATATTTATTTTAGCAATCCAATTGACCAAAGCTATGTTAACAGGTGTTTTCCTCATAATGCTTCTGCAGACGTTTTTGTGAAATGTTATAATGTAAAGGCAAATTGTAAAATTATTTGATATATTAATGACATAATATATGTAAATAGAGAGGTTTTCTGTCAGTCTCGAAGAAAAATTAAAAAAAGAGAGGAAAAAACAATCTACTTCTTACCAGTGGTCCCTACTAATCACTAAAATGTTTTCTTTCATTTCTTCCAACCTTGATTTTGGATATTTCTCTTTTTCATAAGAAAGTTGCAGTATGCAGACTGTTCACAACTCGCCTGATGGATTCTATCTGTCCTACTGATGTTTTCTCAAATGAGGACCCATAATTCATAGCTGGCTGGGAGCCAGTGTCTTAAGTGGTGGCTTAAAGTCATAAGAGAAGGTTTTGCAAGAACAGACATGTTTTTCTTGCTTATTTGTTTTACTCCTTGTTATCTTGTTTAATGTTTTTAGTCAGGTACAAGTACTTCCATCTAAATATATCAACAGGGTAATCTGGAGTCAGAAAAAAGGGTTATTTGAATTTTAACAAATCTGGCTTTATAATAGTTTTCCAAACACATTTATGTTTCTCATTGTAATTTCTTAGGCCATATGACTGGCTTATAGGCTTTTGAAAGTAAATAAGCCACGATTATATAAAAAAAAATGCAGATGTTAGGTTAGGGTTAACTTATAAACAATCTCAATAGTATATGTGGTTCATCTTGACCATCAATCTCTAATATATTAATAATTTAAAAAATAAAGTTGGGATTACACTGAATAGATTTCTTTCTTATTTTTCACTATGCCTAATTATTGTCACCTATAATTCCCTCATGCTTATTATTCTGGAGCCATTTGGACAATACATATTGCATATAATGTCCACCAGGGTGCAACTTGTGCTCTCTTATATACAGTATTCTTTGCTGAAGGTGAGCAAAGGACAGTGAGTTTCATGTTTTAAAGAACATGCCATTAACATAACTTCAACTGCTAGAAGAAGAGCTCTTGCTAGAACTCTTCCAAGAGCTAGACCATCTACAACTTATTATGTAAGATCTGTGTAGCCTGATGGAAAATCAGTGCTTTATTGTTACATCCTGATACACATTTATATCGATTTGGCATAGTTTTTTTTTCACATCTGATATCCTGACACAACCCTCCCCATCAATCCAGCCTTTGAACCTGCAAATCTCACAGTTTGTAGAGATTTAAAATTCTGTCCAAACAGATGACCCATTCTTTCAGACAGCAGTTACGCAGAAGTGCTTGACCATATCTTCGAGAATATCTTGATGCGCAGAGACCGTAAGTTTAAAACCCAGACCTTGTACATAAACAGCCTCCCTGGTCAATTTATGGTATTAAACTTTTCAAGGTCTGACAAAATTCATACTCCAAATCTCTCGTCTTTCCCCTTCACTTCGCAGCCCCAGGATGTCATTTTCTTCCTTCGGTTGGGAACATCAAGCTTACCCTCACAGTATAAACTGATTTTCACTATAAGAGGTGGTAGCTTTTCTCTAGCACGTGCCAGAGCCTGTCCACACTCTCTCCACAGTGCATCGCTGGTGTTTTTAATGGAACATCATGTTGGGCAACCCATTTAATGAGTTTGTATAGGAGAGGGGCTCTCCATTTTGAATTGTTGTTTTTTTTATTCTTTTTGGACACTATTATATCGCAAGTGCTTGTAGCTTTTTGGTCTTTTATCTAACTTACCAGTTCTACGTTGAAACCAAAAGACATGCCACACATTGGTCAGCAAGAGCTAAAACTTTATGCTGGATTTCATGAAAGTTTATGCTAACAGTCACTGCTCCATCTCAAGAAGTTGGATTTTTATTGTAGATGTGGACATTTGATTGTGAAGTAAGATAATAGGAATGAAAAAAAAAAAGAGGTTTGCAAAATGCATGTCAGCTTTTGGAGAGAGAAACAATGCAGATAGTTATGTGAAAGGTCACATCATAGTCAAGCTGATGACAGCCTCTTTATTCACTCCTGCCTTTGGTCAGTTCTGGTAGTTGTGAGACACTTGCATGGGCAGGATGCCCATATTTAGAAACAGCTTGTGCTAAATTCATCCTGACAGTAACTCAACAGATGTATCCCGTCTTCTGAATATGTGAATAAATGTTATCATGAAGCAATCACAATTCATTCTATTTGAGCTTGGTGTGTTAAACGGATGAGCCACATTCATCCTCTGTTTTCCATTTCCTGCAGTTGCACAAGGCTCCGATCTCATATGCAGGCTGCACCCCACATCTGTTGCCAAGACTCATTAGTGCGCATGTTACAAAGAAGAATGGCAATATAAAGAATCAACGAACCGTGAAAGTTCAGTAGCTTCTAGATTTGGCAGTAATAGTTTAATATTTTTCTTTATGGCTTTTTTTTTTTTTTTTTATCTGTCTCTCGCATCTTTGTAGAGTCATTTTGACCCATTCCACGACGTTGCCTCAGCTCATCTAGATTTTGAGGCATTTATTCACAGCTCTCTTAAGGTCCCACCACGACATTTCAGTTGGGTTGTGGTCTGGACTTTGGCGAGACCATTCCTGAACTTTTATCAAAATGAGTATTACAAATAAACGGCTCACTTTTCAGTGTTTCGTTTGCTAAAAAAAAAAAAAACCCAACTCCATAGAGCTTTCCTCTCAATGTTGTGTTTGACTTAAGCTTTCCACATCGCATAAACGCAGTATCTCTCCTCCGCACACCTGAAGAGAGGTGGAGTGTGCAGTTAACTGGCACGTGCGTGGCGCCTCGCGCTCAGACCTCACTCGGACGGTCCACTGGTGGTGCATCAGCTCCTGAGCCGCGCGTCCTGTTCGCCAAGCTGCTTCAGCGCGCGTCAAATCCAAAGTAAAAGAACCGACTGAACGCGGAGAAAAGTGTGGAGGACGCAGAGAAGGAGTGAGAGGTGGCGCTTTTCTCAAAGAGTCTTCTTTGTCAAGGTAAGTCATACTGTATAAACCGACTTTTTTTTCGAGTGTACATTATAAAGATAAGCATCTTAGTTGATATTTTGCGCAGGAAATACTTCGCATCATGTGTTTTGTTGTTATTGTTGTTTTTCGTGGCTCTAATGTTTTTCTTCGTCTTGTTTGAAACCTTAGTCGGTTGAAAGAACATTTCTCACTCATGATCACAGTGGGGCATCTAATACATTTATCCACACTACAATGTTACGAGATGTGAAGAGTGGAGCGTTTTTGTTATTCCATATTTTACTGTTTCACTTAGCGCTTGACATTAATGAATCAAATGTTACATTAACTCTTTTTTTTTTTCCAATTTTAGTGATTTTTTTTAAGATAAAGACCGTTCTACCTGAGCTTTCTGACGCTTTCGCTTTAGGTGCCTGAAAAGCTAGACATCTGATATTAATTATTTGATCAAGACCGTTAAAATCATTTCAGATTACATAGTTTACATTTAACGCACTGCATTATAAATAAAGGAAGGGCAGAAAGCTAGTTGGAAACGAATAAAACTTATCAACGAAAAAACAACTTTCAGTAACCCCAAAAACAGGCCAACTCAGCGACAAGAATTGAGCCTAAGCTACATTTATTACATCCCATTTGCGTGATTTGGGAGGTGGATAAGGTGTCTGTGTGAGTTTTCTCCCCACGCATTCTTGCCAGCACCCTCAGGTTGCATACCACACTGGAAATTGAATTGTTGAGCACGGGAACGTGTATGACGTGTATGGTTCAGCACCATGGACAGCGATCTCAAATAGGCAAAGATTAAACTGGAGGGATGACAGCTAAGTGTGTGGCGCAAAGGAACTATCCTTCGATACAATTATATTACTAAACAGCAACCCCCCCCCCCCCCCCCATCCGCACACACACGCACGCACGCATGCACACACGCACAAACACATATTCCCATATTTCTGAAGTAGATCTCAGTGCTGTTGATCTACATCAGGGATGTCGCACTGCATTTAGATAGTCTTAGATATTTTCCTGCCACAACATACCTGATTGAAATTAATGACCGTTAACAGACTTGTGCAGACCTTGATGACAAGCTGATAGTGATCCATTCATTTGAATCAGGTGTGCTTTAATGAAACATCTCAGACATGAGACAGACAGAGGACAGTGGCCCTCAAAGAATGGATTTGCCCACCCCTCATTTATATTGTCTTAAAGAATCTGGACAAGTCCATTTTTGTGAACTATTTCAGCTTTTTTTTTTCTTACTTAATCCCTGTCTGGCAGTCAGTTCTCCTGTTTGTTCATTTTCTGGTATGAAAATCATGAATAGTCATAAAGAGCCCGCAGACTGTGCAACAAAAGGCATTATCACTCCTACCATGTCTTGTCATTTGAATAATACAGTTTTACTCCTCTTTCCTTCCACTGTTGTGTTTTATCTTTGCAACATTATTTTTTACATCTGTCACTGTGGAAACCCCCCAAAACAAAACAAAACAAACAAAACAAACAAAAAAAACAAAAGAGAAAATGTTGATATTTGTCAGTGTAAATAAAAGCTGTCTTATACCATACTGAGAGATGAGCATGTTAAATGTACATTATGATTCAGATGGTTTTATGTCCAGTTCCTCTGACGTTTGTGTTCACTCCATGATAACATTTAAAAAAAAATATAGGACATAAAATACTGTATTATTTTCTGCCCTAAATTTGCTTTTTAACATTTTCTGTTTTACTTATATTTTGTTTATTAAAAAGACAGCAAGAGACCCCATCTACAATTAATGTTTTTTCTGTTTGTACTAATTCACTTCACTTCACTAATTTATGTTAGAATTGGTACAAAGAGTACATATAAAACAAAGTGTTATAAATAAGTGTTCACCACATCATTAAATCTCTGTCTTTGCAGCAAATTGATGTTTCCAATTACCCTCTATTATCTAAATCACAACATGATGGCAATTTCCTCAAAAAGTGCATATAGTGACCTCACGTGATCACAGCTGGAGTGTATTCAGATTTTAAACACATTCAGTTTTATGATTTGAGGTTTCGCATGTATTGTGCTGAGACTTTACTAAAATTTGGCATTATTAAAGTTGTGCAGCAACTTAAAATATTTCTGTATGGAAATCTACAAATCTTGTATATGAACTGTAGAATAGGGAGTAGATAGATAGATAACCATTAGGAAGTATATAAAATTAGTTTGTATCTATAAATAGTTACTTATCTTATTGTCATCCAAAATTGTAAATAGTATCCAATAACTCATGTGGTTTTTCTCTGTGTTTGGTCCTATATGATTCCATGTAAAATGTTTCATATATTTTTTTTCCTTCATAATGTGTTTGTGTCTTCATGTTTTTGTCCTATTTTTCTCTAACTTCACTCCAGTCTGTAAAATGCACGGCCAAGCAGGAAGCCTTGTTTTGGGATTCACTCATCAGTCCATTCATGCTTAACTAATTTGGAAACTTCTCTGGACTGTGTTGCCTGGCGACAGGACCAAGTCAAGCTCTTAGAAACAGTGGACTGGTTCTCACAACAAATATGCAGAAATAGATGTTGGTATAATGCTGTGTGTGCTTTTTTTTTTTTTTTTATAAAGAACAGTCAATGGATTGTCAACGCTTCAAAGATCACTACTGCATCATTCATTTAGCTGATACTAAAATAACAAGATCTGTCTGCCATCTTTTCCACAAATTTGTCTGCATGAAATAACTGGTTAATTGTCCTTATTCATAACATTTTGTTAACGCAAACAGGGTTTGTCTTTTCAACATCCAATCTATAAGAACTCCTCTTTCCTGGTCTGAAACTGGGATGTGGGAAAACTCAAAAGAATGGCAACTGAAAGTTGAAATTGTTTGCTAAGAAGACATAAGAGAAGTGTCTCTGGAACAGCTTGTAAAGGTGCCCCATTGAATTAAGATGATTGGACATTAGAAAAGAGAGATGTACAGTGTTTTGATGCAAAATCTTTGAGGGTGGGGGAAGACAGCACCTCCTGTTAGATCAGCTGCCTCAGCTGTTTACATGCAAATGTGCATGTAACATTATAAACCCAGTCAGCTGAATTATGTGATTTTAATGTGGAGAAAATGTAAAATAGGACACAAGGGTTTCTATAGCGGTCTCTAATTTTGACGGCTAAAACTTGCACCACCAAGTATATTTTCTCCTTGCTAAATGAGGCAGTGTAAGCTGTTTGGCTTGCAGCAGGGACTTGGCTTGAACTACATTGTGCATTTTCTCATTTTTGATAGGCAAAGCCTGAAGGTTTAGCTGAGGCATCTCCAGAATTAGATGACTGAGATTTACTGACAATTATTTGATGCTGTTAGCATCCTACTGGAGACAAGCTTTTTTCAAAAGGTAGCTCCTGGTGATGTGAACGTATGAGGAAGGAAGCCCTTTGTATTATCACCTCAGTAGGTAGTCATATAATTGGGAGACCAGAAAAAAAATGGCAATTGCTGCACTGTGATGACTGAAAGAATCCTTCAAATCTAGAAATGCGCTGTTTGTAGCTCTGCTAAATTACTTGCTGTGGTAGTTGCTTCAAAAGCATCTTAAATGACTGACATGCTTACTTGACTGCTCTGAAGAAGTATTTCATGGTTGTGTAATTTATTTTCATCTGTATTAATATTTTTGTACATCTGACTAAAAAACAAATTTTCCAGACAGCAGATAGTTAAGATACTATATATGTCATGTCACATTTTATGACAATGCTACTAAAATGCTACTCTTATTAAGCAGAAAACATTACTATAATAATGTCACATCAGCTATAAGCTATAAAAGCAGCATTTTCTAAATAAAGATTATTTATTTATTTTCAATGAATAAATAAATAAGACAGACACTGAAAATACATGTCGTGATGAGTTCTTCAGCATGATGTGGGGCTTGTGTTGGTCTACTTCTATACAATAAAATGAATGAAATGACAATTCATGATTTGGAAAAAAAAGAGCTCTCTTTTTCGTGGTTTTTTTCCTCGGATGAGGTAGGGACCTTGAAAGAAGGTGTTAAGCTTCCGTTTTAGCTATAGTACTTGAGAACATTTTGATGGTTATAATACAGAAACATTTAGGATCATTTGAAACACTTTTATAGCCTGTGAAACATTCTATTTATAATCAATGTTTTCCATGAGACTGACAGCCTGGGTGTAGATATTTTGTGAGCGAGTGATATTAGCTCTACAACAAAGTTTGTTCCATTTATGGGATGGGGAGTATGTTGACACAACATAAAATGTTTATGATGTGTTAATGAATTTATGGATGCAAACCTTTTCCAGGTGTCACATGTCGACTGAAACCATTAAAGCAGATCACAGCTGCTCAGTATTGGGTGTTGCCACCTTCACCTAGTAGCATCTGTGGCTTGATGACAGATCTGCGCTTTCTCTCATGCATTAGACCACCTCTGTCCTCAAGCTTCTCGAGCTGGCACTTGCAACATCACCCAACAGGAACTAACTTGCACAGAGTGAGTTGCCTGTCCACGTCAGAGGCAGGAGAGGGAGTGCACTCACAGCCACAGTAACTGGGTCAATAAGCATGCCAAAAGAGATCTGTGTTGTGACACTGACAAACCCTCGACAGAGATGGTCAAAGAATTCAAATCAGGATGTCAGTTATTCACGATGAGATTTTCCACTTCATACCACATCACCAGGCCATATTCAGTTAATAATTTTGTGCATATTATTTATTATTATTTAACTGTTAATGGTGTATACTATTTAATCCTTAATGTAGTCATCCTTTGACTTTTATCAAGTAAGGTTAAGATGATGTAAAACCTTTTACATCATTAGCTGTCATTGTGTTAATGGCAGCAGCTACCCCTGCTCAAACTGTAACTCTATCAGTTTATGATCAATTATCCAGTTGTTCAACTGTCAAAGATAAGATTAGGCACAAAAATCTAAATTTAGATTGCTACATATTCTTCTATGCATGATTTGTTTAACAGTCACATTTTTTTTTTTAAATTTTGCAATAAAAATGTAATCAAAATCCATTCTGTTTTCCTGCTCTCCTCTGAACAATACTTCTCAACAGCAGCTGACTGAATTTCCACTTGTTGTCAGAACATGTGGTACGCGATTTGTATCAAGACATTCAGATTAAACTTGACAGGAGGCTGCGTACATATTAGGAAAGTGGACAGAAATGGAATTTGCCTACTTGTGATGACATGCCCTTTACTTGACATTCGTACGTGTCTGCCTAACTTGATACCAGCATGGCCTCTGGGCTCCTAGCAGCATTTCTCTGTGTCACATTAGTTGTGGAAAATATAACGTGATTTGTTTATTTTAGTCAAATTAATTTGGATAATGGTTTTACAGTTATCAATTCAATTTAATTCAATTTATATATTTAATGTGTATAGCGTCTATTACAATGCAAGTTGTCCCTAGGCACTTTACAGAGACCCAGAGCATGACCCCCGAGCAAATGTCATGAACTAAAATTATATTATTAAATCCTAATCAAAGAAAAATGGCAAGTAAAAAAAAAACCTCCCTTAGCAAGAGAAAAAAAAAAACATTAACCCAAACAGTGGCAAGGAAAAACTCCACTTTAAGAGGGAAGAAACCTTGAACAGCACCTAGCTTTTAAGGGGGGGAAAAAAGAGGAGGGAGATAGGACAGAGAGAGGAGAGCACATACATCCTGGTAATATTATATAGGACAAAATGGATAAATAATAATTATGCATTTGCTGGAGAACTCCATGCACTATGAAGAATTCCATGCACTTCTATTCTGACTGGTTCATTGTTAGTACATGAACTATAGAGAGGACTATATACACAGATGTGGGCAGTAAACACTGAGGTGGTCAGAGAATCAGACTACTGGTCAGCATGTTAGTTGATATCCCAGAGACATCTATACAGACAGGTGGAGGTAAATGCTGGGATGCTCAGAGGGTGGAACTGTAGGTTAGTATGTAACTCTGGAAGGTCTGGCCTGCAAACATATACAGAAAGAAAAAAAAAGGGGGGGGGGGGGCAGGGGGGTCCAGGACAGCACAAAAAACTACGGGAACAATGTAATGCAGATACATTTATGAGATGTTCCGTAATTAACTAGAAATTCTAAATAAATACCAATCGGAATAGGAGATTAAAAAAGTAAACTATGGATACAGCTGAAGAAGAATGGTAAAGGAGCGAAGAGAAGAGAGGTGAAGACACCACTCAGTGGATCACATTGGTGTCCCCCTGCAGTGTAGACCTATAGCAGCATGGCTATGACGAGGCTGTGTTTAAGACCAGCCTCCTCGAGTCTTGTCTTCAGCCATTCTTGTAACTGTAGCTATGACTATTAGCCCTAACATGCACTATTGTTCAGACTAACTATACTTTACTAAACAGAAATGTTTTCAGTTTAGTTTTAAAGAGGGGGGTAGTGTCAGCCTCCTTAACTCAAAATTGGCTGTTAGTTCCGTAGTAACGGGAAGCAGAAGGCCGTCCTCCAAATCTACTTTTAGATATTCTCAGAACTACAACTCAACCTGCACTCTGAGAGCAGAGAGCTCTATTGGGAGCATAAAACATTATCAGGTCTTGTAAATACTGAGAATCTTGACCAATAAGGGCCTTATATATGAGGAGCAGAATTTGAATTTAATTCGAAATCGTACAGGAAGCCAATGGGGGAGGCAAACATGGAAGAGAGGTGATCATTTCCTTCATTTTGGATCAGTTGGAGGCTATTGGGCGACTTTTTCGAACATTCTGAAAATAACGCTTTACAATAGTTTAGACATTAAAATGTAGCTTTATTCTAAAGTGGGACTTTGAAATATAGAGAGAATATTTGTGAATTTGACTTGGCCGAACTTAATTTTAAAAAAGTCCTTTCAAGGTGGCAGTAGAAAAAAGAGTCTGTCGACTTTAACCATAACAAGGCAATAATCACAAATTCTAATCACACATCAACATTAGCCACTACCCGCAAATTGCGGGTATAAGAACCTCAGATAACCGCTAATGCAATCTTCCCCTCCCTAAAGCCGCTGCACATTATGCTGACTCCTTTACTCACTTTGTAGGTGTGGCAACGGGGGTATCTTTTGCCCTTTTCAGCTAACTCAATATCTTGCAATTGTGGGTTTAGGGTTGTGGGTAACCGGTGGTCAGACCACCCGCTACCCGCATGTCGGCGCATACAAGAGAGCGTCCAAATGGCATCAGTGTGTGTCCACCTGGTCACATGTAGACATGCACAAAGGACTCTACTGCTCAAATTAACTCTTGTATAAAAAGTTTGCTTTGGCCTCAGTTGAACCCCTGAGAAAATGGCAGATCGTCTTAAATGGCTTGCTCGCCATTTAAACAATAGACGACCAGAGCGTGTTTACTGGGAGCGCACCACCTATCTGGGACTTTCAGGTAGACGATAGGAATTGTCTCTGTAAAAATATTTGTATGTATATATCAGTGCAGAGAAGAGGAGGAAGCTCTACAGCAGAGTCCCAGACAAGCCTCTCACGAGAGCTGCTCCCGATCTGGATAAAAAGATGCTTCATAGCAGTTTGCAGGTACCGCAACCTTGCTCTTAAAGGCAATGGCTACTGACGCACTGATTGGTTTAAACAGGTGGAACGCCCTAACCACTCCTATGCATATTGTAGTGGGTAGTGCAGGTGGGATAGCGGGTTTAGCAAGAGTGGAAGATTGCGTTCTTAGTGAGAGAACACCCCTCCCGCTACCCGCTATCCCTAAATAGCGGTTTTAGAAGATTTGGCTGAATATCGGGCCCTAAGAATTTTCTGTATGAAATGTAACCTTTTTTCTCTATTGGGATGAGTAGCCTAATACTCTTTTTAATATTCAAGATTGAGTTTGGCAATACTGTGTGTAGCAGTCTAGATTACTGATGAAAACAGTGTCAAATTTAAATTTAAATGTCAGATGTCTGATCAAAACCATAAAGACGGTGGCAACTAGGTTTCTAACATATGGATAACATAATTTGTTGAGATATTATTTACAAATTATTTTATTCACAGAACTGGGAGAAGCAATTGGGTAAGGTACTCTTCACAAAAGCTGAAAGATGCTGTATAATTTGAAGAAATGTCCCAAGATTCTGGATATAAACTCAGCATTGGGTCAATCTAATAACTCAAGCAATGTCAAATTAAAAAAGGCTCTTTTATCTTACCGGGAATAAAATGTTCAGATAAGTTTGTCAATTTGAAAAATTAAAAAAAAAAAAAGAAAAAATAAGGGATGAGGTCAGTTTAAATACAGTACGCAGGTTAAACAAAAATAATTATTAGGAGGTGAAACAATAAGGGTAATGGGTTATATTCCAACAGGTGATATCAGAACTTCTGTCCATTTGCACCAATACAACAATTTTCACTTGTGGCTATTTCAGCATTTATAATGAGACCTATCTAAATTTACCATAGCCAAAGAGACCTTGAACACTTGTGGCAGTGTGGTTTAGGTCTGATATCTTTTTGAAAAGTAACACAGCTGGTTATGCTGGTTATGTGTATCAGTTGAAATAGCAAGTGTTAACCTTTCCTGTGGGAACAGCCCTTTCTCACAGTTTATTGGTTGTTGTCTGTGCTGTATGTAGAACATGTCTGTTCCTTATATTTGATGAGAACGTTATTATCAGTGTTTAAATTCAGTTTCAACAATGCTGTTGCATTTCTGTTTTGTAAATGCAACTGTTGTAGTCTAATATTACTACTTAGCAGTGTCACCAATTGACTTCATGATCTCTTTTTCTGGGTCACAGTCTATTCTTCCAAGATTTGCCAAGCCTGGGACCATCAGCATAAGATAATTCACAGACACACTTTAACAACCTTCAAAACAATGTGCAGATGCAACATGAAGTACTGCTTACTTTGTTGTCACTGGCATTAGCTGTTATGCAAAGACCACTTTTAATAAAAATGCATCTACCCAGGAGGAAAGCCATTATTAGATATTATAGGCACAATAACAAAAGTTATTTCCAGAGCTTTAAGTGACCTTTCATTCATGCCTGTGTGGACCAGTAAGTATGAATGGCTGTCTATGTGTTGACAGGGATGAAATGTAGATGGAGATCTTTTCCCGACTTGGAGCTGAAATGCTAATGTGGATACAGATCAGTCGTGGTTTTGGAATGACTACAGACTAAGGTGGACAGTTGTGTCCACAGCAGTTGTGTCGACTGTTGTGTTGTTTGAGGACTTCCTAAAAATATTTGTTGAGGGGCCCATGGCTGATCTTCTGAGAGAGGCAGTTACCAGTAATTGGATGAGTTTCTAGTGAGGCAGTTATACAACATTTAATAAGACACTTGACCACGGTAGAGTGCAAAGTGGATTTAAACCCCATTGTTTACAAGCAGAGATGATTATTTACTCACACACAGGACGAGCCGTTGTCAGGAAATGACAATGAGCAAATCAGATGGAATCACTTTTAACACATTTCCTCAATAACAACGCAGACTTGACTAACTTCTCCAGACGGCCACGTGTCACAAAATCATACGTCTGAGTGACGATTTTTCACATTCCAGAGGAGAAGTCATTGAAGCAGAGAATTTAGCATTATTCAAACAAACAGGTCACGCTAACCTAAGGGCAACTTTTCTATAACAGTGGCAAATGCCCAAATTACATTCATGTGAATGGGAGGTTTTCCCAGCAGAACATTGCATTGAAACAAGATGAGCAATTTTTCCTCATGTTACCTGTCTGTGGTTATAATGTTATGGCTGAATAGTGTATGTGCCGTTATTACTGCAATGAACCTTTTGGTTCCAAACTGCAAACATGGGAAATGTCACTTAAAGTAAAAAAATAAAAAAAATTGACAGCAACTTTTTATTTCCCAGGTGTCTCCGTCCTAGCCTCTTTGTGTTGGTTTATGTCTCTCTCCTGTCTTCCCATCAGCCCCCACTCCTGAGCCTGCTTCTGCCGGTGCTTTCTTCCTTTCCACTGGTGCCCACCACGATGTGCATGCTCAGGACAAGTTACTGAACTGAAGAGTTAATGCAATCCATTAGTTTTCTTAGCTAGACTGCTGAACTAGCAGTATATCAATAAGGTTATAATGAATTGGAATAACTTAGATAGATTTGGATTAAAGTGAAATATAATTGGACTGCATATAACTAAACTTGTGTTGCATATGTTTGTTTTTTCACTGTTAAGTGTTTTAAAATGACTTATGTTGTGAACTGGTGCAATTCAGATAAACTGAATTTAATTTGGCTAAACATTACAATACATTGTTATTATTACAATAATACATTATAAACATGACAGCTTTTTGCAGCATAATATTTAAACATGAGAAATGTTCTTTTTTGTTCTGGGATATACACCTTAAAAGAAGAAGAAGAGGCATAGCATACAAAGAGACACACTTTTCAAAAGAATCAATCTTGATACAAAGTGCCAGAAAATGGAGCCCTTACATGGACAACGTAGGCTATTGAATGGCCACTGATTGCACCAAAGCAAAGAGTAGCTGTTATTTAATAGTTATAATTTTACACTAATGCTGCTCCTTTGTGCTTGAGTAAATTCTGATGGCTTAAACTAGCTTGTTTGGATTTGACTATCTCCCTGAACTTTAGCATTGTGAAAGTTTTGAGTCTGTTCTTCCTATGTGGAAAAAAAAAAAAGATGCGATGGTTCCTCAAATCTTAAAAAAAAGAGTTGGTATATGTTTATGTATCTATACCAAATGAATACTGTGATCATTTGTGCTGGACACTGACCTCTTTCTCTTTAATTATGCATAGTACAAGATTCAATACAGCTTCTCCCTTTAGAAAAACATAATTTAAACTGATTGAAGTACAAAAGGTATAACAAACTATAGCTCTGCTATATTGCAGTTTATTTCTATGCAAATTGCACTTATTATTATTGTTGTGGAAAAACTAGTTTTACCTGTTAGATTTGAGAAATTGTAGATTGTAGATTCTCCTGCAAGAGCAAAACTATGTAACAACTGTGTAACACAGAAAAAAGCATAAATAATATGCAGTTGCTTTTATAAGATATTTATTTATAGACTTCACTTATATGGCACTGGCTAAAAAAACAAACAAAAGAACAAACTAACTGTTAAACCATGGACCTGTACATAGGCACTGCTGATGTAATTGTTTTAAAATTATCTCAAACTCCTTTATTCAACCATAGGCTTCTCAAATCATCTCCCCTGCAAAAACTTTTGTTTGTTGAAGTTCTGGCTGCGCACTTCAATTTGGCAGCTGTGTCACTTCAGTCATTTCAGTGCTTTGTTCTACATATGCAGATATGATACAAAACACTGATCCATGCAGCACCAGATGTCAAATGCCAAATTCAAAATCCTTTAATTAGTTTTCTCTGCCTTCCCAGTTTCATTGTGGGAACTCAGTGGGACGGCATGCTGAGAACACATTATGTAAAATTAGTTCTTTTCAACATGTACACCAGGCTTCCAAGGGTTCCGTTTCTGCAAAATGTAGGCTTCAGTTATTTACTTTTCAATGATAACACATTTATATGATTACATGATCCATAATACAGCATATACATCACTAGTGTGCAGCATTGAAAGTAGAATTGTATGAGGTGTTGAAAGCGGAGCAAGATTATTAAAGCAGAGCTTAGCTTAAAGCTTAGCTGGGAAGGAGAAAGTCGTCCGCTGTTGCTCTAAAATGATAATCTTTGTCCATTTCTAACTGATCTCCATTATCAATAGTTACTATGGAATAAGATGAATGAACAAAGTCCGTACTTTACCCAGAGGGCATCCCTCAACTCACAACTGAACTGTACTCACCTGAAAAACAGGGCAGCACTTGCATGGTTAGCAGTGTCATGTCACAGCTGGAAGGTCCTTTGTTCAAAGGCCAGCTAGCGTCTTCCTGTGTATGTTTGTACATTTTCTTTGTGCCTGGCTTTTCTCCAGGTGCTCCGGCATCATCCCACAGTCCAAAAGCATGTATCTTATGTTGAGTGGTGATTTAAGAATATCTGTTTGTATGAGTGTGCATGGCTTTTTGCCTTGGTGTGACTGTCTCACAGACTAACAACCGATCCAGGGTGTACCCTGTCTCTTGCCCTGTGATACCTGGCTATACTCCATCCCCTTATGACTCTGAATAGGATGAAATGAATACAGAAAATGTTTGGATGTATAAATACAATACTATGCCTCATTGCTTTTGATGAACCTGATTCTATGAAAATTCTTCTGCCCTTTCCACAGTTGTCATTTACAAGATACGTTCTAATATCTGTAAAAGCAAGAGAAGTTATGCCATTAGCTCAAGAGGATCCTTGAAGTCAATTGGAGTTCTCTCAAAGTTGTGTTCCTACTGTTTTTTTTTATTTTTTTAATTGCAGTTTTTTTTAAATTTAACATAACTTTGTTTATCTTTCTCCTCTGCAGCTCCTCTTTCTGCCAGCAGTGCCCCCCTGCAGTTGAGGCTGTGGTATGAGCCTATGTGGCAGGAAGGCGCTGACGTTGCTAAGCAGCGTATTTGCTGTTTGCGGCCTTGGCTTGTTGGGGATCGCTGTGAGCACAGACTACTGGCTCTACCTGGAGGAGGGAGTCATCCTTCCTCTCAACCAGAGTGCTGAAATGCGCATGTCCCTCCACTCTGGGCTCTGGAGGGTTTGCTTTTTGGCTGGTGAGTTAGTATGAAGTCAGTATAAATGAATGACCTGAAGTAAGAGTGGTGTAAATCTTTGATTTCAGACGTGGTTTCCATATTATCCAGACAGAGATTAGGATTTTTTTATATTTCATGATTTCATGTAATATATTCTCATCTGACCAATTTCATGGGTTTTTTTTTTTCCTAGTTGATGAAGATTAATATGATTGTCCTTAGTGGTAAATAAAATCATCATGCTAACTCCTCTGGTGCAGTGAAGTTTGTTAGTGTACTCTTTACTGCCCAACACTGTAATGAATTTTTTATGTGTTTTGGACTTCTCGATAAGTGTTGTACATGCTAAGCCACTCGCTTTTCTTTTCTCATTTCTTTCCTTCTCTTTATCTACCTGAGCTTTGCCAGTTTAGAACTAGTTTGTGTGCAATGTTTGAATACTTGAGCATGAGCTATTTTGTTGAAACGTTGCTTTCCTTTCTGTTCAGCTTTCAGACCAGGGACTATATATATATATATATATATATATATATATATATATATATGTATATAGTTCATCACTGGCTTTCCTCATCACTTACCCAATTACTGACTCTAATTCTCTGGCACCAGAGGCACCTTGGAATGATGCCAAAAACCCTCTGCTCTTTCACTTCACCCGCATTTCTTTTCCCACTTAAGAATTCCAAATGAAAAATAACTGCTATATTAAGTTAGAAAGGCATACTGTATATGCTTCTGCTTGCATGGTTGTATACCTCTTAGACCTTTGAAAGTACTGTTCCATCCTAGTTCCAGCATCGCAGAGGCATGATTGGAGATCTTGATCATAAGTAAAACAAAACACTAACCGTTAGTTCTTAATCTTTTCTTAGAGACAAAACCTTCCAGACAAGCGTTGTCCCTGAGTAAAGCAGGTATCAACTTTTGCTTTTCCCCCCTTACTATAATAATAACTACAGTAAAATGTTTTACTTTAATTTAATGTGTTGGCTTTGGTGTCTTCTGTTACACACTGATATGTACTTTTAGATGCATACTTTTAGAGATTTATAGTGTACACTCTGGATCTGCACTTTAAATATCTTGTAATTTCTTTGCAATACCCAGAAATACCCTTCTTATTTGTAAATTACAGTCCACCATACTTATTGGATGTCTAGTTTGAATGGAGATTAACCACAGCATCTGTTAGATTTAGATCATTCAGCTCAATGAGTGGTGACGTCTATAAGTCATAGAGTATTTAGTGAAATTCTAAACATTTCTAAAGCTATTCTAGTAGAATATCATAACAGAGCATGTATCACTCCTCATTGTGCATTACATGCAGCAATATTCAGTATTTTCTACCTGTGAAAAGCAGCCTAGGTTCTTAAGGCAGGGTTTTTACATAAAATTAACAGCTTATTTCCCATTTTATCCATGCAGGCTTGATGGCTTTTTCTGTTGGCTGTGGGCACATAGATGGTGACACGCACAGATCAAACCTCTAGTTAATTCAGCTAAAGTGTAGCTAAGTTAAACATTGCAACTAGCAAATTTGGTTTACTTACTGCTGGGACAAGTCTTTGTTGAGCTACTTGAGATATTGGATATAATGGGTTTCAAGATGCAGTAATATTGTCATATCTTCTTGTGGGATTTGACCTGACTTTATTCAGTATGATACCTTGATAAATTAGGTACAAATTGTCCTCTGAGTGATTCCACCTGGGCAGCACGGTGACTTTGTGGATAGCACTGTTGTCTTACAGCTAGAAGGTTACTCGATTGAATTCAGTCTCTTGCCTTTTTCTGTGTGGAGTTTGTATGTTCTCCCTGTGCTTGGTTGGGTTTTCTCCAGATACTCTAATTTCCTCACATAGTTAGGCTGATTGATAATTTTAAATGCATGATTTTTTGTCTATGTGTGGCCCTACAATGGACTAGCAATCTGTTCAGGGTCTACCTGAAGACAGCTGGGATAGGGATAAGATAATAAATGGATGGATGGATGATAGAAACCTATGCTGGCATAAAAGCATTTACAAATTTACACTTCAAAAATGTACTTCTTCTTAGATGGTAACTATATTTCGTTCCTTTGTATCTACATGTGCAGTGACAATAAAATTGAAATAAATCTAATCTAAAGCCAATTTGCTTATTCTACCTACCCCGCACTGGATTAATCATTTTAATTATGTACCACTCAGTTCAGGCAGTAAATAGTGACTCTTCCAAAAGAATAATTTATCATTCAACAAAAGTATTTCCAATCACACTGTGAGATGACAAGCTGTCATTTTAGAATGACATTTTTAGAATCACACATGAGTCTAAGATTCATGTTTTTGAACTGTGGCAGGACGTTGGAGCACACCCCTCTAGACTTCAAATCAGGAACGTTCTTGCGGGAGGTGACAGTGCTACCGACCACAGCAATATCCTTCTCCTCTTTGCACATAATTTAAAAGAAAAATATCGGCCTAGTCTTCTTCATAGTGTTGCTTCAGGTCGTTAAGGCTTGAGGGGAGTCATTTATACACTGCCTGTCATCCTGTCACACGTCCTGTCACACCCATTATGCTTTTTCCCATCTCAACCCATGTCGGCTTGTACAAGAGCGACATGGCAAATGGCATCAATGTATGTCCACCTGGTCACGTGTGGACGTGCACAAACGTCTCTACCGCTGGAATTAACTCTTGTATAAAAAGTGTGCTTTGGCCTCAGTTGAACTCCTGAGAAAATGGCAGAGATTCGTCTTAAACGGCTTGCTCACCAGTTAAACCATAGACGACCAGAGTGTGGTTACTTGGAGCACACCAACTATTTGGGACTTTCAGGTAGCCGATAGGAATTGTCTGTGTAAAAAATATCTATATGTATATATCAGTGCAGAGGAGGAGGAGGAGCAGAGCCCCAGACGAGCTGTGCACGAGAGCTGCTCCGATCTGGATGAAAAGACGCTCCATAACGGATTTGGGAAAACGGATTGTGGCATTGTGCAACCTGCTCTTAAAGGCAATGGCTTCTGATGCACTGATTGGTTTAACAGGTGGAACGCCCTAACCACTCCGTAAGCATAATGTAGCGGGTAGCAGGTGGGATAGCGGGTTTAGCATGGGTGGAAGATTGCATTTATTTGGGAGGAACGCCTCTCCCACTACACGTTATCCCTATAAAGCGGCTTTAGCAGATCTGGCTGAAGATCAGGTACCTATATCTGGAAAATAATCTCAAATTGTCATCCTCAGTATCCTTGAGAGGTAGTGTGTGTTTGAGCTGCTATGCTGCATTTGGTTTTCTTCAAATATAGTGTTTGCAATATGGCTAAGCATGCCCACTTTGACTTCATCTGCCCATATGATATTTTTCCCAGAGTGTCTTGCTTGTGCATAAAACTTTAAAAATGTAAATGATGCTGGCAATATTTTTTTTTAAGAGTGAAGTCTCCTGGCAACCCTTTCAAATAAGCCATTTATTTGTTCAGACTTTTTCCTTCTTTTTTTTTTTTTTTTTAAATATCCTTTTGTGTAAAACATTAGAACTGCAAGAAGGTGTACCTTTTCTGACAGCAATGCTCTGTGGAGAGCACTGTCAATTGCATAAAGCATATAAGAAGATTGATGCTTCAGATGAGCTTCAGAAAAAGGACCACCTTGCCATCTTTTGTCTTCGATGTTGCAATCAGTCAGAAGATCTCCTCGTTTACTGTGACCCTCTAGAACAAGGTGTGTGGGATCCTTCCACATGCCCACGGCAGGCAGTCTCCCTGCTACCAAAAATCACCCCTCCTGTGCTGAACTGTTGGTTCATGGTTGCAGAAGGATTGAAAATGAGTCCATACCTCCACCTAACCTCTTAAACCTATTTTTAAGTTTTATATTAGTCCGCACTAGTCAGACTGATGCATTGAGAACTGATGAAGCCACTTGGATAAGAGGCGAAATGTCTTCTAGACAAATCTAAGTCCAGTTGCCTATGATTCATCTGTTGAGCAGTGTATTCCTTTAACTCTCATCAGTGATGACTTCATACGTTTTTTCATGAATAAAATTAGTTCCATAACAGAGCATGTATCACTCCTCAAACTCCTGCCTCTGAGGTGTTGTCAAGTGGACAACACCTGATTTGGTTCCTGGACTGTTTCTGTCCTCTTGAACACTGTGAAGTGGCTCAAACAGTATCTTCTTTTCAACGTCAACATGTCTCTTAGACCCAATCCCAACCAGATCAAGAGTCAAGAAGGCTTTTCCCTGAATTAATACATCCATTTAGGATGTAATCAGTCTATCCCTATTGACTGGCTATATGTCTCCGGTCTTTAAAGTTGTTTTAATTGAACCTATATTGAAGAAAGCTGGTTCTGATCCAGAAGTGCCAAATAATTATCTGTTTTATTATCTATTTTATCATTAATCTATTTTATTTTTGACATTCTTGAAAAAAAAAACTGTTTCAAATCAATTAACTCAGTGGTTCTCAAACTTTTAATACTGCGTACCACCTGAGAAACTGTTCAGCTCTCTGAGTATGATGACCAATTTTAACCCTGTAAAACCCAAATACAGAAAAACACTGAAAAAAAAAAAAATTTTTCAAGCATTAAGATGTTGTTATAGGAGGCCTTGGAGGCTGAAAATGAGGTTTTGTTTTTTTTTTTTTAATATGTTTTTGTAAGTTTTTACAGACATGTTGTAATATTGCAACATTGGGCTCAATGGGGAGCAGAATCTCCTGTATCTGTACTCATTGTCTGAACAAACAATACAGAATTAAGGATTCATTTGCAGGGTTTTACTTTTGTCCCAGAACAATATAACATGAAAAATAATCTCAGTCATGTTGTCATGAACAGTCATTTATTGCAATAGCAAGAACTTTGACATTTATTTACAATGATAGTCCCAGAAACAGTTCTTTTCCCCTGAAAAACAGAGAAAAACACATTTGCTGCATTGGGTATTGGTATACCCTTTACTGCAATGTCTGCAGTGTCCTCTCTTCACTTTTATTGAGAAATGTCCAAAGTGTTGTGTCCACCTGGAAAGAGAAGAATCAATATTAATATTAATAATCAATTCATATATATGCCAAAAATGCATGATGATACAAGTCAAAGATATCACAAACATGGCAAATAGCAGAAATAGATTCTTACCAGAATGAGAGAGGATGCTAGTTGGGCCTGGAACTTTCTCATGTTCAGGATCTCCTTCTTTGGCATCTTGAGAGCTTGGCAGTGTCACTTGTAGAGGAGGCAGGCGTTGACCACAGCAAGGGTGATGGTGTGCCAGAAGATGTTCATGTACATCTTCTGTGCATCTTCTACGGGATTTCAGGGCGAACTTGTATTTCTCTGTAATTACACATTGCACTGAAGTAATCCATTCACACATTTTACTGGCCACACAATAGTGTATAGCTGACCAATTGTAAACTCTGATTATCATACTAATAGATATGCAGGTAGCCTCCAATTTACGACAACAACTGACATTCCTGAACATCAACACCTGCTCCAGAACAATGGAAAAATTGCCCTCCCCCAAGCATCCTCCACAACTGATTTAACCTTTCTGTCATGTTCGGGTCAAATCTGACCGATTTCCTACTTTCATCAATCATAAATATAGTGTTTTACATTTGATTGTCTCAGGGCCTTATGATATCCTCCACACTAGCCATTTGAACATATATAATTGCTGATCACCATTTTCTCTGAATTTTGAGGAGTTTATTCAACTTTGTAATACCTGTGATGTTCCCGGTCAAAAATGACCACCATAGGAAATTAAGGACAGCGACCTCAGTCCTTAAGGGTCGTGTATACTCTCGTGGCAATTTGTCACCATCAGCTTGTCGCAGAGATGCCGCCGTCACTTTTGATTTATACTCGCGCAGTCTCTGCTATGTTATTCCAAGCCACAACGCAAGAGGGACAATCACGGACTAGCTAAACTTACTAAACGTATCTCTTGTGTTTTTCCAATTCTTCACCATCTCTGCCATATCTAGAGCCACATTCATCACTATCTCCCTCCATGAATTACTAGAATATGTGCTGTCTTTTGTAGTGTGGAGAACGAAAATCGTACGGATGTGGGTACTTCCTCATTTCTTCAATGACGCTGTCTTTTCTGTGCAGATGTAGAATTGACCAATAAGAGGTCCTCCTTTCTCTCCTCTCTGCAACACTGTTTGTCTACCTACAGTTCGGGGAGGCGCACCGGAGTGTCTGCATAGTCTCTGCGCCGGGGGGTGGGGGGTGGGCATCTCTGTGTCGTCTGCGTAGGTGAAGCAGACGACCTGACGTTCAAGTATAAATCAGGCTTCAGATGAGACTGAGGTCACTGTCCTTGATCCTGACTTCTTCAGAGATAGGCTCTCGCCTCAGATGAGACTGAGGTCGCTGTCCATGGTCCTGACTGCTTCAGAGATAGGCTCTCAACTCAGATGACACTGGGGTCACTGTCCTTGGTCCTGACTGCTTTAGAGATAGGCTCTCGCCTCAGATGAGACTGAGGTCGCTATCCTTGGTCCTGACTGCTTCAGAAGTAGGCTCTCACCTTAAGGGTCATGTATACTCTCGCAGCAATTTGTCGCTGTCAGCTTGTCGCAGAGATGCCGCCGTCACTTTTGATTTATACTCTGCTGCAGCGCTGTCTCCGCTATGTTATTCCAAGCCAAAATGCAAGAGGGACAATCAGGTGACGCAGACGACCTGACGTTCAAGTATAAATCACGCTTCAGCTGAGACTGACATCACTGTCCTTGGTCCTTACTGCTTCAGAGATAGGCTCTCGCCTCAGATGAGACTGAGGTCGCTGTTCTTGGTCGTGACTGCTTCAGAGATAGGCTCTCACCTCAGATGAGGCTGGGGTCACTGTCCTTGGTCCTGACTGCTTCAGCGATAGACTCTCGCCTCAGATGAGACTGAGGTCGCTGTCCTTGGTCCTGACTGCTTCAGAGATGGGCTCTCCCCTCAGATGAGGCTGGGGTCACTGTCCTTGGTCCTGACTGCTTCAGCGATAGACTCTCCCCTCAGATGAGATTGGGGTCGCTGTCCTTGGTCCTGACTGCTTCAGAAGTAGGCTCTCACCTTAAGGGTCATGTATACTCTCGCAGCAATTTGTCGCTGTCAGCTTGTCACAGAGATGCCGCCGTCACTTTTGATTTATACTCTGCTGCAGCGCTGTCTCCGCTATGTTATTCCAAGCCAAAATGCAAGAGGGACAATCAGGTGACGGCAGACGACCTGACGTTTCAAGTATAAATCACGCTTCAGCTGAGACTGACATCACTGTCCTTGGTCCTTACTGCTTCAGAGATAGGCTCTCGCCTCAGATGAGGCTGGGGTCACTGTCCTTGGTCCTGACTGCTTCAGCGATAGACTCTCGCCTCAGATGAGACTGAGGTCGCTGTCCTTGGTCCTTACTGCTTCAGAGATAGGCTCTCGCCTCAGATGAGACTGAGGTCGCTGTCCTTGGTCGTGACTGCTTCAGAGATAGGCTCTCACCTCAGATGAGGCTGGGGTCACTGTCCTTGGTCCTGACTGCTTCAGAGATGGGCTCTCGCCTCAGATGAGACTGAGGTCGCTGTCCTTGGTCCTGACTGCTTCAGAGATAGGCTCTCCCCTCAGATGAGATTGGGGTCGCTGTCCTTGGTCCAGACTGCTTCAGAGATAGGCTCTCACCTCAGATGAGACTGAGATCGCTGGCCTTGATCCTGACTGGTTCAGAGATAGACTCTCACCTCAGATGAGGCTGGGGTCACTGTCCTTGGTCCTGACTGCTTCAGCGATAGACTCTCGCCTCAGATGAGACTGAGGTCGCTGTCCTTGGTCCTTACTGCTTCAGCGATAGACTCTCCCCTCAGATGAGATTGGGGTCGCTGTCCTTGGTCCTGACTGCTTCAGAAGTAGGCTCTCACCTTAAGGGTCATGTATACTCTCGCAGCAATTTGTCGCTGTCAGCTTGTCACAGAGATGCCGCCATCACTTTTGATTTATACTCTGCTGCAGCGCTGTCTCCGCTATGTTATTCCAAGCCAAAATGCAAGAGGGACAATCAGGTGACGCAGACGACCTGACGTTCAAGTATAAATCACGCTTCAGCTGAGACTGACATCACTGTCCTTGGTCCTTACTGCTTCAGAGATAGGCTCTCGCCTTAGATGAGACTGAGGTCGCTGTTCTTGGTCGTGACTGCTTCAGAGATAGGCTCTCACCTCAGATGAGATTGGGGTCGCTGTCCTTGGTCCAGACTGCTTCAGAGATAGGCTCTCACCTCAGATGAGACTGAGATCGCTGGCCTTGATCCTGACTGGTTCAGAGATAGACTCTCACCTCAGATGAGACCAAGGTCAGCGACCTCAGTCCTTAAGGGTCGTGTATACTCTCGCGGCAATTTGTCGCCATCAGCTTGTCACAGAGATGCTGCCGTCACTTTTGATTTATACTCGCGCGGTCTCCGCTATGTTATTCCAAGCCACAACGCAAGAAGGACAATCACGGACTAGCTAAACTTACTAAATGTATCTCTTGTGTTTTTCCACTTCTTCACCATCTCGGCCATATCTAGACCCACATTCATCACTATCTCCCTCCATGAATTACTAGAATATGTGCTGTCTTTGTAGTGTGGAGAACGAAAATCGTACAGATGTGGTACTTCCTCTTTCTTCAATGATGCTGTCTTTTCTATGCAGATGTAGAATTGACCAATCAGAGGTCCTCCTTTCTCTCCTCTCTGCGACACTGTCTGTGTTGACCTACAGTTTTGGGTAGGCACACCGGAGTGTCTGCATAGTCTCTGCGTAGGGTGGCGGGGGCATCTCTGCGTCATCTGCGTAGGTGAAGCAGACGACCTGACGTTCAAGTATAAATCAGGCTTCAGATGAGACTGAGGTCACTGTCCTTGATCCTGACTTCTTCAGAGATAGGCTCTCACCTCAGATGAGACTGAGGTCGCTGTCCATGGTCCTGACTGCTTCAGAGATAGGCTCTCACCTCAGATGTTACTGAGGTCGCTGTCCTTGGTCCTGACTGCTTCAGAGATAAACTCTCACTTCAGATGAGACTGAGGTTGCTGTCCTTTGTCGTGACTGCTTCAGAGATAGGCTCTCACCTCAGATGAGGCTGGGGTCACTGTCCTTGGTCCTGACTGCTTCAGCGATAGACTCTCGCCTCAGATGAGACTGAGGTCGCTGTCCTTGGTCCTTACTGCTTCAGAGATAGGCTCTCGCCTCAGATGAGACTGAGGTTCGCTGTCCTTGGTCGTGACTGCTTCAGAGATAGGCTCTCACCTCAGATGAGGCTGGGGTCACTGTCCTTGGTCCTGACTGCTTCAGAGATGGGCTCTCGCCTCAGATGAGACTGAGGTCGCTGTCCTTGGTCCTGACTGCTTCAGAGATGGGCAATCTCTCCAAAATTTCTCAGATGAGATTGGATTGGGGTCGCTGTCCTTGGTCCAGACTGCTTCAGAGATAGGCTCTCACCTCAGATGAGACTGAGATCGCTGGCCTTGATCCTGACTGACTGTTTATTCCTTTATTTGATTATTTATTGTTGCCTGAATTGTTACTTTACTGAATCAAACATTTACAAGTCAGTCCAACAATTCTCACATTCTCATACTCTCATAAAGAGCAAAATAAACACACTCAAAAGTTGTTACATTTGCACTGCAACTGAATATGCAACAAATATTTTTTATAAGACAGTTTTAATCATCTCAAGCTACACATTTGGTTTAAAACGTATTTATAATGCATTGTATGTTTCCATTTCTTTTTCTAAGTGAAAATGTGGAAAAAATATAGAAAGTCATGACGTTCCCCGCGTACCACAGTTTGCGCACCACTGAAGTAACTGATTATTTACATAGAAATGAACAGTTTGAAGAGTTATAATTAGTTAGCTAGTTTCAGATCACATCACAGTACAGTTACATCACTAGTGAAAGTTACCAATGATTTCGTCATGGTCTCAGACAGTGGACAGATGTCTAAACTGGTCCTGTTAGATCTTAGTGCTGCATTTAATACAGTTAATGACAGCATTATTTTACAGCAGCTTGAACATGTTATTGGTATTATAGGACCTGCATTAGCTTGGTTTAGGTCTTGGTTTAGTCTTCCTCATACACCAGAGTTTGTCATGGTGCTCCTCAGGGTTCTGTACTTGGGCCATTACTTTTTACTATCAGCCAGCATGGCATTAACTTTCATTGCCATAGAGATGTTACTCAACTGTATCTATCCATGAAGCTAGTTGAAACCTGTAAACTAACTGGACTACAAACATGTCTTAATGACATAAAGACCTGAATGACTGCTTAATTTCCTGTTACTATACTCAAATAAGCCTGAGGTAGTTGCCTTTGGACCTGAGCACTTGAGAAATACACAATTTAGTCATTCAGAGCGTTCAGTAATCAGACTCCTCTCTTGTGGAACCAGCTCCCATATAGTGTTTGGGAAGCAGAATCCCTCTCTACTTCTCATCTTAAAACTATTCTTTTTGATGAAGCTTATATTTAAGGGATAGCTTAACTGATTACATGTATATGCTTCTTGTATGTATATCATAATTAATGTATGTCTTTTATGTCATCTCAGACCTCCTATCCCCTGAGTCTGGTTCTGACTCAGGGGTACATTTTTTTTCCCTCTTCACTCTCACCTCGTGTGTCTCTTAATTGTTTTGAAATCAAAACAATTAAGATTTAATTGAATTCATACATTACTTTGTAAACTTTAGAATATTTTTCTCTGTAAAGTGCCTTGAGCTGGCTTTGTTGAGAATTGGCACTATACAAATAAATGTGAATTGAATAGGACTGAAAATTTGAATTCTTCCCATGACTATACTTGTTTCTGGTAACCTGACCTCTATTACACCATTTGGCATTGACTTGCTCCATTAACCTGCATACCACAATTGACCTGATTTGCCCAGTTCCAGGGTTAATCATTCAGTCATGGTAAATATGTTGCCACTCCAGCTGTGATTAGGTAACAGATGTTTTCGGAGCATGGAGCAGGCTATTTGTGGGCATCAGGGCACATATTAAACACTGGTTCAGTGTGTTTTAGGGTCAATTAAGTGCCCTTACTTCCCATTTAACTATTTTGATGCACAATGTTTGACCTAGAAGCACTTAGTCTGCACAGTTGCAGTATGTTGTTATACCAATGATGATTTGTGAGGCAGCATTGGGCATTGAGATTTAGTTTTTCTTTAGAACATATATTATTTTTCATGATCTTGAATGGCAACATTAGAAACATCCTCCTAGATAAACACCATTCAGTGCTTTGAGTGACAGTGCTCCCCTCAAATAGAATCACAATAAAACTCCTTTAAATTACCAAGGAGGGAAACATCAGGAAACAACAAAGACATAACTAAAAATGCTATAATGTGTATAGGACAGCCTTTTTATTTCCTGACATCACTGTAAGATTTGTCTGCACTTTCTTTGTTCATCAATTATTCTGCAGAATTTGTCTTGTGTTCTGTGAAGGCTACAGGATGTGTAAATATTCAACATGTTTGCTGTGTGGGTTGAGCTTTTTTCTTTATTATAGTTTATAGAACTTACTGTATCAGTTATGAATTCTGAAAACCTTTCCTGATATTTTGTCAAACATAATTTAACTTTGTGCTTTGTTCCAGGGGAGGAGAAAGGACGATGTTTTACCATTGAATATGTGATGCCCACTAATGTTCAGATGACCTCTGAGTCTACTGTTAGTGTACTCAGTAAGTAACTGCTCTCATGATGCTGTTTGCTTTCTGTGTCAGCCTGTAAACATGTTTAGTTTTGTTTTCAAATATGTTTTTTAGACATCTGGCTCTACTGGCAATGGCTTCCATTTAGCCATTTAAGGTAGCTGCAGAGTTTTTGGCACTTTTTCATCCCTCCTAGTTGCTACTGATAGATGTAAACATTATTATAGACATAGAATATTCATGTTGCATAATCAAGCTACAGTATAAAATGAACAACAATGAAAAAAAGGGTCCATCTCTCTTCTTCCTTATTTGTTTCTCTGAAAGAGTTTCACTCAAACATCAAATATGTATGTAGTGAACAAAAAAAAAACATATGTGTTGATATAAAGGTACAGTGCTGCAGCACTCAACCCAGTTAAAATAAAACATTTTGTTCCACTGCCACCTACTGTAGTATATGTGCAATTACACTTATTTCCAGTACGGCAAAAAAAAAAAAAGCATGTTGCTGGGGGTCACACGCACCCACCTTGGCATCGCACCATGCCCCCCACCCCCTCCACCCCAAGGGGTCATGCCCCATTATTTGAGAAGGACTGGTCTAACCCCAGCAGAGATCTTCTGACTTGACTCTACATCTGACTTGACATCTCTTTGCTATGTTGTCATCACAAATGTACTTTATGGCCCAGTCACAGAGATCAATCCACTTAAGGTAAACGCTTGATGTTTTTTTAAAAAACCTTCCACAGTTGGACAAGCAAGGATACACATTTGTAACAAACCCATTTCAAAAAAAGCTGGGACACTATGTAAAATGTAAGTTAAAAAGCAGCGTGCCGTGATCTGCATATCCTATAAACCCATGTTGTATTCACAATATTACGTGTTACTGATCTTGATTTCAGTCTAAATTACAGCCAATCTGTAGTGTTTTTGTCTGTATTAACTCTCTAGGATTAATGTTGATATTGTAGCATACTACTTTCCTCATCCGTTTCTCTCTTTTCTCCTTTTAGAGATGATACGTTCTGCTACACCCTTTCCTCTGGTCAGCCTCTTCTTCATGTTCATTGGCTTTGTACTCAGTAACATCGGCCATATTCGACCACATCGCACCATCCTGGCCTTTGTTTCTGGAATCTTCTTCATCCTGTCAGGTGATTCATTTGTCCTCAAGAAACTTCAAAGAGATAAACTTGTCTGTTTCCAAGAACCATACTTAAAGGGCAGAACAGCTTTGCTCATGATGAGAGTACAGTTGATAACATTCATTGTTGTTTTCATTAAACTGGTGGTTGTTACCTCCGCCAAGGAGGTTATGTTTTTGCTGACTGTTTATCTGTTTGTTTCTTTGTTTGTCTGTGTTCAAGATAACTCAAAAAGTTATGGATGGATTTTGATGAAATTTTCAGGACTTGTCAGAAATGTGAAAAGGAAGAACTGATTTCATTTTGGGCTGTGATCCAGAAGAAATCCTGGATTCTGGATCACTTTCAAATTTTCGATAACATTGTGGTAAATGGGGCCAAAAATTTTGTCTCTCAATATTTCCATTAATTATTGCCCAAAACTCATGAAATTTGACTCTGGGATTGACAATGGGAACCTATATCCAATTTCAAAGGCTGATCTGGATCTGATCCAGAAGGCGGATTTTATCAAAATCTCTATAAAAATATTGAGGTTGTTTAATTTCAATATATTGACTTTGGAAACAAATATTGCATGAAATCTTTAGAGCATTATTATTTATCTTTATGTGCATCACAAAATAAAGGAAGATATGGTACTTTTTTAGCAGTCCCATATTGTCAGTGCTATATGTAAGACTAATATTTATGGTGTAAATCGCTATATGGGGGAATTGTTGCGCTTGCCGGAGGTCTGCGCTCTCCAAGTGCTTTTCTAGTTATAAATATGTTTTTGTACTTCAGTCAGTAGTCAGTTTTTCTCTGTGTGTCTCTTCTGTGTAAATCCCACAGGTCTGTCACTGGTTGTTGGTCTGGTGTTGTACATTTCCAACATTAATGATGAAATGCTGAACAGGACTAAAACTAATGAGACCTACTTCAGCTACAAGTACGGCTGGTCTTTTGCCTTTGCTGCTATCTCCTTCCTGCTCACAGAGGTAACCTTCTACTGATTTCACTAATGTTACTTTCCAAGACCGGAAAAATCTTCTTAAGTTTTCTAATTCTCTGTCAAAATATGTTTTGTATTTGTTGTGTATTGTTATTTTTTTTTCATAAATTCAGGATTTCCCATTAATTAGTTGCTGAATTATTCAGTTCTTGAACCCAACAGTGGGACCACTGTTTTTTTTAATTGATTACCCCTCATCCACTCCATTCAGAGGGACTGTTGAAAGACTTTCCTTATGTGAGATAAATGTTATCTATAAAAGCCTCCATTGATCTGGATATTTGATTTTAATTAAACTAACTTGTATCGTTCACCATTTTACATCACTGATATTAATATTAAGGTGTTCATCATGATGCCATGGGTATATTACTCATAAAATAACTTGACAACTTCCGTTAAGCCACCACAAACTCTCAGTTTATGCCTGTATTTTACAGAATACTGGAATAATGGTGGAAAATGTTGAGTGAAAAAGAAATAATGACTCATGATAGTGAGCAGTCTTGACCGTCCTGACTGTCTTCCTGTTGTCTCCCACCCCATCCAGACGGCAGGCGTCATGTCAGTGTACCTGTTTATGAAGCGATACACGGCAGAGGAAATGTACAGGCCCCATCAGGGCTTCTACCGGCCTCGCCTCAGCAACTGCTCAGATTATTCTGGTCAGTTCCTTCATCCAGACGCCTGGGCCGGACGGGGCCGCAGTCCTTCCTCCATTTCCTCTGAAGCCTCCCTCCAAATGAACTCCTCCAACTTTCCTGCCCTCCTCAAGTGCCCAGAATATGAACACATGTCCTCCTCACCCTGCTGAGGCAGATGATGAGCGACTGGGTCGGCACTGCTTTGCTCATTTTGATCTAGTCAGATTTTACCATATATTTGTCCAATAATTTGATATCATTCATTTTGAAGTCTTGACTTCAAGTGCTCTGATTATGGCCAGAGTCACTTTCCCTCTTTACTGATAATTCTTATTTCACAGCTTTTGCTTTTAAAAGAAGGAAAGCTTGAGTTTAAGATTAGCCAGTTTATTCCCAGTCTTGTTAGACAGAGGTGTTACAAGATGAGAGGGGAAATTGTTTGAGCAGGTTGTACATTTATCTGCTTTTACTGTAGTTTTTAGTGATAGATGAGTAGCAGCCAGGTGGATTTGGAGTTTAGAAATAGATAGGCAGCTATTAGTGACAGATCTAGAATTTATAGATTTTCCTTTAAGACCAAACATTAAAGAAAAATTCAGCAAGAGAGCAGTAAAAAACAAAACAAACAAACTGTGATATCTATATCTATGGGTGTGGGGGGGAACTTCTTTAGAGATGTTGAGGAGCTGATTCTAGAAAAGAAGAAATGTTTCCTCTGTTAGATCTGCACTGAAAGCTGCACTTTGCACTGTAGTTGTTCTCATGCACATTAAAGCTGTTTCAGATGCATTCATGTTATGTCCGGAGTGATATTTCAGCAGAAATCTTTTAATATTCATGTGTAGAGGTTATAAAGCGCAGGGCAGAAGCAAATTTAAACTATTTAAAATAAGCTCTATTAGGGGAGAATTTGGATTATGATAGATGGCATTTCATATGATCTATATTGCTTCTTCCATACATTTTTTTTGTCTCTCTTTCAAATGTGATTTTGTTTTTCTACTACAAAAAATTTACATCATTTAATTCTATTTCATGTGAGCTATTTAGTGGTGTGAAGTCGCATGAGTTTTTCTAAACTTTTAAAGTTGTAATTTACTTGCATATATGAGATCCTACACATGTATTTGTTTATAACAGTCTAATATTTGAGTGTATTGTACATCCTTGTAAAACATGAAACAAAATGATATTTCATGGGCATACATAGTTCATTATGAGCAACAATGAAGATCAGCTTCACTTCAGTAAATCAAACAGTACAGCTATAAATAAACATTTTAAATTATAAATTACTCAGAATGGTCTTCTCTAGTCAAGCAGGTAGAAACAAATGATGGTCTGTAGCAACATATTAGCAGTTGCAACACAGTTTGGTTGCCGTTCTTGTACTAAAGGTTAGATTTACACCCCTAATCAGAAGAAACTGGGATGATATGGAAAATGTGGATGAGAAAAAAATGGACTTTTAAATGTTTGTAGACCTTTTTTCTTGCAGCTGGTATTAATCCAAAATATTTCATGTTTTTTTTTTCGTATCAACTTCATCTAACTTCAGTTACCAAGCAGTGAAGTTTTTCAGTTGTTATTGTGTCTGATTATTGTGTCAGATATTGAGGTGTGCAATAGTGTGAGGTCATCATTGCATTTTTTCTTCCAAAATTCTCAGCATATTCTCTAGTCAGGTCAGGTCAGGTGTGCAAACAGGCCAGTCCACTACTTGAACTTTTTGCGTCCTTGGCATGCAGAATGGGGTTTTCCTTGGACATCCCTGGAAAAGATGTGGTCTTGAAGGCAGCATATGTTACTCTAATTATACATTACATTATACATTATACTTTTGTGCATCACAGAAGTGTAAATGACCGTTACCAAGAGCACTGTTATACCCCACACCATCACACTGCCTGACTTTTAGACAAATTGCTGGTAGTCATCTCAATGTCTTTTTTTTTTTATTATTTCTTATTTTTGCCTTAAGTTCAGAGCACACTGTGCTCATTTCTTTCACCTTACCAGTACATGTCTCATTGTGTGATAGCCCACTTATCTGATGCTTCTGAGCCTGGAGACATTAAAGCCACCTCCAGATAAAGTTAACATAAGGTTATACATTGCACAGAAAAATCTGAAGTGGCGTTTGTCAAGTATTGTAAGTTTGACAAAGGTTCCCTTTCACATAGGGTTGTAACAGCTGATGATGAAAGGCAGTTCTTGATGCAGTGGCATCTGAGGGACTACAGGTCACCAGCTTTGGCTTGTATCCTTCCCTTTATGCACTGAAATCTCTTCAGATTCCTTGCATCATTTAATTATATTATGCCACGGATAATATTAGTTAATGGGTACCATTTTTGTTACCAAATCATTATTACAATCACCTGTTAAAACAAAATTAAGATAACATTATCTTATTTTAGTACTAAATAAATATATATATTAGTACTAAATTGTGCCGGCACCAACTTTTTTTTTTTTTTTTGGAATGTGTTGCAGGCCTGATATGCAAAAATAAAATATATATATATATATATATATATATATATCGACAAATAAAATTAAGTTGATGGTGTTGGGGGCGGGGGGGGGGGGGGGGGGGGGGGGGGGGGCGGACAAAAATCTTGGGTTCATACTATCTGCAAAGAAATCAAAGCCAAAGTTTCCTTTTCTTAATTTGTATTGTCCATATCATGGTAACTTTTTTTGAGTTGGGGCCATAGATAATAAGAGAAAGTAAAAGAAAATGAAACGCTATTTTCATATGGATTCAATGTGAATGTAACATGTTTTGAAGGAATAATGCTTAATGAGATTTTTCTGCATAAAATACCTCTTCTGTTCAGATTTACAGTATTAACCCAAACTACAGGTGCATATTTTTGTAATTTACCCCCTCATGATTAAATAATATTCTCAGTAGATTTACATACAAATACATACTAATATATTATGATCCTTAGAGTGCCAAGGAAACTGTTAAATCTGTGTTATGCACTACTGAATATATACATTTCATGCATTAAGTGTAAGAAAACATATTACACAGATGCATTGTGTCTTGTGCAAACACTTTAAGGTAGTTTGATATTTTACTGAAATTACAATTATTCCCATTCTGTAATGTTGCATGCTGTAAACTCCACATGTAACAGCATTGCTGCATCATGATGTTCCACCTTTTCAACAAAGCACATATAACTGAGAGCTACCACCTGTTCAGCTTTCGCTCTTAGTTTTCGCTCTCATGGTTTTGGTACAGTTTGTCAATCTGTTAACATTATGTTAATTATGGATCTTGTAAATATGAACTCACCAGTGTGTAAATAGACAATTTTTTGTATTAATAGCAGTACATGTAAAAACTATGGTTGTTTTGTTGTTGTGTAGATTAATCTGCAGAATATATGTGACAGCTGCTTTGCCACCTGCTTCATTCACACTGAGAATGTGAGCTTTTGCATAACGTTATGCTTATATAAAAATAAAGTACATGGTGTCATAGACATTAAGCATCAATATCCTGTATATGTCCTTAAGCAATCAGTCCTTTTCATGATGTTAATGAGAAATGGAAGTGTATTCTTAATGAAATAAAATTAATTGGATTTGATAAACACCATACTGGTTTCTACTGTAATGCTTTTGTCTTTGAAAAGTCCACTCTGAAGTAGGATTGTAATATTAATTGTGTGTGTATCAGAGTACTATCCATCCATCCGTTTATCCATTCTCTGTACCCGCTTAATCCTATGCAGGGTCACGGGAATCTGCTGAAGGCTCCCAGCTCTCTTCAGGTGAATAGGCAGGGGTACACCCTCGACTGGTCACCAGTCCATCACAGGGCCACATGTAGACAAACAACCACTCACGCTCACAATCACTCCTACGGGCAATTTAGAACCACCAGTTAACTTAACATGCATGTCTTATGGACTGTGGGAGGAAGCTGGAGTACCTGGAGGAAACCCACGCAAGCACAGGGAGAACATGCAAACTCCACACAGAAAGACCCCTGCTGAGGTTTGAACCAGGAACCTTTTTACTGTGATGTAACAGTGCTGACCACCAAGACACCGTGCTGCCCATCAGAGTACTAAATAAATGTAAATATTTGTATAGCTCCAGTGTGTGTTAGGTTTTCTTCCTTCAGTGTATCATATTGTTTAGACACATAAAAGCTCTGCAAAATTACAAAATCCAGAGCAATGGGAGATTTTCTCTCCTCTAGACAGGACATACGTTTTCAGTCAGACCCTTTGTCCATGCTTTTCGTCATTTTTTTAAAAAACATCATCCTGAAATACATTTGCCTTATGGCTTTCTAGTAGCTACTTTCAGATGGTTTAAACATTTTGTTTGTTTTGCATTCTGTTATTTTTTGACAAATTGAGGAAGCAGAGCTGGCTGCATCTTTCAGAAGGTGGGCCTTGAAGAGACAGTAACTGGTATTCATAATTTCACACAGAAGATGCAAAGAAATGCTGCAACAGTGTGAAGTTTGAAAAATGATTGAATATTACAATTTAAAAGCAAAGAAGCAAAAGTATGTTAATCTCTTCCATATGTGCCAAATTAACATTGGGAATATGCACAAGACTATTATTGTTGATTCATTAAGAATCTAACTGATGAACAAGCTATAATATTTACACTTATTTTCAATAATTCTGAGAGATTATTTAATGGTTGAAATTAACATTTATAAAGGAAGGTACAACATAAGGAAAATGTTCTTTATTCTTATTTTTTTTTTTTTGGCATAAAATGATCCATAATGGGATACTGTAACTCAATAAAAAAAATAGACCCGTAAATAATGTCTTTACAAAGACAATGTAAAAGCTAATCTGCATGGTTGTAGGGATAAACCAACAAAGTAAACAAGGTCAAAAAGTATGAAAATTTGTGTTTTGGTTGATCACTTGTTGACACAATGCTTCTTGGCTATGACTCTTAGACCGTTGGAAACCCTGCCTATTGTATGTGGATTGCACCCATGAAACCCATCATGTGACAGGGCAGGTTCAAGCTGGTATTCAACAAAACTAAATTGAGGCATTATTTGGAGTGATCCCCAGTACCATCTGCAAACTGAGGGCCAAGTTCCTCATAACGGGGGGTATGAGAGGCAGGCCATGAAGTGGGTGTTCGTAAGAAGAAGGCACACAAAGAAAACCTCAGTTTCCTCATCCTGTCAGCCAGAACTGTAGGCAGTCTTCTACAAATATGCAGTCAAAATTTGCAGGATGATATTCTTAACAGCTCTCTACCCAGACAATCCAATCAGAATTCCCCTTGTTCTGAAACTGGCTGTTGCTGAAGACAGTTTGTTTTGTGCTTTTGGATAACAGCTCCATCTAGTGCCATTGGTTTGAAAGCACACAATTTATATGTAATTACTAAGATATTCATTCTCTCAATTTTTTTCTAAAAAGGCAGTTTTTATTACCTGATTAAAAAAAAGAATTAGCTCCCTCTACTCCTGGTTTCTCAGCAGTACAAGCAGATGAAGCTGAAAAAGAGAACAAGAACTGGAGTATGCACTATTTAATTTCCATCTCAGTTAAATGAAAACATAAAAACATTCAAATTTATAATGATATACATCATTCATTTGTTTGAATTGGAGTTGAGTGTTTTCAATAAGATTTTGGTCCAAATGAAAACATTTCTCAGGTTCTATCAGTAACATAAAATAGTTGCTAATCGGAGTTTGAATCATGATAATGGTGGTGATGATGATGGGAGTTACTGTTGTAGTAAGGCTTAGTGCTTTGGATACCATCAATACTAGCATTTTACTGCAGGGATTAAAGTATGTTATTGGGATTAAAGGGACAGCACTAGGTTTAAATAATATCAATCTGTCAGATTTTAGTTTGTTCATGTTAATGATGGTTCTTCTGCATGGTCGAGGATCTTCTATGGCATTCCACAGGGTTGAGTGTTAGGGCCAGTCCTCTTCATTGATACATTTCATAAATTCTCATTGCGATGCTGATGATTCACAGCTGTATTTATTCATGAAACCAGAGGAACTGAACTGTTCAGGCATGTCTTAAAGACATTAAGACCTGGATGTCCACAAACACTTTGCTTTTAAATTCTGATAAAAGAGAAATTATTGTTTTGATCCCAAAGACCTTTGGAATGGATTAACTCAGTGGTGTGCAAACTGTGGTACACATGCTACTGGTGGTAGGCGAGCAGTCTCTGGTGGTACGTGGGAGAACATCAGGACTTTCCACATTTTTTCCACATTTTCCCTTTTTTTTTTTTAAATGAAAAACATACAATGCATTATAAATAAAATGTTTCAAACAAAATTCAACTCAAAGTTACACCCTTGGAATACATTAAAGGGAAAATCTCTAAATCACTCGCAATCCTGTATAAATCGAGAAATGTATTGACTTCCAAGGCCTTGCACTTGATCTGCCACTTCACTGATTGTTCCCTTTATGTCTTACTGTGTGGAATTGTTGGGATCCACCTTTAAAACCAGCATAAATTAAATTATAAAACTGCTAAAACGAGCTCTACGTATTATCACTAAGGCTGATTATTATGTTCACACGGAAATACTTTAGTATAAAAGGTTATGTGAGGTCAGAAGCAGGTTATATGAGGTTAGCTGCATTTATGACATAAGAGCCTAAATTTCATTTACAGTACTACTGGATCTCAGTGCTGCATTTGACACGGTTGACCATAACATCCATAACTAAAACAACGTGTGGAGTTTCCCAGGGCTCCATCTTGGGGTCTCTACTGTTCAACATCTACATGCTCCCACTTGCTCAAATTATGAAAAACAATAAAATATGTTACCGCAACTATGCTGATGACATACAAATCTACATAACCATCTCACCAGGAGACTACAGTCCGATCCAAACACTGACCAGATGCATTGATCAAATTAGAGATTGGATGTGTCAGAACTTCCTTCAGTTAAATGAAGACAAAACTGAAATAACCGATTTTGGAGCCAAGGAAGAAAGATTAGAAGTCAGCACTCAGCTTCAAAGATCTAAATTAGAAACCAAAAACAAAGCCAGAAATCTGGGCGTAGTCATGGACTCAGACCTGAACTTCAGTTGTCATGTTAAGACAGTCGTTAAATCAGCCTATTATCACTTAAAGAACATATCCATGATTAAAGGACTGATGTCTCTGCAGGATTTAGAAAAAACTTGTCCATGCATTTATCTTCAGTAGACTAGACTACTGTAACGCTGTCCTTACAGGTCTTCCTAAAAAGACCATCGGACAGCTGCAGTTAGTCCAAAACTGTCCAGAAAAGAAGTGTTTTTAAGATGAAACATCTGTAAAGCTCATGTGCAAAGGATACAGGATTTTGTGGCCTTGAAATTGCAAGAGAGCGCTAATTTGCACTCTTAATTTTAATCGGCCTCCCATCGCAGTCCAAAAACATGAATGACTTGTTTGGTGGAGACGCTGAGTTATCTGTAGGACCAAACAGCAATGTGTTTTGTCTCTGTATGACCCTGTGATGGGCTGGCAACCTATAAAAGGTGTATCTTTTTTTTTTTTTTACCTCCTTATTAAACTTTAACATTATTTTACTTAATTTAATTTATTTATTTTATAACACATTAGCAGTCAAATGTCCAACAGAAATACAAACATACTTCACTGGGCAGTCTATGGTTCACACATCAATATACATACAATCCAGTCCATGTACATCATTTCATACATATAATCATAAAATCAAAATGGGTTGAGCCCATATTTGGATAAGAATTAAATAAGCCTGCATTTAAAAAGTATACAGAATGAGGTCAGACAATAGGCTGATAGGATACACATGGAAGTCTCTGTTCACACCTACCCTTTCCCACATGTCACACATGTGTCTCTGGAAGGAAGAAAATTATAGACTGGAAGCCATTTGATCAGGAAACACTCCGTTCTCAGTACTAATTTTGCAGTTATAAATTCCATATTATACACTTCTTACTATCCATTGTGATGTCGTATGTGGTTGATAATATTACTTCACATGCAATTGATCAAATATTCAAACATCCTATTTTCAAGCATTGCTATTAAAACGACATCTGAAACAAGGACTAGCAGAGCTCTGCTGAGACATGATCACTGGCCGTCTATGAGTTGTGGGTTGACTGAATGTGGTTCCCAGCACAATTCTGCTTGGAAGGGCCCTGGAATGATCTGCCGTGGCATTCAGCTGCTTAAATCAAGCCATGCTGAAGGAGCTATAGGTGGACATCTGCAAGGGGGCCTCCCGTTTCAAATATCATTTTAGTAGCGACATCCGAAATAACATCTACACATTACTAATGCTTGGTTAGCATGGCGGCTTAGCTAAGCTCCATCCTCAGACCCTTCCAGGCCAGTCCACTGCCAGTAAAGGTTGTCTGTTAGTACTACCTGAGTTCCAGAAAAGTTGGGATATTTTTTTTTTAATTTGAATAAAATGGAAATTAAAAGACTTTCAAATCACATGAGCCAAGATTTTATTCATAACACAACAAATGTTTAAACTAGAAATTTTACAATTTTATGCACAACATGAGCTCATTTCAAATTTGTTGCCTGCTTTAGGTCTCAAAATAGTTGGTAAAGGGGCATGTTTACCATAGTTTACCATAAAACTTGTGCCAAACCAATCATACGGATCACTGCTGTGACCCTGAACAGGGAACAGCTGAAATGGAAGAAGTAAGTAGTATCCAATTTTACCTGATGTCATACAAAAGACATTTAACCCCTGTTCAGTTGTCATGGATATGAAATCTAAGTCTAGATGCCAAAACCAATTGTACAAGGCTGTAAGTGTGTTTATTTCTTTTAATGTTGGACAGTTTAACATGGTGAGTGAATGGGGATTTATCCATTTTGGATTCAGTACTTAGTGGTCAGTCGAGGAATTGCAATGTTTTGTTACTCCCTGGATGACTTCAACCGGGAGCATGTGTTGCTCTAAATCTTGCACTCTTCATCATTGATGGTACCTTTCTGGATGTGTAAATCAAACAAAACATTGTAAACTGTTTAATTTTACTAAAAGAAAAACATGAGAAATGTTTCATTTGGACGCAAATCTTATTGGTATTATTAAATCAAATTTTGTTTCAGATTAGTTACCTTTCCAGCCTTTTGCTGCCTGTGTTCCAACTTTTTAAGTCAAAATGAGGTAAGATTTTCCATGAACAGGTGAAATGTCTCAGTTTCAACATCTGATATGTTCTTTATCTTCTACTGGGAATAAAATGCAGATTAAGGAGATTTGCAAGTCCTTGAATTCCATTTTTATTTACATTTTACACAGTGCCTCAACTTTTTTGGAATTGGGGTTGTAAATATTCTGTACTTGCTATTTTGATTCTGAGTTTGAGATGCAAAAAAACTAAAACTCAGAGACTCACAATCTATGCACAAACACAATTTTAAAACTTCACACTCCAAAAAAAAAAAGAAAAGAAAAAAAATCTCAGTAGAACTGTACTAAGAATTGGAGATTTACTCCACTGCACTTGCTTAATATTGCTCTTCCACCAGTTCCCTGTGTTGCTGTAGGGCTGATGGCCGTAGGGCAAAACGTCCTGTGGCAGATTTCCTTTCCACACTGAAGATGCTGGTTACGGGACATTGCAATGTGATGCAGGGGATGGGAGGTTTTGTTCGTTGTAGACGTCAGTTTAACTAACATCTTCTGGTCCTCTACTTCCTTGATGGCTCTCATAACTGGTTTATTTAGTCCTTTCCAATCCCTGTATGTACTGCACCCTGCCCAGCAGGTGACAGCATAGAGCACTGCTGTGGCCACCACAGTGCCATAGAGCAGTGCCCTACACACATCAGAAGACCCCAGCCTCCCCAGCAGGACTTTGGCCATTTGGACCAGTCCAGTTTAATGTTTAGGTCAGCACCCACAACTTAAATGAGTGAATGAACACCCAGATACTGAATAAATAAAGGAAAAATAGTAAAAACCTGAGAGCCTCAAAATATGTTTAGTTACATGAAAATCATGTCTGTGACAACAAGAAACATTTTAACCATATATTATTACCATTAACTATTTAACACAGAAAATATTTCAGAAATATGTGTGTCATCATCTTACATCTGTACAGATCACTACAGTTACAGGTTTGTGGTTTCCTGTGATTTCCTGAAACTGGAACTGCATTTTTGACTGGTATTTTTTTTTTGTCCTCTATTTATAGTTTTAATATTCCCCCTCTTTTTGCCTCTAGAAAGCTTTTATCCCCGGCCAGTTTGATTTTTTTTTTTAATCTGAGTTAATTTTGAAAAGAAAGAAACATTATCCAAAGGTTTCTGCTTTCAGCCAACATGTTTGCCAAAATTAGCCTGAATTTGCCAAAACTCTTTCAAAAAGAGTAATTACTCAGTTCCCTGATAAGGCTTTTAGTCTGTGATTGAAAAGGCCTTGGCACATTGTCACATTCAGTTACACTGTACTATTAGGCAGAAAGCTGCGTCTTCTTCACTGAATATTCCAAGCTGTGACGGCTACTCAAAACTGCATGGAAAAACATTGCAGTAAAGACATGCGGTTAGAAAAATCAAGTGCCACATTTGCGAGACAAGCACAGTGAGGTTACAAAGAAGCTGCAAGTGGACAAAAGCAAGAAAAACATGAACAGAAAAAAAGGAAGCTGGCAAAAGACATGTCAATGACCAGAATGAAATGACAAGGGAGCACCAGGACTCTCAAGTTAAGCAGAGACAAGAGAGGAGCGAGGAGACAGGAAGAGGTGAAGCTGAACATAACTTTCAGACATAATGATGATTATTAAATTCTTCATCTGTGGTTTCTGTGTCTTCTCATTACAGCAGCTTCTTTGGTCAGAATGGCTTCAAAAGCCATGCTCTTTAGAAGTAGCAACAGTTATACACATCTCTTAGATATGCAAAAGCTCGCCCAAGGACAGTTTACATGGAAACCAACTACAAAATGCAAGAAAGAATCATATTTATATCCTAAGATGAAGTAGGACAGCTGGGCTGATCTCCCTCTGTGTCACAGTGAAAAGAGACCCCCAACTGCAAACAGCCAAAGGCAAAACAGATCTAAACAGAGCCAGAAACTTTCCAAAAACTTTTAATTAGTAACTAAAATTGCTTAAATTGGCTAAAATGTGTGCCATACATTTGTATTTTTATGAGCCGTATTATCATGTAAGAAGTATTTTAACAGGATTTAGTTGAAAGTCACTGCAAAATGATATCACACATGGCTTTTTATACAGTAACACATTTTGGTGCTGACATTTTCTGCCTACTTTCAGAGCCACTATATTTCTGCTACGATCTGTCCGATTTTCAGCTTTTTCACAGAAGTCCGCTGCATCTCACTGCAACTTATGAAATGAGAGCTTTATCAACTCTTATCAAATTCAAAATGTGTCCCACACACTTATTACTTGATTTACAGTACTAATAGTTAAAAACGAATTCATTTCTTTCTATCCTTGCTCTAACTCCAAATTTACGTTTTCCCCCATATTGTCTTTATGATCTTCTTTAAAAAAAAAAAAAAAACCTTCCTTCCATTCCCTTTTCTACTGCAAACTTATTTTTTTTTAAAGAGTCTATTGTTTTTTAAAATCACGCCTCTCCCAACGACATGAATTAAACCTTTGGCATCCTATTTACTCTTGTTGACAGGACCAGGACGTCACTCAGATTGGATTTTACAGAGGGGCTCTAGTCTAAAGTTGGACAATACAGAAGCAAGACTAAATTGCTAAGAGCAGAGCTTCAAGGGTCTTTCAACCTTAAGCTATATGACGAGAGTTTGTTGATGTGAATTTTTTTTTTTTGCTCTTATGAGCTGTGTGATCTTGCATCTAGACTACTTCATCTTCAAAGTGCTTTTGGTTGATGCTTAAATAAATATTTTGTTAGTGGTGAACCTTTCAAGTCTCTGCTCAGCCACAGATAAGATCTTTACTCTCTGCTAGCTGGGTTAATTTTCCTCTCTCTCTTCTTATGAAGGCATATCCAAAACATATGCTTCACGATTACCAGCCTATAAAGGAACTGAGCTGTTTCACTTGTTCATTTCTTCATGTACAGTTTAAGATCATTGATTGATTTAATTATATAAAGTGTGCATTTGTTTTTCCTATGCAGATCATTTCTTTGCCTTACTGATATCTAATTTCAGTGTTTGAAATAGATTTTTTTTTTTTTTGTCACTGCTGTTGTCCCTGTTTCCAGGCGGTGGGAGCTGTGGAAGGTGTGGTCTGACTGCTGCATCTATTGAGCACTTTAATATCAAACTGTAGCCAAACCTGCTCAGAAACCAGAGCCAAGGAGAAATAGTCTTTCTTTCCTTTCTTTCTTTTTTGTCAAACTCCATTCCAAATTTTGAGAAACTTTACATATTCAGGAAATATATGTTTCTAGATTTTCTTTGCTCCACCTGTGACGCGATTGATTACCGGTGGATGGAAGCAGAGCTGCGGTCCTCCGAGCTGCGCAACAGGAAGAAAACTCCGATTGAAGTTTTTGGAGAAAAGGGGATCGACTGTTGGTTTGGTGACAGACAGGCTCGAGGGCTTCTTCCTTGACATCATGCGCTTCTCGCCTTGCGCGCGTGCTGCTGTGTAGGATCCTCACACTATGAGACGCCATGGCATGGTGTGACCGCGGGGTTCAGACTTTGCTGGCTATCGCGGGGGCCTTCGCCGCCTGTAGCCTCATGACCATCGCCATCGGCACCGACTACTGGCTTTACTCGCGGGCGCACATCTGCAACACCACCAACGTGACCACCGACGAAACCCAGAGCAAGAAAGTGAAAGGGGACCTGACGCACTCCGGCTTGTGGAGAATCTGCTGTATTGAAGGTAAACGGAAGGTCTCGCGTGTCAGTGTCCACATAAAAAGTTTTTACTCTTTGAAAAGATGCTTATATCAAGCAGGACTCCGTGTTTTTCGGTGCTTCTATGTTCTCTCGGATGCTTTAAGGATGGGGAGCTGACGATGCGCGCAGTGAAACCGAAAGAATCGACCTCGCATCTTGTAAAATGTAAATCTGGCAACTCAGGGGGTAAAGTTTTCCATTGTATCCTAAAATAAAGCATATGCAGGAAATGTATGGGAGGTTTTGTGGTGACGAACCGAAAATGCGCTTCATTCGACAGGAATGAAATGAGGAAACAGTTTTATGAGTTAAAATCTCGTTTTAAGGAATAGCTAAGAAAAAAAACAGGTCAGAAAATGACACAAAGCCTAAGAAAAACCTGCTACATGAGGAACAATATATGAAAAATCATTATCTAAGCCATGTTTCTAGTTATCAGTTCTATTTATGCTGCAGTGGTTTGGGTCGTGATTAGTCCTAAGTTTCACACTGAAACGATCAGCTTGCTTGGAAACTCCACGGAGTTGAGGCATGGAGCTGATTTGTTTCCCCGTTTCCCCAGCTGCTCCTCCAGCTTGCCTGTGATCTCGAACAAACACGCCTGATCAGTTTGGGGCTGGGTATCCTGCTATTGGACCACAGATCGATATTACATGGATGCGTTTGCGCAAAGACGCTGCGCGCAACAGCTTCACCATGAGCAACTCGGTTAAATCCGTCAGTTGATTCGTGGCAGTAGAGACCAGGACCTCCTGACCCGGACACTCTCCTACAACGCTGTCCGCTGTCCATGGTGCTGAAATCCTCACTGATCATTTTTTGTTCTATTTAACTGACAACCAGTCAAGATAGCTGTGAAAATCTGCAGATAACTTTGCTTTTTAGGGTAGATCATTGCGGATCCTGACCCGCTTTGAGCAGTTGTTCAGATATGTTTTACAGCCATTTCTGTTCCAATGTCTTGTGAAAAATAGACAAATTGATGTTATCTTTGATTTTTGATTTTGTACATCAAAGGAACATTAATTATATTACTGAGTAAAGAGTAAGGAGGAAAAAATGCATTTTAATACTTGTCTTGTAAGATAATACTTGTGCCTGGAATATTTGCTTGCTTAATTCTAAGACTGTATATCATTTAGGAGGCTTCATCACCAGAGATGTGTGCTCAAATGAAGAGGCAACACTTATCCAGATGTCAGTCTCTTAAGCAGATAAATACAGTCATTAGACAACTCACACTCTAGGCTTGAAGTCTAAATGAGTACTACTCATCCTGACATGGAAACTACATTGCATTTATGAATTTCTTTTAAAGTTCATCCAAAGACCCATTTTCTCAACACTTTCCTTTGTAACAGTCTAAAGCAAAGCTGAAATGGTTTACAGAGTGTTCTTAACCTTTGTGTCGTGTTCGTTTCTCCCCCCTTACTTTAGTGCTCCCGGTCAAATTTGACCAGCCTGTTTTAACTGCTCCTACATTAACAAAAAAAACCACTGATTAACACCAAATTTTATTTAACTCCTTTTTAAGCTGTAAACAATGTCTCAGACCACTGGTTTATATGAATAACTGCAGTGAATATACATAAAATAGACACAGAAATAGTAAACTGTATTCCAAAATTATCATTTATTGTAAAAAAAAAGTAACAAAAATCAAAACAGTGACCAAATTCACACATCAACATGAGCCTATCATTTGTATGTGTGTGTGTATGTGTGGGTGTGTGTGTGTGTGTGTGTGGGGGGGGGGGGCTGTGTCTTCACATGTGTCTTCACACACAGGAGTGGCATCCCAACAATATTTTCTACTCTTGGTCTTCCTCCTCTTTCCTGGGTGGATGAATACTAGAGCAAATTGCCATCCTTGGACTGGAATATCATGGGACAACTCCCACCGCTACACCGGGCTGTGGGCTTGAACGTGAATGTTCAGCACTGCACAGCTCCCACCACTACTACTACTGAACATTCACGCTCAGCACCGGACAGCTCCCAAAGCCCGGAGTAGTGGTGGGAGCTGTCCAGTGCTGAACATTCACACTCAGCACCGGACAGCTCCCAAAGCCTGGAGTAGTGGTGGGAGCTGTCCGGTGCTGAACGTTAATGTTCAGCACCGAACAGCTCCCACCACTTCTCCGGACTTTGGGAGATTCACATTCAGCACTGGACAGCTCCCACCACTTCAGCTCCCACAGCCCGGAGTAGTGGTGGGAGCTGTTCAGTGCTGAACATTCACATTCAGCACCGGACAGCTCCCACCACTTCTCCGGGCTGTGGAACAATTATATATGTTCAAATGGCTAGTGTGGAGGATATCATAAGGCCCTGAGACAATCAAATGTAAAACACAATATTTATGATTGATGGAAGTAGGAAATCGGTCAGATTTGACCCGAACACGACAGAAAGGTTAAACACTAATAACATTTCCCACCCTGCTTACATTGTTGGAGAGCAGAAAGGGAATAAACAAGAATACTCTATCCTTTTTGTCTTTCTAAAAAACTTTTCTGCAAACCTTTAGATGTGTTTCCAACCTTGGCTTAGACTAAATATGTAAACTTTTAAAATTGTGATTGCTTCATTAACAAAACCCCACTTGCATACACCCTTCACCTTGTATTGCATCTACTTCTCCTAAAAATTAAATCCACTCTTCTCCTAAAAATTAAATCCACCCTTTTTACATTCTGACAACACCGTCCCATTGTGGCTAATTTGTTTGTTTAGGCAATTAGGCACAGCCTCTGGGCTATATGGCCCACAGGTTTTATATTAGATAAATTGAGCAGCATAAATAATGTCTCGAGGGATTCTGGGTAACCTTGCAGAAGAAATTAGGTTTGTCTATGTGCCAAACATACAGCAGTATGAATGCCATGTATTGTATTACATCCTGGAGGTTCCTTGGTGAACACCAGCATAGAATTAACTTTTTAAAGAAACAAAAGGAAATTGTGCTTTACAGTTGGTTAATTCAATTCAGTTCAATTCAGTTTTATTTGTATAGCATCTGTTACAATGTTAATTGTCTCTAGGTGCTTTACAGAGACCCAGAGCATTTTTTTTACATACCAGACTAACTCTGAAAATTATTAAGTCTTTCAAGCAAACATTAAGACTTTTTTTTTTCTGAGTGAATAATGCAATTCTCTGAATAATAAAAGGTGCCATTCTTTTTTTCTCTTTCTTTTTCTTATTATCATCATTATTGCTTTGTGTGTGTTTATGTGTGCATGTGTTACATGTTTCTACGAAGCTACGAAGGCATGTGTTAGCCTGGTGAATGCATTAGTAAGATGTCAAAGGCACCCTCTGAGAAACAGAGCAAGAAATGGGATTCTGGGTTGCTGGGAGGATGTTGCTATGGAGAAGCTATGCTGAGTAATAAAAGATGAGCTCCGGTCTCTCAGACAAGCTCTGGGGAGATACCTTGTGAGCTCACTGTCTTTTTGCTCTGTCACTCCTACCATCATCCCCCCAATTATTTTCCCACTAGCCTTTTGTGCATATCTTGATTCCTTCATGTTATCTTTTAATCTACAGTCACCTTTTTTTCACTGAAAATTGGATGACTCAATCAAGAAAATCTGAGACGTGTTCAAGGAGGAAAGCATTCAAGAGCACAGGAGAAGAGTGGGTTATTGAGACATAATAGCAAGAGTTCTTTAAGAAAGACAGATTTTGTGCTGAATGAAACTAAGGGGGAAATTAAAAAGTGGAGCCAATAAACTGAGGTTGTTTTATCTCGTAATCCCTGCTTTTCATGAATGTCTTTTCATCCTGTCTCAGATATTTTACAAACATCACACATTTCACAGAAGTGAATTAGAAGTGTGTGCTGGTGGCTGCAACCCAAAAACTACTCACTGTAATCATGAATGTGCCCTGTTCATATCTGTTTCGGCATGTGTAATGGTGTACATTAATATGATGCATGTATGTCTTACCACATGAAGCATGTCTTTACCAACCTGCAAATCATCCAAGTTACATGTTTTCTGAAAAGTATCATGTAGTCACAGGATGTATGAAGTTATTCAGGCTCAAATGGAACAGCCAGTGATTACAGCTAATCAGGCAATGTTCAAATTGATTTACATTTATTTAGCTGCAACTGAACTCAGAACTGGCCACACTCACAAAATAAGAATATCCCAGATTCCCTGGTCATGTATCAGTGGGAGTGCTGTTTCTGATCATTGCAACAGTACTTATTACTTAGCAGTGTGCAACATATTCATTAAGCTACACTGAACAAAAATATAAATGCAGCACTTTTGTTTTTCCCCCCATTTTTCATGAGCTGAACCTAAAGAGTGTTGCTGTAGTGTTACTGCTTTAATTAAGTTTTCTTACTTGGTTTTATGATATTATTATCTGTTGTTTGTGTAAAGCACTTTATAACATAACATTTTTACTGTTGGTTTCAGTGTTTAGTTTCATTTAAGCAGTACACTTTCTACATGTAGTTAATCACAAAAACTAGTTGGTCAGAGTTAAAAATAACCCACTTCACAACCTGACTGGTTTGTCAACTCCTGCTTTGAAATCCACATTTGGAAGTTGCAGTCTTGGTGTTATTTAGATCTAGAGGTGGCCATTTTTGGACAACAGGCATAGATTTAGAGAGAGAGATTTGATACCAGACATAAACAATGTTCAATTGGGATGGAATGAGGCTTCCCTGATTCAAGTGATAGAATGTCTTCCAATTGCAAAGTTGTTGGTTTGATACCCAGACCCTGTAGTATATTTATTGTATATTCTGCAGAGGGTCTAATTTTAAGTATAAAACATCAGATTAATTAAAATAAACTAACACAGGAAGTCAGAAGTACTGTTACAGCCAAAATGATAATGCTTTGCAAGTTTGGTATCTTAAAATGGCAAATAATCAGCCTCCATCATCAATATTCCAGTATTGAATATGAAGGTTGAATTAGTCAGTCATTAGCAAATAATGCAGGTCTTTCAATATTTTAGAATTTGATTTTCATTTTGTTATAGGATGGCAAAGACTTTGAAAGCAGTATTTGTGTATACAGGGAGTCTATACAATGTACCTTTGAAAACAACATATACTGAACAAAAATATACATTCACCGGCCACTTTATTAGATACACCTGTCCAACTGCTCGTTAATACAAATTTCTAATCAGCCAATCACATAGCAGCAACTCATTGCATTTAGGCACGTAGACATGGTCAAGATGATCTGCTGGAGTTCAAACCAGCATCAGAATGGGAAAAAGGGATGATTTAAGTGACTTTGAACGTGGCATGGTTGTTGGTGCCAGACGGGCTGGACTGAGTATTTCAGAAACTGCTGATACTGGGATTTTCACACACAACCATTTCTAGTGTTTACAGAGAATGGTCTGATAAAGAGAAAATATCCAGTGGGCAGCAGTTCTGCAGCAGTTTGTCGGTACAAATGCCTTGTTGATGCCAGAGGTCAGAGGAGAATGGCCAGACTGGCCATTCTCGAACCTTGAGGTGGATGGGCTACAGCAGCAGAAGACCACACCAGGTGCCACTCCTGTAGAAGAACAGGAAACTGAGGCTACAATTAAACACAGGCTCACCAAAATTGGACAATAGAAGATTGGAAAAACGTTGCCTAGTCTGATGAATCTCGATTTCTGCTGCGACATATAGATGGTAGGATCAGAACTTGGCGTCAACAACATGAAAACATTGGTTCCAACCTGCCTTGTATCAACGGTTCAGGCTGGTGGTGGTGGTGTCATGGCGTGGAGCAGTGATTCCCAAAGTGTGGGCCGCGCCCCCCTTGTGGGCTGTCGTGGTACTGCAGGTGGACCGTGAGAGGTCATTAAAATTAAACAAATGTGTTTTGAATTCTCAATGCTTTTTTAATTATGTTTTTAATTACTGAAAAATATTCATGATATGATTCAAAAAAACATTAAGAAATAATAAAACAAACCAGTTAAGTGTTATTCTGCTGTCATCTTAACTTAATATGACAAGTTGTGACCGATCTTCTGATGGCTACTTTCCAGCAGGATAACGCGCCATGTCATTAAGCATGAATCATGTCAGACTGGTTTCTTGAACATGACAATGAATTCACTGGACTCACTGGACTCAATTCACTGGAAGATTGGAGTCACTGGTGACTCCAATCTTCTGGAGTCACCAGATCTTAATCCAATAAAGCACCTTTGTGATGTGGTGGAACGGGAGATTCGCATCATGGATGTGCAGCTGACAAATCTGCAGCAACTGTGTGATGCTATCATGTCAATATGGACCAAAGTCTCTAAGGAATGTTTCCAGTACCTTGTTGAATCTATGCCACAAAGGATTAAGGCAGTTCTGAAGGCAAAAGGGGTCCAACCTGGTCCTAGCAAGGTGTACCTAATAAAGTGGCTGGTGAGTGTATATGCAGCACTTTTGTTTTTGCCTCCATTTTTCATGAGCTGAACTCAAAGATCTAAGACTTTTTCAGTGTACACAAAAGGCCTATTTTTCTCAAATATTGTCCACAAATCTGTCTAAATCTGTGTTAGTGGGCACTTCTCCTCTCCTGAGATAATCCGTCACCTCACAGGTGTGGCATATGAAGATGCTGATTAGACAGCATGATTTTTACACACTCCTCCATGAGTCACCACCTTACCGTGGTGGAGGGGTTTGCGTGTCCCAGTGATCCTAGGAGCTATGTTGTCGGGGGCTTTATGCCCCTGGAAGGGTCTCCCATGGCAAACAGGTCTCTAGGTGAGGGACCAGACAAAGTGTGGCTCATAAAGACCTTTATGAAGAATAAGAACCGTGGACCAAGGTTTCCCTTGCCCGGACGCGGCCCCCCTCTGGAGCCAGGCCTGGAGGTGGGGCTCGGAGGTGAGCACCTGGTGGCTGGGCCTTTGCCCATGGAGCCTGGCCGGGCTCAGCCCAAAAGGGAAACATGGGCCCCCACTCCCGTGGACTCACCACCTGCAGGAGGGGCCATAGAGGTTGGGTGCATAGTGAGCTGGGCGGTGGCCGGATGCGGGGGACCCTGGCGGTCCGATCCTCGGCTGCAGAAGCTAGCTCTAGGGACGTGGAATGTCACCTCTCTGGCGGGGAAGGAGCCTGAGCTAGTGTGTGAGGTCGAGCGGTTCCAGCTAGATATAGTTGGACTCACCTCGATGCACGGTTTGGGCTCTGGAACCAGTATCCTCGAGAGGGGTTGGACGCTTTTCCACTCTGGAAGTTGCTCCGGGTGAGAGGCGCCGAGCTGGTGTGGGCATACTTATCGCCCCCCGACTTGGTGCCTGTACATTGGGGTTTACCCCGGTGGACGAATGGGTAGCCTCTCTCCGCCTTTGGGTGGGGGGACGGGTCCTGACTGTTGTTTGTGCTTACGCACCAAATAGCAGTTCAGAGTACCCACCCTTTTTGGAGTCCTTGGATGGAGTATTGGAGAATGTTCCATCTGGGGACTCCCTCGTTCTGCTGGGGGACTTCAATGCTCACGTGGGCAATGACAGTGAGACCTGGAGGGGTGTGGTTGGGAGGCAGGGCCCCCCCTGATCTGAACCAGAGTGGTGTTTCGTTGTTGGACTTCTCTGCTCGTCATGGACTGTCCATAACGAACTCCATGTTCAAGCATAAGAGTGTCCACATGTGCACTTGGCACCGGGACACTCTAGGCCGCAGTTCGATGATCGACTTCATAATCGTATCATCGGACTTGTGGCCGCATGTCTTGGACACTCGGGTGAAGAGAGGTTCGGAGCTGTCAACTGATCACCACCTGGTGGTGGGTTGGCTCAGATGGTGGGGGAGGATGCCGGTCAGACCTGGCAGGCCCAAACGTGTTGTGAGGGTCTTCTGGGAACGTCTGGCAGAGTCTCCTGTCAGAAAGAGCTTTAACTCACACCTCAGGCAGAACTTCGACCATGTTCCGAGTGAGGCCGGGGACATTGAGTCCGAGTGGGCTATGTTCCGGGCCTCTATTGTTGAGGCGGCCGACCGGAGCTGTGGCCGTAAGGTCGTCGGTGCCTGTCGCGGTGGCAATCCCAGAACTCGTTGGTGGACACCAGCAGTGAGGGATGCTGTCAAGCTGAAGAAGGAAGTCCTATCAGGCCTTTTTGGCATGTGGGACTCTGGAGGCAGCTGACGGGTACCGGCGGGCTAAGCGGAACGCGGCTTCGGCGGTTGCTGAGGCAAAAACTCGGACGTGGGAGGAGTTTGGAGAGGCCATGGAGAACGACTTCCGAATGGCTTCGAAGAGATTCTGGTCCACCATCTGGCGTCTCAGGAGGGGGAAGCAGTGCTCCATCAACACTGTATACAGTGGGGATGGGGAGCTGTTGACCTCGACTCGGGACGTTGTGGATCGGTGGAGGGAATACTTCGAAGACCTCTTTAATCCCACCGACATGTCTTCCAATGAGGAAGCAGCTCTACACCCTCTTCAGGGTCTTGGAGGGGGCAAGGGAGTTCGCCCAACCAGTCTACATGTGTTTTGTGGACTTGGAGAAGGCGTTCGACCGTGTTCCCCAGGGATTCCTGTGGGGGGTGCTTCGGGGGTATGGGGTGCCGGACTCCCTTGTACGGGCTGTCCGGTCCCTGTATGACCGGTGCCAGAGTTTGGTCCGCATTGCCGGCAGTAAGTCGGATTCGTTTCCGGTGAGGGTTGGACTCCGCCAAGGCTGCCCTTTGTCACCGATTCTGTTCATTACTTTTATAGACAGAATTTCTAGGCGCAGTCGAGGTGTTGAGGGGATCCGGTTCGGTGGCCTCAGGATTGGGTCTCTGCTATTTGCAGATGATGTGGTTCTGTTGGCTTCATCAAGCCGTGATCTACAGCTCTCGCTGGAGCGATTCACAGCCGGTTGTGAAGCGGCTTGGATGAGAATCAGCACCTCCAAATCCGAGACCATGGTCCTCAGCCGGAAAAGGGTGGAGTGCCCTCTCCGGGTTGGGGATGAGGTCCTTCCCCAAGTGGAGGAGTTTAAGTATCTTGGGATCTTGTTTACGAGTGAGGGAAGGATGGAGCGGGAGATCGACAGACGGATCGGTGCGGCATCTGCAGTGATGCGGGTGCTGCGCCGGTCTGTTGTGGTGAAGAGGGAGCTGAGTCGGAAGGCGAAGCTCTCGATTTACTGGTCGATCTACGTTCCTACCCTCACCTATGGTCATGAGCTTTGGGTAGTGACCGAAAGAACAAGATCGAGGATACAAGCGGCTGAAATGAGCTTCCTTCGCAGGGTGGCCGGGCTCTCCCTTAGAGATAGGGTGAGAAGCTCAGTCATCCGGGAGGGGCTCAGAGTAGAACCGCTGCTCCTCCGCATCGAGAGGAGCCAGATGAGGTGGCTCGGGCATCTGGTTAGGATGCCTCCTGGACGCCTCCCTGGTGAAGTGTTCCGGGCACGTCCCACTGGGAGGAGACCCCGGGGAAGACCCAGGACACGCTGGAGGGACTATGTCTCTCGGCTGGCCTGGGAACACCTCAGGATCCCCCCAGAGGAGCTGGAAGAAGTGGCCGGGGAGAGGGGGGTCTGGGCTTCCTTACTCCGGCTGATGCCCCCGTGACCCGACCTCGGATAAGCGGAAGAAGACGGTACGGTACGGTACGGATTATTACACAGGTGTGCCTTAGACTGGTCACAATGAAAAACAACTCTAAAATGTGCACATACATGTTTAGGAATTCTATGACTTATTTGGACATGAGACATTTCTTGTATTGACAATTGGGCTGCAAAGCCCATATGATCATTGAAAGACCATTATATTTTCAGCATATACATTATGAACGTAAATGAAAGCTTCATCAGTTTAAACCGATGAATGGTGACACCGTCTGAATGGAAGGTGAAAAGTCTTCAAGAATGAAGGAAAACCTTGATCCCTTGATTTTTTTTTTTTTTTTTTTAATTGGCTGGTCTGCCTATAAAATTGACCCACATGGGCGCTTAGCTCAGAAAATGAAAAATAATTTACCCCCTTACCCCCCTTGATTCTATCCGTTTTTGCTGTCTTGACACATTTACATGTTCCAGATCATCAAACAAATTTTAATATCAGACAAAGATAACCTGCTTTAATACAAAACAAACAAAATGTTTTTTTAATTTATTAAGGGGAAAAAGTTGACTAACCCAACCTGGATCAATGTGAAAATGTAATAGCCGTGGTAAACCTTCCAAGAAGTGGCCATTCTACCAAGATTACTCTAAAAGCGCATCAACAACTCATCCAGGAAGTCACAAATGAACCCAGAACCCAGAACAGTATCTAAGAGTGCTGGCCTCACTTGCCTGATTGAAGGTCAAAGTTCATGACTCAAAAAGGAAGAGACAAAACAAAAATGGCATCCATAGGAGAATTCCAAGGAGAAAAACACTGCTGACCAAAAAGAACACAAAGGCCCATCTTACATTTGCCAAAAGACATCTTGACAGTCCCCAATATTTAGGGAAATATTCTGTGGACTGATGAGACAAAAATAAATAATTTCAGAAAACAAACATCATACTGACAGCCAAACATGGTGGTGGTAGTATGATGGTTTGGGGCTGCTTTTCTGCTTCAGGATCTAGATGACTTGCTGTACGTGATGTAACCATGAATTGCGCTCTGTACTAGAAAATACTGGTCATTAGTTTGTGACCTTAAGTTTAAGTGCACTCGGGTTCTGCAGCAGAACAATAATCCGGAGCACGCCAACAAGTCTACCTCTGAATGATTAAAAATAAACCCACACAGAATGAAGGAGGTTATGGAGTGGCATAGTTGAAGTCCAAACTTAAATCCAATTTAGATACTGAGGCACGACCTTAAACAGGCTGTTCATGCTCAAAAACCTTTAAATGTGGCTGAATTAAAATAATTCTTCAAAGAGAAGTGGGCCGAAATTCCTCCACAATGATGTGAATGTCAGTTATCGCAAACACTTGATCTCAGCTGATGCGGCAAAGGGTGGCACAACCTGTTACTAGGTTTAGGGAAAATTATTATTTTACATCAGGCCAAGTTGTGTTGGATAGCTTTTTTTCCCTGAAATTTAGAAACTGCTGTCTGTTTTTCACTCAGGTTATACTTGTCTGATATAAGTATTTGTTTGACGGTCTGAAACATGCAAGTGTGGCAATACAGCAAAAACAGAAGAAATCTGGAAGTGGGAAAATAATTTTTCACTCAGGGTTTTCATACTCAGGGTTGCCCAATATCGAAGAAATCGAAGGACATCTTTGTTCAGATGACTGGTGTATGATGATGTCTTCAGCTCCACGACAATAAGCAAACTGCAGTGGGTCTTGGAAGGTGTTTGTTTGCTTATTCAGTTATACCAATAAAAGTCTCTCCAGGACTTTTATGATGTGGGATGTTAGAGCAACAGTCAGTCATGAAGAGGAAACAGATTAAATTTTTTTTTTGCTGGAACAAGGGAGGAGCAGAAAATAACTGAGAAGCACTGCTTTACACCAAGTTGTGTGTTAAACTCACATCCAGTTGTGAACCCCTTGTTTGAATCAAGCAGGTTCCCACTCACAGGTAGGAATGAACGACAGAGACATGATTTCAATATAAAAATTCAAATTTATTGAATGATCAGGGATAAGAGCTACGGATTATGCATTGGGTCTATTTTAAACATGAACATATACTCACGGCTGTTCAATGAGGCAAGAGGGTAGTGGCTGCCACCATACATGGGCAATTCCACCAAAAATGGTGAAAAAAAACAAATTGATTAGCTGCGGGGGATCAGTTACCTGCACGGGGAGAAGGACTGAGCCTGATACTACTCGTGCTTCTGCTACCTATTCAGACATGCATACAGGGACACTACAAATGCAACTACAGCAGATAGTGAGATGCTACAACTACAGTGCTCAGTACACAAAGAGCAGGACCTCGATCCTGCAACTCTCCCCATAAACAGATTCTCAAGTCTAAGAAAAACATAAGAAAAAAATAGGAATTAACATTCACTGACCTTAAAAATACCTGTAGTGATGACCCATTGGGGCAGCCAATACCAACCACACTTTAATGCCATGAGGACCAACAGAAATAAAAGATTTAAAATATATTCATAGTAGACAAAGCAGAAGAGGCAACTGTTCCTAAAGGCATAGAATAGTTAAGAGTTAGCCACACAAGAAAATTTATGCTCTGTCATAAATTGTCCAATCATGCATTTGATGTACCTCTGTATGTCCCAGACTCAACAACCATGCCGCACATCTCCATCAGCCTAAAAATCACCCATTTGGTGTGTTGGTTGGGTACGTTCCTCACTACAAACCTTCTGTAGAGGAGCTCCAAATGCCATGGAAATGTTTGTTAAAGCCTGTAACATTGGACAACACACAAATAGTTGTGTTGCACCCTCGGCAGTGAGACATACCTTTCACAGAGGACCAGTCAGTCAGATTAATCCAAATAACCTTCCAAAAGTAAACAACTTGAGATCTTAGCTAAGCCCCCAAGTGGACCAATTTTGTAGGCAGACCAGCCAATCAAAATCCAGCTACAGCCGTGACTGAGGAGGAAACTATGGTAGCCTGGATTGTTTTCAGGCTACGTTGTTTTCAGAAAACACAATAATTCAATCAAACGTTACAGCGGGACCAACAGTCCGCTTCTAAATATCTGCAACACAAAAGAAAAGGAGACTTGCAAAACAGCACTGAACTAAGCTCTGCCCAGACATAGAGCCTCCGGAAGTGATGAGAGTGTAGTGAGGAAGACTTGGATGGATAGGGCAGGGCTGAAACATGCGCTGGTCGACGGTCAGGAGTAACTCTGTCTCTCTCTCTTTTCCTCTCTCTTTGGTTGGTGAAGAGATGTGGCATTAATGCAGCTACAGCAGCTGGTCTGTCTTCCTTCCTGGGCTTGGTCTGAAGGCTGTTCATGGGTCAGGGTGCACACTGGTGCCTTTTTCTGTATGTCGGTGCTTCCGTACGTTGGCAGGTCACTCCACTGATGCGTCACAGCCAGACTAGATGTGTGCTGGTCCTTGGCTAGCAAAAGAGCTTCTAGGGAAGAGCTTCTGTTGGGGTATCCAAACCCTTGACTGATTGTTCGTTACTCTAACTGACTAGGACTGTACTTCCACAGTTCACAAAAGGCTGAGAGCTTGGTCACTGTAGGCCATGCATTGTAATTTGGGTTGTCAGCATGAAAGCTGTGGTCCTAACAGGTCACCAGAAGCAGAGAGAGAGAGGAGAAAGAGGAACTGCAGTATTTAAAGTCTGGTCAGAGCTACAACACTTAACCTGGCTGTAAAGTAATTTAGTCTGCTAAGCCTTCTTTGGGTTTGAGTCATTTTGAGGTTTCTTTGTCTCAAAAACCATGTGATCAGGATTTGCTGGACCTCAGGCCAGTCTCTGTAATTATAAACACATGTTCGCCCAACCCCGGATGATTCAGGATTTGTTTTTGGGGATGCACCTCAATGTTCTGCTGGGGATGTGTTGTCCACACAGAAGTGTAATCATTAACACTCCATCTCCATGTGGTGCACAGAGTACATCCCAGTTTATAGCCTCAAAACCCCCCAGCAGAGTTTCTTCAGCTCCCTTTGACCACCTCATCACAGTTCTTTTGGGTTCATCGGTAGAGCAGAGAAAGACCTGATTATGATCTGCTTTGTCTAGAGCAGGTTGTACAGAGGTTTATGCATCTCTGATATTTACATAAAACAAATCCAACATTCTATTTTGGTGGAGCAGCTGACAAAGTGTTGGAAATGTTGTAATGTGGCAGAGAGACATGTGGTGGAAATCTCTGGATATTGTCATGACTACATTGGGTTGTTGTATCTGAGTTTTCTGAGTAATGAATGATTGTTTTTCTTTAGTTTTTTTTCCTACATGGATCATTGACAGGTTTTTGCTGTAAATATACTCAACTATTGAAACTATTTTTCTAATGAAAATGTACATATATGTGACTTTAATATAAGTGCAGGAAAACACACAGATTTACTATTTGCGGCCATTTAGTCAATATTTTATGGGTATTTTATGGTTGATGAATTTATTAGTTTCCCAGCTGTAGTCTGTAGCTTAGCAAGAACTGAGGCGATGATGCCAGATGCAGCATCAGCACCAGCTGATTGTGGAATGTAAACTACTACTAAAATACACTGGTTAACTCTCAGTAGATAATAAAGAAGAAAACTTACAACTAACAGTTCAATATCCAGACTGCAGAAACGATGTTTCCCAGTAGCATGTCCTGGATTACACCATCTGTTGTTGACAAACACTGCACCTCCACCACCCTTGCTTTTGACGCTCCTCTTCATATCTCTGTCCACCCATATCATCCGAAAGCTAGACAGAGAGACTTTGTAGTCGGGAATATACTCCTGCAGCCATTTCTTGGATGATATACTGCATTGCCGAAACTTGAGACGTATCCTTGTCAGCACTCCAAGCTCCAAGAGATCTCATGTTCCCTGTTTTAGAGTATAAAAGGCAGTCCAATCTGTTTCTTTGTCCAAACATGCTAATAATCTCACACATATGATACTGGTGGCACTTATACTCAGAACGTGTGTTATGAGTGTCTTAAATAGCTCCAGAGCAACTTGCACAGTAACAAAGTAAGAAATGAAAGGATGTGTCAACAAATCGGGAGTCAGACCTTTAATTCAAATTCTAACTTTTCAATATACATAATCTTCCAATGTTTTATTCTCTTAAAGGCTGAGAACAGATTTTATCAGTGAGGAGACTGATTCTTTGAATAAAATATGCCTGAGGGCCTGAACTCCTTCTGAGCCTTAGATCCACACCAGGCTGTCTTCAAATGATTTTTGACATAGTGAGAGGTAAGAACAGGGCATTTTATCTAAAGTTTAGATATACTTTGCCAAAAACCAACTCAATAACTGAGGCTGTATATTTGAGGACCATCAAGGTTGCACATTGATTGAGCGACTGACTGATGTGTGTTTCCTTTAATATCCTTTTTTTTTAATATATGTCTTTTTTCATAGGTGCAACGATTGTTAACACCAGTGTGTCACAATCACAGTCACTGTGTTTTTGGCGTCTTCACAGGTATCAACAAAGGAAGCTGTTTTCGAATCAATCATTTTCCAGAGGATAATGACTATGATACAGACAGCTCAGAGTACATCTTGCGTAAGTCAGTGCAACTTCTTCATCACTAAACACTTCAACCTTTAATCATCTCTCTTTTTTCCTCCGTGATGATGAAGTTAACACAAGGGTACTTAATGTGTCATGACATCGCTATCCAGCTGCCTTTAAAAACATGATGTCATGACAGTAATAGCAGCTCTGCTGATAATGAAATGTGTTGTGTTATGTACAAATAGAGCTTTTCTAAAATAGGGTAGACTTAAGCACTATAAAAATTCTAAGCACTAATTTCATATTTTAGCAAAGTATCTCAATGAAGATTTTACTCAAAGAAAAAAAAAAGAGTCAGCACTACTTGTAGTCTATCTACATTGATGCTCTCTGTTATAAGATTAGATTAGATTAGATTAGATTAGATTAGATTAGATTAGATTAGATACACTTTATTGATCCCCCAAGGGGGAAAATGCATGGTTTCAGTACATCTGTCCAGAGAATACATACAGTAATACAAACACAACAAGTCAACATAAAACAGGCATCAACGGTGTACTTGTGGAGGTGCCGGCGTCCCAGCGCTCCTTTTGAAGATTTAGGGAAAAAGGTTACCAAAAGGAAAGAGGAGGGAAAAAAAATAAGGACTGCTTTTTCAGAAACATTTAGGCTTTATAAAAACTATATCAACTAGAAAAGCACTCGGAGAGCGCAGACCTCCGCCAAGTGCAACAATTCCCCATATAGTGATTTACAGATTTACATTCTGGATCAGATCCAGATCAGCCTTTGAATTTGATAGAGGTTTTCATTGTCAATCCCTGAGTCAAATTTCATGAGGTTTGGGCAATAATTAACGGAGATATTGAGAAACAAAATTTTTGGCCCCATTGACCGAAATGTTATCAAAAATTTGAAAGTGATACAGAATCCAGGATTTCTTCCGGATCACAGCCAAAATTAAATCAGTTCTTCCTTTTCACATTTCTGACAACTCCTGAAAATTTTATTAAAATCCATCCATAACTTTTTAAGTTATCCTGTACACAGACAGACAAACAGACAGACAGATGAACACCAGAACATGTCACTTGTTACCTCCTTAGCGAAGGTAACAAGTGACATGTTCATCGCTGTGCATGTATTATAGCACACTTCCTAGTGAGTTGTGACATAACTTTAACTGAATGCTTGCTAATAAGGGTAATTAGGTAAACCTGTGTGATTGTTTTTTATTATTGCTTGGTAACAAAAAAAAATACACCACTGACTCATTTCTGTGTTTAGCTACACTATTATGATAAATTAAAATGTCACGCTATCTTTAAGTCAAAAACGTCTGTTATTTAATGGTAACAGTGACCCTCTTGAGACCATTATATTAGTACTCCTTGTATCATAATAAAGCTTATACACTGATCAGCTCAATAATGCTGGAACAACACTAGCTGCGAAGAAAATTTGAGATTTTACTATGACAGATTATCAAATATTGCATTTTTCCAAGAAAGAAAATCACAATCGTCAAAGATTGTTGATGAGGACATTTTAAATTATAACGTTTTGGCCAACACTTATCTTGAGTGGCATATTTTGCAGTTACGAAATAAACCCCTTTTAAAATTTATTGCCGTTGGGCTCTGCAGTTTCTTCAGGGTCTGATCCCCCCTGTTGATGTAATTTCCTTAACATCAAAGTTAAAGCTGTTCAAGGAAGACTGTTCAATGATGTTGTAATGCCATTGCTTTATTTCTCAGGACATGTCACAAGTTGTCCTCAGGGATTTTTCAAATGCTTTGTAAACATATGACTAACATTGTGAAAAAGTCCATTTTAACTCAATATTTCAAACTTAATCCTTCATGGTATAGATTCAACAAGGTTCAGGAAATATTCTCAGAGATTTTGATCCATATTCACATGATTCCATCTCACAGATTGGTGCAGGTTTGCAAGCTGCACATCTATGATGTGAATCTCTCACTACATCCCAAAGGTGCTCTCTCGGATGGAGATCTTGAAACTGTCAAAGGCATTTGATTACAATGACTTTTTTTCATGTTTAAAAAAAACAAGAAAACAAACAACATTTAAAAATGATTTTAACTCTGTAATATAGTGTGTTATCCTGCTGGAAGTAACCCCAAGAAGATGGGGATACTGTGATCATTAAGGGATGGACATGGACAGCAGCAATATTCAGTTATACTGTAGCATTTAACTGGCAGGTAAATACCACCATGCCATAAAACTCCATCAGTTTGAACTCCTGATATAACACAGGACAAGGCCTTAATTTCGTGCTGTTAATGCCAAATTATGACCCCACCATCCAAATGTCATAGCAGAATCTTCTGTTGTTTGATATTTATAAGTGTGCATGAATTGCAGCTTCTGTTTCTGCTTCTGTGGCAACAGGAGAGGCACCTGGTGAGACAAGTTCAGATCATTTACCAGTTAATTGTATGGTGGTTAGTCCAGAAAACTTGCGAAGTGCAACAGCCATTACAAATCCTTACAAAAAAAAAAAACACTTTAAACATAGGGAAGATGCCAACCATTTAATAGCACTTCTTAACATCCATCCATTATCTATAGCCGTTTCATCCTCTGAAGGGTCACGGGGCTTCTTAACATGTATTCAATTAAATTCAACTGACCCCAATAGTAAATTCAGCACATTACCATTTGAAAACCTAAACCAAACACACAGAAATACTGCATATGCTTACAGGTATATGCAATGGAGGAGATTCAATGTTATTTTTAACTGGCTCAGCCACCAACTCATGGGCTACATGTCTAAAGCTCTTAAATGTGTAGGCCCCTATCGTACATTTCCCCTTACCCGTTAACACTAGCAGCTTCCCGCAAATTGCAGGTATAGAAACCTCCGCTAACCAGCTAATGCAATCTTCCACTCGCTAAAGCCGCTACCCGTTATGCGAGTCCCTTACTCATTGTGTAAGGTGTGGCAATGGGCGTGTCTTTTGCCCCTTCCGCAAACTCTGTATCTTGCGATCACGGGTTTAGGGTTGCAGGTAGCAGGTGCTCAGACCACCCGCTACCTGCTTTAGGAGATCTGGCAGAAGATTGGGCCCATAGTTCTTCAGCAGCTCCCTATAGTCCCCATAAGATCAGAAGAGGGAAACACTGGATCTATTTGGTCTGACTGTTTCCAGATGGTGTCCTTGTTAATAAGTGGTGGGAAGTAATTTTGATGAAAAAAGTGGGAATGTGAAAATGTCTTTAATACATTATCCATAGATCCTCTCGTAACAGGAGCTAAGCGGGACTGTCTATTTTGGGCAATACAAATCTCCGTCCAAACCTTTCATTTTCAGGAAACAGGTTACTGGTTACCAAGCTTTTCCTTATAGTGAAGGACAATTTTAAAAACAGTAACTAACTGGTAGTTGAGGGAGAAGAGAATGCTTCTTGAAATAGTCAGACCACTCTATACTCTGTTTCAGCTGACTGATTGGTCAGATGCAGTGTTGGTCTTGGAGCAACATGATAATGATGAATCAGAGAAGACAGCAATGATAAAGACCATAATATGGAGTTTTCTGCCAGTTCTTTAACAACTTCTTGATATAATATTCTGTTGGTGGGTACATTCTTCGCTAAAAAATGGGCCAATAAGTTTCTACTCTTCCTAACAACAAGCCCTTGTCATCCATTCATACCGTTTGGCGTGTCATTATAAATTGTTTCATTGAGTAAGTCATGAAGTCCTCATCAGGGGGTGGAGGGTGGGGGTGCTCATGCAAGTATGTGAAGTTTTCTCAACTGTGGGACTCCACCTCAAGGACATGGTATAACTGGTTATTTTGCCCTAGTAAATCACAACTACGGTACATGGTTAGTGTTGTAAATCAAAACTGCCTGGCTGATAAAAATATAATTTAATAATACAATTGGCACAGCAGATGCCCTTTGGCCTATGTGTAGAATGGCATCATTTGCAGTTCTACCACCCCCAGATCAGTTTACATCTTCTACCTAGTTTTCTAGTACTGTGGCTTGTGCCTATAAACCTAATGGCATTTCCATCCACATAAATCATTAAGCCATGTTCTATAGTCTTAGTTTTTTTGTATGTGCTGAGCTAATATTGGCTAGTAACATTGGCCGTTGACAGGAAGATGATACTGTCTCTGTCTCATTTGAACAGGTATAGTGCGTGCATCAAGCCTATTTCCAATTCTCAGCACCATCCTTCTGATGTTGGGTGGCCTGAGTGTCGGGGTTGGGCGCATCTACAGCAGCAGAAACAACATCCTGCTCAGTGCAGGCATCCTGTTCGTGGCTGCAGGTAGGATGAGTCTGACAATGCTCTTCAGATAAACACACCCACTGGGCCAACAACAAATACTGATACTCTACACAGACCTACAGACTAAAAGAGAGAATACATAAGTAAACAGATTTTATAGTTGGTGTCGTTTATTTCTTTCTTTCTCTGTCTTTTTTAACAGCACTGTAAGTTTCTTAAATCTTAAGGTGCTCACAGATACATACTTTTGTGACAAAATAAGAGCGGTAGCACAACACATGAACTGCATGATAATCTTAAAGCACAGTTAAGAATAAAAAAAAAAAACTGTCATAGGTTCATTTTTTCATCTTGCCAGCTACCATTTCTACCAATATGTGTTTCTCAATGTTCCTCTGTGCAGGCTTGAGCAACATCATTGGCATTATTGTATACATCTCTAGCAATGCTGGAGATCCCAGTGACAAGAAAGATGAGGACAAGAAGAACCAGTACAGCTATGGCTGGTCCTTCTACTTCGGTGCCCTCTCCTTCATCGTGGCTGAGTCAGTGGGTGTTCTTGCTGTCAACATATACATTGAGAAAAACAAAGAGAGATGCTTCAGAACCAAGCGTGACTTCATCAAGACCACCTCATCCTCTTCACCATACTCTCGCATACCAAGTTACCGTTACAGACGGAGGCGTTCATGCTCCAGTTCAAGATCAACTGACCCATCCCGTGACCCGTCCCCTGTGGGAATGAAAATTGGTGGAGGGTCTGTTGGGGGAGGGTTGGGGATGGGTCTGCCAATGGGCGATATTTCCATGTACACCCTCAGCAGAGACCCTTTGAAGGGTGGAGGTGGGCCATACAGCCCCCAGAGAGACTCCAGGTTCTTACAAGTCCACAGTTGCTTCCAGAAAGATGCAAAAGATGGTGCAAACCGGAGGACCACACCAGTTTGAAGTCATGAATGTATTACTGTGTTAAACAATGAGCATGATGGAACAAATTACATGTTGTCCAGTGGTTGAGGAAAGGACAGTCTCACTACAAGACTCTTCAGGTAGGAGGACCATTAAAAGTTCAGATTTCTGTCTCTGTGACAGAAAAGTAGAAAAGTTTGAGTTGATGGAAAACAAAAACATACAATGATATAACATCTTCTGAAATCACTCAGCATCCTTTTGGGGGAAAAAATGTTTGCAGATACATGTAGCAATATTTCAAGAGTTTTGATTTTCAAAGTATAATTCTTACTATTTGAAAAAGTAACTTCTGCTCTTACAGGAGGTGTGAGGACTGTTGCTTGTACTGGTATATTTATTCTTTGACTTTGCCTGGTTAAAGAAGTAAAATTTTTATAAAATAAATACTCAGTATGATACAGATTCACAGTGTCGACACTATGGTTATTGTGTTCTTGGTTGTGAAGTAGTGTTTTGCAAATGAACTTATTTTACTCTGAGAAAAATAATGTTTGTCTTTAAAACCTTTTGCAAAAAATAAGTACTTTGTGTGACTATTTGTTATATAAACATCAGTGTGCTGTAATAGTAATTTAACATAAATGGTGCTAACCTAATCTGTACATCTTTGAAAGTGTTATACCCTCTTAATTTTGATTTAAATACTTTCACAGTATCACAGTAACCTCTGTCAAGCTTGTACTGTATGTGAGTCATGTGATAAATGTGTGTGTTGCAGTATATGAGTGTGCGTTTGTGGCTCTGAAATACTGCCACACGATGAAACAGTCACACCATGAATTTCTGTAGATGTATTCTAACAAAAATGGAAACAGCCACAGTAATGCCAGAACATTCCAGTACATGATGCGGTGTATCAGCGTGACTAAGAAGTACACAGACTGCCAGTGTGCTCTCCATTTGCTCAGGGATGATGTATTGAACTAATGAATTATTTACTTCAGCCAGACTGTTAGAGTTGGTATGTGTAAAAACAGATAAGGTCATGAGTTGTTGTTGATTAACTTGATTCTCCTGATTTCTGCGATCACTGCCCCTGCGTTGAGAGTTCTTGTCTTGTAAGATTTCTGAAATGCACTTGTAGGCTCTTATTTACAGTATTTCTGTCTTACTGCTTAATATAATTAAGAACTGTAAAACAATATATATAATTTTCAAGGAACTGACTGTAAACAAAGAATAAATGATTTTATGTCAAGATATAGTTTGATGTGCCATTTCTTTGCAACTGTTGAATGACTGATATGATGTTACCTTATTATCGCGAATGATGGCTGTTGTTGGGTACATATCTTGGATTTAAGAGCAAAAAAAAAAACACCTAATTATCAAGTCTTCTGCAATTAGTATTTATTTTCATTGTGGACTGATCCAATTAATCATTTGTTTAAATTAGTTAACTGCTTTATAACATCCAAAAAAAAGGAATAAAATGCCTTCAACATTTTTTTCCTCTCAGAAATACAACCTGAGTTTGAAAATAAAATGATATATTCAAAATTGATCAACCTCTTCTCAAAAGAAAAAGCAAGCAAGACAGAAAACCTGATATTTGAAATTATACAAGAAGAAAACAGCACAATTTCACAAAGCCAACACATTAAAAAAAAAACATCTTAGTGAATATTTCTCTTCATTTGATCATATTTTATGTAAAAAGGTAATTCGTAAAATGTTATCTAATCTTTTGAGACAACGGGTAAACCTTTTGTATTTACAGATAATAACTAGAAAAGATCATAAGAAACCTTATATCACCTTAAGTTCAGAAATCATTTTTTCCTCAGGACAAGAAAAATGAACCTTCACTTCAGGGAAAAAAATCTCTTTTCTCTTTCAATCACAGAATAATCAAGGAGAACTTTTCAGTGAGTACATCTGGGAGAGAATTCATATCTGAACACTAAATGAAGGCTTTGTTTGCCAACCTTGAATTATTAGAGTAGATGATATTTTCTTATAGAAGGCAAAAGCAACAGCTGACTTTCACCCTTGGGCTGCAGCCAACAGCTCCTTAAAAAACGCCTTGTGGCAGATGTAAAAGCTGTAAACATCAGGCCTCCCTGTTTGCCATCTGACATTTTCAGTCTTGATCAGCTTCTTCAGTTGTCAGAGATGCCAAGTATATGCATGTTGGCATGGCACTCCTGCCTGATAACCAAAGGAGAAAACCTTTTTGAGGGGAAAAAAGCAGGTATCTGGAGATCACAAATTTCACTGTGTGGCCCCAACTAGGGCCTTTCTGTGTGGAGTTTGCATGTTCTCCCTGTAACTTTATGGTTTTTCCCCAGGTACTGCAAGCTTCCTTTCATAGTCCAAAAAGACATGTTTTAGGTCGTTGGTGAACTCATGGGCTACATGTCTAAAGCTCTTAAACGTGTAGGTCTTGATCATACACTTCCCCTAGCCCGTTAACACTAGCCGCTACCCACAAATTGCGGGTATAGGAACCTCCGCTAAGCGCTAATGCAATCTTCCACTCACTAAAGCCGCTACCCATTATGCTGAGTCCCTTACTCACTGTATAGGTGTGGCAATGGGCGTGTCTTTTGCCCTTTCCACAAACTCCGTATCTTGCGATCACGGGTTTAGGGTTGCAGGTAGCGGGTGGTACTCCAGGCTTCCTCTCATAGTCCAAAAAGACATGTTTTAGGTCGCTGGTGATTCTAAACTGATCCTAGTAGTGAGTATGTGAGTATCTTGCGCCAAACCTCCTAAAGCTGCTATTAAGGGATAGCAGGTAGCAAGAGGGGCGTTCCCCCGCAAAGAACGCAATCTTCCAACTCCTGAAACCCGCGATCTTACCTGCACCAACACTATATTATGCATACATTATGCATAGGAGTGGTTAGGGCGTTCCACCTGTTTAACCAATCAGTGCGTCAGTAGCCATTGCCTTTAAGAGCAGGTTGCGGTACCATGCACCTCATAATCTCCATACAACAGGTAATAAAAAGTAAATATTCACAAGGGAGAAGTGAAGTAAAATCCTTACAATGTAATATTCTATATTATTAATTGGGCATTTAATTAATTGTTTTTTTTTTCTCAACTAGAAGATTACTTGATAGGCCTGTCTTCTTTTATTGTTGACATTCAGACCAAAATACTCTGTCCAAATGCTAGAACTTGTGAAAACGAATTATTTTCATTTGCATTGTAGTGCAAAAATGTGCCCAGATATCTGGTCAGACTTTGCACCATGTCACTATTTTTATGTTTTTTTTGTTTTTTTTCAGCAGCAGCAAGAGCATTTGGTTCATCACTGGGTCATTGTGCCTGCTACATTCTGCTATGATTGTGCATTGCAGACAGTCCCGCAACCACAGGGTGTTAAAGGGAATTGACATCATCCAACTTAATGCTTGACTGAACTAACAGGCTCCCAAATGCTCATCCAGACTTCGAATAGTATGTCTCCAGAAAAGAGCTTATGTTTGTGTGCATGTCTAGTGCTTGCATATATTTATTCATTCTTGGTAGTACATGCTTGCTTGATTCCATGTCAGCTCCATGGATTTCCTAGCTGGATATTTTTGGCATAAGTTAGAATCAGTTTAATTTGGCTGCTGGCTTGTGAAAGAGTGTCATCATGTGTGTTCAAACATACAGAGGCCAAATAGTCTCAGTCTCTGTGTTGTCATTCAAGTCACTAAGGTTTACAAGGAGATGCCTTGAATGAGAATAGACTTATTTCCATTCAGTATGTGAAAAGTGTCTTTGTTATGCCTGCTGCTACTTTGATGACCATGCTTTCCGTTCCAGCTCTGAATTGCAGCAATTCTTCGCCCTTTTCTCTGCCCATCACTTGAGCTGTAAAGCCTAGTGAATTTAAATGCCATGGACCCTCACTGATATTTTCATCCACAATAAAGCTCCCTTCCCCCCCGTTGTGTGCAAGTGAAATATCTCCACCAGTAATTGAGAAGGAAAATGGTAGGGGTCACATCTCCATGCAGTCATGGAATTAACCAACACACTTTGCATGGCTCTGTGCAGGAGTCTTTGTATAGCAGACATCATGTGTATAGCAACACTTTTACTTTTGTATCAAGTGTGATACATGCAGTGCCAAAACAAAACATTTTACCAAGCAAGGGTTTGTTTTCACATGAGAAAAGTAAATTGACAGATTTATGTTTTACATTTTCTATTTTAGATTTTTAGAGCAGATTTCTGTTTGAGAATAGCGCCGCTCACTGTGGCAGCGTGTTGCCATAACGATGGTCATTACTACCTTATTGCATCTTTTTAAACTTATTACTATTATTCTTCATTGAAAACATTTTTTTTTTTCTGTTCAGGAAGCTGTGCTGCATAAGTGATTTCCTTCTTCACTTGGATCATTTTTACCACCTGTTATATTGAGTAACCATAGCTCCCATAAGCCTGAATGGGAAGAAGGGGTTCAGATAACGGATAGGTGGATGCTTTCTTTCTATTGCTTAATGTGTGCATGTGTGTGTAGGTGTATGTGTGTTTATATTCTTATCCATGCACCGCAACGAGAGAGTTGTTTACAAGCAGGAGCAGCTGATCAAGATTTCAAGAGCCCAAATAATGGGCTTCATTCATTAAATCTTCTTCTCTGAGTAGATTTGCACATGGACTCCTTTACTAAAAACCTACTCTATTATGAAGGTATGAAAAAACTTTGTTCATAAGAACTTGTGTACATTAGTGAACTTTAACTGATCAAGCTCAGAAAGGAGCATAAACCTACCCAGAAACCACCATAATAGGAGGTGTAAAGATGCAGAATACCCACGACTACCACGTGATTCTCATATGATCTCAAAAGCGTTGGGGAAATTTATAATCTCACACATCCAGTTGAAGAGGCAAACTTCCTTTGAGACCTGAGGTCAGAGGGGAAAGAAAAGAACACCTGACCATGGCTGTTCTCTTCCCTGTGCATCCAGGGCTTAATGCAGAACTTAATGCTATGTCTTCAGTCCAACGAAACATTCAGGAGAACCAAAAATGGTTTGATGTGATTTTGGACACACACACACACAAAAAACCCCACTTTTCTATATGAGCAAAACCCTCTGCTGCAGACAACTACATTGTTTCTTTGATCTGACAGACTCCTATCTGGAATCTACCACAGCTTCATGAAACCATAAGTGTGCTTGTGCATATCCATGAAAAGTTTGAAATGAATAACATTTTTATGAATTCCAAAAAAAAATGCATTTTCTTCTGCTCAGAAATTACGCACAAATCCATTCGGCTCACATTTCATAACTGAGGACCAATACCCAGATTAAGACCTCAAATCATTGATAAGTAGTAGTATACATTCTGCTATCGGCCGGTGCTGATGCTGCATGTCAGCTCAGTTGTTGCTAAGCTACAGACACAACAACACAGGTCATACCTGGAGATTTCAACCACATCTCTCTCTGTCTCTCTGTCTCTGCCACATTTCTAATGCTTCAAGAGTTTGTCAACTGTTCCACCAGAGAGAATAAAACATTGGATTGGTTTTATGCAAACATGGGAGATGCATACGGCTTCTCTGCACGACCAGCTCTCAGCAAGGCAGCTCACAATCTGGGGCCTCATGTACTAACCTTGCGTACATCATTTTCCACATGTGTGGTGCTCCACACACATTTCATGGTTGGTCTACGCACTTTTCTTGGGGTTTTGTCCGTTGGCGACACGTGGAGGTGATGCAGTGACAAAGCAGACTTTACTTTCTGAGGAAACTAAGGTCCTTTGTGTTTAAAATAAGATGTTGCTTGAGTATCATCTGTCATGGCATGTATATTTTCCTTAGCTTTATCACCACTTACTGGACTGTAAAGGGTGACACTCGAAGGCTTTTGATTCACAATTCAATTCACAAAGTTAAAAACAGGAAGCAGGGAGTAACTAATGTTAATCTACAGACATGTGGTTCAGCTATGCAGGATGTTCTTCAAACATTTTTGCCTTTTAAAGACATTGCTTGTGAGTGTTAATTAATGAGTTATCTCTTAAGACGTGTACATTGTTAACCATGTTGTTATTTTCTGTGCTGTATATTTTTGTACAAACTAACATGGCTAAGTACACAAAGCTGTTACCTCTGCATTTATTTTGCATAACTGGTATGAATAGTTTTTTTAATAGTTAAATGTGACAACATTTATAGTTTTGTAAGATTTATAAGACAACACTAATGGTAACATGATGTTTATATGTTTTCATTTTCACAATGAAAATGTTCACTGGACTGAAGAGGAAGTAACACCCTTGAACTTTACTTCTGCGTCTGATGTGGAATGAATCTGTTTTATAGGTTACTATAGTATTATTTCTTGCTCAAAAAAATAATCTGTACACCTATGTAGTGCCTTTAGTAATAACAACAATAATATTAAACATGTTCTACACTAAAGAAAACAATTATTACAGGTGTGTTGTAATAAAAATGAGTGTCCATTGACTAACTCATAAAATGTCTGATGGGTAACAAGTTATTTCTTCATGCAAAATACAGTTTGACTAAAAAATTAAATTAAGTTGCTTTATTTTAGAGGTTTAGCGGTGGTGCATCATTTTTGACCAGAAGGACAAATGGCGTATACAGGACGCTAAGATCACACGAGGGATAAAGTTGGGCTTTCTTTTGAAGACAGACTTTTCCTGGTATATCATGAACAAAGAGATGTTCTTGGATGACACCAATAGCTAGAGTGGCACCTCTTCCTTTTAGGACACCTCACCAACATCTCCCCAACAATTGAAAACAGGCCATGAAATGGCTGTCCCCCCCACAACATACTTTGGACAAAAGGGCCTTAAATGGACAGAATGTTTTTGCCTTTATGCAAAATTTATTCAATCATCATCAGGGAGAACTGGCTCCTCCACCCCAGAAAGACAAAAAGTGCTGGTTTTTGCCTACTTTTGGAGTATATACCAACCCTCAAAAACCTGGTCAAATTAGAGTTGTTTTTGATTCAAGTGTAAAATACCAAGGAGCGTCTCTAAATGATGTTCTCCTCTCTGGACCTGACCTTAATAATAGCTTGTTAGGAGTTTTGCTACTGGTGACCTGTCCAGGGTGGAGCCCTGCCTTTCGCCCAAAGAGAGCTGGGTTAGGCTCCATCAGATCCCCATGACCCTGCATGGGATTAAGTGGGTATAGATGATGGATGGATGGACTTTTGCTATGGTTCAGATGAAAAGTTATTGGAGTAACTGCTGACTTAGAGAAAATATTTCATAGTTTTATTGTGCGAGAAGACCATAGAGACTTTTTAAGCTTTCTTTGGCATAAGAACAATAATCCGGTCAATGATATCTGTGAGTTAGAGGTCTTTGGAACAACCCGACAACCTGAAAACCCGATGTTCTGACCCGACCCGAATAGGTCTCGGGTCCATTCAAAAGACGTGACTCTGGGTTCGAGTTGGAATCGGTACAGTTAGTCTCGGGTCCCATCTGTGCTCTTTGACAGGCTGGGTCCGCGTTTACTCGAGAGAGGTAAAGATTTTGGCAGTGGCAGCCAATGTCAGGACTCAGGCAGTTAAATGATTACTAATTAACGTAGCATGTTTGTCAAAAAAAAACATTGTGTTGCCGTAGCGTGTTATTACTGGTTTACCCGGCAGCTGTAAAGCACAACAGGTCGCCAGCATGACAACGCTGGATGAGAGAACATATCCACAACATGTTCTGACTGGTGTAGGCTATTAATGTTAGCAGTTGCTACCAATAGCATCTGTATCCACAAAGAAAATAACGACATGGATTTATTGTTGTTTACATCACGTAGCCTATGTAGCAACTGAACCGGGTAGAAGAAGATAACTTTAGGTAAGAAAATCAAGTTTAATTCAATGCTAGACAACTTTTAACATGAGCAACTATGGGTTGTATTGTCTCGGTTCTATTCAGGTAACTTGGTTCGGTTCGTGGTCGGAAATTAAAGACTCGGGTCGGGTCGGTTCCGGGTCCAAATATTGCGGGTCCATTCCACTCCTAACCGGGCCGTGGATCAATTGGTACTAGATCGTGCAAGAAAAAATTAGCTATTTAAGTTTTATTTATTATACAAGTCTGAACAAGCTTTTATTTTGAAAAATATTTTATTTTGAAAAATGACCGGATTCTCTCGGTTACATCTCGGCAGCGTTGCCAGGTGTACGATAATTATCGGATTTGTACGATAATTTGGCCCTCTGTATGATGTATGATCAATAATCCAAAAAAAGGCCAAATGTACGATAATTTGACTTTTTCAAATTATTGCCCGCAGCTACTGTTTACCAGAGAGTGTGTTTTGTTTTGTTGGTTTTTTTTTTGTGAACCCTGAAGGCGTCTGTTCCCATGTGACATGTTTCCAGCCAATCGTGCTTTGCTGAGCGTGAGATACGATTGTTTGTCTCAGAACAACAAGCATGATAGGTTGAATGGTCAGCTGCGTGCGCCCCACGAGACGCTCACAGTCAGGACCATATCAGGAAGTCAAGCAAGCGAGATTTAAACAGACTTTAAGCAGAAGAGAAAAACCAAGGGGAAAAAATTAGTCTCCAAAATCGCCCCCAGGCCTCATAATTTGGTTCTTAGTTCCTACCTCTTATTTGTTTTTGGGGGACACATTAGTTTAACGTTTCTCAATGTTTCTCTCCCCCCTGGAAACATCAGGCTGAGAGGGGGGCACTCAGGCACAAATGAGGGGTGCAACACTTTGACAACTCTATTTTAAACTTCCATGCTTTCTCCAGGTTTTTTTTATAGTGCAAATCTACTTAAGTTTCAATAAAATGTTGTGCTCAGATTTCCTTTCAAAAAATAAAGCTGCTGTCTGAGTCCAAAACCCCGAGTCTGCTGCTTCCATAAAATCTCCCTTTCTCTCTACGTCACAACCAGAGGAGCCAAGCAGGATCAGTCACCATAGTAACGCCCATAAACACACAGCAGCAGAGAAACTCCTTTCCAACACATTCATTCAGCAACCAATGAAAACATACACAACCAAGACTACGTAATCACGTTTAATCAGAAATATTTACAGTACAATCAAAAATGACCTATAGCTGGTGCTCCATCAGTGGCTCCATTCAGTGGAGGATTTGCCAATCATATATGATATATGAAGAACCTACGACTTCAGGAGTCCTACTGAAATATGGATTTATCACAACAGGTGATTCCGATGTGGCAAGCCCACTCTATGTGAGTTTTTTTTTTTTTTTAATGGGTGGAGAGGATGTTACTTTGATGTTATATTCAAGGTATGTTATTGCCGTAATGTAACAAGTAACGAGGAAAAGTCTATTCTCTGAGTGACAGGAAGCCAGTGCAGAGACCTCAAGGACTGGACTAATATGGTCGTATTTCCTGGTTCTAGTCAGGACTCGTGCAGCAGCGTTCTGGATGTACTGCAGCTGTCTTACAGCTGGTTTAGAGCCCAGTGAGCAGGCCGTTACAGTAGTCTAACCTGGTGGGGACGGACGCATGGATTAGTCTTTCTAAATGTGGTTTAGACACTATTCTCTTGATTCTGGTAATGTTTTTTACATAGTAAAAAGCTGTTGATGTTATTGCTTTAATGTGGCTGTTAAAGTTCAAGTCTGAATCCAATATTACCCCTAAATTTCTGACCTGATTTTTAGGTTCTAGAGAGAGTCTCAAGGTGACTGATAACACTTTCTCTGGACCACCCTTCACCTTTGTTGGCTTAGATGCATTTGGTCCTTGGTTTAAGGTCACAAGAAGCACATGAGGAGGAGCATTCTTCTCACATATCTCAGCGCATGTGCTGTATACATTGAACTGATCAAGTCAATGGACACCTCCAGCTTCATTAATGCCTTGCAGTGGTTCTTTGGGCTGTCAGACCTGTCAGACAGATTTCAATCTGATTGTGGGACTAACTTTGTGGGTGCTTGCGGAGAGTTGTGTTTTCTGCTCACAGACCCCAACGTGTCAAGTATCAGGAAGTACTTGGGAGAAGAAGACTGCACTTTGATCTTCAATCCACCCCACTCTTCCCACATGGGAGGCAGCTGGGAACATGTGATTGAGTTAACTTGCCGTATCTTAGATGCAATGCTTCTTCGGAGTTAAGCATACACATTTGACACACGAGATGATCTCTACCTTCATACCAGAGGTGGCAGCCATCATAAATGCCCAACTTTCATCCCCATCACAACAGATCTAGAAACTGAGAGTCAGTTCACAAAGTTGAGAACAGAAAGTAACTAATCCACACGACATGCTGGTCAGCTATGCAGGTGTTAATTATTGAGTTGTCTCATAAGACTTCTACATCATGTTTGTTATTCTGGTGTATATTTTTGTACAAACCAACATTGCTTAAGTACACAAAGCTGTGACTGCTGCCAGGGACAGACTGGGACTAAAAAACGGCCCTGGACTTTCCACCCCTAAGTAGGCCCACCAATAACCGGGAGTAGAAGGGGGGAGGGGGGGGGGGTGCTATAGTGATATATTGTCATTGTCATAACAACACCCACACATACGAACACTCATATTAAAGAACGACTAAACATCACTTGCATCTCCAGAACAAAAATGAACATAAACATTGTCTTTTATATTGCTATTTTACAGTTACTTATATGCTTACATTTTTAAACAGAAAAAAATCTATATTGTTATATTTTGATATTGTTATTGTTAATGAGCATTACTTGGAATGACAGCCATTAAACCTGTACTTATACCTCCAAAATTTTAAGGCTTGGGATAAACATATTATTTGATACCTAGGGCTGGGGACTGAGTGTTTATATAGGGCACTTTGCCATAGGCATGCATGTGTTGGTTGTTGTCCCACATATTACTGCTCCCTCAGTCCCCAGCCGATCATGCAGAATTATTTACAAAATAACATAAGTCTTTTAATTAAAGATCATCCAAATGTTATAAATTAATCATTAGGTTTAAGAAAGGTATAATTTGTTATTAATCTTAAAACATCTTATTTTAAGTATTAATTGTCTCATTTTAGGATTCCCTGCCTGTTTGAGACAAAAAAGTAAAGTTTTACTTGATATAAGATTATCCTGAGACTTAAAATAAGAAAGTAATTATTAAACAAAGAAAAAATATCTAACGCTTCTAAATGTACGTTTTTTTTTTCTTGGTAAGAACCAAATAATTTGCAGTGAACATTTCCCACACCACGTCGGTGTGTTGTAGTAGTGTAACACACAAATAAAGCAATACTGAAAACCTCCCCAAACCCGAAAAACTTAAAGGAAAGGAAAGCTTTGAAACATAGAATGCCATTCCTGACTCTTATGTGAACATGAGGACGTTTGCATTTGTAGTCCTGTCAATCTTTGGATCCACATTTGATGCAAGCAGGTTTTCTCCAGCATGAACTACATCAGATCCAAATATCCCTCGTCTCACTCGACGCCAGCCTGCAGTCCTGGATGAAAGTCAGTGTTACAGCCCTGATATAGAGAAGCTCTGCAGTGATGTTCAGAAATAAATCACTTTAAGCAGGTGAGAACACTGTCACAGTGATTCCCAAAGTGTGAGGACATTTAGAAATAATAAAACAAACAATCTGAGTGTTATTCTACTGTCACCTTAACTTAATAAGTGTCACCTTATTTGTTGACCCCTTACATTTATATTGGAATGTAGCTTTTAGTCTTGTATGTTGATCAAAGTGGTGCTTAAAGGTTTGCATAGATTTTTCACATTTTAAATTGGGCCTTGGTATTCTGAAGTTTGGGAATGGCTGATTTGATAGATTTTTTTTTTTCCAAAAATATTTATTTTAGAACCTGAGGCTGAGCTGATGAAGTTGTGTTTTATGTTCAGGCTTAAACGCTGATTGTCATATGTTGTTGAGGAGAAAACAAGAGGATGACAACACACTGAAATGGACTTAAGTCATAATTAAATACAAACTGGCCTATTTTATTGTTTACTCTCATTAAAGTTATTAGACTGCAGCTATACATTTATTATTTCAAAGTGGGCCACTTTTTATTTGATCAATGTTTTACAAATCAGGGAATGACTCAAATAGACCTGTTCTCTGTTGTATTTTCAAAGTTGGTCAACACATGCCAGTGGTTTTTTTCTCCTCTTTCAAAAGATTGAAGGTTCAGTATATTGATTGTCATGTCAGCAAGTTTATCAGAATCTGTCTTGGTTCTGCTCACAAACATCTACAGCGCAACAGCACCCAATATACAGTATGTATAAGAGTTTAAGGTTTTCCTTTGTTATGACAGGTAAAAACAGCAATAAAATGTCAACAGTTTTCCTGTTTGTTGTTCTATAATTTCATAAATGCAACAAACAATAGTTTTTTTTTTTTTTTTTACAGTGGATGACTAAAAAATATGGAAATTAAAATTTAATTAGTATCTTGTATGACCTCCTTAAAAACTTTAAAAACTGCCAAAACAGTAGGAATAAGCTTTTGGGTAGATTCAACTCCCTCTGAATACAGTTTAACTATATATAAAACTTCATACACTGTGTTATCGTCATTTTAAGGTCAAATAGGTTTTGTGGCTCCAGAAGAATTTTATTCAGGGGAGATGGACAAAAAAATGGCTCTTTTGCTAGTAAAGGTTGCCGACCCCTGCTGTAGATAGACACTAACATTAGTCTGCTTTGTTGGTTTTCAGGCATGTATCTGATAAATGACCATCTTAGCGCCCCCTGCTGTTAGTTGACAGACTTAAAATTTTGGTAATTAAGCAGGGCAGACGGCCGTAGACCGGACGGCCGTTCTGGACTTTTCCAGAATACAACAGATTACCAGTCCGCCCCTGGCTGCTGCATTTATTTTGCAGCACTGATATGAATAGCACTAATAGCATTATGTAGTTTGTTTACTGGACTGAAGAGGAAGTGCAAACTTTGAACTTTGCTTCTCTGTCTGATGTTGAATGAATCTGTTAGCTGTCTGTCAAGTTGGACAAAGGGACGTACAATGAGAACAGAACATCTTATATAAATTTGTTGTAAGGCGTTCAATCTCATCTGCAGTCATCTGTTGACTGCAGTTTTGTCAATTAACAAAACTGAACAAATTGTTAAAGAAGCCTGGTTCTGTACTGGGGACTGTTCTGGAGCCTCTAGAGCTGAGCAATGGAGGGTACTTCATAAAATGAAATACATATTGGACAACCTTTAGTATCCTTTTCACAACACAGTAATTCCACAACAATGTCCTCAGTCAGAGACTTGTTCAGAGCTGCTGCAAGACAGACACAGAAGATTCTTCCTGCCCACAGTTACAATCATCTATAATGACCCTTAAAATAAACATTATGACAGGTACTGCAACAAATTATTTCCCTTTGGAATAAATAAAGTATTACTGAAGTGAATTTAATTAAACATACTGAGAAATTTTGATCAAACAGTTGCTAATGAATTACCACATTAAAAAATGAATTAATCTTCATTTTGGGTTTTTGTGGGCAGAACCTTTGATTTTAAAAACAAAGGAGAATTACATTTGTCTTATCATGAAAAAGGAAGTAATATCAAAAACTGTGACCAAGTCGCTGGTGAGCAAAAGTGGAAGTCAAAGATGAGTTCCTCTGTGAGATCCACAGGCATGCTCACTCCTCACAAGCTCTCTTTGAAAATTTATAATGGCTGACATTTTTCCCAGTAGGGGTTTGATTCCACACTCCCTGCTGACATTTGTGCCATACTGTCGAACCAGGAACTTCAAGAATCCATTAGGAAGACATCTGTCACTGTGCTAAGACTGGATTTAGCCAGCAGCAGTTGAAGCTTAACCCTTTAAACCCGATACGACCGGGGTTATTGAAAGAATCTTTAATCATTGATACTTGGCCTAGCCCAGAAATCTTTGGAATTTCAGATAAGAGTCACGGCATTTTCAACTCATTTAAGAGTAAGACTGATAAAAGAGTTAGTGTATTGTGTCAGTCAGTATTGTGTAACAAGCATTCTGATAGGTTAGGATATAGGCAGTAAGGCACACTGAAGCAGCAGTGTTAAGAGTTAGACAGTTATCACAATTTAGCAAAATATTACTTTGGTAATGACGCTATGACGATAACGATATCTGAGTTCTAATTCAACTTTGTTGTAATTTTATTGTTAGAAAATCATGTAAAGCCATCCATCCATCCATCCATCCATCCATCCATCTTCTGCCACTTATTTAGGATAGTGGAATGGAGATCCAAAACACCTTCCTTTGATGTATTGGGAAGGCATCAGGATTTGATTCCCAAACCACCTCAACTAGCTCCTATTGCTGCAGATGAGCAGCATTTCTACACTGAGCCACAAGACAGAGGGGTTAGTGCAAAGGGTTAGCGCAGCCACCTTTCAGAGGAAACAGTTTTTGTCCTGCTTGTATTTGCAACCTTGTTCTTTAGGTCATTACCCCCACAACTCATTACCATAAGTGGGGGTTGGAACATAGATCGACTAGTAAATTGACAGCTTTGCCTTCCAGGGCTCTTCTCTTCTCAACTCTTTCTTCATCATGACAGACTGTTTCAGTAGATTCATCACTGCGGATGTTGCCTCAGTCTGGCTGTCACTGTCTTGCTCTGTCCTGCCACTGCTAATGCCCTGAACAAAACTCCAAAATCAAGTTGGGACTGCAAATTAAAATAAAAATGCAGCAATTCTTACCTTTACTTTTACTTTTATTTCTTTGCACACAACATGAATCCAAGATATTTCCTCTTTGTTCTTGACAACTTCATTTAATTTGTTAATATGAAATGAAATGAAATGAAAAATACTTTATTTATCCTATAAAGGGAAATTCAATGTAGTAAGGGCTCTCTTTTTTTTATAAACAACAGACAGCAATAATAATAATAATAATAATATTCATTCAGTTTGGCATTTTAAGCCTGCAACGCATTCCAAAAAGGCAGCTTATTGCTACATCCTTGTAATATTTGATACAAAAGCAGTATCTATTAAAGGCTGAGAATTTAAAGAGCAGACATTGAAATAAATATGTCAACTAATAAGGTGACAAATCAACTGCAGTTTTGGAAACAATGTTCACAAAGAAAGAGTTAAAGGGATTTGCATATTTCTCCTTCAACAGTTCATATTATCGTTAAACAAATCAAGAATTCTGGAGGAACTTCATTGCATAAGGACCAACAGCACAAAATGTTATTGTCTCAAATGTTTTTTTCACCTCCTCTCTAGCACTATATCACCCCATACCAACTTTTTTATCAGAATATACTGCAGAAATTTAAAAATGGCGATGTATTTTAACAATAAATTTGATGAAATCATAATGACATCATAACACAGAAATGGCACTGGTTAGAGTCACCAACGACCTCCTCATGGCCTCAGACAATGGATTATTTTCTGTACTTGTTCTACTGGACCTCAGTGCTGCTTTTGATACCGTTGATCAACGCCTTTTGCTGCATAGATTAAAGCACACTGTTGGAATTATAGGAACAGCATTAGGCTGGTTTAAGTCATACTTATCTGACAGAATCCAGTTCGTCCATGTTAATGACATTTCTTCTGCACAGACAAGGGTCTGCTATGGCGTCCCACAGGGTTCAGTGCTGGGACATATCCTTTTCACTTTATACATGCTGCCCTTGGGAAAAATTATCCAAATCCACAGCATAAACTTTCATTGCTATGTTGATGAGATGCAGCTGTACATATCCATGAGACCAGAGGAAGCAAAACCGTTGGGCAAACTTCAAGGGTGTCTTAATGACATTAAGACCTGGATGTCCTCCAACTTTTTGCTTTTAAATTCAGATAAAACAGAGGTTATTGTCTTTGGTCCCAAACACCTGAGGAATGGATTAGCTGATTTTACACTGGCCTCCAGCACAGCTGTGAAAAACCTTGGAGTCATTTTTGATCAGGATATGTAATTTAAGCAGCATATTAATCAGGTTTGTAAGATGGCCTTTTTTCATCTCCAAAATATTGCCCAGATTAGGAGCATCCTCTCCCAGGGTGATGCTGAAATATTAATTTACGCATTTGTCAGCTCTAGACTAGATTACTGTAATACGTTGTTAGCAGGATGTCCGAAAAGTTGCAGAATAGCCTCTAACTGATCCAGAATGCAGCAGTGAGCGTTCTGACAGGAATCCATAAGCAAGATCACATCTCACCCGTGTTAGCCTCCCTCCATTGGCTCCCTGTGAAATTTCAATTTGAGTTTAAAATTCTGCTTCTCACATATAAGGCCCTTAATGGCCTAGCTCCTCGTTATTTACAAGACCTGATAGCACATTATGCTCCTAATAGAGCTCACCGTTCTCAGAGTGCAGGATTACTCGTCGTTCCTAGAATATCCAAAAGTAGATTTGGAGGACGGGCCTTCAGCTACCAGGCACCTTTATTATGGAACCAGCTGCTATTTTGGGTTAAAGAGGCTGACACCACCTCCACTTTTAAAACTAAATTGAAAACATTTCTGTTCAGTAAAGCCTGCAGTTAGTCTAAACTATAGTGTATAGGGGCTAATAGTTATAGCTATAGTTATAGCTTTGTCATAGCTATGCTGCTATAGGCCTACGCTGCAGGGGGACGCCAACATGATCTGCTGAGCAGTGTCTCCACCGCTCTTCTCCTCTTTATTTCCCTTTCCTCCTCCCTTCTTCCTCTTCCAGCTCATTCTGTAGTTAATTAGGAGCACCTTGTTACTGTAACTGTGCTCCATTTTCTTTCCTGTAGTTTGTTGTGCTGTTTTGCTCCCCTTTTTTTCTTCTTCTTTCTGTATATTTGCAGGCCAGAGTTTCCTGAGTTGCATGCTGACTTGCAGTTCCATCTTCTGGCCATCCCAGCGTTTACCTCCACTTGTGAATGTAGATAAGTTCGGGGTGGCGGCTGGCGTGGTGACCGGCGACCTGGTCCTCTGACCGTCTCATCTCAGTGCTGCTACCTGCATCTGTTTATAGTCATTTCATTCAGTCATTTCTTTGCTCTCCTCTCTCTGTCCTGTCTCTGCTTTTTTTTTCTTTCTTTACCCGGCTAGAACTTCGGCAGGAAGGTCCCCCCATATGAGCCAGGTCCTGCTCAAGGTTTCTTCCTCTTAAAGTGGAGTTTTTCCTTGCCACTTTATGGCTTAAAGGTTTTTTTTTTCTCCCTCAGTGGGAGCTTTTTACTTGCCATTATCCTTGATTTGGATTTAATATTCTAATTTTAGTTAATGATATTTGCTCAGGGGTCATGCTCTGGGTCTCTGTAAAGCGCCTAGAGACAATTGGCATTGTAACAGACATTATACAAATAAAATAAAATTGAATTGAACTGAAAGGCAGAAATGATAAACTTCATTTTCCTGAGAGTAGAAATCTGTGAGTGTACATATTGTTCTCTTTTACAAATCTCAGTCATTATGGAACTGCACACAAGTATATGTGGGCACTCCTTCGTTTCTCCACAAAAATCTTCTGCATACTTTTTGTGCTTAAACTAAACAAACAAGACACTGGAACCAAAAAACAAAATAGCAGCCATTCCTCTCCTTTAGTAACAGGACAGAACTTATTTTCCTCTAAACTGATCTACGCTTCCTCATTCAAATTTCAAATTCAAATTTTATTTGTTCAGGGACAATGCACATTAATGAACATTTCTGTAAATGAGCCAGTTTATAGCTGATCAGCTAATTTTCAACTGTAGTCCCTGGGCAGGATATTAATTGCCTAGAATAAAAACATACAAATACATATAACATAATAATACAATTAATTAAAAAAAAAAAAAACATAATTTGAAATTTACATTTCCAAGCACACATTTCAGAGCATCTACTTAGTGCACACACTTCTGGTTTTTCTTTAACCAGTCTTTGAGCTTTCCTTTAAAAGCAGAGAAAGTCGAACATTCCCTTGTTGTGGAGGGAAGATTATTCCAAATGTCCCCCCCCCAGGACAGACAACACATTTCTGCCAAATGTGGTGCGTCTGTGGGGGATCTCAGCATCTCCTCTGTCGCAGGCCCTGGTGTTCATGCCCCTGACAGTCCTGTTTTTTATAAATTCTTTCAGAGGTGGAGGAGCAAGACCGTGAAGAGTTTTGTACATTGCACAGGCAAATTTAAAAACCTTGAAGCTGTCAAAACTTAGAAAATTGTACTTATTGAGGATAATGCAGATGTGATACGAGTAAGGTTTTTTGTCTAGTGTCTTTAAGGCTTTTTTATAAAGGGATTCTATTGGTTTAAGTACTGTTGAACATGCCAATGCCCAGCTAGTGAAACAGTAGTCAATGTGGGAGAAGATCATGCAGTGTAAAAACATCAGAGCTGCAGTATTAGTTAATGAGTTTCTTATTCGTCTGAAGTTTGCCAGATTGTGTTTAACCGAATTGGACACCTTTTTAATGTGTTTCCTGAATGAAAGTGTCGAGTCCAGGATGACTCCGAGATATCTAAACTCGTGTACCAACAAGAGCTCCTCTCCTCCCAAAAATACACCAGGCACCTTTATTATGGAACCAGCTGCTATTTTGACAAATAAGCTAATGACAAATAAGCTACCACTTGATGCCAACAACAATTAAGCAGTGTGCTCTCTTTTGCTGTGTATCACAGTATACAAAATAAGTGCATATTAGGCATAGACTATATGTTATATATATATGTGTGTTTTTTAAGGAGAAGATGCTTCTATGAAATGAAAAGAACCAAACATACCACCTGCTTCAATTTTTTAAATGTAAACATAGCATGTTATTACATAGTCATATTATTATCATTTTGTTATAAATTTGGAGGTTATTCAGAAAACATTTGGGGCTACAGCCCCTGACACCCAGTCTTAGCAATGACTGTGATCCATGAAAAACTGCCTCTGATGATGTTGTTTAACATATCCAATTGTATTCCATGTTACTGAGGTATACGGTAAGATATACATTATATTAACTTTATATGGACAATGAACATGTTATATAACAAGAAAAGACATTAACATCTAGTATGTGTAGTATGGTTACTACATTTAATACATTAACATTTAATATATTTTTCTCACATCAAAACACTGGTCTTAACCAAGATTAATGATTTTCTCATATTGTACCTTATAATTACATTCAGTTAGTTATGGACTGAATGGGCATGTGAAACAAGTGCCCCAAAAAACATCACAAACCTATGTTCTATTGTCACCAACTGTGTTCTGCAGCCCTCTTGATACTGGTTGATATAGAAAAGGACACTAGTCTACACTGGTGTGGCTGGAAACATTTAATAGTTTCAATGAATGGAGGCACACATGCAGTTTTCCTATACATTTCATCCAGTGTTGTAGTCATGTTACCAAACTTAAAGTCCAAGACGAATCCTCAGTGTTTGAGATCAAGTCAAGTCCATGTTATAGAAGGAACCTCAGGCACAGATCCGAATTTCAGATGACAACTGGCCCAGAGTGAGTCTACATTAAAATATCTGCCTGACGCTTCCAACTTCCAACCCACAGTCCTAGAAAGTTTCATTCACCACTCTGCCCCTTCTATAAACTGAGGAAGAAAACATTACAAACACTTTCTTTATTACAATAATGCTAGCACTAGCTGCAGTCTCACACACTTCTCTGTTGCTTCTCAAGGACTGCTGCCAGCCAGTAAGAATATAGGAATTAGTGGTAGATCATTCTAACCCTACCAAGCAGAAATATAGAATTGGTATCAGTTCATTATCCTCCAAAATAATCACAATAATAATAAAAATAAATACTGTCAGGGATTTGGAGACTAAAGGTCAAAGAATCAGATGTGGAATGCTAAATGCAAGATCTCTAAGTCTCTCTTAGACCATCTAATAATCAAAACTCTGAGATATATGTTTTGTTTATCAGAGATGTGGCTGCAGGAGGTAGATTATGTTAGTTTAAATGGGTCAACACCATTAATTATCATAAACGCCAAAGCACATGCTGAGGTGTAGGAGCAGTGGCCATCTATAAGTGCAGCCTTCAAATAAAAACTAAACCTAAATGCATGTATATGTTCGAAAGCCTCAAACTTAGGGCCTGATCTTCCGCTAGATCTCCTAAAACCACTATTTAGAGATAGCGAGTAGCGGGAGGGGCGTTCCCTGCAAAGAATGCAATCTTGCACCCTTGCCAAACCTGCCATCCCACCTGCGCTACTCGCTATATTATACATAGGAGTGGTTAGGGCGTTCCACCTGTTAAACCAATCAGTGCGTCAGTAGCCATTGCCTTTAAGAGCTGTTTGTGCTACCCGCAAACCGCTATGGAGCGTCTTTTCATCCAGATCAGAGCAGCTCTCGTGCGCAGCTCATCTGGGAGTCTGCTGTAGAGCTTCCTCCTCTTCCTTCCTCCTCCTCCTCCTCTGCACCGATATATACATAAAAATACTTTTACTCAGACAATTCCTATCGGCTTCAAAAGTGAATAAAATCTCACGACACCCCAGAGTAAAACATAATCCAAAGCCACACTGCATCACTCCGAGTTTAAATGCATTCCTCCAGTTTATTTTGTTTAAATAACCTGAACACGATAACTGCACCAGAGTAGGCCTCAGCAGGACAGCTTCTTTTCATCTTTCATTTTCATCATTCCTCAACTTTTCAAAGAAAAACTTGACTCATTGGTACATGATATACTGATGATTTGGAACATTTCTACTTCAAACGTGTGCTAAAAAAAATCAAAGGTGAAAAACCACTGGAAATAACATCAGAAAACCCACAAGCTTTCAAGCAGCACTGCTTGGTCAGATGGTTTGTTACAGTAGCTGTCATGGGGACTTTGGGCCCGATCTTGCGCCAAACCTCCTAAAGCTGCTATTATGGGATAGCAGGTAGCAGGAGGGGTGTTTCCCCGCAAAGAACACAATCTTCCACCTCCCGAAACCCGCGATATAACCTGCGCCAACCGCTATATTATGCACACATTATGCATGGGAGTGGTTAGGGTTCCACCTGTTTAACCAATCAGCGCGTCAGTAGCCATTGCCTTTAAGAGCAGGTTGCGCTACCTGCAAAGACGCACCAAGACGCATAGCCGCTCCCAGCGGCTCTCGTGGCGGTGCTCGCGGCTCTGCCTAAGCATGTTTACCAGGAGCGCACCAACTATCTGGGACTTTCAGGTAGCCAATAGGAATTGTCTGTGTTAGAATATTTTTTACCTCTGCCAAGGAGGTTATGTTTTTGCTAGCTTGTTTTTGCCAGCGTTTAACTGTCTGTCTGTCTGTCTGTGTACAAGATAACACAAAAGCTATGGATGTAGTTTGATGAAATAGCCCTTCAAGCAATCTGTAAATTGCTATATGGGAGAACTGGGAGGTTTGCGCCCTCCGAGTGCTTTTCTAGTTAAGAAATGCTTTCCTGGAAGCTCACTGCGCCAAGACGCAAGACGCTGATGTGCTTTTTAGAATACTGCAGAACAGATCATTGGATGAGCATTGAGCCAGAGGAACAGGTATGATGACATCTACCTTCTACCACTGAGCGCATCTCAGATGCTCCGAGCTCAAGGAGAGTTAGAGGGATACGAGCACAGTACAAGAAACTCCACAACAGAGTTCTGTGATCTCCTTGTTTCCTCCACAGCAAACATCTGAATGAGATCATGTCACAGCTGTACAGACATCCTCTGCCCTCAAGAGAATAAAAATGTATGCAAGTAATACAGTGATGCGTAATCAAGAGGTAGAGCCGGTTGTGCAGTCCACATGTGACTGGGTGGACGCGCAACGACGCGATTTGGACGCGCTCTTTTACGCGCCGACATGCCGGTTGCGCTTTCCACAAACTCTGTATTTTGCGGTCCCGGTATCTCGCGGGTTTAGGATAGAGGGTAGCGGGTGGCCAGACCACCCGCTACCCTCTATCCTGACCCCGCGATCGCAAGATACCGAATTTGTGGAAAGTGCAAGAGACACGCCCATTGCCGCGCCTACAATGTGAGTAAGGGAGTCGGCATAATGGGTAGCAGCTTTAGGGAAGCGGAAGATTGCATTAGCGGTTGGCAGAGGCTCTTAAATCAGCAATTTGTGGCTAGTGGCTAGTGGGTAGTGGGTAGTGGGTAGCAGGAGGTGTAAGGTGTGTTCCGTTTGTTTGTTCCAAATTGGCTTTGTGCTTCTGAGGGAGGTCACACTTAATGGACCTACTGACATATACTCATGGAGTCATTTTGTTCTGAGGATTTGTTTTTGTTTGTTTGTTTTATTTTTTGTCTATTTTATCTTGAGATCGACCAATATGGGTTTTTGATGTGGACACTGATTATTAAAAATTGGCCAATAATCGACCAACCCATTAATCAGTTGGGTGACGAACCAATTATTCAGTCTATGTCTAATTCTACCTTTTTATTTTATGTTTGGATCATAATGAAAAGATGTAGAAGAGAGAAGGATGGTCATTTAGACTTTGATTAAAACAACAGGACTACAGCTTCCTAATACCTTTGCACAGTAAAAAAAAAGAACAAAAAAGAAAGAAAGACAAATTAAAGCACAAAATAAAATAAATCATAATAACAGCATTAACAACAGCATAAGAGAAGGTAAGATAAACAGAATATTGTGGGTGTCTGACAAATAGTCAAAGGTTAGTGGGTGTAATAGATGACAGATTAGTTGGAGGCTACACCTTAGCATGCTTTTTTTCTGTCCTGTGTTATGAGAACGTGCAAATGTTGGCATTTATTCTAGCAGAGCATTCGTGACTGTAGTTATGTTTTCTCTCCTTAATCCTTTCCTCTGAATGTTGCTGTGTGCTGACACACACCACTCTGTCTTGTGACTTCGATGACAATTAAGATGGTGAGCCTTCAGTCAGTGCAGTCACTCTCACAACTCTCCATTGCTGTGTGCAGTGATTCCTCAAGGTTCCACTTAACTAGTGTTTTTTTTTTATGTTTTTTTCTTTCATAGGTGCCTCTGCTTATGCCAGGTTGAAGTGGGTCAAAATTCTTATAAAGCCACTCAAAGTGGGCCAGCTCTGAAAAATAATGCAGTAACACGATTAAGTGCAGAGGAGTTACCAAAGAGATAAAAGCACCTTTTATGATTTTCTTTTAATTCAAAGTTTGTTTTCTTTTCTAGAATTTATCACACCGCCCCATTTATTTTACTCGTGCTCCAATATTTCACATGATTATGTAGTTTTCAATTATTTATGCAAGGCTGATGTTTTCATTCCTTTGATCTGAATTTTTTGCAAGTAATGTTTTAATCAGACATAATAATATGCTGTGGAGTGGTTTTCTTTTTCATGTGCGTATAATCCGTGATTGTCATACACATCTGACAGTGTAATAATCAATCAATGGAAGCCCAGTCTGATGGGAAAGTACTTTCCCACAGCCATGTATGCAGGCTCTATGGAATGACAGTTTTTTTTTTCTTTGAGTTAGCATGATCAATAAATCATTATGCTGAGCAGTGGCAGAGGGAGTGCTTCTTCTTCATTTTAAGACACAAAGTGACACTTTCCAATGTTTCAGAACACTGCATTATGTACCTGCTTGGCTGTTACTAACCTAGCACTGATATGTGGACAACCACATGATTCAAAAGTAGGGGGTTTGTTTGCAAGTTCCATGGTGGTACCACCTTTGTGTGCTCATATGAACTGGGATGTATCAATTGGTGGTAGAATCAGACAGAAAAGACAGACAACAATGTTTTGATCCTGTTCAGGGTCATGGTTGGCTTAAGTTTACGTTTTCAAGGATTATCATTTTATATAGTATTTAAATTATTTTTCATATTTCTTAGTAAATCAAATTCAGCTGTAGGTGCAAAGGCTGGATTTCTATTTTCTTTTAAGAAAATTCGGATTTCATGTGGGAATTTTGTCAAGTATAAATGTATATTAATATAAACTAGCCCATAAGACACAATCATTACTAGGAAATCTAACAAGAGTGATAAAAAGCAGGTTTGTTTTTTGGGGGAAACTCTCCCATTGCGAGGTGGAACTTAGCTACTGCTCATTATAAACACATCCACTTTCTTCTTATAAATAGTTTACTGAGCCAAACCCACACCAAGGCTGTGTGGCGCTAAAGCACAAGTGGAAATGCATAGAGACTAAAAGCAAGGAAATCTATTTTCACACTATTGAAACAACTTTCTTAATGTCAGCATATTGTGTGGAGGAGAAAAACCTGTTACTTTATGTTACTTCACTTTTTTATGGTGCATTACAAATCTCAATCCACTAGTGCTGTAACCCGATAAATAGTAAGCCTGACAACTTGACTCACCAGTCACATTTATAGCATGCGACACCCTGGGAAACACACCCATTACCCACCATGGTAGACAGTCTGATCTTCCCCCTCCCTGATCTACCTCAACAGCTGACTATCTAAACTTGCAACTCCTCTGTGGAGCAGAAACTCATAGTGAGTGGAGAAAGAGGGTGTTGAAAGTAGGACAGAGCAGTCTGGCCCCCTTCCATTTGAACCAGAAGCACAGATTTGCAACAGGGGGAGAGAAGACGCTGGTCTTAGGTGGAGGGAGAAAAGAAGAAGTGATTTTCTGAGAGGCTTGTGGCTCTTGCTGAGGAAAGAAGCCTTTGGGACACAGACTACTGTGTCCACACGGCAGAACATCCAGTGGTATAGATTTTATTTAATCAGGGGAAGAATAATCACTGAACAGAAATCCCACCACTCGGAAACATGCACAAGCGTACCAAGATAAAGATAGCCATCTTTGTGTTGCTAGTGGGCATGGCATGCATGTTCACGGCAGTGATAACGGACCACTGGGCAGTGCTTAGCCCACGGGTGGAATCACTCAATGAAACCTGCGAGGCGGCCCACTTCGGCCTGTGGAGACTGTGCAAGAAGCACATCTATATCACTGCGGAAAACTATGTGGAGGGACATGGCTGTGGACCCATCAGCCTACCTGGAGGTAAGAGAAACTCTGAACAAAATCTTTGGTAGTTGGCACATGAAATCAAATAAAGGTTTTTTTTCACTTTATATTACTTTTGCAGTTAAATTTACACCAAATATTTGGTCCTGTATGGCATGAATAATCATTTTCTGCAATGTGCTTCTTGTAACACAGCCCCCCGGATAAAACATTGAACTGCTAAGAATAGAGGTCCTAATGCAGGGTCTATGCATATCATGTGACTTTCTAAATGTCCTAATGTTGTTCCAAAACAGTTCCTACTGCAGCTCACATGTTTGTAACTTTACAAAGTGCACTACCTGTTTTGGTTGATGAAAATATATTAAGGTGTTAAAATCTCTTTAGGTAAGCTTGATTAGATCTTGGAAATCATACTTGAAGAAAAGTATTTAAGTAATTTCAAATACAGTATGTTCCAATGATAGTCGCAGTGCACTTCTGGAGACACAGCATTAGGGTGGGATGCATTAACTTGTAACCAAAGACATTTTTGCAAGCTTTTTGGCAAATAATGTACAAACAGATCTTCCACCTGGTGGTATGAAACTGGATCACCACCAGAGCTGACTTATTTATTATACCTCTTTGTTTTTCTCATTGGTGTAATTGATAGTTGGTTCAGCTTTCCTGTTCAGTTCACTGAACTATTATTTGTAGAGAAATTCAGCAACATCACAAAACTCAAGTGGATAAAAGTCTGCCCCTCAAATGTCAAAACGAAACTGAATCTCAGATTAAAGCTCTTCAAGTGAAGGAGTGTCCTTCATGTGTGCATGTATTTGCATAATTGTATTGCAGCATCTTGTACAGTTTGCTTCATTTCTTGATAGTTGATTATGTTGAAGTTTTTGGACTTTCATCTCAGTGATATTTTTATAGGACATCAGATGCGTACTATATTGAGAATCTGAATCCATTGTATTTTTCGATTTGGGATCATTCATCCATCCATCCATTCATTTCCACTTATCTAAAGTTTGGGTTGCAGGGCTGAGTTGAGTTGAGCAGAGGCCCAGACCTCCCTTTCCCTGGGCACCTCCTTTAGCTCCTCCTGCGGGAATAGCAAATCATTTCCTAGCCAGCCAAGAGACATAATCTCTCCAGTGTGTCCTGGGTTTTCCCCAGGGCCTCTGCCTGGTTAAACATGCCCAAAACACCTCCCCACGGAGGCATCCAGGTGGTATCCAAACCAGATGCCTTAACCACTTCAGCTGATTTCGAGGAGCACTGACTCCCCCGAGCTTCACACCCAATCTCTAAAGGAAAATCTAGGCCCCCTATAGAGGAAACACATTTCAACCATTTGTATCTGTGATCTCGTTCTTTCATTATCCACATTTCATTTCATAGGTGAGTGTCAGAATGTAACTGAGCCTTTTGGCTCAGTTCTATCTTCACTGATATGGAGTCCAGTTCAGACTGGTACTGTAGACGCCGCTTAGGCCCCCCCGTCAATTTCCTACTCCCCTTATCCGTCACTCATGAACATAACCTCGAGATACTGAAACTCCTCCCACTTGAGGCAACACCTCATCTCAGACCTGGAGAGGGTCTTGTAGCCTTTTCTGACTGAGAACCATGCTTTCAAATGTGGATATGCTGATTCTCATCCCTGCAGCTTCACACTCGGCTGCAAACCGCTCCAGCAAGAGCTGAAGATCACGATGACAGCTACAGGACCACATCATCTGCAAAAAGCAAAGAGGCAATCCTGACATTACTCGCTAAGAAATTCTGTCCATAAAATTTATGAACAGAACAAGTGAGAAAGGGCAACCCTGGTAGAGTCCCACTCTCACTGGAAATTAATACAACTTAATACCAGCATTGTGAACCAAACTTTTGATCTGTTTGTATAGGGACTGGATAGTGTATAGCAGTTAACATAGCACCCCATACTTCTGGAGCACACCCCACGGGATATCCCATGGTGACACATTCGGATGCCTTTTCCAAGTACACAAAGCACATGTGAACCGGCTGGAAAACTCCAATTCTAGAACTGGTCCAATGAGTTGGGATCACTTTGGTTAAATGTGAAAAGTACTGTATCAATCTTGGTAGAAGTTTGACACTTAGCTCTCCTTTTTGCATTTGTGACAAATATGCTCTATATCATGTTTTTCAATATGTAAAGCCTAAAGTTTACATGCAGTGAAATGTGCAGTTGTATTTAAAAAGGATCATCATTAACAAATTCAATTAAATTCAACTTTATTCATATAGCATCTTTTACAAATTGTACAAATTGTTTCTAGGTGCTTTTCAGAGGCCCAGAGCATGATCCCCAAGAAAATGCCATTACATTTTAGAAATATTATGAAATAGTAAGAAAAGAAGAAGTGGCAAAAAAAAAAAAAAAACAGTCAAAACAGTGTCAAACACTGAGTCTTCCCCCCTTTAAGGGGGAAAAAATCTTGAGCGGGATCTGGTATAAAGAGGAGCTCCCCTGCCAAAGGCCAGCCAGGTAAAGGAAGGAAAGAGGAGGGAGATATATATGACAAAATATGTTAATTATTCATTAGCTGGAAAACTAATAGTTCTACATACTTATGTTATGACTGATAAATGATTAGTTGATGCACTATAGAGATGACTATATAAACAGGTGAAGGCAGCAACACTGAGGTAGTCAGTGGGTGTAACTGCAGGTCAGCATGTAGCTCTTGGAGGCTCTGGCCTGCAAACATAAAGAAAATAAAAGGGGGGGGGACAGAACGATGGAAAAGAACAATGGAACATAGCTACATTTATCAAGTATTCCTAATTAAAAACTGGATTGAGATTAAGGAAGAAGAAGAGAGAAGAAGAGTAAAGGAGGGGAGAGAAGAGGGGCGAGGGTCAGTGAGGGGATCATTTTGGTTTCCCCAGCAGTGTAGGCCGAAAGCAGCATACCAATGTAAATTTAAGTTGACACATTTTTGAAGTAGAAAGCAATAGTTGCAGTAGGAGTTGTGGAAGAGGTAGTCTTCATAGAAATAGAATTTAATTTAATCTAGTCAAAGTAACAATTAAACTTCATTGAGATTTGATAAAGGATTTTTAACACAATTCAATGCAGTTTGGTTCAGCATAATGTAAAGGTAGACCAAGATTTCTTCTTTTTTTTTTTTTTTTCATTTTGTCTAAAAACAGATGAAGGCAGGACGGTGACTTGGGGGGTTTGAACTGTTGCTTCACAGCAAGAAGGTTCCTGGTTTAAACCTCAGCAGGGGCCTTTCTGTGTGGAGTTTCCATGTTCTCCCTGTGCTTGTGTGGGTTTTCTCCAGGTACTCCGGCTTCCTCCCACAGTACAAAGACATGCATGTTAGGTTAATTGGTGGTTCTAAATTGCCCGTAGGAGTGAGCATGTGTGGTTTATCTACATGTGGCCCTGCAATGGACTGGTGACCTGTCCAGGTAATACCCCTGCCTTTCACACAGAGAGAGCTGGGATAGACTTCAGCAGATCCCTGTGATCCAAGATAGGATTAAACAGGCATAGTTGGCATATGGATGGATGGAACAGATGCCTCTTACTCACTCCACCCGCACAACCTTTTACCTGAGTGAATACCCCTCCTTCCTTAGGCTCTTTCGGATCTGAAACCCCCGAGAATCTGCTTACTGATACATTATATCAGCCTTTAATGGTCTGCATGAACAACGGAGTAAAGCTGTAATGATTTTATGCAACAGCTGTGGCTATTTGGCATCAACTAAAGAAACCCAAGGCAAACACTAGACACCACAACAGCTGATTCCCCTGATTGCAACTTCCCCACCCCCCTTCCAGCCCACCCACGTCCCAAACACACACGCATTCGCACGCACACATGTATACAGACTCCTTTTCTGTCAGATAGTCTTATGTAAAGATTTTGTATTATTGTAACCTTTAATGAGATTAAGAATTTTTTTTTCAGTGATCAGCAGAGTGAGTAAATAGAATTCCGCTGTAGTCAGTGGTTTAAAGTGACTAAAAACTTTATCCACCAGTTTAGAGATCATGTGTATTCCGATGCCCTGAAGATAAACTTCATATGATATCAGATCCTCTAAGCTCTAATAAACCATGGACTCAGACTGAATATTATGATGAAAACAGTGTTAAGCGACTGCTGACTTGCAATGACTGATATGTCAAAGGTTTGAGGTGAAAGTGTCTTGTCTGTGCAACAGGGGCTGCCCTGCTGGCACATTGACCATCATCTGAGGAGTGTTTTTGGACTGTATGCCAGATAATCACTAATTCAGTGTTTGGAGACAAGGATGTAAATATCCTAACAAATCTCTACTTCTCACAAAGAGAAAGTACATCTTGACTGACAGTAGCTGTTGGGACACACACATGGTGTGTTAGGACCAGATGAAATACCTGGGGGTGGTCATTGGTGGAGGCATGTGCTGAATATTCTAAATCAGCTTGACCTCCCCTCACATACTGAGAATTCTTCAGATACCAATGATAAGTAACAAATGTTTCAGCAAATGAAAGTCTGATCTGCAGTTTTTTCTTTAGTTTTGAATGCAGACATATACAGTCATGGAAAAAATTATTAGACCACCATTTTTTCTTCACTCTCTTGTTCATTTTAATACCTGGTACCACTAAATGTCATCATGTGACTAAAACAGACAGAAAAGAAAACACTGAATGCATAAAAGCAGTGTTTTTGGCAGTACAACACCATAGCTATTGATGTAAAAACTTAAGTGATTTCGGTCATAATCAAGAAAACCATGGAAAATGGTAAGATATCAGCTCTTAAATAAAACTCTTATGAGCGATCTTTGTGGTTATCGTTATGTTTGTCCAAACAAATGTACCTTTAGTTGTACCAGGCATTAAAATGAACAAGAAACTGAAGAAAACAAGGGCGGTCTAATAATTTTTTCCATGACTGTATAGTAATCTCTTGCTTAACTGGTTAAAGAATTTATAGGATGATATTGTATTCATTGGACCAAAAATGATATTTATTTCATGCTTCTAATAAAAACAGTAACTCATGCCTACGATACTACATATAATTTTTTTATGGTCATCTAAGCAGCCTTTATTTAAAAAGTCCACCAGATGTCCCATCAGTCTCCATAGGTTTCCCCGGATCCAATAGCTGTATTTGGAAAGGAACATTATTGTTTATCATAGCCGCATGTCTTTCAGAGAGGTGTCAAACTTTGATCCAAAGCAGGACCAACGAGGCATGAAAACAGATCTCTTTACACACGCAACTGAAAATTGTTGGCTGGCTTCTAGTGTAAGTTGACTGATGGCACAGAACAAAACTTGTAACGTGTACAATATAGATTTACCTTCCTTCTTGTGTGGGATCTGAAAAATCTATTTAAGAGTTAAGTGCTGACAAACTTTGTTGTTAAATTTGGATCTCTTCTCATATTGACAGAACAGATGCAGACTGTAAACAGTATCAGATATTATGTTATGTAGTCAAGCTACAAAGCTCTTCCAATCAAAAATAAGTTTCATTTTCAAAGGAAGAATTTTTCATTCTTGCATTTACTTGGATTTTTGTGCTTAAAATTATAATTTGTTGATTTAGTGGTCATGGTAAAGAAAGAGGAGCCGTCATTAAATGTATCCGCTAGGGCTCAATTATTTTGTTCTTTCTTTTTTTTTTTTAAATATACTGTGCTCAGTAAGCACTGCTGCAGTTATAAAAATAGGCAATGTAAATACTCAGCTGTGCTGGGTCAGAGCCATGAGGGTCAAGTGTTCACACACAAGCCCAGTGTCTCTCTGAGTGACAAGGCCACCTGACAGACTCAGACATATTTCTAGAGCTTCCAGTCTCGCAGAACTGTTCCCACAAGAGCTTCCTGCAGCTTCGCATCTCCATGCAGTCCACTGAGCCACTCACATTACTTCACATTCTCCAAAGATGGGGTGCGTGGTCCAAAAAAGATGTGGAATCACTGGTATTTTGCTCTTATAAGCACTCAAGTGTTCTGTGGTATTGAGTTGCACAGTTGTAATTATCATGGCTGTGTCTCCATTTATATAGACACACAGAATTAACATCTACCGTGAGCTCTACAAAAGCATTTTTGGTTTCTGTGAACTAGTACATGTTGCACTTTAAAGTGCAAAACATGCTGAAAAGTCTACCTGAAAGTCATTTTGGGGACATACATATTCAGCTTAACCCTTAACAATACTTCACTTGTCACAGCTGACAAATAAAAAGAATGACAAACATTAGACTGACCCATCAGAGGAAACATGTGCCCTCAGATGAGTGGTGTAGATAAAGTGAAACGACAGTTCACATCAACTGAGACAACACAGTATGTAGAAATGCTGCTGCCTTCTCCTGATATCTGCAAGCTTGACAGATTTCCCTATTTTGGAAAACAAAGGAAAAAACAAGTTAGGCATTGCACATACACACACACACACACACACACACACATATATATATATATATATATATATATATATATGTGTGTGTGTGTGTGTGTGTGTGTGTGTATGTGTATATATGTATATATAGAGAGATGTGTATATATAAATAAATATATATAGATAAATAGATAGATAGATGTAAATGTATGTATGTATATATAGAGAGAGAAAATACATATATATAACACGAATATGACTGAGATGATGTTTGCTTAGAAATAATAATTTTAATTTTATGAAGACCTGACTTACCCTTTAAAAACAAAGTCTGACTCTATCACATCCTTTTATGTGCCATCTACAGTGATAACAGGCAGGGCTTGTTGCTTAGTAACAACATCTGTATTTACCTTCATTCCCAGTCCATGTCCACGTTCATAAAACTTTTTTTTTTGTTTATTTGTGGGTCCACACAATACAGTTCTAAGAGCTTTACGTTTCAAAGAAAGATTTTGTAAACACTACAGTGCTGACTTTGCTGATATAAAAATATTTTTCAGAAATCTTCTAGTCTGTCCCTACTTCATCATATGAGTTTGGGTTGTTTCATTTTAGGAACACTTGAGTGATCTTTTGGCTTATTTTGATAGTTCCTTAAGTGCATATGAAAATCATCCCAGCATGGTACTTCATGCTCTCATTATCATGTGAAACCATGGATTGCTCCATGTTTCCTCTTCTTATATGTCTACGTGGAAAGAGATTAGAAACATGAGTGGAGAGCTCATACCAACATGATCTCTGACATCCACTTAACTTTGCATGACAGTAACACTTTCAATCTGTTAAGTATATATGAGAATTCAAGCCTTTATGTTATGTTTTTATAAGGAGACTTTATTCTGCCATAAGAAGCTCATGCTATATTTCAGACTCTGAATATTAAATCTGCATGCTCCTATCCCATGGCTTCAAATGTGGTATATTTTCACAGGTCCAAATTAAAATTAGCACACACTCTTTCATCCCCTCCCTTTTATCTTAAATTAGATAAATAAAACATGAAATGAACAACATCACATGACATACCTAACTGCAACACTATTTGAAATACACACACTTTGTTACATAACTGCAACAAACAGTGTATTACAAATATGTATCAAAACAAAAATGTAGATGCCGTGGGAAGAAAACTAAGTACACCCCAATATTCAACACCTTGTAGAACCACCTTAAGGAGCAACTCTAACTAATTGTTTTCTTTATGACATTATTAGTCAAGCATTCGTTTTTATATACAGCTCTTCCTAAAGTCCTGCCAGTTCAACCCAGTTCAGGTCTGGACTGAACAACAAGCAACGATTGCAACACTTTGATTCTTTTGTTTTTTATTTTAAGCCTTGATTTTCTTTTGCTCTTCTGTCATTCTGTAGTTGAAGTACTGACCTGCTAGGGATTATATGGCCTTTTGCATGACCCAGTTCTGTAGATTCTACAATATTATGGTTTACAGAGGCGTTCATGCTCAACTCACTGACTGCAAGGTAGACCAGATCATTACCGTTCCACCACAGCAGAACCGCGGGAACTTTTATTCTGGCCACTGCAAGAACTTGTAACATCACACAGGTTGTATTGTTGGGCTCCTGTCGGTTAACAGAGAATGTAAATCTATACACGCTGGGCTGCTGTTGATGCTCACTCCACTTTTCATCTAACCCCGTTTTCGTTCTGCCGTCCCACGACACACACACTACATTACCCATAAGGCCACATCATTACCCATAAGACCACCTTCTTAAAGGGGCCAGGCTGGCTCACAGCATTTCTCCACTGTGAGAGAACGCGGCACAACATCCTGTGATGTTTCCGCGATTTTTGAAATTTTTTTAAAAAATTATATTATATATTTCTGAAAAAATCCGCGAATAACTTGAACCGCGGAACTTAAACCGCGAAGTGGCAAGAGATCACTGTATAATCATACAAGCCACTAATACAAAAAAACGCAATATAACAAGAAGAGGGCGCTGCTTAATTTAGAGATTACGCATCACCGTATTACTTTCATACATTTTTATTCGCTTGAGGGCAGAGGATGTCGGGTCAGCAGTTGCGGTGGATGTGGGAATAGTCACGGCCAGGGTTGGGTGGGTGGATTTATTTCCAATATGTCTGAAACTGCTGGTGGTCGGGGAGGGACAGGAACATTAATTGTTCCTGATCTTTAAATCGGTTCTGTATCTGGCAGATAAGGTTTTCCAGAACTCTGTTTTGGAGTTTCTTGAACTGGGCGCGTATCCCTCCTTGCGCTCGGAGCACCCGAGATGCGCTTGGTGAAAGGTAGATGTCATCATATAAGTTCCTCTCTGCGCGATAGTGTCAAAAAACTCTTTCACCCCTGACAGGCAAAACTGCTCATCCAATGATTCATGTTGCAGTAATTTAAAAACATCAGCTGCGCCGCCGCGTTACTGACGTCTGTCGTCTCGTCTACCCGCGACAAAGGGTGTCATATACTTTATAGTTGACAGTTGATACGGCGCACACACACACTTTTATATATACATATATATATATATATATATATATATATATATATATATATATATATATATATATATATATATATATATATATATAGATATATATATATATATATATATATATATATATATATATATATATATATATATAACGCACAGCTGTCTCAGACTCCCAGCATCCCCTGCTGAGAACACCACGGTGCTTTATAACTGGTACAAAGTGTTTGTGCTGATAATCTGGGCTTGGTTTTCACTAGATGTGGCTCTGTGAATCATGACAAATATTAAGGCCAATTATTCCTTTTCTCACTCATTGCTGATGTTTTTTCTTCACATACCTTAATACTTTACACCAGTAAACTGTCAAAACTCTTATTTTATAATGGTTCTCAGACTTGCTAAAGATCATTCACTAAAATACATTTGATTAGCTGAACCTGATCGATATTAATTGTCACATGGACACGATGAGGGTCTACTTTTTTCACAAGCTACTTCTGCACTGTGGGTTCATTTATGTTCCACAAATAATAGCGTGGTATGTATTGAACTGGTGTTCATGTGAGGATTCATGTACCTCACTTTAAGATCTGGTAAGGACAAGATGATTTGTACAGTATATCCTAATATGAAAAGCCTTAGAATTGAAGAAGGGTGCACTTCCTTTTTCCTGTCACTGTTAAGTCCAATGGAATCAAGATTTCATCATGAATCCAGGCTTTTTTTTTTTAAAGATGGAGTCAATTCTTTATAGAGTTGGCACAACATCAAAGAATATTTTCTCTACCAAACTACACATAAAGCAGCTTGACTTGAGAAAATCAAAAAAGTGTGACACCTTATTGAATATGAAGGCTGCTATAACCGCTTACACTTTGAGAGTCAGCCACACAAAGCAGACTGTGCTTTTGAACAGCTACCATTTTAGTGTTACAGTTATCCAAAAGCTGCCAGTTTTAAGATGATTATAGAGAGGAAGTTTGAGATGGAATAGAGAATATTGTTTAAGAATAATACCACAGTTACAAGGTGTCTACAAGCAGCAGGTAAAGTTCAGATGACGGAGCAGAAGTATGTGGAGAGAGACTTGCGTGGGTGTGTGAAAAGTTCAGTGGTTGGATATGAATACAACTTCAGATTATTTTGTCTAACAAAGACCAATTTATTTTCCTTTTCTTTAAGGTGAAACTACTTTGATGATGATCCGACTGGTTTGTCGATCACTAAAGTGTTGTTGAACATTATTCAGTTTAAAAAAGTTCATCAGTTTATTTTTTGGCAGTGTGAGACAGTGTATAAAAAGAAATAGCAAAAATCTTTCTCACAGACACATTCGAGCATGAAGCGCTTTTACTGACTTAGTAATTGATAATAATTATTGTCATGTTCCAAAAACAGAAACTTTTCTTTGCTTCCTTGCATTTAGTAGTATGTGTATGTTGCAAATGAAGACATTAATATTGATGAGCCATTAAATAACCACTCGATCAAAAGCAGAAAATTGTAATTTTTCACAAACTTGTTTTGCCATTTGTATATTCAATTAAATGTCACATTTTTATATATTCTAATTTCATGTGAAGACCTTGCAGTGATAGACCCACAAAAATATCACACTGTCACTTAGTTCTTCAGTTTTAGTGTCTTTCAACTCACTGGTTTAGTTTTAAAACCCACAACTTAAATTTGTTGTAGGTCTGCATCATTCTCTCCAGCAGCAGGCTGAACACCAGTTATACGGGTTTGCAGGTCTGACCGACACAAACACAACAAGGTACAGTTTATGCAGTTTAACATAATGTTAAACTGATAAATATCCCAGATTAGCAGAAGAGAATATTTGACCAACATTTATCACCCGGACACAAGCGTGACTCAAAATGGATGCTATTGCTGTGGGATCTTGTAATCTAGAAATTTGGGTATATCTTATTTATAAGTATATACACTATAATGTGTTCCTAGTGAGGCAGTCAATGGGCAGTTAAACAATGCACTGACCACAACAGAGGGTGCAAAGTGGGTTTAATCTCCTAGTTTGTATACAAAATCGAGAGGCCATTAACTCACATCACAGAATGTAGGATGGATCAGAATGACAAATGGTCAGTAGGAAACAGCCATCTTTAAACATCACATGAAAACATCAGGATCTTGGATAAGTTCTCTAGATGGCTATGTGTCAAAAGTTAGCAGACTTGGTGGAGCCAGAACTATAACAGAAACTCTGTCCTTCAACAGACCAGTATCTAAAGCATAAGTCATGGACTTATGAACCAACCTTATACAAAGGCCCCAAAAAGCAGTTTTCATATAACAGATCTTTAGGTTGAACAACTTTAGGTTGGATTCAGTCTTATTTGTCTAAGAAATATTTCCGTCTCTTCTTCCAAGTGTGGAGCCTCTTCGTACTGTTTGATGATTTTTTTTCTTGCTAATTGTCTTATAAATGTTATCTCACATCTAGATTACTCTTATAGTCTCAATCAAGCATATCTAAATTACAACATTTACAATTGTCTTAAAATGCCATACTTTTTAAGGTTGCCTTCAATCCTGCATCTTTCCTCTGGCTGTGTCAGAATCAGCTGCAGGATCTCAGTTACATGTAAGGCGAACCATGACCTTCCCAACCTGATGATTTCCTCATCTCCTCATGCTACTGCTGTGATCCTTAAATCTGTTTATTTACTTACCTTCTAAACTGCAAAACAAAAGGTGATATTGCATTTGCAGCTTTAACCCTATGTCACACAGTTTATCAGATTTGCTCACAGATTCTTTCAAAGGTATCGCTCTTGTTTGTTCACTGAGCCACAAATACTTGTAATCGTCAGGACTCTGTGCAGGCCAGTTAAGTTAATCCACACCAGACTCTGCCATCCATGTCTTTATGGACCTTGCTTTGTGCACTGGTGCACAGTCATGTTGGAAGAGGAAGGGACCAGATCCAAACTGTTCCCACAAAGTTGGGAACATGGAATTGTCCAAAATGTCTTGGTAAGCTGAAGCATTCAGAGTTCCTTTCACTTGGACTAAGGGGCCAAGCCCAGCTCCTGAAAAACAACCCTACACCATAATCCCCCCTCCACCAAACTTTACTCTTGGCATCAATGCAGTCAGACCAGTACCGTTCTCCTGGCAACCACCAAACCCAGACTCTTCCATCAGATAGATGTAGAAGCGTGATTCGTCACTAGAGAACGCGCTTCCACTGCTCTAGAGTCCAGTGGCGGTGATCCAGTGGCTTTACACCACCGCTTTGCATTGCACTTGTTGATGTATGGTTTGGATGCAGCTGTTCGACCATGGAAACCCATCCATAAAGCTCTCTGCTCTGTTGTTGAGCTAATCTGAAGACCACATGAAGTTTGGAGGTCTGTAGTGATTGACTCTGCAGAAAGTTGCCGACCTCTTTGCACTATGTTCTTCAGCATCTGCTGACCCACTTCATAGCTGAGCTGCTGTCGTTCCTAAACACTTCCATTTCCTTATAATACAGCTGACAGTTGACTGTGGAATATTTAGGAGCGAGGAAATTTCAAGACTGGATTTGTTGCACAGGTGGCATCCTATCACAGTTCCACGCTGGAATTCACTGAGCTCCTGAGAGTGACCCATTCTTTCACAAATGTTTCTAGAAACAGTCTGCATGTCTAGGTGCTTAATTTTATACACCTGTTGCCATGGAAATGATTGGAACACCTGATTCCCATAATTTGGATGGATAAGCAAATACTTTTGGTAATATAGTGTATTATGTTCATGGAGTCATTTCTTTTCTTTCTCTCTTTTTTATTTTGCACATATGCTTGTACATTTTGTCTGTTTATCAGTTGTCTGTAATTCAATATGTTGTCTTTGTGTATGTGTGCAGCACTTTATGTGCCGCTATAATAAACTGTTGTGTTCAAAATAATAACGGTGTGTTTTAAAAAAGAGAATAAAGCTCAAAATACTAAAAAAAACAAAAAACAAAAAAAAACTTGTATTTCCATACACACAAATGCATTGGGAATGCTGAAAATTCTATTCCAAATCAAAATATGAAGAAAAATTTATCAAATGTGTTACTGTTTACTTTGCAGAAAGCGTAGAAAAAAATGGATATTAGTCTGTTCAAAAAGATGTGTTTATAAATATAGCCTTAAGTGCATGTCATTATTTTCTTTTCAGTACGTGGTAATGTGATCAAGAAGATGTTAACTTTGAAATAAATTCTGCTTTTTCTTGTTTAATAGATGAAAACTGCACGTACTTCAGGCACTTCACTCCAGGGCAAGATGCCGAGATATTCGAATATAAAACTCAAAAAGGTAGGTTTCCTCCTTCTTGTTCCATTTCAGATGCTCCTTCCCCCCATCATGCCCAGAAATTTGAGAGACAAAGAGAGTTATTGTCTGGATTAATTTGACACATTTCTCATCCTTTGTGTGAAGTCTAACATTAAACACATCAATCTTGTTGCCTCAGTTTTCCAAACTGCTGCTCTTCACTGCAATTATATCTTTATTAACAACACAAATTTTGGCACCTTATGCAATTGGTGATTTGTGAAATTAAGGAAACTGTGAGTTTTCCTTTATCTTTTACCAAGACTTAGTTCATCTGGCCATGAGATGGTGTGCCTACATAGTTCATAATGTTCCCCACCAAGTCCTTGCACAAATAGAAGACACTGACGGTGTATTGCATGTCATATACTTTCCTTTTTTGTAGCATAATTAACCCAGTCACATTTTTTGGGATTCATTAAAACATTTGATTGGGTTTTTGTTTCTCCAATGACAGAATTCACCCACTATGTCACAGGATCCACAGCGTGTACTGACACACAGATGAAAGCTTTTCTTGCACAAAAAATGTCAAGTTTATAAAGTTAGTTTTCCATAGGTCTCTTGACATCGTCCAGCCGCAGTTCTCTTCGGCTTGTGCTCCTCCCATTTTTTGTGACCCTGTTCAGAAGTATGGCCCCGCTGTGTGCTGAGGGGCTGAGGACATGTGGAGCACTGTCACGCTCAGTTATTGGGGTGTAAATGTGAATAGACTTGCATGTGAAGTCACATACACCCATGCAAACGTAGACCCTAAAATGTCAATGCATTGATGGATTCCCCTTCTACTCATTCCAACTCTCAGATTGCTTGTGCTTGTGGTTTGCCCATAAGATATTTTACATTTGCTGAAATAAGTTTCCTGTAGTGCTATGCTCTCTGACTGAGCCAACTGGCTACACCACAGTAGTGCAGAAGGCTGAATGAACACAGAAGACGTATGTGAGCACAGGCATATCCAGCCTATAGAGGTTGTGTCTCATCCTCCATAAGTAGATTGTCAGAGAAATGTCAATGCATTCTTCACAGCACATGTGTCAAACACAAGGCCCGCGGGCCAAATGTGGCCCGTCACGTCATATTATGTGGCCCTCGAGAGCTTGGGCATCATTGTCTTACATTTTAAACCAATATTTTAAGACTTAAAAGAAGCTTAAACCGCTTAAAAGTGCATATTGACAATAAACTACATCTCCCATCATGCACTTCGTCATTACCCACACAGTAACGGTAGCAAGACGATTTTTCAGAACTAATGGACTTAAGAAAAACCTTTACAAACTAACCCCAACATGTCCAAGGAAAGAAAAAATGATGCACAAGGACTGCAGTTTCATGAATGATGGGAAAACAATTACAAGTTTGTATTCTTAAGGTGAAATAACAGTGTGTCTTTTGTGTTATGAGGCGGTGTCAGTCATGAAAGAGTTTAATCTACGTCGGCATTTTGACAGCAAACACGGAGCTAAGTATGCTAAATTTAGCCTTTAAGAAAAACAAAGCACCACTTCCGCTTCTGAAACCAAGGTAATGGATACTCTTACAACCACAAACCCTGAGTTTAAAATAATAATGACTTAAATATTTGAAACTTGAATAGATAATAAATACAGAGACCATTATTTAACATTATAATAAGGTGTAGTTTAATTTATTTTGATTTACATTGCATTTTGACAGCATTCATGCTGTCAATCTGGCCCTTCGAGGGCAACCATGATGCTGATGTGGCCCTCAGTGGAAAATGAGTCTGACACCCCTGCTTTACAGTGCTGCTCCAAGAGTATTACTTAAATCCTCAAAACACCTCTTGGTTCAAACAAAGCCTCAAAAGCTGCTTTTTTCAGGAAAGAGTATTCCATATAACCTCGTGTAAATTTTACATGTGAGGAATCTTTAAGCACGACATTGAAGCGAGTTCAGTTTGTCACATCTTTTTAATGTTGAGAATGAGAGGTGTTAGGTGGGTTAGTCAAACAGACGTGCATCTCAGAGAAAGGTGTGGCCTATCCTCTCCTGTCAGCACGAGATGAAGGCTCCATCCCCCAAAGGAGTGCCTCTCCCTTGGGGAGGGCTCACAGGCAACAGGATCAAAGGCCTCAGATCCTATCCACCTCTCTGCTCGATAAATAAGCCAGCTGTTGTTCCAGATATCACATGCTATCTGGAAACAAAAAGATCAAAATATATCCAGTATAACATTGGTATATTTATGGACATCAAATTGTTGCTTTTGTGATTTGATGGTTTATAGTTTTTCTTACTGTCAACGCATCTCATGATAACACCAAAAAGAAACATGACATGATTCTGTTTGTTCAGCCAATGCCTGATGCCTCTTCCTCTGAGCCATACAGTTGCTCCTACATTTATACCACAGCTGCAAAAATCCCCAAGGACACTAATATGCATTATTCGAATGCTGAAAATAGGCCAGAGCAAATGTACTAATTACTACTGTCTCTGTAAATGTGCTGCCCAGATGTGTAAAAAACAAATTAATAAATAAAATGATGGTCTTGAAATTGTACACATTTCCTCCGATGTCTGTTATAAAAGAAGTTGAAATTGATGGATATTTTTTGTCATGGATTTTTTATTTTGGCAAAAGTAAACATCAAATCAAAAACAAATTTTCATCAGATGTATCTTGCATAATTAAAAAAAAAAAAAGTGAGGTGTTTGAGATGATGTGGAATAACAGATTAACTGAATACTTTGTTACCAGTGGGTTGTGGCATCTCTTTCTGTCTAGAGTATAACATCTCAGCTGCAGCCATCTCCATCTTCAGTCTGGCCTTCATGATCCTCGGCTCTCTGTGCTTGGTGGGATCATGTACTGGGAAAGGCAAAGGAAGAGACTACCTACTCAAACCTGCTGGCATGTTTTTTGCATTTGCAGGTGGGTTTGGCTTATTTCCACAAGTTTACTTTTTCTGTTTTTTGAAGCTTCATCGCCACGCACGGTATGTTACTGCAGGCTTACTCACATATATACATGTCTTTCTTTCTCAGGTCTCTGCTCCTTCATTTCACTGGAAGTGATGCGTCAGTCAGTGAAACGCATGATTGAGAGCGAGGACACAATTTGGATTGAATACTACTACTCCTGGTCCTTTGCTTGTGCCTGTACTGCCTTTGTTCTTCTATTTCTCTCAGGCATTTCACTCCTTATCCTCTCAATGCCCCAGATGCCCAGGAATCCATGGGAGACCTGCATGGATGTTGAACCGGAGCAGGCTGAATGATGACTGGACAGACAATTGCTGGCTAGGACGAGTCTGTCTTTTATTTTAAGTAGCGACAATTCATTCAATTTAAGTTTGCCACCAAAAAGAAAAAAGAAAAATCATAAAGAAAAAATGTTGGTGGTGTTTGTGGATCATAGTTATCTTTCTAAAACAATCGAGTGAGCCTTTTTTATGTATTTGCCATATCATGGGATACGTTTGTTTACCTTATTCAGTGTGCTCAGATAAAGTGAAAAAATAAAAATGACTTCAACCTTTGCTACATAAAAGTTGTGGTCCACATTTAAATCTGACTTAATTTAGATTCAACTTTATTTTAATAGTTTCTATTACAATCCAAATAGTCTCTAGGTGCTTTCAGAGACCCAGAGCATGACCCCGAGAATATTAACTGACAAGTAATATTACTCAATCTTCAGTAAAGAAACAACACTCAGCTTGCCTTTGAGTAAGAGAAGCTGCCTATGCAGAACCACTTTTAAAATACTTCCCTTTTTGTGTACAGCTCATATTTTATTGCTGACATACTTAATAAAATGTTGATCACTGGTAAGTTGTTACCTCCGCCAAGGAGGTGATGTTTTTGCCGGTGTTCATCTGTCTGTCTGTTTGTCTGTCTGTGTTCAAGATAACTCAAAAAGTTATGGATGGATTTTGATGAAATTTTCAGGAGTTGTCAGAAATGTGAAAAGGAAGAACTGATTTCATTTTGGGTGTGATCTGGAAGAAATCCTGGATTCTGGATCACTTTCAAATTTTCGATAACATTGCGGTCAATGGGGCTTGAAATTGTTTCTCAATATCTCCGTTAATTATTGCCCAAAACTCATGAAATTTGACTCAGGGATTGTCAATGGAAACCTCTATCAAATTTCAAAGGCTGATCCTGAAGGCGGATTTTATCACAACCTGTAAATCGCTACATGGGAGAACTGTTGCGCTTGGCAGAGGTCTGCGCTCTCCGAGTGCTTTTCTAGTTGTTAATGTGACCATGGCCTTACTTAAGCTGCCATGCTTCAGTGAAATGTATTTCTTGGCTAAAAACTACATTAAGGATTTTAGAATAAATAATTCTGACATCAATGTAATAAGCCAGCCCTGAAATCAGGGTAACTTTATTTCCTGTGCTGCATCATGTATGATACCCTGTAAATAACTAGTGTTCCTGTGTATTTTTTATGCCATCACTCAACTACAGTGTCAGTTCATCTGAATAATAGACTGCACATCTGGACATTTTACTGCTGTAAGAACCTTCACAAATGAAGAATGTATCACATTTATAAGTTAAAACATTTTAGGTTTATGTGCACCAGTCAAGCTGGAAAAGATTCAGTTCTAGCTGGCATGCAGTGCTAATTTTTATTTTTATTTTTTTTTCTACCATTTAATGACATTTTGCATATCAAACTGATATAAAGTCTGTTCATTTTTATGAAACATCATGACGCCTTTGAAATGTGGAAAATCTCTTCTGCTCCATATGTCCTTTTTTTAATAGAAAACACAAAAAAGAAACAACCTACTCCAACCTAAATGAAAAAGAATTAAATAAAATTGTAGACTTAATAGAATTGCTAGTGTTGATTAACTATCACTTACAGTTTCAGTTTTGCTATGGGGGGGGGGGGGGGGGGGGGGGGATTCAACCAATGGCAGATTATAAAGTAGAGCTTGGATTTGAAGCTGATAAAAATGAGATAAACTGCATCCTCTTTGACAGAAAGGGTTTGCAGAGGGTTTTGCTTGGTTAGATGAAGTAGAAAACTAAAGTGGTACATACAGCAACTGTCCATCAAATGACATGACAGAAAAAAAAAAACACTCAATGCCTCTCAGTACTTTTTCTGTATTTTGCAAGACTGCACATGTGAACTGACTGATCTGGAAGTGAGCAGTGTGAACATTAATAAAACCTGTAGTGCAGAACTCTGGCCCAGCGAAGAGGACACATTCGTTTTTCTACAACTGCAAGTATCCATTTCATGGAGATTGGTCAAGAAAAAAAAAAGTGTAATTTCATGCTGTTTTATCACTCAACTTTAAAAATGCCAAATGTTTAGACATATGAAGACATGCCGAAACTTCTGACTCCTTCTATGTATTAAATAAAAAAGAGAGAATTGTTAACATTACTTTTATGTACTATCAGTGCTTGTTTTTATCTTTTTCACTGCATATGGCATGCAGTTAAGTTTAAGAAGACAACAGATTTCTTTGTTTGCATGCCTGTTACAACTTGCTACAACTTTGTAAAGAAAATAAAACTTGATAAGCTTTTGAAAACACGTGTCTGGGATGACTTGTTCATATGCAGGAAGGAACAGAACAGCTGATAAATACAAATCAGGCATGAGTTTCTTTATATCAAACTACCAAATAAAAACCAAACAGACCACCAACAGTTTCAGTAAAAACACTTTAATAGAGAAACAAATAAAAAAAGAAATTAAACCTTTAAAACACAGCCTAAATCCTTTAGTATAGCCACCACCAACTAAAACGAAGAAGAGTAAAAACCGATCTATTCATTATTGTGTATCGATGAAGGAGGAACCAAAGGGACCGAGAAGCTGGGAAAAACGGGCGCGCCATTGATTCACTGTAGCGAGGGAACAACAAAGGAGTGCCAACAGATAACTGGATAGATGGTTTAAAGAAGGCTGAACACAGTGCTCTCTGCTGGCTGGGCAAAAGGTTGCTCCCCTTCCACGTTTGTTTCACTTTAAGGCAAAACTGCAACATCAAATTCCTGTCATCATATAGTTACAATATTGGAAATCATTTACAATCCAACTCAACTGCAAGATTAAAGAGACCTTTAGTTTACCTTTTCTTTTCCTTTTTTTTTTTTTTTTTTTTGGAAGGTAGGACTTTTAAAAGAGTTGTTAAAAAAAACATAAAAAGAGAAACAAGAACATTGATAAAATCCCTTTAAAATGTCTTTGGCTCAATCTCTTCTGCTTCAAAAATAAATAAAATTTTAGCTAAAGAAGCGGTGAAATATTAGTATTGCACAACTTCAGAGATTAGCCAACGACTGCTTTGTGGAAAACTGATTCCCCACACAATCACCAGGGAGCAACCTCAGCTTTAGCCCTGCCAAGTAACTGCAGGGAGGAGGAGGAGAAAAAAAAAAAAAAAGAAGAAAAGGGGGAATTTACATGACCATCACATTTTGAATGACACATTAGTAAAAGTAGCATAACAATTTTGCTGATAATGTCACAAGTTATTGAACACATGAAATAATATACCAAATTTTGACTCTACATTGAACTGAAAGTAGTGGGGGGGTTTTTTTGTGTTTTTTTTTTTTTTTTTTAAACACATTCATAAGTCCATACAAACTGATAAAAACAGGGATAAAAACCAGTCAGGTCATTTGAACATGCACTAACAGAAAAACAGACTTCACATTTAAAAATAAACCCATGTTGATTGTTGTACAGCTGTGATGGGAAAACAGGACAAATCCAGCAACAGGTACTTAAAAATATGTATTGTACAGTGAAATAAGTCGTCTTATGCAACATAAATTCTTCTCTGCCAAATAAGCCAGACACTATCTTAAAAAAAAAAAGTCTAAAAAGTTAAAAGAGGTTGCAACTACCCATCAGGTTGTTTCCATTTCTAGAGTTATGTTTTGTGAATTTGCATAATTAAAAAGGGCATACCTCTTCTTTGAACAGCTTCTACAAAATTGAGCCGTTCCCAAAGTTTTTCTTTGTAAATACATAGAAAATGCATATTTACAAGTGTGTGTTTTCAGCCAAGTCAAGAAAGTTTTGGACCTTTTAATTAAAATGTCAAAAAAAAAAAAAACATGTCCTTAATGATGCTCTCCACTTACTGTTCAAAACACATCTCAGATATTCGTGGTGGGCTTTCTAAAGAAATGCATCAATGACTAACCGCCATGTTGAAACTAGGAAACAAGAGGAAGAGTCTCTTCACAGGCGACGTTTCATCAATTTGCAGAAGGAGCAGTGGCAATTTAAGGGTTAATGAATTACCTCGAAGAGGCTCCATCATCGACTTATTCAGTATTGCATTAATATTAAAAAAAAAAAAAAAAAATTAAATGCATCTTATGTTTAATTTTAAACTTGGGGTTAACCTCTTCAGAGAAATTAATGTGCATGTGGCTGTGCGGTCTCCGTGAGTTAATCAGTGATAAGCAACTTACTGACTGGAATTCAAACATCAATGATCCCGTCTTACTTCAGACAAATATCAACAGAAGAAGTAATTAGATTTATTAACTAGTACTGATTAATCTCAATAGGTTGGGGTACTCATCACATCCGACTAGACAAGTTAATCTGATTATGTGAATGACCAGGGACAACTTTTACAACATTTCCAAATCAGTCTTATTACGCAGAGTCTAAAATTAACATACAAACAGTCAGATCTTTTTGAACACAATACTTGTCCGTTGTTCCTTTGTTTGAACATTGAGCGGACATTGTACGATCTTTTAAATGTCATCAAATAAGAAAATAATACACAGGGGCTTAGAAAATGTCTGACCCTCAGCATGACAGGAGAAGAGTTCAAATATTACTCCATATTACTTATGAGCCTACCTTAGCGAAAAAAATGCCAAAGGACCTTTGAAATACTGACAGAAAAATATACGCCAACTGCATGCGGCTCTTCTGCAGTTGTTTAAGGTCATTTTAGAGCCAGAGAGGGTTGTTTCAGATGTATTCATTCTGCAATTTTTGCTATATTTACAAAGTTTAGGAGTTAAAAAGACTTATTTTATATATACCATCATATCGTTTTGCTGATAATACATTTGTATCTTTCATATTTCCAGAAGGTAATGGTCAGTTTGTAATTTTTGACAAATGCAAAGAAAAAAAGGAGGGGGAAAAGAAAATGTAATGGTCGTGGTGGTTGTTGAAACTACACAGCATATATAAGGGTATCCTTAAGAATTCAAATAGTTTCAAAATATACAGCCAATATTATAAAGCATTGATATAGGCTTGAGATTTTAATACCCATGGAGCTCTGGATGTCAGGGCAAAAACAGTTAGAGGTTTGTATGTTTTTGGCTTCAACCAATAAATTTCAAAAGTTAGTGCAAAATGTGCCCGAAACCTTCACACGAAGGAAATATCTGTATTCTTAAGCAAATGATGACAATATGGCATTTCTAGGTGACTTTAAGCAATCCAAACCTGATTTAATAGCAAAAAAATATCAATTTTGACACATTTCTTCTAAAATTATGTGCAAAATAAGAATCTGAGTGGGAGTTTTGGATTTTTCCAACACTGGCCGTTCAATGAGAGAAATAAAACATTCATGGTGGGGACCTCTGTTGACCTGACATTAAAACACCTATTGTGAATTGTTTGATACAAAGAGAAAAGAAGATCTACATGATATGAAAGGCAGAAATGTTGCACTTTTTTTTTTTACCTGAGCTGTTTAGTTCTGAATATTTTAGACCAATGATGTTTCAGCAAGTTCAAAAACATCTGACTGTTAGTACTGATCGCACTCTACTCTGACTTCACCACTCTCTCTTCACTTACACAAACCTTCAGAGAACTGCAAACTCTTCAAAGAAAAAACAAAATAAAAACTCATTACCCATTAGTGACAAAAAAAAAAAAAAAAAGATCTTTCATTCCGAGTTACTGGAATGACATCCCAGGTAAATATTTGCTGACGTGGCATGAGTCAAAATCCACAATTATAAGGACAAAATTAATGTCTTAAAGGACTAAAATAAAATGATAAAAGACAAAAAACATGCCTAGTCAACAAGCAAAGAAGTTCATTTTTTCACAGAAGCAAAGTCTTGTGTTCTTTGACCTTTTAAGCCCACATACAAGTAATAAAATGGTTGTTGCAATTTTGACAGATTCACAATGTGTTTATTTTTCCAGATGAGATCTTGGTGAAAAGTAAATTATATAATCAGTATTTGTATAGATATTTTTCTATAAATAATCACATTGACCACTAAATCACAGAAGATGATTTGCAGGTAAGGATGACTAAGAATTGAAGAGTAGCTGAAAACAAACAGGAACTCATAATGCAAACACTAGTATGATGTTTGTGGCATATGTTTCAGTCTTTTATTTTCTTTTTCTGTACAGATAAGAGGAAAATGTTTCTACTTCTATACACTGTTCCATGTAGTTTCTGTCAATTGACCACTTAGCTTTCATCTACTACTACAACAACAGTAGCATGGAAAAAAGACGCAATGTCCACTCAAAACAGGAATTTAAAGAAAAGAAAAGTCAACATACTAGCAATTAACAAAACCAACTTCAGTAAGTAAAAATAAGCAAGGAGCTAAGTGGTCAACCGAAACTTACCTGTTTTTTTTATTTTATTTATTTATTTTTTTTTATTTTCAATTTCTATTATAACTTTTTTCTTTTTTTTTTTTTTTTTTTGTTTAACATACATATATAAGTGTAGATAATATAAGTATATATTCATATATACATAATGAGTATGTATATATATATATACCTGTAATGCATTCATTATATATACTTACTTCTTCACAGATATGTGAATCAGAAGAAGGAAAAAGAAACGTTAATAAAAAGTTAAAAGGGAAAAAAAAATCAAAAAGAATATCTACCAATAGAAACAATTTGTTAATGAATTTTCCAGATTTTTTTTGCTTCATTTTTATTTTTTTTTATTTTTTTTTTGTTTTGTTTCGTTTTTTCCTTGTTTTTATTTTTCTTTTCTCATTTCTTCACTTTTGAGGGAGAAGTGACGTTCATTTAAAGTAGGAATAGTATCCATTGCTACCATTTGAACTTCCTATACTCAGCTCTTGCAGGAGGGAAAGAGGGTCGCTGTTCTTCTTGACCTGTTCAGGCCGAGCAGCTCGGGGTTTGGGTGGAGCACGGAGGGCACTCGCATAGGACATGGTTGGTGGCTTGCTCAAATTTGGAGCACCCTGGGTGGGCTCTGAGGGACCCTGTTGTGTCAGTTGCTGCTGCTTTTTATTTGACATGAGTGGAGGAAACTGGTGCTGAAGGGAGCCGATGGTGTGTGGGTGCGTCTGCTGCACTGCTGTGGGCTCGGCCTTTACCTGCTCATCTGTCTGACGAAGGACCTTAGAAGCTGCCATAAAAGAAAAAAAAAAAGTGAGCTAAAATAAATAAGGCTGGGAAATTTTAAATACAGGAAATGTAGCATATAAAATAAACAGATATGGCCAAAACTACATAAGCGATAAGGACAAAATGCATCAACAAATTGACCTACCCAGAAGGTCCCGTTGCTGAGCAAGTGTGCTGGCGCCATTAGATGGAATGTTTTGAAATGGACCAGGACCCCCACCATTACTGGGCCAGACATTGTCATGAGCGGGATAGCTGTAGAGCATGTGTGGGTGCTGATGATGCTGCATTTGTGGATGGTCCTGGGGGTCTGATGAACAAGTCTGGGGTTGCTGGGACAGGGCATTGAGAGTGTTGACTGGAGACGATTCGTCCGAGAAGCTGGATGAGATGCGACGCTGATAGAGAGGCCGACCTGGACCTCTGGGTTCATACTGTGCAGACAGGGACAGCATGATGAGGAGGCAAGAAGGTAAGGAATTCACTTGTTTACCTGGTCACACTTAAGCCTGAACAGAAATAGCATTGAGACAAGACTGAGCACCACATTAATGTTGAATTTAGACCTCTCAGTTCTAGAATATTTAGGCCCCTAACTATGCATATTTGTCTGTTAGCATGGGTTATCCTGACTGAAAAACAGAATTACTGTCAAGGGAAGAAAGCACTTAAATGTTATATAAATTGCATCACCGGCATATTCTAGGCTGAAAAAAATTACTTTAATATAAAGGAACTTCAGCTGACTATTTCAGGCTGACAGGTAATTTAATTTTCATAAATCATACATTAGGCTAAGAGAGTGAATGATCCTTACCTCATCTACACTGTGAAGGGATGTGCCTGCTGGTGCTCTTGGGGACAGTGGGTGAAAGGACTCCTGGTCTGGACCATGATTTTGTTGGTGTTGGTGTTGATGGTGCTGCTGCTGCTGCTGCTGCTGCTGCTGCTGCTGCTGCTGCTGATGGTGCTGCTGCTGCTGCTGTTGTTGTTGCTGTTGCTGGTGGTGCTGATGAAGTTGCATCAGGTGCATTTGCTCCTGCCTGCTTGGGTGAGCTATGATTGGAAGTCCATAAGGAAGGCTATGGCCCTGGTTCCCTAACAGATGATTCTGCTGTGAGGCAGATGCAGCTCCACCATGTGACCACTGAGCTTCTTGCAGAAGGTATTTGACCTGGGAGGGAGGAGGGCTGCCAGAGTGGGCTGGTGGCTGATGTGGATAGCTACCAGTATTGTAAAGAGGGTTCCCCGGGGGCTGTTGCTGTAGAGCTTGATTGTTGAGAATGCTGTCATTAAGGAGACTGCGGCCTGTGTCATGGGAGTAAGGTCCTGATGGAAAAGCGGTGGCATGATTGGAGATGGTAGCTAAAGGTGATGAAGGGTCACCTGAGGCACGGGACTGAGACTGTCGATACTGGAGGAGACGGGACTGAGGAGGGGGTTGCATCTCTGATGCTTCCCGAGGTTCCGGCTGTTCTTGTGAGGGAATCTCTCTCAACAGGCCTGGGTACCTAGGAATTAAGAATATATGTTAACACCTGAAATAAGCTTTGTATCTTGTGCAAAATCAAGGGATAAAAAACTATTGGGTTGATTATGAGTACAGATGAAAACAACAGTAGTAGTTACAATTCAAGACTGATTTTATTCATTTTGTTGTGCACTGATGTATTTTAATGAAATTAAAATGTTTACAATGCTTAATGACAATAATACCATATTTCTGTGGGATCTACTCCCTAGACCAGCCTTTCTCAACGGGGGTGTCGCGGCACACTGAGATATCGTCTGACTGCTTCAGGGGTGTCGTCAAAAAAATGACCTATTCTAACATTTCATATACAGTGGTACCTCTACTTACGAACGTTTCTACATACGAAATTTTCAGGTTATGAAACGCTTCAAAGGGAAAATATTGCCTCTCATTACGAAAGAAATTTCAGGATACGAAAGGCAAAAATACCGAACGTAAACATAGCTGCCGGCTCTGTATCTCGGTTTGAAAGCGGTGTGTCCGAGCTGCTCTGCCATTGACTATCGCTTAGCATCTTCCTGGCATCCCATTGGGTAGGAGGGCCCCTTGTCTGTATGAGCGTAACCCAGCAACCAAGGTAAACAAACAATTTTTACCTCCGCCAAGGAGATTATGTTTTTGCTGGCGTTTATCTGTCTGTCTGCCAGTCTGTGTACAAGATAAGTCAAAAAGTTATGGATGGATTTTGATGAAAACTGATTTGGTGTGATTGGGTGTGATCCGGAAGAAATCTTGGATTCTGGATCACTTTCAAATTTTCGATAATTGTTGCGTTTAGTGGAGGTCTGCACTCTCTGAGTGCTTTTCTAGTTCTAACATGTTTTTCTTACAGGTTTTTATGTAATTTCATGTATTATTTATAATTTATTTAAAAAAATAATGTTCGAATTTTAGGGGAGCTTGAAACGGAATTAGGGCATTTACATGGAATACGCGTCTCTACTTAAGAAATTTTCAGGTTATGAAACTACTTCCAGAACCAATTAATTATGTAAGTAGAGGTAGCACTGTATAAATATATGAATGCATACATAAATACATACTTTTTGCCTATGAATGAATGAATAAATAAATAAATAAGATACATAATTGGACATGAAATTAATAGTAAAAATATGTCTCACATGTCCATTTCCCAATGTTAACAGCATTAGTACGGGGTCAGCGTAAGGTCAAAGTGACTGCCCAGTTAGCTTACGTCGTAATATCATTTAACCACTGGAATTTTATTTCACAGATAGCAAAGAGAACTTTCATGGATCGTTTTCTAAAAAGAAAATCCCCAGAGGAACGGAACATCACAGAGGAGCCGACTTCTTCATGTAAGCCTTCATCCACCAGCTCTGAATCTGCACCATAGGTACCAAAGGTAGTTGCTAGCGATAAGGCTAAAAAGAGGCAATACAAGGATGGTGGATGGAAGCAAGCACATCACGGATGAAAAGAAGCTTTCCTGCTGAGGCCTACTCTGGTGTAGTTATCGTGTTCAGGTAATTTTAACAAAATAAACGGGATGTATGCAATTACAGTCGGAGCGATGCGGTGTGGCTTTGGATTATATTTTACTCTGGGTGTCATGAGATTTTATTCACTTTTGAAAGGTGTCGTGACTGAAAAAAGGTTGAGAAAGGCTCCTCTAGACCATTATAAACAAAATACTCAAATTTTGTCAAACCTGGTAAAAGTTGGCCCCGTAGAGGCAGAGGGAAAAGCTTCATCATCCATATTGGCACTAAGCCCCCAGTTAGCTGCCCGAAGCAGTTGATGGGGGAAGCGAGCCATGCCTGGCTGAGCAAGGTGGGCAAGCTGTTGGGGCAGAGGAAAGGCAACACTGCCCTGGAGGAAAGGGCCTGCTGCCTCCCCCCACTGGCCCAGTCTAGCTGCCTGCTGCTGCTGCTGCTGCTGCTGCTGCTGCTGCTGCTGCTGCTGTTGTTGTTGCTGCTGCTGCTGCTGCTGCTGCTGGGTCAGGGCCTCAAGAGCCAAAGTACCCTGGAGGTCTGAAAAGACAAGCGTATCATTAATTACATTATCTTCGATACCGATTACTGAACAATTTTTTTGTTTTTACCAGTGTATCAAAATTTCAGCATACAGGAAGTTATGTTAGACAATAATGGCAGAAACCTTTATTTTGGAAGTAGTTTCAGAAGATAAATTATAGAACGTGGTTTAGCTTTACTGATGTCTAATGGGGCCTAAAATAAATTGTTATTCACTCACTAGCTTAAGTTGTTAATGCAGAGAACCAAAACTATGGCATAACTAACTACACTACACTAAGTGTATGACTCAACTCTTTCTCGCTGATTCTATTGCTTTGCTTGTGATGGCTTGTATTAAAGTCAGGTGCCAGCCAGGCCTCACTGCTGGCATAGAGGATCTAAAGTCTTTTGTCCCCTCTCGTTTTTAAAAAAATCAGCAAAAGATCCAACTCAAGAAAATTAATATCCCACCTCGAGCACTCAACAGCTCAAACAAGTGATTAATTCATCTTTTCTAAACCCCAAGGTCTCAACTTGGGGAAAATAAACTTCGAAAACCTGTCCATGCTTTTTAAAAGTAGTTTATGATAAGTTTGGTTTAATCCGGAAAGTAAAAAAAAAAAGAACTCAAGATGACAGTCCAGGTTTTCCCTCTGCCACACAAAAATGAAAGAAAAAACTGACGTTAGCATCTTTGCAGCAGTTCACTCCAATTATTTGCAATTTTTTCACACCTACTGACAGGAACAGACAGCTGTTAACCAGATGTATGGAATTAAAACCTCCACAAACAACATGCATGTGGGACCATGGCACTTAAAGATATTGAAATGAGGCATCAAACAACACTGAGTTTTTTGATGCTCTATAGCAGTGATTCCCAAAGTATGAGCCGCAGCCCCCTGGTGGGCTGTCATGGTACTGCAGGTTGGCCGTGAGAGGTCATTAAAAATAAACAAATATGTTTTAAATCCTCATTTTTTTAAATATGTTTTTAATTACTGTAAAATATGTATTACATGATTTAAAAAATATTCAGAAATAATAAAATACACCAATTGAGTGTTATTCTACTGTCATCTTAACTTAGTATGACAAGTGTCACCTTATTTGTTGACCCCTTACATTAATATTGGAATGTAGCTTTTAGTCTTGTATCTTGATCAAAGTGGTGTTTAAAGGTTTGCATGGGCCACAGAGATTTTTCACATTTCAAATTGGGCCTTTCTGAAGTTTGGGAATGGCTGCTCTATGGTATCGAAGCAATTTACTGCCTGGCACCTCAATGATAGAATTATATATATATTTTTTTTTTAATTTAACCTGTCATAAAAGCTGGAGAAGGTACATTTATGACTCCAAGGTTTTTCCTGATGATCAAGTGATTTCATAATTATATACTCTACTTGATCTGGGGAAAAAAACAAAACAAAAAAAACAGATTTTTTATTTTTTAAACAGCATTTAACAAGCTTTAACTTCTTGGCTGATGGCTTGTGATGTTGCGTCACTATTTTTAGTGCTCTTTCTCATGATGCCATCTGTTTTGTGAAGTGCACCAGTCCCTCCTGCAGCAAAACACCCCCACAACATGATGCTGCCACCCCTGTACTGCCCACTTGAGATTGTGTTCTTCTGTTTGCAAACATCCCCTTTTTTCCTCCAAATGTATCAATGGTTATTATGGCCAAACATAGGGGTGCACTATAACTATCGGGCCGATAACAGGAAATTATCACGTCATCCCGATAAGTCCGATATCATGACGTATAGCCCTGATAACATATATATTTTGTCAACAGCAGTGCCTCGCTCCCTCTGAGCCTTGAATGACCGGCAGTGAATGTTATGTTCAAGTGACGTTGGCATAATCAGAAAAACAATTTCTCAGTAAGGAAAATCAAGAATACCCCCTCATGCCAGAAAACAACTCGTTAACTTGGTCATAATTTTGGTAGTTGCTGACTTTAATTGATATTCGCAGTATTTTCCCACTATTACACATAAAAAATAGAAAAGATAGATAAGGCCAAAAGAACGACGAGGGAACTAGGGAACGAGGGAACGGAGGAATTTACGTTACACCTTGAACAGTGCGCTGATAAAAACAAACAAACATGGAGGCGATGGTGTAGAACTTCGTTAAAGTTTCAGAGGACGATAGTTCGCTGGTTAATTGTGACAAATGCTCCAAGTGAAGGAGGGAAAAATAGCACAAGCTTTAATACGTCAAACCCGATCAACCACCTGAAACATAACCATCACTTTCATGGAGTTTTGAAATTGCGCTAACGTGAGCTAACTTGAGCAAGCCAGCAGCAAGTCAACCCCTCCGCTCCGCTCCATCATCTCTCTCATCTAAAGCTTCCATGAGATTAAAAAAAAAAAAAAACTACTAAACCTCATTTACTTTAATTAAAGGCATTCATTTGAATGGAACCACAAGCCAAAATCCTTTAAACGTATTTTTTTGATACTATGGAGTGCACTTTTTCAGTTTACTTACACATACAAGTCTAACTTGTGTCAGTACATTATGACCTGTGGGTTATTTTTTTATTGTCATTGAGGAATGCATTTTTTCAGTTTGTAATTCTGATGCATGTATTTCCATCAGTTCAAGGAGCCTTTATTTTTTTATATATCAGTCAGTAATGCACCTTATTTAAGTTGATGTGAGATATCAAATAGGTTTGCTTGATAGCTTTATGAAAATGTTTGAGAGGCTTGCCAATAGTTTTTCCATTGTAAAAAATAAATATCTGTTCATTTAAAGAGTCAAAAATGATTTTGGTTTTGTTTATAGTATTGATATAATGATCTTAGGTATATGTGTGTGTTATCGGTTATTGGTATTGGCCTTTAGGAGCTGAAAGTTATCGTTTATCGGTATCGGTTTAAAAAAACAGTTATCGTGCATCCCTAGCCAAACAGCTCTATTTTGGTTTTATCAGACCACAGAACCCATCTTCAAAAATGAAGGTTGTGGACCCTGTGCACATTTGCAAACTGCAACCTGGCTTTTTTCTGTTGCTTTTGGAGCAACGCCTTCTTCCACATACGGGATATGGAACCCATGTCCAAAAATCTGTCAAAATGTTTTAGTATGATTTTGGTAAGATACAACGCCGTATCGCTTGATGAGATTATTGGAGAATTACGGCTATCGTAGTCAGGAGTTTCGCGGAGTTTTGCTTGCTTCTTTGTGTTTTAAATAGTTGAATGGCCAAACCAACACACACGCACGCAAGCAAAACGAAATCTGTAACACTGTTGTTTTAGAAAGTAATAACTAAAAAGGAATTTGTGTATTCCACTCACCCAAACTATCTCCCACGCTTCCATCCTGTCCATCCTCTGCAAAGCTGCTGATCCTGTTATGCTGAGACAGACCTGGGTGGTGACCCCCTGGGTGACCCATTGGAGTCCTAACAGAGCTAGTTATTTCCTCTACCCCTCCAGACTCTGGCCCATCCACAGAGGGTGAGGGAACAGATCTGTGAGTGGTTACGGGGCCACTGAAAAAGGAAGCATTGTGGCTTCCACCAGTGTAGGCAGGACTGAGCTGCTGCTGCTGCTGCTGATTCTGTTGGGTCATTCCTGGGTGCTGAGGCTGATTGACCCGATAAGGAAGCCTAGATATTGGATATTGTTGGGTGAAGGTTCTTCCACTGGCAGGATGTGGAGGAAAGGCTGGGCTGGGTGGTGCCAGATGGTAGTTGAGGGGTCTTTGAGCAGCTGAAGGGTCTTTTCGATGGAGCAGTGCACTGGGAAAACCAATTATCCCCTCTGTCTGTGAATCCAGACTTCGACTTTGGCCAGTGTCTAAATCTCCCTAGACCAAAGAAAAAAAAAAGTTAGGCACCATAAGTGAAGACATTAGAGCTATCAAATTTGACTCTTATCACACAGTCATAAAGATTTTAGTTGCTTTTACAAAGTACATACACATGCAGAATATAGCATCTTATATGGGTAAACCTGCCTGTTTTTCTTTTATGTCAGTGTTTTTCCTCTCTGGGGTCTGAAGACGGCTCTGTTCTGACTTTGGACATCCTTCTACCTTACCTAAAAGTTGAAACAAAAATAAAAAACAATTTAAGCAACTGGCTATTTACAATAGTTACCTGCATCTGATAGTTGTTTTTGATAGTAGCTGATTGCTTGCTGTTTTGGGAAAGACAAAAAAGAAAAGAAAAATGAATCAAGGCAAGGCATACCATTTCTGACAGGGTCAGCCTGTAGCTCCTTGTCAGGGCTGGGCTGGCCCACTCCTAGAGAAGATGGGTGTGCCACCCCACCATAAGGGATTGGGGAGCCTCGATTCTGTGTCTGCAAGATATTTAAGTTGTATGCCATGGCTGCTGGATGGCTCATGATGCGAGGATCCACAGCAAAGCGGTTCTGGTAACCTGGCCAGGGCAACTTCAGACAAATAAAAGAAAAAAAGGATTTTTATATATATACATACACGCATGCACACTCATCAGTAATTTTTTTTTTTCTTTTCAGGTGTTACGGCAAACAAAAAAGGTTATTATAATGAACACTGCTAATTATAGATTAGAATTATTGCTTCTTCGAAATCTGATTCATAATTTCAAAGCTACATTTTTCAGAAAGTACACTTAAAGTTAAAACATATCAGTTAACCATTTGTTGCCCAACAGCTTGATAAACAGGCTTACAGACTAGCCAGTATGTTTCTAGCAGCAGAAAACTTACCGGGAGAGGCATTGACATGACCATGTTTCCACCGTACACGGCGGGAACATAGAGAATGCTGGCACCTGTGTGAGGATCAATCCTTTGCACAGGGCTGGGTGACTTGCCCATGCCAGCTGGTGTGGCACCCAAAGGTGGTGTGAATGCCCGAATAGGGTTCCCCATCAAGACAGCAGGGTTAGGTTGAACTGAATGAGAAAAATCAGCAAGGTATTACAATGAAAACATACATAGCTATTATTAAGAATGTGAAGCCAAGCACTTCAAGAGCTCAATCTTTATACAGACCAATGACAATAAAAATATGTTTACAGCTGCCAAAACTATTGTCGGTCCAATGGAAACATGTTGTTCTTGGCTACATTTCTCTCAGTCAATCAGCTCAGATCTTTATATATTTGCCCAGGTTGTTCTATTTGACAGCCTATTACACTCATTTAAAATGTCAGTGTAACATAGGTCATCAAATGTAAGGTGATAATCTTAGTGTTGTTATTGCCATTTGTTGGTCTTGTCCATTCCCCTTACCTATGTCAATGGCATTCAGCTAGTTATTCTCAGCAAACCTAAATGGACCAATTTCAACAAATCAATCCATTTCACTTCAATTTGATAATAGTAAAGTAATCCCCAAAGTGAAATTCAATAGTTGTAGTTAGAAATAATTCTCCTCTTGTCGTATACTCCCTTGAACACAAAGCAAGACAAAAAAAAAAAAAAAAAAAAAAACAACAACAAAAAAAAACGCTGAAACTTTGTAGGAAAAAAAGTTTCCTATGATATACTTTTTGAAATTTTGATCATCAACCCCATAAACATGGGCAACTCACCATATCCTTCAGGTGGGAGGTGCTCTGTGTGGTTTGCATGTTTCCCCTGTAAGAACAGAGAATCATTAGCCATAAAGCATCAGAGAGAAAAACAACAGTCCATATGCATCAAATGGCAAAGAAATGTGGGTAAAATACCAATCTAGAAACAATAACAAAACAGAGTAATTGAGTGTGAAGCAGAATTGTTAATATTGCTACATGAGTTGCTACCTGAACTGTAAAGTACACGGATTTTTACCGCTCTCCATGTCCCTTTAAGCTTTTCTGGATGTTTACCTGCTAAATCTCTCTGGTTCCGCAGCAGCCAGTAACAGACTTTAAAATACATGATAAAATGATAAAATAAATGTCGGCGTTAATAAATTAATGAGTTAACGCGATAATAACGACTTAACTTGCCCAGCCCTACTATTTTTACATTTCTGAATAAATCTGACCTGAGAGTAAATGATATGAAGAAGTCACAAATCATTTGAAATTGACGGTATATGCAGAATGACGGGGCTTTTAACATGAGAGGAAAATAAGCTGGGTGGAGAAAGCCTGATAAAATCGCAGTATTTCACATTTATGATCTGTGTCCCACAGTGACATTCCAAGTGAACCATTTACAGTACTCAGTAATTCTGCTTCTGTCATCAGCACCACACTTTAGCAAATATGGAAAAAACGTTTGGGGGAAAATTTACTTTGAATGAACAAAACTGCCTAATAGTCACATTTTATTTATTTATTTTTAACCTGAAATTCAATTATATAGCAAAAAAAAAATAAAAAAGATTGGCACATAACGAGGCTGACTTGTTACAGCACAAGTATAAGACCTAGTATGCTGGAAAAACAATTATCCATTTACTTGTGTTCATCACACCTGGATAACAAAATATGTAACAAAGCAAGTAAAAACTATTTGTTCAACACTAATACACTAAAACTGAAAAAACACAGAAATAGGTCTGAAATAAGGGAAACCCACATTTTGAAAAACATTACTGACTATACGCACAACCACTGAGCAAGACCTGAGGTACTAACCAGAAATGCTCAGTGTGCAGTCTTCCAAAAGTCTTTTTCTGTTAAGTGTCACTTTGTGACCTGAACTGAGCAGAAAAACTACACCATAAAACAAGAGGAGAGAGAATTACTCTTATTCACTTCTCAAAGAATTTAATTTAACATGGCAGTTTTATGACTGACAGGAGAAAGGAATCCAAAGCTGCCTAATGTAAAAGTCCTGTTCACCAGAATGTGAACCAAGTAGGAACCTGTCGTAGAACTGACACTGGTATGTTGTAACGATCCCAGCTATGCTGGTCTGTTTCTTATCAAGGAACTACATTTAAAGTAAGTAACTTAGTAAAGTAATTAAAATAACTACATTTTATTCAATCTAATGAAAAGTGCACTGCTGACAAAAAGCATCTAAAAATATTAAGAGAATATACAAAGACTGCTGCAGAAATGTTTTACTCTCCCCCAGTATTTTCCACAATACTAAGGCCAGCTGCTTAGTGGATTATACTAATAAAAACTGTATACTGATGGTCAGAGATGTATTTGCCGGGTTTCTAAAAGCTGCACTGAAGTATCAGGCATTGAACCTGACAACCTAGGTTTCAGGGGAAGATTGTGCAAGACAGTTTGAATTTTCAATAATAATTCAGTGAATTTGATTTCTCTGCACTTCCGCTGTAAGTGGTATGACCTTTAAATGAGCACATTTCAGTATGCAATGATGGTTAAATTGCAGTTTTCTTCCTGGTACATCCATGGCTGTAAAGTTGGAACTGGAGAAAAAGGAGAGGAAGTGCGTGTTTATCTCTAAGGCAGGCTGATACTGAGGAGCTTTGGCTCATTAGGCCCAGTGGGTGATGGCAGCAGGTTGGCAGCTGTGCTGATTTCGTTAACCTTTACCTCAGGGCAGGCAGGGAGGAGAGATGGATAGACACATGAAGACAATTCAAACTGAGCTAAACAACCTAATAAAGGACCCTCCAGTAAAGAAAAAAAATTGAAAGAAATCTGTACAGTATATTTCCTTTGTGTTTTTTTTTTTATTCATCTTCTGAGACAATCACAATAATTTCCTAAAGCGAAAATTAAACCGATTCATTTTAATACATTTGTGATTCACAGAATCAAAGCTCTGTGTTATTTTTCCTCTAAAAACAAGCATGGAAGCACTAAATTTACTTGTGAATATTTGTCTCCTATTTCTCTCCGATTTTATATAATAATATGAAGTTGTACCTAAGATATAACAGTTCTATAGAAGGTCAGTGACAACTACAATATTTTAGCCTCTTAACAATGGCTTGTGTGCCATTTCACCGTGTCATTCTCCCTGAAAAACTTTACCTTAGGGGGGGACTGCTGTTGCTGCTGTTGTGGACCCTGCTTGTTGGAGGCAGGCTGTACATGCTGAGGGTGTGGATGATGAAGCGGATGGAGAGTCTGTGAAGAAGACTGGTGTCCTTGCAGGGGCCTTAGGGCACGAGGGATGAACTCTGGAGCCAGTGGGTTGAGGACATAAGTCTTCTTGAGTTCTAGGGCCTCAAGCTGAGCCTTGATCTGCTCAAAGGTGATGCCATGCAGGCTTGAGTTTTCATGGCAAATGGTAATAAAGTGCTCCCAGAATTTTCTATAATTGGACAGGGAACCAAAGTTGAAGAGAAAAGACATCATAAGATTTTTTCCTGTTCTCAATATAAAAATATAATCCTCAAGAGCTGAATATAGGATCAAGACTGTTCAAAACAGAGTAAAACTTATTTAAAGAAGAGAGGGGGAAGGAATATTAAGTCAAATTTACTGTCATACTAAATAAAGTAATTGTCATTCGTTTTAATGGTTTCACACAAATCAGAATATCTTGTAAAACTGATTTAGGACACATAAACGCTGATAAAATCGGACTTTGTTACTAAGTTAGAGTACTATTTTTCATAGCACCCTAACTTACCTATGCAACTTTCTACTGACTGTTTTAACATGTCATCTAGGTCACTGATGTCAAAATCACATTTGTGGATAGTTAGTGTTGGGGAAACTGCATCAAGAATACATCACTTTCACGGATCTCCTGAAGACACGCTGGCATTTAAAAATGGTGAAATAGTGCAGTAGATGGACCACAGTCACTGTCGAGAATGGAAATCATTCTGTTCAGTGTTTTCCGTACTATACCATACCATACTTCAACCTCAACACAACCTCAAGACAGCGATTCAGAGCTGAGATTGCCAGGAAGTACCACCTGCTGGGCTGGACTCCTGGTTTCAGGATCATCGATTACTTAAAGATGTATTTTCCACTACGTCTTGTTCTTTTAAGAATTATACATTTAAAAAGAATGACTGGGGTAAAATAGATACATTCAGTGCGTTTACATGGAAAGTTTAATTCCTCTTTAATTCAGAATTAAAGTTAAAGCCGAAAAAAAGTTACCATGTAAACACTTAATTCCACATGAAAATGTCAATTCCGAATTAAACTTAATTCCGAAGTAAGTGGCTGGTTTATTCCCATTTTAATTCCGAATTAAATAATTCTGCGGTCATGTATACACTCATTCCTGTTTAAATTAATTCCCGTCTTTCTGCGCATGCTCGTTCTCTTGCCCGTCTGTCGCGATGACTCTTATATTCCGCGCTGGGCTTGTTTTCAAAACAAAGTTTTAAAATGGCAGCACGCAGTAAACGGTGTTCAAGAGCAGAGACGATTTATTTAATAAATAGCTTGGAGGAACTGGAAATAATTAAAAGAACAAATGGCAGGAAACATAAAAATTGTGAGCTTTTCAAAGCGGCCAGGTTAAATGAAGGAGGTTTCGCAGATAGAGACGCCACCCAGGTCAAAAATAAGTGAAATGTTGTTGCTAACCGAGTTAGCTAAGTTTGTTTTCTTCCGGTAGATGTAAAGACGTTTGCCCCCCTATCCAATCAGAACCCTTCCCAACCCCCAGACCTAAAGCGGAATTGGATAAAGCCGAACAAACGTGTTTTCCATGTAAACCTCAATTCGGAATTACTATTTCCATGTAAACTCGAAGGAAAATAGTTTAATTCGGAATTATTTAATGCGGAATTATTAATTCCAAATTAAAAAACATCATGTAACCGCAGCCATTGAATTATATTTACTCCAGTTGTCATTAGAAGAAACACATGAAGACCGTGATTCCTTTAAGTGTTCCTGTCGGCATCTATCCAACCGCCCATCCCCCTCATCCAACCACCACTACCAAATGCCCCCTACCAATGCTTCCCACCATCCTCCTGGCCCTGCCCCCACTAGTGGTGTGTGCTGAACTGATAAAACAGAAAAACCAGGTTGGGTAACTTGATAACTACTCATTGCTATATGAAACAATATAATATCTCAATGAAATGTGGAAAATAAAGAAGTGGTTGCATATAAGAACTTCACTTGACATTATGTAACGTAATTTAATACACTCTCTAAAACTGCCATCATCAAATAACGTGCAGCATTTGTTGACTGGCTGTAGCAGACACAGGGTGGCATAAACAACAACTACAACGTGAGCACAAACACATATGAAGGAATAAAATTAACAAAAAACAGAAACAACTTTCATTGGTTTTATTATACTTAAAAAAAAATGCTACTTAACAGTATTGAAGATTGTGTTGAAAGGTCAGTAAATTTTTATGAAAGAAATTACCTGCAGCGCCCAACAGAGCACAGTGCTATTGGGTCTCCCACAACTGCAACCAGGGACTGAGCTCTGGTGATTGCTGTGTTGAGTAGCTTGTAGTTGGACAGGAAACCATAGTCAAGATCCTCTGTTGAATCCTCAACTAGCTGCTCTTTACGCTTGATGGCTGTTTGCTTGTGCTTGCAAGTATGCCGTGTCCGCACAGTGCTGAGGAAAAGCACCCGGAACTGCTTACCTGCAAAACAATATTGTGAATTTCTTAGATATCTCAAAGCACTCTCAAAAGTGTTTAACACAGACATCAGGTTATTATATACAAGTGAAAATCACCAAAGAAATCTCATTAATTAAAATAAAAAACATTAAATCCAACAGACGCCTCTGATTAACTATGTCTCAATTAGTTTCCATTACATTTGACATCAGAGGAAACAAATTCTTTGTACTGTTTTATTTGTAGGAGTAATTCAGAGACAAAGGAACAATCGTACTGGAATAAGATCTTGTAAATTCAAATCATCTTACTATTCAATAAAATGCATCTGATTAGTTGATCATCAGCGAGTATAAAAACTTCTATAAAAGCAAAAAAATTAAAAAAAATCTGCTTGCTGTCTGTAACATTCTGGTGTGTATTAACACCACTGATAGTCAAGTGTGAAAGACGTCAACAAGAATCTCAGAGAAGCAACTGTTTCTTCCCATCAGGGTAAGGGTAATAAGGCCAGTTCTGAACAATCTGTAGCCCATCATTATACAGTGAGACAGAGCATTCAAAAGCAGAAAACATTCAAGAAAGTTGACAATCTTCCCAGGAGTGGACATGTTTAACCCAAGGTCAGACAAATGCTCAGAGAATTCACCAAAAAAATTCAAAGCACTCCATCTCAGACTCTATAGACCTTAGTCTGCATGTAAAATGTTAGAGTTATGACAGCAAACTTAGAAATAAACAGCAAAAGCATTAAAAAGAAATTGCTTCGAAAGGTGTCTGGGAAAAAGCCTCTTTTCCCTGAAAGGAACATGGCAGCACAGCTTAAGAGAACTGTGCCCAAATGTTCTCCAAATGCAAAAACTGAAGCAATGTTGTCAAGAACAGTGGGCCAAAACATCTCCACAAAGATGTAAGAGACAGATGACATCCTACAGAAAACAGTTTCTTAAAATCATTATGTCTTGTACTTTGTTTGCATAAAGCTTCTGTACTTTGCCTCGTTTTTATTAAATAATGACATTGTGTAATATGTTATGTGCTGTTGTTCATCTTTGCATTTTGCTCTCATTCTAATACATAATGTTTAAGGATAAAATGGAAAAGATTGGTAAGGACGAAATGATTATTTTATTGCATGCTATATGTGCATTATGTATTATGTGTGTTTGCTCACCTTGGACATTGAGCACTCTTTCAACGCTGACCTCAGGCATTCGTTTCTTTCGGAGTTCAGCCCGAATACGGAACACTTGGTCGGCGTAAGGTGACACCACTCCAATGCTTCCCTCATCTAACTTCCCCCAGGCAACCGGCCACTTCTTCCGCAACTCCTCCACTCGCTCCACAATCTCAAATACCTGGAGAGATCAATGGGAGACTCACTGGTTAGAGATGCCAAATTCTAGACCTCTTGTGATTCTTGACATTAAATTGATGACATTAAAAATTACTTTGAAATTCTCCATTCATTTGCACAGAGATAGAGTTACTGGTGCTAAATGGGTTGCTGTATTTGGACGCACATATGAATGTTATTCATATATAATAAGTAAACACATGTACTATATTTTCCTTTTTGATTTTTCTTTCCTTATCAAGTTTTTGCATATTGACTACCATAGTGACTTTCAGGTGGGGTATCTGCACACACTTAATAGTGGTACTTACATTATCTCACAGCAGTATTGCCTTATGTAAACCAAGAAAAAATAAATAAAAATTGTTGGCGTATAACATGTGACTCTTGTGACTAAGGTCTTCCATTTTGTTAACATATTTCCTCTTATTCTGCACAAAATTGGAAGAAAAGACATTTATTTTCCTCTGTGTATAGCGTTTAAACATTGACAGTTTTGAGGACAGTTTGCCATTCTACTGAATAAATAAATTTCAGCCTTTTTAAGAAACCATAAACACTAACGGGAGGTATAATGTGAGAAAAAAGGTGGCAAAGATATATTCAAAACAAAAGAACATAATGTTTTCACATCATGATCCCACCATGCACCCAACATGAAAGACCTGTGGGAAGTCAGGGATATTTTCCAACCAGGTTAAAGGGCATCTGCGTGGGCCAAAATATGTGAACAAAGGAGGCTTTACGACTTGAATATCAGTGAGGCATCAAAGTCAGCCCATCAAAACAGGAAGCTATGGCTTACTGAAAGTGGGAGTGCTGTAAAGGCTGCAAGACAAAAGCAGATCTGCACTAAACAATCTCCTGAATTTGTAATAAAACCAAAAATGGATATATAACTAATTTAATATCAAATTTGCAATTCAATAAAAGTTCATGTAATGCAATACATGCTTGTAATGTAAGTTACTACAGTACAAATTATTTAGAATTTATTTTTGTTGCATAAGCATTTTTTGTTCTATTTTGAAATAATGTACTCTCCCTGAAGTTGGGAAATGCTGTCTTCACCATGTAGCCTACAGACACAAGCACAAGATAAACATGTTCAGGCATTTTAAAAGGCATTTTAAATCATCAGGATTAAGAACACATTAGTATGGGTTGGATTCAAGGCAAAAAAAATGAGGCGGGAAGTTAATTTGGCATTGCTGACAGTTTGGGACCACAGTCATAGAGCATTATCATTTTTATTTGGTTTTCATGTCAGCAAAGGGTCAGCATTCATAAACAGTCAATAACAGTATTTCCCTCATACTCTCAAGCAAGTATGACTCTAGTATATTTTAGATTTGAGATCTACATTTTTTTTCCTCAAGTAAATAAGCTGAGGCATAATAAACACTACTGACAAATATAACTTCAGTTCCACCACATCTTTTTTTTTTTATTTATTTAATATCAGCAGCTAAATATCATGCATCTTTTGTCCAACATCTTGTGCATTTATTGAGCTTTCGTTGTGAACATTTGAGACATTTATTAACACATGTCCATGCATGGGGTGAAAAAAAGTCAGTAATACCCATCTACCTGTCCATTCCTTCCAGCTGCACAGAACAATAGGTCAGAGATACTGTGAGAAGGTGTGCCTCAACTCATACCTCAGCATTGTTGTAGTAGGCAGTGCTATTCTTCTCCTGGACATCTTCTCCTCTGGCTGTGAAGAAGGTGAGAGGGTAGAAGTCCTTGTGGGAGGGCTGCTTTCCACTTGCCATCAGCTTCCCATCATAAAATAATTCTGATGTGTAGCTTTAGGAAGAAAGAAGAGAATGAGAGTGGAAACACAGGAAAATAATCCATTAGAGCAAAAAATATTCATCATTAAATCAATTTAACCCTTATAGTTTTGAGGCACCCTCAAAAACGGAAACCGATATTCCCAAATTTAACATAAGGTATTTATGGGTTAAGATAAAAAGGGGATCCTACATATGATTTGACTAAAGGTGTTCTGTAAGTCTTCTTGCCATATTTGAAACTGTCAAGTTTGACCAATCAAAGACAATTTGGAGCAAAGTTCCTATCAGGCCAATGCAGTCAGGGACTGCACTTAAAATGTCAAACAGCTAACTGAAAAAGAAATTAACTTCAAACTGCTGTGCTATTCATCTAGCAGGTGCTAGATGAATACCTACCTGATGTACCATATTCTGGTACTCTGGTCAGCATTAGCATGGACTATAACATAACCAGAATCCAGCCAAATGACTGCTGTGACCAGTTTCTGCTGTAGTGGCCCACTGTATTATGGGATACAGTATGCAGTTATACTAGTCAATTGCATACTGGAAAGTCTAGGAAGTGCATTCCAAAATGGCCAAAGTATAACGTTTGTATTTTTAAGACCTAAAATGCAGGGTTTTTACTTACCATTCTTTTATAAGCCTTAATTAAGGAATTAAAAAATTCCAATTTCATCCTTTAAATAGTACCTGCAGTACTAATATAGCTCCTAGTATTTTCTTCAACCATTACATGAACAGTCTTTAGCAAGACTAATGTGCTGTTAGAACAGAGCACCAGAGCTCACAACTGTCCAACGTCAAATACCAAAAGACCACCTTAATCTTTTTAAATTAAAAACCACATACAAGACATTGCTATAGTTTTCGAATTAAAATTCTTGGCAGTGATAGTGATGTTGATCTATATCCCCCTGAATAGTTTAGAAACAACCGTGACCTCCCTCCCTCCATCTTACTACCATTGTTTTCACAAAAGGCAGTGTTGAGTGCTCACACCTACTTGATGATAGCTTCATGGGAGCGGTAGTTCTCGCACAAGAGGATGCGACAGGGGAATTCAGAGGGGTAGTGCTCATACAGCCGGTCCAGCAGTGACACATGCAGATTACGCTCCCGCGCAAACTCGCTGTACACAAATGGACTGAGCTGCAAATAAGGGATGAAAAATGGAGGGAGAGAAAAAGCAACTTAAATTAAAGTAATCTGGTGTTTGAATCTATTCCAAGACAAAGAAAGCAGTGTCTTTTTTTTTCCTTTTTTAAACTTTGCATAAAATACTTGAAAGACTGGACCTGACCCTGGATTCTGCCTAAACAGACAATGTGTGACTTCATTCGTGATTAGTTAATAGGAGATTTGGCATGTTACTACAAAAAAAATCTTTGAATTGCAAATTTCAAAGCCGTGTCTCATCCCACTGTGACCTGTGTGTTGTTCTGTGTGATAAACATACTATTAAATACACAGATATTAAACTTCAATGATTTTGTGCAATGTACTGGCAACCATATTTTATGAACAAGCCACATTCTGTTCTGTTTGGACTGAATCTGCATGGGGGGGAATAAATTAATAAATCCATGCACTAAAACTTGAAATAATAATATTTCAGAGTATTTCTTTTCCTAATGTAACAGCATTGAGCATTATTCATTTGCATTCTTGGCAACTAGCGGTTGGGTACTTGTTTAGCAGCACACTCTAACAGTAAAAACTCATTTACTTTTTCTATTATGAGCACCGTTATGCACAAAACACTTAATCATTAGCCCAGAATCTGAATTTAATTTTGATTGATTTAATCAATAGAGGCCTTCAGTGAATATTAAGTTATCTCTAATAGTGCAGAATGGAGAAATACTGTTTAGGGAGCAAAAAGGAGGGAAGAGATGAAAAATTATAATAGGAAAGATAATTTCTTCACCTGCAAAATGAATAAACTATTATACAGGATGCAAAAGAAGGTAGATGGAGGAAAGTCTAACAGTGATTCAGAAATGGACACAAAGGTTGACACCGTGTTCTAATCCTGTTTTTCTTTGTTCATACAAAAAAAAATGCAGTGAGAACAATTTAATAAAGCAATTATTGCATGGCAGACATCTGCCGTGTCTTCAGCTTCTTACTGGTAATCCTGTGCACTGTCTTAAAACCCGAAGACGGGGAAATTAGTTTTTAATTCCTTGTGTTGGCTTAGAAAGTTTGACTGACATGCATTTATATGTGTTATCTGCAGCTGCAGTCGTCTCACAACTCTACAGATTAAGTAGTTATTGACTCCACTTGGTGTCATGAATGCTATCTGTGGCTAAGTTGCAGACCTCTTTTAGTTACCTTGTAGCTTAATTTTAGAATATGAAGATAAAACCTCATACAACTGAAAGGAACTGAGGAACCGGATAAATGATCTGGAATGAGCATTTATATTACATGGTGTTAAACAAGTAAGCACAGAAATGTTTATTTCGATATCTTCTTTCCCTAACTGGCAAAACTTTCAGCTTCAACAAATTAAGAAAAAGAAAGAAGAAGAAAAGAAATAACAATAAATCCTATACACTGACCTGCATATGGTCCCCAGCCAACACGATGCGGGTGGTCTTGCTAGCCAGAGCAAAAGGCATGATGGTTTCACACTCCATGGCCTGAGCTGCTTCATCCAAGAGAATATGAGTGAACAACCCTGCCAAAACAGAGAACACAATAACATCAATTTATGTATTGCTCAGATTAATGAGATTCACTTGATGCTCAGCCACAGGGGGATCAAAGAGGGTCTTGTTATCTGTGAGCACTGCAACAACGTGAAGCCAAACTTCTGGCAAGAAGCCCCTGCAAAGTCCCTTTTTCATTGTTGGGGAAAAAAAACGACATGTACTGAAGAGGTTACTTGCCAAAGAGCACAGTGACAGGCCTAAAGAGAAATGATGAAACATTTTGTGAACTGATGAAAGTAAGATTGATCTTTTGGGGTCTCGGGGCTGCAGACAGCTCGTCACATTGCTGCTGTTTCTTCTTTTCCTTTCGGCTGTTCCCTTCGGGGATCACCACAGTGAATCATCTGCCTGCATCTAACCTTATCTTCTGCATCCTCTTCTCTCACATCAACTAACTTCATGTCCTCTTTCAGTACATCCCTAAATCTCCTCTTTGGTCTTCCTTTAGGTCTCCTGCCTGGCAGTTCAGAATCAGAATCAGCTTTATTCGCCAAATACAGAAACACATACAAGGAATTCTTTGCTGGAAGTTGTTGTCTCTCTAGTTAACAAAATGTGACAAATATATAATACATAATCAAGTTTGAAAAATAAAATCTCATCATTCTTGTACCGATATATTCACTATCCCTCCTCTGTACATGTCCAAACCATCTCAGCCTGGTCTCTCTGACTGTCTCTCCAAAACATCTAACATGTGCTGTCCTCATTCCTGATCCATGCTCATCACTCCCAAAGAAAATCTCAACATTTGAACCTCTGCTACCTCCAGCTCTGCCTCATTTCTTTTTCTCAGTGCCACAGTATCTAAACTATACAACATTGTTGGTCTCCCCACTGTCTTGCACACCTTTCATTTCATTCTTGCCGATACTCTTTTATCACACATCACACTACTCTCCACCCGTTCCGACCTACTTGCACACACCTTTTAACCACTTTTCCCACATTCTCTGTTGCTCTCAACTGTTGACCCCTAAGTACTTAAAATCCTCCACCTTCTTTGTCTCTGCTCCCTGTAACCTCACCGTTCAACTTGGGTTCCTCTCCTTCACACGTGCTCTGTCTTGCTGCTGCTAATCTTCATTCCTCTCCTTTCCAGGGCGTACTTCCACCTCTCTAGATTTTCCTCCACCTGCTCCCTGCTCTCACCACAGAGCCCACTCTCATCCTTCAAACATCATAATCCATGGAGATTCCTGTCTAACCTCCAACAGTCTGTCTGTCACCATAGCATTCAAAAAGGGTCTTAGAGCTGATCCTTGATGCATTCCCACCTCCATCTTGAACTCTCCTGTCACAGCTACAACTACCATAGTCCTACAGCTCTCACACATGTCCTGCACCACTCTGACAGACTTCTCTGCTGCTCCAGATTTCCTCCTACAATACCATAACTCTGCTCTCAGCACCCTGTCTTATACTTCCTCAAGGTCTACAAAGACACAGTTTAGCTCCTTCTGACCTTCTCTATCAACAATATCAGAGCAAATATTGCATCTGTACTGTTTCTAATTTCTTTGCAGAGGAGGGAAAAAAAGATTAAAATGAACAGTTTTAAAATTTCCAGAAACCTTTTTGAAACTCAGTTTCCTAGGATGAATAAAGGAAAGAATATTGATACTCATTTAAGTCTATAAATCAAGTGCCTTAAACGAGTGGCTTTCTTGCAAGCATCATAGCTCCATTAGCAATTTGTCATCTTTATACCACAATATAATCATATTCTTGTGTGACTTCTTGTGCAGCTTCAGAGCAACCAATTTATTTTTTATATTTCAAACTAATCATGCTTTCACTTTCTCTAAAGAAAAAATTCTATTGTTTAAACAAGTCATGCAAACCTAAGGCAAGGTTTTGTGGAAGCCTAAAAAGCTCAAACAGTGCTCTGCAGTATGAGTGGAGGGGATAAAACAGCATGGCAAATGAGTGCTGGAGCAGGAAGTGGCAAGAAAAGATGCTGCATATCAACCAGCCAACAGCCTCTAATGCTACACCAGTTCCATAAGAAAGTATATGCAGACATAAAATGTGACAGCTGAAAACAAAATAAACTCAGAGTGTCAAAAAATAAATAAACAACGAAAACATGCTTGGTAAAAAGAGAGGAGGAGCAGCTTGATTTGAGGCATCGTTTACTCTTTAGAATATTCCTTTGAACAAATGCCAGCAAACTGTATTTTCAGGCTCCCCTGAAAAATACATTGCTGTGGGAGAGCAGTACTCACCTAAGCTAGGAGAAAAATGATACACAAAATTAATGGATGGGCAGTTAATTTATGTGGTTGCATACAAACGGAGACCTTCTAGTTCCTTTCTGTTTTCACAGACTTTCTCAATTAACACAAAATAAAAAAGCAAGGCTTTCCCATAATGAAGAAAGCGAGGAGTCCTGGCTTTAACTATCAGAATCATGCTCAAAACATCAAGCAATGTAAAACTGTAGACCAGTTAACAATACTCAGAAATAATTTAAGACCAGCATCCATCTACAATATTTAGTGAGGAACTTCTAAACTGTGAAGACTTATAATACATATCTGATGTGTTTATCAAAGCAACAGCACTGCTGGAAGCAGAGAATCATGAGCCGAATCAGGAACTGCTCAGTTGTGTTTCAGTTGAAGAAGGTTCCAGAAGGAACAGAACGTTTATACAATGTAACAAAGGAATAAACTACAGGAAGCACAACAGGTCAGTCAAGCACAAAGAGAGAGGGCTATACAGGCACAAGCAACATGAAGGAAGATAGCGACCTATAATGGCCTAACTAAAGGTATCATTCAAAGGTTTGCACTTCTCAATACATATAAGGGTTAATGTATCAAATTTCAGGAAGTGAGAAATACCTCTTCAGAGCTGTACAGTGATGTATCAAAAAACATGCAAAAATATGTCCAGATAGTCTTAAATGCATTTCATGGTATCTCACATCATAAATGAATTGTGTTGAAAATAATACCACGATGACAAGATCAGGCATGAAAATCCCTCACCTTTCGGTGAAATTCGCCGTTTTGAAGTCAAAAAGGGTGACCTACGTGATTCGTGTAGATCCGAGGAGTTTTCTTTTTTGAGGGGGAGGGGGGGTGTCGGAGTCAGGAGATTTTTTTTTTTTTTAATTATCATACAATTGCCCTAATAAGCAAACTGAGCACTTCAGAAATCAGCCCTTTAAATGACACTTGGACGGTCAGTGAATCCTGTCCAGAACCAATCAGGCCAGATTGTTTCATTATTCCAGTCATAAGAACATTCTTTATTCATGTGTACTTGGAGTACTCGGAGGATACATTGCTAAGCAGGACTAGAAGCAGGAGCTAGTGTTGTCCACGCCGGGGACGAGGCAGACGAGCGTACGTTTCACATTTCCTACCTGCATTTACCAGTGGATTGAATTTTGGTGAGTTATGGTTTTCAGTCGTTTTCATACTTTGCGGTTAAAACAAAGTTACTGCTGTTCGCTACAGCTAACGTTGAATAGGGCCCTATGGAATCCGTGATCACGGAATCGCGGAATTGAAGATTAAAAACGGAATTCACTCTAAATCCGCAATATGACAGAACCGAAAGGCAATTTGCGTAAACCCGCACACTTTTCTTCAAACGCAACCTGCATCTCGGCGCGTACAAGAGCGCGTCCAAATAGCATCGATGTGCGTCCACCTGGTCACATGTGGACATGCACAAACGTCTCTACCTCTGGATTAACTCTTGTATAAAGCGTGATTTGGCCTCAGTTGAACCCCTGAGAAAATAGCAGAGATCATCTTAAACGGCTTTGCTCGCCAGTTAAACCATAGACGACCAGAGCATGTTTACTGGGAGAACACCGACTATCTGGGACTTTCAGGTAGCCACAGTGTTGGGAAAGTTCACTTTCTACACGAACTAGTTCAGTTCATCATTTAAAAAAAAAATTAACTAAATAGTTCTTTTTAAAATTCATTTTTCTTATTCTTTTTTCAATGTTGCTGCGAGCAATAATTTGTCAAAATGATTACCCACTGCCCATATACTACACACCACCACAAACAGCAATTATTTTATCCATTTTATCTGTCAAAAACTATGTCCAATTCAGAATCTTTATCCAACCAGGGTTCACATTAGCATTGAAGGAACAGCCCGTGTAAAACTGTTATTTCCCTTTCAGTTTCTCTCTACAGCAGCTGTTCACAAACTTCAGAATACCATGGGTAATATACATGGTCCACCCAAACCTTTCATCACAACTATATCACCAGACAGGACTAGAAGCTATTTTCTGATATTAATGTGAGGGATCAACAATTAATTAAGAACATATTTAAACAAGATCGAGGATTTAAAACGTATTTGTTTAACTTTATGACCTCTCACGGCCCACCGCAGTACCAACTCGGACCCCCCCCCCCCCCCCCCCCCCACCCCCCCACCCCCCACCCCCCACCCCCCCACGCCCACACTTCTCACCTTTTTAAAACCCCTGACCCATTTTCATGCCTGCAAGATGATTTCAAACAATGTTGTTAAGTTGGTCTTGAGCTCCTTTTTTCCTCCAGTTAAAAACCCAAATCGTAATACAAAAAACTATTAGAAAATTACCAAGACCAATTTTGAACAGAAGTCATTCTGCCTACTTTTTATTTCAGCTCTCATGAACACATAACAGCATTATAAAGTTCACAAATGATGTACACGAGTCATTGCAAATAAGAATGTTTCCCCAGGCAAGGGAGCACAGATAGATGAGGAACAAGAGGGGGAAAATGGTTTTTATGAACACCAAGTTGGAGAGAGGCAGACATGAAGAAACACAGTGCTGAATGTTTCACTGGGGACATTGCCACCTGCCTTTGGGGAATGTATCTCTAAACCAAAGGTCCAAATTACATTTGTCATTGAGCTAGAAATAGTGTTTGAATTTGGACGAAACAGTCATAAGAGAAAGAAGGAGGCACAGTTATTAAGTAGAACTGAAATAGCACTTGCTTCCACTCACAGCCCCATTTTATGACACTTTTCCTTTTAGAGTATTTTTTTTTTTTATCGTTTTGACCACAAAGCCTTTAAAAGCTTGGGTTGGAAAAATAATCAACTTCTTGTCCTACTCTCAAACAATTGTGTAGCCCTGATTGGAACAAAACCATTTCAATAACTGTTCATTGCTGTTATATTACTCCTGCCGCACAGTGTGAGCCACTTTAGGATCAAATTTAATAACTAGTCCCTTTATTAACAGCAATATGCAGTCATGAACCTTCATCATCTTGCATTAAAATTCAGTGGTCTTAACACTTATGACATGTAACTAGGGGTGCACGATAACTATCGGGCAAATAACAGGAAATTATGACGTCATCCTGATAACTCCGATATCACGACGAATAGCCCCGATAATATATATTTCTGTCAACACAGCAGTGCGTCGCTCCCTCTTGAGTCTTGAATAACCGGTGTTCTGAACTGTTGTGAATGTTATGTTCATGTGACGTCGGCATAATCAGAAAAACGATTACTCAATAAGGAAAATCAAGAATACCCCCTCATGCCAGAAAACAACTCGTTAACTCGGTCATAATTTTGGTAGTTGCTGACTTTAATTGATATTGTGCAGTATTCTCCGACATGTTACACATAAAATAAGAAAAAATAGAAAAGGCTGAAAGAATGACTAGCAAACGAGGAAACGTCGGAATTAACGTTACACCTTGAATGCAGCATGCAATGTGCTGATCAGAACAAACATGGCGGCGCCGGAACTTCGTTAAAGTTTCAGAAGAAGATAGTTTGGTGGTTATTTGTGATGAATCCTCCGAGCGAATTCTACGAGGAGTGAAGCCCAAGCACAAGCTTTAATATGTAAAACCCAATCGGCCACCTACAACATAACAATCGCTTCCATGGAGTTTTGAAATCGCGCTAATCGTGAGCTAATGTTAACGTGCGCAAGCCAGCAGGAATCTCTCCTCCCCTCTCCCTCAATCCTCTCATCTAAAGCTTCCATGAGATTAAAAAATAGAAACTACTGAACCTCATTTACTTTAATTAAAAGGTATTAATTTAAATGGAACCACAAGCCAAAATTCTTTAAATGTTAATCTTTTTCAGTTTGTAATTTTGATGCATGTATTTCCATCAGTTCAAGGAGCCTTTTTTTTTTTTTTCATATCAATCAGTAATGCACCTTATATAAGTTAATGTGAGATATCAAATAGGTTTGTTTGATAGCTTTAAGAAAATGTTTGAGAGGCTTGCCAATAGTTTTTCATTGGAAAAAATAAATATCTGTTCATTTAAAGAGTCAAAACTGTTTTTGGTTTTGTTCATAGCATTGATGTAATGATCTTAAGTATATGTGTGTGTTATCGGTATCGGTTTTTAAAAACAGTTATCGTGCATCCCTATACTTGCTTTAAGAATTTGTAAATTAACAGTTTTGTTGTTGATCTGTAAGCTTCCAGAACTGAATGCAACGCTACATTTATTTACCGGTATCCTGTCATTGTCCTCAGACCTTAATTGTGGCACCTGCTGAATTAAACATTAGCAGCTTTAGCAAGCTAGAAGTTTTAATGTCATAAGTATTTTTTTATTCAGGGACTTAAGGATGATTTACACTTCTTCGTAGAAGCGATGCACATAGGCTTAGCATAATCACTTGCTGTCTCTGGCATTTATCTTTGTGCTTTATGTCTACGTTGCTCTGTAATTACATCACCAAGTGCTAGAGGGCAGTGTGCGCTCTTTTCTACAGTGCTGCAACCTGCAGTGCCGAGTTTCCTTTTGTTTACTTTCTATATGAAGCTCAGACATAACAGATCAACTAAACTATATTTTAGGTGGGATGGAGCATCAGTGATTTTTACAGACACTGAACTGATTGTAAAACTGATTGGATTGCATGTAGGCAATAATTCTTTCTTTGTAGAAAGCCAAACTAGCTACTAGGAAGGCATTATGCAGACACAATAAGATATATTGATGTTTAAAAGATTTCCTGGCCTTCAATTTGTTCTTGTCCCGGTGATTTTCAACACCAAACACCAGGAGAGGAATAGACAAGAGGCGCAGGGAGGGAGAACAATAATGTAAAGTACTTTGGAAACAGGCAGATGGTGTTCTCCCAAGCAGCAAACAAATCCCCCTCCACCGACACATTAGTGTCGGTTATTATCCTGCACTGACAAATTTGTTTGTTTTCCACGTCTTTCTCACAACTTAAATGAATTTCAACCCCCACTAAATGATAGGCCCTTGCTAGTGCTGGTTGTAACAGCGACAGAAAAGACCAAACATCAAAAATGTACAGAGCTGTGTTTGCATACAGGTATGAGCTTTAAAAAATTTGGAATAAAGAAATATACCTGTACATTCACAGGATTTCATGCTGAAAATACAATGTACACAAAAGAACACTGTACCCCTTTTGTATGTCTTGGGACTGACCTTGGCTTCATTTACAGCGAAGAGATATTTAGAGTCTGTCTGGTGTGGACCTCTTTCAGCTGTTTATGGACAATAACATGTCAGATATTTTCAGAAAATGTTTATCATAACAACAGCAATGACCACTGCTGAGGCCAAGAGAGGATTTTTTTGTTTACTTTGAAAAGGGGCTGTAATGTATCTTAGAATAACAATGACCCCAGGGAGGTTGAATGCCTCGGCCACGCAGTCCACGTGGAAAGAGCTACTGGTTGAAATGACTGACTTCAGCCAGAGAGTCATCGATAAATATGTCAACTTGAAAGAAAGCAATTAGAGTATTTATTCAACTTGGCTAGTAGTCATTGTTTCAAACCTGGTTACATCCCTACTTTAAAATGTTTAATGTTCAAATTTTAAATTTGTATCTTAAAAATATAAGATTGCGTTCTTGCTAGTTTGGACAAGATAAAAATATTAAACAAGTTTAATACATGCTTGGATTTTTTTTTTCATGTCTTGAGGGTACATTTACATAGTTTGATTTTTGTCAAGCCAACCTATGACCTCTCCAAAAGTTTTATCGCTAGCTGCCACTGCCCTGTGTCCTTTGAGAAAATTTGTTAATGTGAATCATAACATGTCATTAGAAAATTAGAAGTGGTGTTTTAATGTTTTCCTGGTCCGTTTTCACATTTTGACAATTTAAATTACCTAAACAATTATCTAAAGACCATCCTTAATGAACGTAACAATATATGAGATGACCAAAAATATTTTCAGGATTTACCGGGTTCCAGGTCAAGCTGGCAGAGGTACTGGGAGGTGCTGAGGGTGACCACAACAACGCGGTGCCTGAGGATGTTCTCCCTTGTGGGCATCTGAAAAGTGATCTGTGTGCTGGAGATGAGACAGTACTGCTGGACCACTGGGTGGACTGTCTTGACCCAGCGGTTCCTGAAGTATACCCTGGAGTGATTAAAGACAGCAGAAAGATCAGAACAGATTCAGCCACAACAGTTAAAACTGAAATTTTGAAGTTTGGCAATTGTCCATCTTTTAAGCTTATTTACTCACAATAATAATTCTTGCACAGTAAAGGTTCTAATTCATCATTCAGCCTTTTGTCAAAAAGGGATTTAAAGAAAAACAAAAAGGGATTGAAAAAAACTTCATGATGTAAACTGTGAGGAAGACTAATTTTTTTTAGACTCTTTGTTTTCTTTGTAGGAGAAATACATACACACCCCAGATCTGGAGAAAACTCAATATAAGGAGTTCAGACAGCCTGAAATTAAATATGTTCCAGATATTTTCCTTGTGATGTTGCTTTGACAGTTTCTCTACACAATCTAAATATTGACAAAAGATCTATTTCTTAATGGAATTTACTGTGGAAAGTGTTCAGATCTATGTGGCACTTGCACCAAAACATCTCACAGACTTTTCAGAAAGACCCCAAGAAAATGTGTGAATTTCTAAAAAAAAAAAAAAAAAAAGGCAAAATGTTTCCTTTTAGAAGAAACAATATATACAATACAAAGGAGAACTGTTTTTTTTTGTGGATCTGTGATGCATTTCTTACATGAATGTGACAAATTCCTGTCTAAAAAAGCACTAACTTAAGACTAAAAATATTCCAAAGACACCATCTACATATTCCAAACACAATAAAAAAATATTTTTTAAATTCATATGCATGATGTTACTACATAGACATCTATAGAAATGTTACCAATTATGCACAATGAGAAGAAACACACACAACAAATATAATTAGCAGAGGTGAACGAAGCATGCTTTGGCTGTCAGCCAACATCTGTCCTTTTGGTGAAAATGTTACTATACCTGAGAGGTCTGGCGTGCACATTGCCTGCTTCAACATAGGGATGAAGGTAGTCCTTAATATAAAGGTCAGCTGCACTGTTGGAATGAGTGCAAATAAGGACCCTGTAGGGAAAAAAAAAACAATGGCAACAATGAACACTAATAGACAGTTACTAAGATCTCAATGGTCCAAAATTATCTGTGAGAATAAACAACCACAAAGGCATGTCAGAGCTGTTCATCTAACATCATTGCAACATAAACAAAGAACACCTTGAAAATCCCAAGATGTTTTCTTCTGTTTTCCCTACTCAGTAGAAAATGTATGTACTGCAGGTCTGCAGTTCAGATCCGTTACCCATCCAAAACTATGAGCACATGTCCAAACATGGCTGTCTACATTTTTTAACTCAAGTCTTGCAATTTCAAAATTTGTGATTTAAAAAGGAAATAATATCAATTTTAACATCATGTCTTATCACCATTTCTGAATAAATATTGACCAAAATGGCTTGCAATGCAGATAAGTACAGTGTGGATATCAACAAAACACAGCTTTTTTTTTCTTAACCCCTCCAAATGTTGTCATTGAAAATTGAATCTTAAGAGCAACGGCATGTAAAAGGATAGTATAAAACTCAGAATTTTGTGTGCACTTAAGTACTTAAGTCAAAGGGCCAGAATTATACAGTGCCATAGCTGAATGCAGCCCACGACTTGTCTTTTACCCTGAAGCATATTACGTTGGTGAAACATCGCTGCGACAGACAAGGCCTCCAGCAATAAACACTGTGGTATACTGGGTTCATCTGAGTAGGATCTATGTAATGTCTTGTTTCAAGTATAACAGGCAGGTAGCACTAATCCAGAGGGCCCAGGTCTCCTTGTCCTTGCTTTTAAAATATCTATAATTCAGCTACAGAATAGAATATTAAATATATTCTGGGTGAAATCAGGGATGAAAAATGTAGGGAAGTAATATACATCCCTACATTTTTCAGCAGCCTTTTTTCTTCCTTTTACATCACATATACATGCCCTGATCTCTCTTATTTAAGTAAATAAATGAAAGAAAGTCAGCTTCTGTTAGGGGACGATGTCCAAGATATTGAATCCATTTTTTTTTTTTTTATAAGAACCAGGGAACCATTTATGTGCTAGTGCTACATTGCTTTGCTTCCAACTCAAGAACTGCAGAATTTCCTGTGGGTATCTGCACACAGTAAGGGAGCTTACTAATGAAGAAAAATGTTGGTGAAGGAAAATCTTGTTAAAACAATAATAAAAAAAAAAATCTTGTTACACAATATTGTGTAGCCTACTGAAGTGAAATGACTTGATTGTATTGACTGTATCATACTTCACATGGACTGTCGTTCCATTCCATCCTAGAAAATAAACTGTAATAAAACTCACAATGTGGATCAACTGCAAATAACATACATTCGTCTAAATGACCAGCACAAATTTACTTTGAGTAAAAGAAAAGCCACTTTGCAAACCTTACACAACCACAACAGAAGCCCAAACATACACACACAAACACACCAGACTGCTGTGTTTTCTTGTCTTCAAATATCAAAACCATGGCAACCACTGCCCTGAAGCTACAACTGATACCATGTACAGCCTTGCACCTTTTTAACCTCTGTCTCAGCTGGTCTTGCATACCACCTGATGCATTTATGTCTCAAGTCACTGGTGCGAGTTCAAAGATGAGCAGTAGCAGTAGTATTTGATTAAAGTTAGATGTTTTGGGGGGGGTTTGGTGTAGGCGAATTGTACTGAACTACAAAAAAAAAGGTATTTCTAATATTATAGTCACTCTCTATCAGCAGACATAGACTAACAAAAACATACATTTTAACCACAAAAATAGACAAAATATATCCAACATAACAATGCAATTTAGCACTGTTAAACAAAACATTTTCAAATGCATTTCAACAAAACTGGACATCATACTCATTGAGTCAGGATTTTTCTATATCGCCCTTGGATTTAAGTGCATAACTTACTAAAACTACACAGGAGGAAGCTGAAGGACAACAGAAAGAAGAAGTGAGGGATGGGAAGAAGATCATCATCACCTGCAGGAAGGTGGATCTATCGAGGGAGATGTTGGGAGAGCAAACCAGCTAAACTTCTTTAACAGGTTTGGTCACCCCAACACATTTACACCTCAGAACAGTGCACACCCCTGAACGACTTCAGGCTGGTCACCCTGACATCACATGTGATGAAGACCACGGAGCGGGTGCTGCTACACCATTCAAGCCACAGGATCCCCCATGCTCTCAACCAACTGCAGTTTGCCGACCAGAAGAAGTGGGGAGTGGAGGATGCCAACATCTACATGCTACGCCGATCCCTCTCTCACCTGGCCTGGGGTAGCAGGCCTGTGAGAATTGCTTGCTTGGACTTCAGCAGCACCTTTGACAGCATCCAGCCTCTGCTCCACAAGGATAGACTGATGATTTTCAGTGCCATCCACAAATTTTATATAGGACTGAGGACAGGGCTTTGTGGCCAATACAACAACTTCCCTTTGTTGTTCTAGCCACTTTGCAGCTAATTTGAATGAATGCTTGGGATCACAGTCCATTTTTAAATTTTGGACATCTTAAACAGTTGCTTCAGTATCTCAAGATAATCTTTTCTCACGATGCTGTCTATTTTATGAAGGGAATCACTCCATCCTGCAGCAAAGCAGTCCCAGATGATGTTGCCACCCCTATGCTTCATGGCTGTGATGGTGTTCTGAAGCCCACAAGCTTACTTCTGTTTCCTTCCGTAACAGAGACCATTACGATCATGCAGTTCAATTTTAGTTTCATCAGACTACAGGGTACGCCTCCAAAAATTAAGACCTTTGTCACTATGTGCAGCAGTAAGCTGTAATATAATTATCAAAAACAAAAACATAATTACAGTATGTCTTCTGCTTTACTTTGATACACAGAAGTCTTCTAGATGAAATGAAGGAAATGAATGAAAAATACTTTATTTATCCCATAAAGGGAAATTCAATGTAGTAAGGGCTCTCTTTTTTTTTTTTTTTTTTTTTTTTATAAACAACAGACAGTAATAATATAATAATAATAATAATAATATAATAACAGGTGTTAAGTCTTGTTGTGGAGGCTGATGGCTGCTGGCAGGAATGATCTTCTGTATCTTTCCGTCTTGCAACGGACCTGAAGAAGCCTCTCACTGAACACACTCTGTTGTTTGATCACTGTGTCGTGGAGAGGGTGTGAAGAGTCCTCCATCATCTTCATCAGCTTGTGCAGCATTCTTTTTTGTACAATCAGCTCCAGCGGCTCCAGAGTTACACCCAGCACAGATCCAGCTTTCCTGATCAGTTTGTTGATTCTCTTCAGGTCTCTGGTTCTGATGCTGCTGCCCCAGCAGATGGCTGCAAAGCTGATTGCACTTTCAACAACAGACCTATAGAAGATGTGCAACATCTTGGTGCAGACATTAAAAGATCTCAACTTTCTTAAAAAGTAGAGTCTGCTCTGACCTTTCTTGTAGATGTATTCTGTGTTGCATTTCCACTCTAGTCTGTTGTCAAGCTGAACTCCAAGATACTTGTATTCCTCCAGATGTTACATGACATTAATTTAAATAAACTGTCCACCTTTTTTCCAATATCACTACAACAACTGAAAAGAGTTTTCTTCAAGTAGCCCACATTCACAAAAGTTACTTAAAAAGATATTGAATCAACCAAAAGAAAAAAAAAAAAAAAAAAAAAAGAGAGACCACTTGCACCGACCTGCTGTTGTCCTGGCGAAGAATGTGCTTGACAGCCTGTGCCAGGGTGAAGGTCTTGCCGGTACCATAGGGTCCAATAATGAGGATTGGAGGCAGCGGAATAGAGATGGGTGTGGTGATTGCCAGGATGGCTTCCTTCTGCTTGGCATTCAGACGGGGATCCAGCTGCTCATCCCACTGCCTGAGAGCAAAAAAGATGGAAACAATGTTTGGAAAAAAAAATCCATGTCCTTTTTTTTTTTTTTTGTCTCAGAGTAACTACTTTCAAACATTTCCATAACATATTGCCCTGTAGACAAGGCAAATAGAATACGGTCTGCATTTATATAACTTTTTCACATTATTCATGTTCTACAAAGTGTTTTACAATATGTTTCTAATTTGCCTATTCACACAATCACATTCACTCTACATAAAGCAGTGCCTTGATATTTTTTGTATGACAGCAAAAGGTGGTCCAGGTGTCCAAAGTAATTTTGACATGTGACAGGGCTAGGGATCAATCCGCCAATCATCTGGTTGGAGAACAACCAGTTCTACCTACTGATCAATGGCCACCTCATAAGGAAAATATATGTTAAAAAAAAAAAAAAAAAAAAAAAAGAAGAAAAAAAAGACATGACTAGATCTATGTGGAGAGAAGACTGATGGAAATAATCCACAAGTTAAGCAAACAATAGAGAGCAAAGATGTACGAAAGATATTAGGCAGCAGGAAATGCAGTTTAGAGAAGTAAAACTGAAAAGAAGGAAACATCAGGTTGGAAAAGTAGGTGAGAAGCAAAGGAGAAATTAAACTACTCAGAAGTTAAAGTGAAAGATATAAAATACAGATTAAATAATAAATAAAATACAAATCTCAAAAAAATGCTTATGGTAGTATTTCATAGAATCGGTTATAGCATCTGTAGTGTATGCGTATGCAGGCATGTCTGTCTGTAAGCATCACTGTCCTCATCAGACAGATGAACGCCAATAAGAATCCTGTGTGCATGTCTCTCTTCACAGTCATGGAGGGAAAACAAAACCAAAAAGCAAAAACACAAACCCATCATATCGATGATCAACTACAACATGACATATTGCACCATCTCAGTCTCAGACAGGTGCTGCTCATCAAAAATCTATCCTACAATGAGAAATATTACTTACAAGTAAAACAATACTCAAGACTGTCAAAATGTCAGTTGTCTCGGCAAGTTTAGAGAAACACTTAGAGACGCTTAGAGAAATTATGCAAAAGAGCTGCATCTCATATTCAACAAACCTCAGCGTCATGCTAAATTACATTTCATGACAATACAATTAGAAAAGAAGAAAGAAAGCCTCTTCTCTCTAAAAGGAACATGACAGCATAGCTTAGGCTTGCAGGGTTACACCTGAAGAAGCTAGAAGACTTGTCTTTGAATAAAATAAGTTAAAGTGGATGAATCCGGCTATGATGCACTGTACTGCATTTGGTGAAAAAAACTAAACAAAAACTATATGATCACCCATAACAGCTGTCAGGCACTGTAGTGGAGGGGTGATGATGTGGGGTTGTTTTGTAGTCAAGAGACATGGGCACCTAGCAGTCACTGAGTCAATCATAAATTCCTCTGAATACAAACATATTCTAGCCTCAAATGTGCAGCCATCTTTCTGACATCTAAAGCTTGTTCAAAATGGGTCATGCAACAAGAAAATGATCTGAAACACACCAGTGAATCAAGAATAGAGTGACTAAAAGTGTAAAGAATGAAGATGTTGCAACGGCCCAGTAAGTTTCTCAGAGTTTTCTCAGCTCCTTAGTCAAACTGAAGCCAAGAGCGCAGTTCACCCGAGTCAGCTCATGGCAAATCCTTTCAGGACTCTTTGAAGCAGAATTATGGGTGAAGTCCATGGATTCAAAAAAATAAATTAATATAAAGTAAAATGAATTATCATCCTGGGATAGCTGAAGCTAAACCAGCCAAGCTAAAAACAGCTAACTGGTGAGCATGTTCTGCTGGTCCCACCTCTTTGTAACATGGCCCTGAGCAGTTTTAAAAAATAAAATAATATAAAATAAATGGGCTTCAAATGCTCTCTGTATCAGCTGCTGTCTCCAGTATTTACAGTCACCCAAAAAAGTTTTAGACAGTAACTGCTGCCAAAGGTGCTTCAACAAAGTACTGGGTAAAGAGTCTAAATATTTCAGTTTTTCCTTTTTAAGGAAATTTACAAAACTTTCTAAAATTATATTTTCACTTTATCATTATGGGGCACTGAGTGTAGACTAAAGGGCCATGTAAACTCTTGCGGCAATGTGTCGCCGTCAGCTTGTTGCAGAGATGCCTGCCGTCACTTTTGATTTATACTTGCACGGTCTCCCCGCCACAACGCAAGAGCGACAATCACAAACTAGCTAAACTTACTAAACTTATCTCTTGCGTTTTTCCACTTCCTCACCGTCTCGGCCGTATCCAGACCCGCATTCATTGCTATCTCCCTCCATGAATTACTAGAATATGTGCTGTCTTTGTAGTGTGGAGAACAAGAATCGTACAGATGTGGGAACTTCCTCATTTCTTCAATGACGCGCTCTTTTCTATGCGGCTGTAGAATTGACCAATCAGAGGCCTCCTTTCTCTCCTCTCTGCGACACTCTCTACGTTGATCTACAATTTTGGGTAGGTGCACCGGAGTGTCTGCGTAGTGTTTGCGTATCAAAAGAGATGTGATGTAGTGTCTGCGTAGGGTGGGGGGGGCATCTCCTGCGTCGTCTGCGTAGGTGATGCAGACGACCTGACGTTCAAGTATAAATCAGGCTTAATGTGGGGGGAAAAAATTAAAGCAACTATCATCAGCTGGAAGTGAACACTCTGAATGTACTGCCGTACTACTGTAATACCCTAATCTGTATTGTCAAAATTTCAGCTGTGCTGTCAAATTTACAGAATGGCAATATCAACATTACATCACCAATTGCTTAACCTTAAACATCATGTTTAACAGGTTGAAAGGCATTGAGAGGCTTAGACAACATGCTTGCTAAAACTTGCTCAAAAAAAAAAATCTTAAATGCCATGATGCAACCTCTAATATCAAAAGAGAATGTGATGTTTTAAGATTCTGACCTATGTAGAATACTTCATGCAAAGCCAAAATATGGGTTAATATAGAATTTACAAAGCATTAAAAAGCACTACCAACAGAGGTGTATCCGCAACCACTAAAAAGAAACTGTAGGTTCATACTTAATCCAAAGTCACTCGTTGGTCCCCATTCGATTAAACACACTCACTTATCTAAATTCCAATTAACACAAATGAGGCTGACATGACTCTTATTCTTGAGTCCAGATAAAACAGCAGCCAAGAAAATCAGAGGGGATTATAGCAGAGTTTGAAGTTGGACAGGTAAGGGAAGTTAGGCAGTAATCTTTATTGACATGAGCCAGGGAGATATGCAAAGCTGAGGAGGAGCTGAAATCATTTACAAATGACCAGCAGGGTGAGGGATATTCAATGCCTGTATTGAGGTGATGTCCCCACTGTGAAGGTATTTGTCAAACTAATATGATGTGCAGGTATTAAAGGAGTTTCTACATAATTAAACATTTTCAGAGTTTGCTGCATTTACTGAGAAAAATTGTGTATACTGCTGTGGGAAAACAACTTCTTCTGTCATTTTCAACAACATAACTGGAAAATGTAGATTTTTCCACAGATGTATCGGCCTCTGCCAGTGAAGGGTGAAAAAACAGTTCCCTCTCTCATACAGTAACATGAAACAGTATGCCATGTGTGTAATTTCTTTTTCTTTGACCTCATCCATTCATCTTTTGTGTCTCAGAGTTCTGAATGAATTTAATGAATAGAGAGAGATCAAGGGCAAAATAGGTTTTTCATAATTACATTTTCAAAAATGTATTCTCTATCAGAATATTTTAAAGGTAAAATGATTTTTGAGGTGACTGGGCTTGATCCAAATATTCTATGAATGAATGAATGAATAAATGAGCATATTTGGGAATGTATTCTAAGATTGTTTAGCATGCTATAAATGGATGGTGGAGTTAAATAATAATGACAGACGGGTAGTTCAAATAATAGACAAATGTGAGTACAGAGTTAGACATAGTCAGACATATAGCCTCTACGTGTACAGTGACTTGAGCAAGGAATGGGAAAAAATTGAAAAAAAAAAAAAGAATATTTGGCTGGGCCAGTGAATTAAATTATTCATACTGTACATGCATCATGCCCCCAGTTTGCCCCTTTTAGTGAATTTGGTGGATTTAGGGACTTTTCAGACACCTTTAGTGGCTTTTCTAAAACCACCTGACAACAAATGTAACAGTGTTTTGTATGCACCATGAATGAGGTGTTTTTTCTGCACAGTCAGTAACAAAGAAGCAAGCAACAGCACCTAAGAGTGAGCCATTTACACAGCGGCGGTTTTAGTCCTCCCATCACTCATATGAAGGTTCAACTACATGCTGTTAATTATACATCTAGTTCTCAAGAAGAACATGAGGGCAGCCCACTTCATAGATTTTATAACAGTTTACTTTATTCATAATAATGTGTGGTTATGCACACAGAATGCATACCTGTTAGGGCTCCAGGGGATGGTGGGAACCAGGCTAACATCAGGGAAAAGGATGGTATTATCTTTGATGCGATCCAAGGCATAGTGCATCTCACATAATGGCTGTCTGTTCAGTTGAAATTGGAGTTCCACCTGATACAAAAGCAACACAAAGAAGTTTATCCATCCACTGATCTCAGTCCATCTAACTATGGATCTAATTTATACCAGATTATAAATAATACAGCTCACTGACCAACAATTTAAAATGACCATTGATGTTTTATGCCAAGATATCAGCATAATTCAAATTCAATTGCCAATAATCTCCAGGTTTGTGCGTGAGATTTTTTCTATAATCTTTCTAGTGTCTAGCTACATATATATATATAGATATATAGATATAGAGAGAGATATAGAGAGATATATAGAGATATATATATATATATATATATATATATATACAGAGAGACAGATAGAGAGAGATAGACATATATATAGACACATATACCAGAGATACAGAGACACATATACCGGGAGATACAGATACACAGAGACCATATAGACAGAGACACAGAGATATACCATATATATATATATATTATATATAGATATATATATATATATATATATATATATATATATATATATATATATATATACATATACATATATACATATATATATATATATAGATATATATATATATATATATATATATATATATATATATATATATATGCCATACATCAAACCAATTAAACCAATCATCAATTTCATAAATGTCTTCCTTTTCCATCATTTAAGTGTATACAGTAAGGTTTTTTTTTTTTTTCTTGCTTAAGAAAGACAAAATCTATCTAATAGTATAGTATATCTAATAGTATGAGGCAACAGCACAGTGATGCAACCAGAGAAAAATGTCATGAAGGTATGTAGTCCTGAAGTGACCTCTACATTCCCCCATAACCATCAGAGATCCCTTAGAAATGTTTGGTCCATGCAACTACGGTGCTTTGTTTATCCCAACTGACATTCAAACCAGGTAGGAGAAATAACATCTAACTGAAGCTGTTCATGGAGAAGCATCATATATATACTGAAGGGGAGAAGAAATAAATAATTGCACCTCCACCCAGTGATATTGATGCTCACATCAAAGGGCAAATTCATGAATGTTGACTGAGGTTATATACTCTGAATGGGAAAAAAAAAAAGCTTAACCAACACCCAACATCTCCTGGGCTGCACATTCATTTAAAATAAAATAAAATAATGTAATAACTTGTAATAAGTCTGTTTATTAGCCTCTGCCTTTAGTCTTCATTTATATTCAGTGGTGACAGTAGAACAAACGTGACACAACCCATACCTGTATTTCTCTGTCAGGCAGCAGCCCCAGTTCCTCACAACAGTCCTTACAGATCCTTAGAAAGATGTAATCCTTGGTCTTCTCCTCAATTACAGCCTCATAAACACGCTCTTTGACACCAGGAGGTGGCTGACTGCTGACCCCCTCTCGGCCTAATGGCAGCACCAGAACTGAATTTACCTTGGTCATCACTAGCCTCCCAGCCAGTGTGTCCTGCAATAAGGAAAAATAAAAGACATTTCTGATGGGATAAGCTAGATTGCAAATGCCTTTGGGTTTCAGGGCCAATAAACAAAATGGAAAAGCAGTTGTTACAATTATTAGAATGAAAATGCAGATACCTATGTAGCTATATTTGTACAGCGGCTGCCAATGTAGTCAGTTTTGTTACCTCAGAAAGTGTTTCAGTGAGTTTGAAGCGTGCAAAGAGTTGCCCATTCTGAGCATACTTGGCTCCAACAGAAATGCCAGTCAGCATAAAGCTAATGACCAGCTGCAAGTTCACCTTGATGTTGAACCTGTATGGGGCAAACATGGACACTGATTATTCATACTTTAAAGGAAAAGGGAATCTGAACACTCTTTGGAAAATTTTAAGTTAAATTCAAGATTGTTTAGGATTCCTTCTCTGGTCTGTGCAGTATCTGAAATGATGAAACACCAAGAAATATTCATGACAAACTGTGAAGGATGATTGACGTCTGCAGATAAGTTAATACATTGTATTTATTTGAAAACCACTGGTATTACACAACCAAAGGAACCCTGAAGGTTTTTGTGAAATGGTTTTGCATCAGCTTTCTGGCTAGTCTCTAAGAGGGAAGCCTTCCTAAAAAACAGACAGCAATCAACTCTTGCATCCTACATTACTCATTCAGACTCAATTTAAATAATCAACTGATGCTTCTTGTTCTCTTGATACAAGACCACAGCGGTCTAATTTTCTAAAGCCGAAATATGGTTCTAAAATTTTCAGAAAGACTAAATTAGTATAGTAGTGAAGTAGAATAATTTTTAGGTTATCTGTTGTATTTAAAAAGCTTTAGAGTACTTAATATGTGCAGTTCAAAAGGAATTCATATTACAGGAAACCTCTTGCAGAAACGTGATTAGTTCCTAAAAGCACTATAAGGAGAGATGTTATTCATATGCAAAATGGAAACAGTGAAGATTAAAAATTACTTTTTGTGGTGAACATTATAACACAGGGACCCATTATTCAGTTCCTTCGTAAATTAATTTACAATATGAGTCATGACACAAGATCAATTTAAGATACATTTACAGAGCTGATGAAGGGTCGCAGTACTTACTGCACTGACTGCAGGAGACAGTTACTGCGATGCAACTCAAAAGCAGCAGAATGCTCAACCAAACAACTGGGGCAGCTGGTGAGGATTTTTAAAGACAAAAACCAGCATCTACTCTTGCAGAAGAACAGTTTTTGCTGAGAAAACAGTGATTATCAAAGCAATCACTTTTGAGACAGTATCATAATGGCAGTGTTGGTGAAGCTGTGTGAGAGATGCACACTCCCTGTCTCCCAAGTCAAGTCTGACACCTTGTGGTGGGTTGATAAATTCATCACACTTAACACTTCAACCATTTATTCTTTTATACACTTTAACCATGACTGTTCTGAATAGCAAACTATACGAATGAAAAAAAAAAATCAACATATTCAATTTTCATAATAAAAAAATAAAAAAAATACAATGAACCAGCTTTTGGAAATAACACTTTACATAGTTGTTTCAGTCTACAAATGCCTGGTGACATCACACAGGCATTTGCATCACCACAAAAACAACATTTATAATAAATTAGTTTTTCTTAATATTTTGTATGTTTTTAAATTCTCAAATATCACCTGTGTCACATATTTATTAAACTCATAATTAATGGGCATGATGACATCATAAAACCTTAGTGAAAATAACGTTCAATATGTATGTACTCACTTGCTAACTTCTTTATATTGTGCAATCTCTTCTATGTAGAGCAGGTCATGCAGTCGGGCCTGGTAGTTGTCTTTGGTCAGAGTCTTGTCCAGGACTGACTGGGTGAAGAGCTGGTCAGCTGATAGTGGTATCTGATAGCGGGAAAGGAGGCTCCTCTCCAGTTCACCTATTGTTTCATTGGGGCTGAATTCTACAATGGTCTTACACGAAGAATCCCAGCGCTTCGCAGTCATCAAGAGCTGTTGCCTGGCTGCCATCAGGTGTTCTAGGTCTGGAGAAGAAAGGGTCAAAGCATTCATTCCTGTTAATGTTGACTGACTGTAGAAAGCAATTCAGGTTTTTCATATAAGATGACCTCTTATATGATGACCTCAAGACAAACTTTCTACTTTAATCATACCTTCAATAGAGGCAGCATCCACCATGATCCGCTGCATCAACACAGGCTCTGAGCCAAAATCAAAAACAATGGTCTGTCTGAAGGTCCCAAAGATCTCTGTACTGAAGCCCACGACTACCTTGTAGACACAGTGATCAAGGCCATTGTCTGTTGTCACTGTCAAAAAATAAAGTTTTTCATTAAGTACATTTAAACTCATTGTTAGCATAACAATGAGTCACCACTTTACTATTAAGAAACATGAAAATGAAATAAAGGCTTCCACAGGCTGTGAATTCTAATTATTTATGAATGTAAGACATTTTAAATAAAAACTATTGATGATAAATAAACCCAAGCCAAATAGAGTCTGGAACAAAGACTGAAATGCATCTCATTATGACTATGTTTCAACAATCACCATAAGCAACAGCTGACTTGATTCTAGTCATGCATACATGTGCCTGTATTCAGCTGAACGCTGAGATGCACCGTCAGTGATATACAAAGGACGACCTTGACTAGCAAAATATTAAAGGTATACTGTTGATGAAAGAGGTTCTAAATGTAATTCATTTTAAATTTGAAAGAAAAAGATTGAAATGAAAAAGACGTAGAGGTAAAAGATCAAGTGATACTCAAGACATCCATGTTAGCATAAACTTCCATCACACAACTGAGCAAAAAAAAGCCTTAGATTAGACAGAAGCAGTAATAACATATTAAAAAGAGTCCATTCCTACACAAAGTACAGTTACAAACCACCTAAAAATCACATCCCTGGTCAGGATATGAATATACAAACGAACCTGCTGTTTCCTCGCTTAGAGTCCACTCTTGGCAACCTTTCGGAACGGTTTGGAGATGTTCCCCCATTGACAAGCTCGTGATGAAGAAGTGTGGTCGATGGGCATCGTACAGCAGAGCAACGCGGTACAGCTTTCTAACCGGCTAGTATTAAAGAGCAATATGAGGATAATTTGGATCATTCAAAAAGACATGCATGTAATTAATAAACAAACCCAACAAGAATGCAAAAAGAAAGTAGTCAAACTGTTTTTTTTCTCTTAACACTGAAAAAATGGTTTGAAATTAAAAAAAAAAAAAAAAGCATTAAATGTTTCACACTACCTTGCACAACAAGGAGAAAATCCAGGAGTGGGAGGATTTTTTGGTGGTGACTGTAACAGAGAGATTGGAGCTGGTCTCTACATTCACTCCTTCTAAACTGTCACTTAACTAGAGGAAAAAGAAACAAATACACATGCATACTTAGTCAGAAACCATCACTACTAATGTATTGAAATCTACATCTATGAAAAGTTAGTCAAATACTTCTGGAAGCCAAGTTCACAGCCTCATAGACGGTAAACATAAAGGTTTATCAAAGTATGCATCAAATACTGTATAAAACACAATAATTATCAAACAGCTGTGACAAACAGTTTCTCAAGGTTTTTTTTTTTTGATTATGTGGCTCTAGTGGCCTTTATTCACAGTGTATTTGGCAGGAATGTGGGGAAGAGAGAGCAGGGAGGACATGTAGCAAGGGGTTGCAGGCCAGGGGTCAAACCTGACCACCGTAGCCCCCGTACACGGGCCGCCTGCTCAAACCACTGAACTACCCTGCTCTCCATTTCATAAGTTTTTGTATTTAAAATAGAAGCATTTAAAAAAGCAGCATTTAAAAAAAATGCTTTAGTGGTACAAATTAGAAAAACATATTTTTCTGTGGTGTGACATATTCAGCTGTTTTATGTCACAAATCAGTGGTGAATCTTCACATCATTCCAGCCACTCACCACTTTCTCTGGGGAAAGGGAGTTCATCCACTTTTCTATTAGAGTTTCCATGTAGTTTTCAGTGAAGTGTTTGCTCTCCTGCTGCTGTTTGAGGCGAATGAGTCGTGAAGCATAACGCTTCTGCCACTCCATCAGCTCCTCCTGTGAATGAGCTGACGTACACTGGGCCCCGTACCGACACAGGCCCTGCTCCAAGTACCTGTGGGAAAATTCAACAGGGTATTGAGGTGGTGCTAAATAAGAGCTTATTTCATCATTATTCTGCTAATTGGTGTGCGCCACAAATTTGCCAAATCATTACCATTGGATTCTATGTTCAGATATTCAGTAGATATAAAGGCACATGACAAATTCAGGGGAAAAACATAAATAAATGAGAAGATAAATGCAAAAAGTACAGATGATCCCAAACAGGGGTGATTCAGAGTATAATTTAATTTTTTTTTTTTTTTTATTGAAAAATCCTCTCATGCTCTATGACATGTCTAAATTCCTACACTACTGCTGTTCTTTGGTAATTCACTCAGACTAAACAAATGCAACCCAGGATCACATCACTGCATGTTTACAAACAGCACGCAGACATCACAGAAGCATCTAAAAGACAACAGCTCACCCATACACACACCTATTGACACTTTTGTGACTACCTCTCTTGCCAGCTCAGAGGTGTGTCACTGGAACCTAAGGTTCAACCCCCCCACTTTGCCTCCATACTTAAAGTGACATCCGATGAAGATATATCAGTTCCACTTTAAATGAGCTATGTGAGAGGGGCTTAAGAGAGCAGCAGTTAATCTGTGGGGGCATTTCACTAGCATGTGTGGGTCAACCTGTCCCCTTCGAGGGAAGGGTCACTGCAAATCTGCACAAACTTCTTCCATATGATCGTGTTTTATTTTTTGATGAAGGATTTCCATCTTGTAAAATGGTCTCTCCCAGCATATCATGTTCGAGCCCTCAGTCAAATGTAATACTTTCTTCATGTTGTACGCCATCAGCTATGGAACAAGTCAATGCCTGTTGCTCACAGAATCCAGGAAAGTGCAAGTGTGCACGATAGTTGTCCTGATACCTTGCATTATAAAATAAAACTACATGCAAGGTTATATTACCTTTTACACAGGGTGTACTCCTCACTGCTGGTGACTCCTCTGGGAGGAGGCCGGAACTGCCAGCCATCCTGGACCTCTGTCAAAGTACAAGCCAAGTGGTCAACAGCTCAACTGTGCCAAAACCTTTACAACACAACAGCACTGGCTGCAGGGGGCTATTAATCAGTAAAGACACTCTCTCATGCTTAATATTGAAATAAACTCATGGTGCAGTTTTGCTCACCTTCATCCTGGTCATCTGTGTATTCTGGTGCCATTTCGCTACTTATTGCCTAATGAGATGTGGCAGGTTGGGACAAATGCAGAAGATTATCATGTTAGGTAAACAAGTGACTTAGTTCATTACAAGCAGTTTTTTACAAGCAGCTATATTTAATTCCAAATTAGAAGACAAAGAAAAACATATAACAGGTAAGCAGAGGAGCGCAAAATAAGTTAGTGTTGGAATGAATCTCTGGAAAAATTAAATCATTATTTCTGACGCCAAGAAAGCACTGAAAGGGTATAAACTGGAGAATAGGAAACACAAAACAAAACCAAACACCACAACCTATGAATAATGAGAAAGGCACGTACCTCTATTTCAGTGAATAGCATTTTCAATCTAGTCAGATCTTTCGTAACAATGCCATTCTGTGTAGGAGAGGAACAAAGCTCTATATTAAAACAGGCAATGGCTGACATATGATAACACTTATACTTTTCCTTTGTAATCAATATTTAAAAACATTTTCAACTGAAATTAAGCACTTTAAAAGTCTGCATATTAAAAAATGTATTAATCCTGTTAGATTAAATGTTCTGTAACTTTCACACATTTAACAATCTCAAAAGCACACCATCATAAATTCTACTCGATTGCTTTATAATAGACTTGCTACATATTCATTTTGATTCATGTCCAGCTACTTGCACTAAATGGAAAATAAAGAAACAGTTAAGGCCCCTAGAGCATCTTTGTCAGTGATAATTAAAAAGCATTTTCCAAGGCAGTGAATATTTTATTACTTCAGACTAATGAGTGTTTATTTGTCCTCAAAATGTCAAGTTGTTAATTCACAAAATGGCCACAAAATATACTTTTTTTTTGTCCTCTGACCATATAATCCAATTTTTTCCTTTCATCATCATGCAAAGTTTGTCTTACTGGTTCTTGTGAATGCCTAGTGGAGTGCATTTGATTCTGCCTATTTAAATACTTCCTTTAAAGATAAAAAAAAAGAAACAAAGTGGGGGGAAAATTTACTTAAGCCCTTTCCACTGGTTAGCTCCACACACATTTGTTAGCATGCTGCTCCAATATGCCCACATACACCAAGATTAACTTTGAAATTCAACAAAGCATTTTAATTTACACAATTATGACCATTATATCCTGCCAGGGCAGAATGAGTCACTGAGACCACACTGATGAAGCCTTTCATTCTGTTATTTCTTTGTTTACATTGCTGTTTAAATGTCTTCTTTACATCTGTCACACCATTTAGGTTAAAACTAAACCATTTATTAAGGAGGATATTCATGTTAACTGTGGCAAAATGTCCAATACACTGTGATAATACAAAAAGTGAAAACAATACAACCTCTGGTTTCAGAAAAAAAATTACAATCTCCCACAGTTGCCTTTAAATCTAATTATTGATTATATGCATGCAAATCATTGTGTACAATGCACATTAATCATACCATTGGCTCTCCATACAAGGCTTTTGAAAGGATGCTGGCCACCTCCCGCAGGCTGCCATCCAATAGCATGGAGCGCAAACTAGCCTGTAGGGAACCATCTCCCCAAGCAATATCTTCTGCCAAAACTGGGACAGAATAGAGTACACAGAAGAAATAATAATTCTATGTCTGCTTTCAAGAAAAACAAAGACAAAGTGTGTATACAGTAGCAATCCCAGTCAGTGTGAGTGGCTACAGCGGTACCCTCCTTACAATAAATATTAGGCCCACACTCATATGTATTTAGGACCTAAGCTTTGACTCCTTGACATAACATTTTCAAAAATCTCAACTTCTGACTTCAAAGCATGGGTCTGATGAGAGTAGATGCAAAGAAAACAGTTGGGATAATTTAAATGTCATAATGTCTAATGTCAATGCCATAAAACAAGCAGTACAAAGACATATTCTGCAACACAGGTGAGGACAGTCTTGTGTAGTTTAAAGTAGCATATTTAAGTACACTTGAAATTTTAATTGTGTGAAAATAAAGCACACCAAAGGAAGCTTGTCAAGCAAAGCCAATATGAGCAAATTAACTCCGGTGTGATAGCGCTCTAAAAAATCAATTTTGCTTCTTCTTGGACAAAACTTTAGCTTAGAAAATAGTTTACACTTTGCTCAGGGCATTGCAATCCAGGGTCCTTATGATGCTTCCCCAAATAGAATTTAATTGTGTGAAAACCTTGCATTTCTACTCACCATGCTTGCAGTCTTCATCTGCTTCATCATAGTTTTTCTGTTTGCAGAAGGAGGAAAATAACAGAAAGGTTATACCGTAAATATTCTTTGAAGTCTTTGAAACAGAACCTTTCACATGTATTAACCATGTCTATCTTCAGATGTGTTTCCACAAGCAGGGCTCTGGAGTAGCTTTACGGGGCCTAAAACATTTACGCATGTCTTTATTACCTGGAACAGTTCCATAAAATAATTTGCAGAACTATTATGGTACCAGAAGAAAACATATAATAATAGGTATTGCCTTGAAAAACTGCTGGATGTGTGTGTATGTTTTTTTTTTTTGGGGGGGGGGGGCATGATACTGATTGGGTACACTGTGTGCAGAAGATGTCATTCACCCATATAATGTTCCCTTCACCTACATCTCTTCTCAATCTCACCATTATACGACAGCAAACAAACACAAACACAGCAACCATCTTAGTTCCTCAAATGTTTATCTAGTCATTTTTAGTCATCTTCGTCTTTGCAGTCCTCTTCTTTTATTTATTGCTGGTTAACAAACAGTAAAAGAGGTGGACTACCGCCACCACGTAATATGGAATGATAGTTTACATGCAACCAGCTCTGTCACTATAAGTAGAGACCCGACGGCTGAAGAAGAGATCCTGTTACAGTTCCAGCCACCAAGGTTTTACCACGGACCCCTGCTAATGGAAGCATGCCTTCTGACTTACAACAGTGTTCAATATAATGAAGGCTCTCATATTATCCTGACTGCTCTTAAACTGTTCCTTAAAGGTATGGTGGGAGATCTTTTTTTGCAGTATTTTTTACAATATTGCCTGAAAACCTTTTCACATTCTCATTGCACCCACTGAAATAAAATGTTTGCAAAAAAAACGAAACGTTTTGGTCCTGTCTAGAGGGTGTAATCAGAGGAAAACTCTGGCCAATCAATGTACTGACCATCTTTACATTTATTGGCTGCCTAATACGTCCATCAAATATCAACGCACTATTAGTCAAGGACCTCCCACAGCTCTGGCAATCAGGGGAGCAGACACAACGTTGCTATTTGAAAGCCAGAAATCAAGTTAGCTCGCACAGATCATTTCGTTGCAACAATGGCAGAGAAGAAGACGTCGACCGGCAGCAAAATCAAAGAGAAAACTGTTGTTGAAAAAGCAACAGCCATGCGGAAGCTAACCAAAGAACGAAGCAGAACAAGAGTGGTTATCGGTACGGCTTTCCAGCGCTGGTGCCAGCTAAAAAATGAAAAGGGTCTCCAGACTGATGCCAAGGTGGCCCAGTTTCTACTGGATAGGTAAGATGATGCTGTTCTGATTATATATTATAACATACTGATCGGTTACGGGTATTATAGGCCTATTCACACAGTCAGTGAGAAAATGAAAGATAATGACATAATTATTGTCCATCGAGTGACATGACGAACATATTCCAGCATGTTTCGTTAAGCTACCAACTCTGTCAACTAGGCTACAGTACTATGTGTGACACCGTTAGGTAGGCTGTTGTTATCCTTGACGGAGAAGACGCCATAGCTTGAAGTTAGCCAGCCACTTTGATGCTACTTGTTGTTGGCAAATCAATGTGAGTGCTCGCGAATGCTCATGAATTTCCGTGACCGCTCGAGACAGCGTGCGCTTTCATGTAGTCATGAATCGTGTGAAGGCGTGGTTTCGAGGGGTGGGCTGAAGAGAAGGAGGCAGAGCCTTTGGGAGGGAGGGAGTATATGTTTTCAAAATCTCACTTGAGTTGGATTGCTGGAACAGTTTTTTCAAAGATCTCCCACCATACCTTTAATTTTTGGGCAAAAAATACTCCTGACTGTGATATTTATTATTATGCAAAAAAGGAAAGAATTTGGAGTCAAACCAAGACAAGACAAGAGAAAAGAGGGATCATTTTAGATCATAGGTTATGAGCACGCTATTGTAGGAAAGCAGAAATGTTTAAGACAGTCAGTGTCCCTACCAGCTGTAGGAAGGCAGCAATTCGGTAGAGCAGGGCACGGCTGCGAAGGGGTACGACAGCAACAAGGGATGGAGGGGTCTGTGGGACGAGGGCACTGGAGGGCGGGGTTTGGGGTCCAAGGACCACCAGTGCCTCTGTGCTGTGGTTGACTGCCGCCTCGTACTCCCGCCTGGCTAACGATTTGCTGGCTTCTTCACATGACTTTTCTGCTCTCCTGTCTGCCATGACTCAGGGACAAAACATCTGTAAGCACAGGAAGACATAAACCTGCTAAAAAAAAATGAACATCTTTTCAGCAAAAGGGTTAGTTAATAAGACAAAATGTTTCTCATCTCTCTCCGTTTTCCCAAATGTCAAGAGTCTTCTCTTATTAAAGAGTCAAACCCCGAAGTATAAAGCAGAAGCATCGTCCTTCCAGTGTGAACCCTGATGACAAGACATCCATGCAACTATCTAATATGGGCTCCAGGCTGAGAATATATATTTACATTTGGAAATTTTTGGAGACAGTCTGATTTGGAGGTCCAGCACAACATTCATGCCCTGCACATGTAGATTCTTCTCAGGGAGGCTCAATATATGTGGGGCAAATAGTTTGTTGACAGAATGTAATAGGATGAACCCACAACTATGCACTGATGAAACTGCCGACTACTCATAACTGCAAAGGAGGCTGAAACAGTAATTCAATTGGTATTTTTCTGTCCTTTATAAAATCAAATACAGCCCATTATACTCCCAAAGAACAACTACCATTCACCAAACACAGTATGCAAGGAATTGTTAAGTGGACTGGAGTCACATTAATGGCATAGTTCATATGTAGTGATAAATTAATTGGTTGACACATAAGTCAACATCCAAAGCAACACATTAATATTTTATTACAATTAACTGTATTATCAAGAAATGCTTTGATAAATATGCGTTTCACAAAAATAAAGTGCAGTAGTCTTGCACAGGAAGAGAAGAAACAACAACAGTGTGCTTATATAGCACCTTTCTAGTCCGGGGACAACTCAAGGCGCTTTTACAATGCAAGCAACTTTCTCTCACTGCCACACACACATTCATCAGGAGTGGCTTCTGGTGTGGTCTTCTGCTGCTGTAGCCCATCCGCCTCAAGGTTCAATTTTTTATGTGTTCAGAGATGCTCTTCTGCATACATCGGTTGTAACAAGTGTAGTTGTAGTTGCTGCCATGTGATTGGCTGATTAGAAATTTCTCTTAACGAGCAGTTGGACAGGTGTACCTAATGAAGTGGCTGGAGAGCGTATAGCCTAGGTGGGATTTAGTATTACAAATTAGTATTACATTTTTTTAGAGTGATAGGCCACTGGAATAGCCATATTTTCTTGAAATAAGGATCATTAGAGACTTAACAGTGCTACTTGAGGGAAAAGTTAGTATTAAGCCTTTTAAATGTTTGAAATCAGTGTTGGTGCAAAAACCTCAGACATACTGGAACTGCATGTCTGCGTTAAATTATCTTCTATCTTCTATCAGGTGTCATCAGGTCTATCAAGTGCTATCAGCACACACTTCATTATTTCAGTTAACAGATTTACAGTAAGATATGGTCAAATATATTTAGTCAACTGTTAGATAAGAAGATAAATACCAGTAAATTTACCTTTTTTTTTTTAAAACTTTCATGAACAGTCATGAAACAGTCATGTCAAGGTCACACCAGCTTTAATTTAAAGCATACCATTTCAGACTGAGAACAGGATTGCTCATTTTCACACTGAAATATTGTACCACTCTCCCACAAAATCCTGCCCTAACACTCAAAAATTTAGTTCAGACATCATTTCAAATACGCTCTGCTTCACCCCAAAATTCCATTTCATTGCTGTTGTCATCATTTAGACAAAGAAAAGATCAGCATTAATGGCTACATGAGTGGTAATCCTGTCAACTTTGCCTGGAAAAACACTGAGAAATCCACTAGCACAAGAAAGATGTACCGTGTTCTGCGGTATTCAAGTAGCCTCGATTTGAACCTCAGTATTTCCTTATATGAGGCCAGTTTTTCATTAAATGAAATACTGGCCTCATTCACATGGAAAAGCACAAAAAAATCCAAAAAAAGGGAAGGTACACCATGATCTGCTGCAGAACTAAATATGTTCAACCTTGACCAATAATCTAATAACTTGTTCAGCTAATATGTGCCAGTTGTAGAAAACATGAAGAATGCATAGAAACACTGCAAGATGAGTATAATTCCAAAGCATAACGGGTGTGACTAGTACCCTTCTGTAAAACGCTACAAGCATTGCTGCAACTAAAATATAACTCCCTAACAAGGTTTGATTTATATGAACTTTGTGGCATGGGTGCTATGAGACCTGTGCATCCAGAACTGAAGCCCTATAACTAGCATACTACACTAGCATTCACACAAGCAGTATACTTCCCACAACATGGCACCATAAACTTCTAAGGTTGCAAAACTCCAGGAACTTTCAAAGCTGGAAACCTTCCATGGGAATAGGTGGGAATGGACCTGGAATTTACTAAATTGAAGGTTGACCCTTAACAGGGATTTTAAAGATAGTTGGGGGAAAACATATATTAGCATAACCCTTATGACAACAACTCATTTCATGAAAGTACACTTGAGAATATTTATGCTATTTCTCAATCACATGCATATAGCACTCTTCTTACTGTAGGGATATTGAGGTTGCACCTACATGCACTGTGCATTCCTCCTTCACAATTTCTAGAACCTTGGACTATTGGGGTCACATTTTTGAAACAACAGACTACATAAAGTGAAGTAACTTTTTCTGATATTATGGGGTAAATATATTTGGTGTAGGATGTTGATGAGGTCCATAAAGAGGCCATTGCCTGAAAGGGTTTGACAAAAATGCAGAACCTACACTTGCAAAGTCTAAGCAAAGATGCATTTCAATGCACATGTTGAATGGGACTTTTTAGAATGAAAAATTAACCATTTTGAATAGGACTTTTCCCCTCCTTTCTTCTTTTAAGAAGGGGTCCCATTTTACTTAATTTTTGAATGGGTGGTGTTGTTGACTGTTCAATGTTTTTTTTGCAACACTTTTTACAAATTGCCTGTTTTCACATTTTTCCATTTGAAATAAAATTTAAACATTTTGGTCCAGTCATCATCATCAAAAAATGCTTTTGTTGTTCATAAATGGAATGCAGTGAATTGAGTTGGTTGAGGAATTTTTTAAACTACCTTTAAATCATAGAATTTCAATAGGAAATTTCATCATTTCACTATTGTTTTATATTAAATGGGTTTTTTTAATCAATGTCAATATGATCAAGAATAGCTTGTGGGTCTACCTATATAATGTATATATGGTGATAGAAAAGTTTTGACAGATCGCGTATGAAAAACCCTATTATCACCCACTATCACTACATTTGAGAAGCATTTACAAGCATGCGTGTTAAGCCAGTCTGGCCCTTTAAGAAGGGTAGTAGCCTGATGGGTAATGTAGTTTGTGAGGTGCGGGCGGCTGAACGGAGCAAGTGAAGTGAGCATGAGCAGCGGCCGAGTGTTATGGATTTGCATCCTCCGTAGACTGACAGGAGCTGAAAAATACAGATTGTGTAACGTTGTCAATTCCGTGCAGTTCCTGAATAAAGTGCCGTTCAGAGCAGAGAAAACTGGACTTTTTCTTTTGTTTTCACTGGCGCGTTACCCGCTTGTCACGAGCCTGGAATAGCACAGTATGGCGGTTTCCCTGCAACGGTTCAGAGACCAGAGGCCGTACGGTAACGCATGAAAGCGCATTTTGATGTGATGCGATGTGCACCCTAAACATGGCCACTTTTTGACAAAGTAAACTTTGTGACAAAATAAACTTTGTTTCTAAATTTTTTAGACGTGTTTGCCTTGGTGACACATGACAAATGTGCAGAAATCATAGAAAAAAAAATATTTTTTTAGAAAAAAAAAATCATTTTTTTCTAAGTTGATGGTGGATTTTGTGGCCCTCACCACTGGCTACAAGGCAGTCTCCTTTTAATGACGCAACAGATGAGACTTGAGAGAACTGCTGAGACACCTACAAGCTCAGGCTGGTAAGGGTAACGCTCTCATTACCCAGCTGGTCTATCTCTGTAATCCTTAAACATGACATATCTTTACACTTGCAGATCATCACACCATGCCAGTAGTGGCTCAGGTACTCAAAGTAACTCAAGGAATTGCTTCAATGGCAGTGGAGTGTAAAACAGACCGACCAGTTCGTTTGTCCCACAAGCTAGGGGTCACACCACCTTGTGAGAGCGGTGCTTCCTCGGCAGCAGGAGGAGGCCGAAATATGCTCTCATCTCAGCGGGACGGTGTTAGTCCAGTCCCAGACGGAGCATGCCGCGTTCATGTGTGCCACCGCTTCCTTAACCCCAGTTTGGGAGCACTCCGTGGAGGGCAGATGAGGATTCCTGGACCTGCATTGACTCCTGCGTCAGGTGTAATGTACATACACGTGCACGCGTACACACAGACTCGTACCACTCAGACTGAGCCCACACGGGCACCAAATCTCAGAGCCTTGGTGAAGAGGGGAGCAGGGAACAGTTTGGCACTGCCATCTGTTGGAAAAACGTTAATTTTAAACTAAAATTAAGCCCAGATAACAGAAACTGCATGATTTATGCCTTAATGGCTTATGGATCAAAAATAGTGATTTGAACAGGAGTTGATGTTTTAGTGCTGGGCGGTATACCGGTCATACCGAACACTGGTGTTAATTTTTCTTATGATATGAATTTTTCATATACCATAATACCAGTGAACATGTACTGTAGCGTTTCAAACTGGCGTTTCAAACTTTGAAAGAGCGTCGTTCACAACTGCCCAAATGATCTCGTTCACGCCCCACGCTCGTGAAGGAGAAAGTGAACACGCTCAGTTTACGTTCGCAAAAAATATGAGTTTGTGAACTTTCGTTCAATGAACGCGTTCAGGTACAACACTGCACAGAACTCCTTTTTGCTCTCTTTATCTTCGCTGTAAAGTGGGCTGTGATGGGATGCACGTGATGGCATGTGTTGCACCTGTCGACACGCCCCCATGAGTTGACTGAATTACGTAGCTTAAAAACAAAATTGATCGTTAGTATTAATCGGTTAGAGTTACTGTTATCGGTTAATGGTTAAACGGTTAACCATGTGCATCCCTACCGCGGAACATTGTTTGACAGGGGACTGTTTTGCAGTTGCACTGGAGGCACAACATGCTACTAATTTATGGTTAAACGGTGATGCCTGCAAACAGCGAAAGTCCCGAAGTGGAAGCTCCAGAACGGCAACATGAGACTGAGGAACTTCTTCCTAAACAAGGAGCCGTGTCTGTCGCGTGGAAGTTCTTTGGATTTAAAAAAGACGACGTCCAACAAACTACAATAATCTGCAAATGTTGCCGAGCTAAAGTTGTAGCCGCGGGAGGCAACACGAGGCAAGAAAAGCAAATCAGGAAGCAAATAGATACAACTGTGTTCTTGTTTACGATTTCTCTATTCACATTAGACTGGAACAGATGTATTTATACACTGAAACAGGGTCTGTAGCAGCTCCAATTTTTTTTCCATATTTGATGGTCTAGGCAAGGAAAGTTTATTTGTAGAGCACAATTCATACACAAGGCAGCTGTCAGCTGTTCTCTTAACATTAAAACAATCTCATCAATAAACTAAAAAAGCACTCGGAGTGCGCAGACCTCCACCAAACACAACAGTTCTCCCATATAGCGATTTACAGATTACAATAAAATCTGCATTTTGGATCAGATCCAGATCAGTCTTTAAAATTTGATAGAGGTTTCCATTGTCAATCCCTGAGTCAAATGTCATTAGTTTTGGGCAATAATTAATGGAGATATTGAGAAACAACAATTTGAAAGTGTTTTAAAGCTTTCTTTTTCTTGGAAGTCGTAGGCTGTTCTTCTCTTTCTTCACTGTGCATTTTCCCCTTAACAAAGAAACTTCCAAAGACGTCCGTTTCTTACTCATTTTGCTAGCTGGATTAAATTTTGGCGCTCAAGTGATCGAGATGTAACCAAGAGAATCTGGTCATCTTTCAAAATAAATGATTTTTCAAAATAAAAGCTCTTTCAGATTCACATCATAAAACTTTAAAACTTTTTTTTTCTTGTGCTGCCCGGTACCAATTGATCCATGGCCCGGTACCGGTCCACGGCCCGGGGGTTGGGGACCACGGATGTACAGGACAGGGGAAACTTTAGTCATTTCTATAAAGTAGTAACAGTCTCTCAACAGGTTTTGAGCGATTCCTTTTTTTGACACAACCTCTCTGCCCTTTCACATGGTACAGAAGATACTGGTGTGCACAAAAACGCAAATCATTTTCTCAAAAATGGGGGTCGTCTTATAATAGAGGTCTAAACTTCTCTATTGTCATTATACATCTGTGCCACTAGATGGAGCATCACAATGAATGCATGGAGCAGATTTTATGTTAAATGGAGTAACCACGCAACTGACTCAAGCAAAGGGGCTTGAAAGTTTTGTTGCAGTCCAAAAATTTTTTTATTTACTTTAAGATTTCTACCCTGAGTTGCTACCCGAACTGCCGCGCACAAAGCCATTTTCAGGTCACATAAACCGGACAATTGAATATTAAAAACAAATTTGGCGTGATGCCTGTTTTTTCATTTCATATTTTTGATCCAAGTCTAAAATTAAAATACAAAAACCAGGCATTTTTCCGTTTTTTGTGTTACATTAAAAAATGAAAAAACAAAATAAAAACATCCCTTTTTTCATTTTTTAATTTTTGATTGACAATTGAAAAGGGAAAGAGCAAATGATACACGGATTAATTGTGCTCTACAAATAAACTTGCCTTGCCTACACCATCAAATATGGAAAAAAAAAATTGGATCCACTACAGATACTGTTTCAGTGTATAAATGCATCTGTTCCAGTCTAACGTGAATAGAGAAATTGTAAACAACAACACAGTTGTATCTATTTGCTTCCTGATTTGCTTTTCTTGCTCATATGCAGCCTCCTCTCATTGGCTAAGCCTATATCATGTGTGAATGACCAGACGCTAACTCACAGACATGCCTTAACGTTTCCAGTATCAACCCATGTAAACAAGAACAATTCACAACACTAGCACCTATCTCCAAGTGAACAAAAAAACAAACATCAACTCCGATTCAAATCACTATTTTTGATCCATAAGCCATCAAGGCATAAATCATGCATTTTCTGTTGTCTGGGCTTCATTTCAGATTAGAGGCTTTAAATTTTCAACCCAGCCATTTTTTTTTTACAGCGTGACATCACTCCTACCATATATGGAAGAGGGAGAAAATCATTGGAGTAAATTAATGTTTTTCCAACAGATGGCAGTGCCAAACTGTTCCCTGCTCCCCTCTTCACCAAGGCTCTGAGACTTGGTGCCCGTGTGGGCTCAGTCTGAGTGGTACGAGTCTGTGTGTACGCGTGTATGTACATTACATGACCTGACACAGGAGTCGGTGCAGGTCCAGGAGTCCTCATCTGCCCTCCACGGAGTGCTCCCAAGCCGGGGTTAAGGAAGCGGTGGCACACAGGAACGCGGCATGCTCCGTCTGGGACTGGACTAACACCGTCCCGCTGAGATGAGAGCATATTTCGGCCTCCTCCTGCTGCCGAGGAAGCACCGCTCTCACAAGGTGGTGACCCCCAAGCTTGTGGGACAAACGAACTGGTCGGTCTGTTTTACAGTCCACTGCCATTGAAGCGATTCCAGCTCATCAACACAATCCTGTTCAATGATTGGCTATCCCAGGCCACGCAGTGGAGACAAGCTGGCGGTCCTCTGGGAGTTGTGTAAGAGGGGGACAGAGAGACTCCCCCAGCTATTCAGCCTCAATGATGGCACCTGAGTGGATAAGCAGCTGATCCCTTACCAGGCCACTCTCATTTCGGTAATATATGCCCAAAGAAATAGTGGTGACAGCAAACGTGGGCACTAGCTACGCCTGCTTGATGTCAGTGAAAGAGGTGTGTATTTTATGCACAATTTGCGACAGGTGTGAGTCGGCTATTTTATAATATTTGACCTGGCATTAGGCTTGGGCAGTATTACGGTAATACCGTTTACTTCCGGTATTTAAAAATAGCGGCGGTATCAGTTTCAATATCGTCATTAAAAAATGCAATGAATGATTTCTGTGGTTTAAAGTTTAGTTTAGATTCTCTCCTGTATCGCTGTGTGTTCCACTTTATTTTACCGTTTATTCGTGTTCGCTTGGAGCTGATCTAGGTTTGACTCGTCCTCTTAAGGTACTGACGATGAAACTTCCTGAGATTGCTGCTTCAAAATAAAAGCTTCTAATGAAACTAATAATGTTGGACTTTTATGTTGAAGAATTTATGGGAAGTGAAACGTCCGGCATCAGACACTTTACTATAAAGCGCGTAAACTGCGATTCAGCAAACACACACCTCAGCAGCAGAGAGGAGCTGGAGCAGAGAAGGAACAGTTAAAACTACAGTGAAAAGCAAGAAATACACAAATAAATAACAACTGTAGTTGAGCCAAGTTTATATTGAAGCACTGAACTGCTGTTTCGAGGTAAACTCGCTTTTTTTTCCCAGGCGCGTCAACGCTGGGAATAGTACAGCACGTAAAGCCCCGCGGCAGCGCGCCTGGGGTACATAATGGGGGGGGGGGGGGGGGGGGGGCTGTTTTCACACGCGGCGTCCGCCGGCGGTGTGTGTTCGCCTTAATAGTCGCGGGAATACCGTATACCCCGGTAAAATGTGAGGGAAGTTTGACGGTATCAAAATTTGGATACCGCCCAAGCCTACCTGGCATAAAATATAATAATGCATATTAAACAATGTTACTAGTTTTCACTGACATACGCCAGCCTGCAAAAGTAAAAAAAAAAAAAAAACGTAATAAAATAAGTAATTTAATCTTTATGTAGTATACTGAAAAGAAACAATATTTTGTGTTGTGACCGGAGGCCTAACAAAAGTGTAAACAATAACATGGAGATAGTGTGGTAAGCAACACTGACTTTTGACTCTTTGGTATCCGCTGTTATGCTGAAAAAGTAGACCATCATAGAACTGCAACTGCCCACATTCACTTGAGGAAAGCCATTATAAGAGCAATCAAAGGTCATTTCCAGCAGAGTTTTTAAGTTTGTTTTCACTGTGAGTATGGATGGTCGTGTGACCTGCATTTAGAGTGGTGTAACATGGATGGAGATCTTTGAAAGCACAAAGCTGCAACACTGGCGTGGATGCAGACCAGTTTTGTTTTGAAACAGTGTTATAGAACAAATATGTACTTGTGTGGATAGTCATGTGTTCCTCCTGTCGCTCTATGGGGTCTCACAAGGAGGCAGTTTTGCTCGATAATACGTTATTAGTGACCCTTGCCTTAAAAGGTTGCTGTGCGATACAGAGTATGCCTATAGAAATTGATTTAATCTATTATCACTATCAAGACACTGTGGACATTACTCTAAACAAACAAATGCTATTAGTCACATGGCTGTAATTAGTTCAGAGAATACATCAACAATAGGACAACATAAGACCTGTACTTGAAGTAACAAGAACAAAGTGTAGTCAGGCCCACCCCACGTGGACATCTCCTTCCCAACATCCCCTCATCTGACGTTTTCCTCCAATGGTAAGAAATGAAATAAAATTCAAGAATAGGGAAAAAAATAAGAGCAAATCCACCTTTCAATATTTGTTTCAAATACTACTAGAATATCCAGGAATGTGCAACTATGCTGGTAACAGCTGCTCTCGTCCACCTGATAGTTTCTTATCCAGCCAGTTCAAGTCACTTGGGAGTCATGACCATTGTAAACAGACTTCATAAGCGAATGTACAGTACAAGCTGTTTTATCTGGTCAGTGCTGACTTATACAATTTGATTACAATGGAATTAACATAAGTAATGTGCAATATTTGCAAAAATATATCTTTTCCATCGAGTCTAGTCCAAAATAGCATACGCATGTTGAACATAGAGCACAGGATATGAAACAAAATGTATTTCCCACTCACTCATGTGATGCTAAAACATCAGAAATATTTCCAGCAATAGCCCAAAGTAAAATGTCCAGAGGATATGTGGCAGACATGATGTGCGGCAGACATGATGTGCAAATGGGATGATATTTTTTGGGATAATCTACTCCAAGTGAGTATGGCCTGAGTTGTTGCGTGATCTGCTGACCTGTATGCTGCGTTCCACTCTCATCAATACAGGAGATACACTCAAATATATGTAATATAGAGAGGAACTCTATCATCAAGATGCTTCATCCACCATTCTCAATGTAGAGCAAAAGAAAAACAGCGATTTCAACAGAGCACTTTTCACATCCTTCCTCCAAAGCACTCTAAACAGATGCTTCCCAGCACCCCCTCAATCTTTTTTCCAGCTGCAAGGTTCAATCTTTCAATACAAAATCTGCTGTTTTGAAGATTATTAGGAAACAGCAACTGATGAAAAAGTCCAGTGGAAACTGTGCATGTTCTCCTGAGCATCTCAGTTATTCATGAATAAAAATACCTCAAATGACCATTATCAAAATGATTAGGACGCTTGCCCTAAATAGTTAACGCTCTGCTGCTTAATAAGAATATCTGGAAAATAAAAGAAAAATAATGAAATGGGTCTGGTGTTCCTCATTATATCCAAGTTTCCATAAGATTAAAACTTAAATACTGATCCCTTCATTTCTTTTAAAACTTAGTTAATTAAACACAAGAAACTTGTGCTTAAAAGAAGGATAAGCACTAATATTATATGTGACAAATATTCAGTTGAGGGACAATACTGTATCTTATGAGTATGTCACATGACAATATATCTATATAATGTGTGAACTGTCATTAAAAAAACCCCTTTGAGTTTCTAAAAATTATAATGCATCTTTTCAAACACACTTGATGGTCTCACTTCCCAGGAAACTTGTCAGAGGGCAGCAAACATTTTGCAGTTAGGTTACCCTAAGTTTTACTATTTGTGTCACAACCAAATTGCAATGTATAAAAAGTATCTCTAAATGTATTTTCTGTAATTGTTTGACATCAAAAACACTCATATGCACTCTAAATATCAGCAAGAACAGGGCAGCGAACTGTGTGGGATGAAAAAATGTGTGTTCAAAGTTGCACAGATTTCCAGACAGCTGTTGTTGTTGTTGTTTGTTGTTGTGGAGAAATGAAAGGGGATCAAATGCAAGCATAAGACAGATATGAGAATATTACTCTGTCATAGAGGTTATTTAAAATTTTGCATTGTGCTTCACATACCAATTTGTAAGTTTGACTACATATGTCGTCTAATGACAAAGCTTCCAAGTCTTCTTCCGTTACTTCATAGAGGCAACAGCAAGTAGTTTGGCGGGATAAAGTGGGTGGGCACCTTTCTAATTTCTTAATATTTTCGGTGAGTATGTATTTGTCCACCTTAAAGTAAATTAGAATGCAGACTTTACAGCTTCGGCCACTTATGAAGAAATACCGAGTGTTTTGACCCTGACAAAACGTTCTTTGGGCTGACAGCATCGACAACAATGTGCAGAAAACACAGACATAGAACTAATAAGAGCTCACTAAAAGGACATTAACAGACAATGCAGTAAAAAGCACGGTCACTAAGGACGACTTGTTCTGTCTCTCAGTGGATAGTTGTAGCTGTTGTTTGTCTGGCAAACTTGTCATGACTGCTGCAAATCAGAACGATGACGGTAGCGTTACAAAGCTCAGGAAAATGCCCCCACAGTGAGTTAACTTGCCTTCATTGTTTGCATTGACCAAGCAATGTTGCTACTAAACAGAGTCTGCGTGGCAAGCAGTGAGCACGCAAGCCAAAACACAGCTTTTCTTGGCACAAAACTGGCAAGCTCACTGCAAGAATAGCTGGCTGCTCTGTTAATGTTAGCAGGCTAGCTCGCTAGGTTGGTTCGCCGAAACAAAACGGATTCGGGCCTGAAATTTGGGCACGGTGTTTATGCGCATGGAATTTATATGACATCTTGTTGTTATCAGTGCATGAACTCAAGGCATCGGTCGTCATCCTAATGATTTATGGAGGCGATTCTTGGCGGTGGCTTTGCGATGTAAAGACTACTGAAAGGGCTGAAAATGGGAAGTCAACACTTACCTAGCTTTACTTTCTACGCCATCTTGGATCCACTTGTCAGACCATCGCAAAGCATAGTGGGATGTACAGATCTGAAGGTTGAGAGGACTGGCGTGCGTGTGCGCGTGTACCTGGGCATATGTCTGTTTACTTGGCCTGTGATGGCAATGATCTTTCAAAAGCATTTGTATAATATTTCAAAATAAATGTATTATCTAATAAAATAAATAAATAAACAAATAGTGGGTTTTACTTCCAAACATATAACTTTGGGATTACAATTATTCTTCTGATACTTGTATTTAAATGTGATTTGAAAGTTTTGATTTTAACATTCTGTATCAAATTAAATCATAGAATAATTTTAGAGAGAACACTCAATATACAATAACAGCGTTCAAAGTTTATGGCAAATACTGTTTTTGTAATACTCCATATATCAAATGCCAAGACGGTTGTAAACCAGTCATTAGCTAAGCATGTTTAACTAGTATCAGTTCAGTAGAGCTGTCAGCCATGTGTGGTGGAATAGAAGGTACAACATTTCCCTCTAACATGCATTGGAAAGTATTTATAACGTAGCATGAAATGGAAATACTCAGGTACACTACACATGCAACTGTGTTTGAAGATTTGGGATCCTTTTTCAGATTTTCAAAATTTCTCCGTAACAAAGAATTTCCTCAGGAAAAAAATGCTAATTTGTTTACTGAGGAAAATTAGCAAAATTACATCCATGAAGCAAATGTGTCTGTTTTTTGCAACTAAACACTCCAAGCACGGTTGTCCAGTTGTAATAATCAGTTTTGAGGAATTTTAACCCATTTTTCTGTGGAGATCAGCTTCACCATGGGGGTGTTAGTGGGTCTCCTCTCATGAACTTGCATCAGGTCTTTTCATAACAATTTTGTTAAATTTAGGTAATTATTTTCATATTATTTTCAGATTCTTAATACTTTGTCTTGAGATTCAGTTCACAGACAGATATCACGACATTTCATTTCTTTTGTTAGAAATTGCTTGTGAAATTCAATATTCACTGTCCCATCAACAACTGAATCCTACTTTGTTGACAAGCTCTTCTAGACTTAACCCAGTGAAGTATATCATGATACTGCCACCACCATGTTTCACAGATGCAACCGGATTCTTATAATGGAATTTTGTTTTGTTTTGTTTCTTAATTCTCCAAATACAAAACTTACAACATAAACCAAGAACCAAAAAGGTTGACAATATCCAAAAGCATCCCTACACTTTTAAGAAAAAATTTATAATCAAATCGCTTCCAGTAGAATTAATCAAAATGTGTAAAGATGTAACAAATGTTAGGCATGTGTAGTCTGCTCTATATAATAAAAAAGAAACTTGGCATGAATTAGTATTTGCATACAATACGTTTATGTTAAGTCATTAGACTACAAGGAATTAGAAATATACTCATTGACATGGGGAAAACTTGCTGAAAAAAATAGATGCTTCAAAACTTTCCTTCAATTTGATCCCAAAACATATTTGTAAGCAGGAACAGCATTTGTCTCTCATAAGCTCTAACAGGTATGGCACTCGAAGGAAATGTCCTGACGACATCAGCTACTTTGATATGTCATAATCAGAAGAGCACAGTTGTAATCAATAATTAACTCCTTTAAAATTGTGTGAGGTAGTTCATTGCTTTGGTGTAATGGGGCACTTTAAGAAACTGAGCCATAGTTTATGTTATTAGTGTCACTTTTTTGTTACATAAGTAAAAATGGTCGCTACTCTAGTCTTTAAAGACCCTGAGAAAATTGATCAGAAGCAATGTTAATGTGTTTTAAACTCCCAACACTCTGAAAATATATATTTTTTGCAATACTTTTTTCCAATGTGGAAAAATAAATGAAAAATTGATGGAAGAAGCAGCATGCCACTAAAGTCTGTTGCCCTCAAAGTAGCCAAATGCATTGCTCACAGCTTGTCTAAAAATAAAGTTTCTATCACTGCTCAGTAATCCCAATTTAACAGGACAGTAGTCTGGAGGAAGCTGTGCTATCATAGACAGCTCTAAAAATAAAGGAGCTATGAAGCTGTATGCATTGCTAAAATTTGAATTAGCATGGATGCAATATGTTAAACTAAAATGCTCATGAGTTTTTTCTGCCATTCTTAGAGCTTGTTTCAGGACGCATCGATAACGTTTCAGTTCAAGGAGAATTATTCAAGAGTCATGTGAATGCAATAAAAGTTTAATATGTATTTACTAATTTTATTTTTGTAACATATTGCAGTGGATGTAATTAATCCATCATCTGTACCCACTTATTCCTATTTAGGGTCATAGATCTGTTGGAGCCCATCTCAGGTCTTTTGGGCAAAAGACATGTACAGATTACTAGTCTATCACAGGGAACATGTAATTTATACTAGCCTTTATATCAACTATTATCATTATGTTGACATAGATTCCTTGACACGTGAAATATTAAGGTTTCATACAAACATATCAGGAGGAGTTTATTGTTTATATTCAATCAGCCATGTTTTCATACAGAAATCAATGCAAAACTAATAAAATATCAACTGGTAAAATACTTGCGGACAAGTTATGTGAAACAAAAAGATGCAAAGGAAGGAGGTGCTCACAAGTTTATTGTCAATTCATCGGACTGTAAAAAGAAAAAAAAAAGAACAGAAAAGGAATTTTCTTTTTCAGATATTATATCCCAATTATGTAACATTGCATTTAGGGTGCAGTGATATTTTGCCAATATAACATGTTCAAAAGCACTGACTTCATTACAAAAACAAGAAAATATTAATCAAAACATAAAATTATGTACTCTGATGTTAAATCACTGCAAATTGTGGATCATCTCCTCCTTGGCAATCAGATGAGTGGTCTTATTGACCAGAGACATGAGAGAGTTGAGTTTGTGTGACCAGTCGTTGAGCAGATCATTGGGGTCTTTCGGCCTCTGAAAGTTGATGATGCCAGCGAGTCGGTCAACCTTGGCGTAAATGGTCTTGTTTACAACTAGGCTGGAGAGGAAGTCCTCTGATTCCTGGAAAAGATTTTGAGCAAACAAAAACCTGAGCTTGAATTCTGAACATCAAACACACTTTTCCATGCCATTAATGTGAGCCCTAGTTTGCACAAACAATTAAAATGTTTGCTTACATCAACAGATAGATCAAGGAAGCCCGGCCATCCTCTTCATTGTGATTCTGGTGTAATATTTAGCCATTATTCTGATGTTCTGGGGGACAAAGCAGAACTTTATTAATATACAATTACATCTGCAGCAGTATCTTTGAAGAGTTTTCCAATTAGGGCATGAAGCTTTTAGGTCACATAAACACTTGTAGCAAAAAAAAAAAGTAATTGATCTTCTTTATTACTTTATTTTCTAAAGCTTTCTTTTAGTCTTCCCTGTGGGACTTACATGCTCCACCACCCTGTTTTTCAGGTCCTTCCACCTTTTCTCCCCCTCCTCTGAATAAGAGAAGACATCTGTTGCAGGGCTGTCAGGTGAGCCCTCTCTCAGCTCCTTCCCATAATCCTCCACCAAAGAGGCCCAGCGCATCAGCTCCATAGTAGTGAACTGCTTTAAAAGGTCCCTGGCAACAAAGGAAGAATACAGAGAAAATTCTCATAGTCCACTCATTTTACAGAGGGTATGTACCTGGTGTCACCACAATGTTAGTTCTGCCAGTTCTTTTGTCAAAAAGCTATTATGCATGCAACTGAACACAAAAGTTGAAAGTTTTTATTTATATTCAATGTGAATACATTTTCTGTATTCAAATATGAACCAGTATCAATTATGCGTCACTGCATGTACAGTGATCCCTTGATAATTCGCACTTTAAGTTCCGCGGTTTTAGTTATTTGCAGATTTCTCAGAAATATATAATATGATTAAAAAAAAAAAAAAAAAATCAAGAAAAAAAAAAATTGCAGGAACATTATAGGATGTTGTGCGCGTTCTCTCACAGTGAAGAAATGTTGTGAGCCAGCCCGGCCCCTTTAAGAAAGTAGCCTTATGGGTAATGGAGTGTGTGTGTCGTGGGACGGCAGAACGAAAACAGGCTTAGATGAAAAGTGGAGTGAGCATAAACAGCAGCCCAGCGTGTATAGATTTACATTCTCTGTTAACCGACAGGAGCCCAACAATACAACCTGTGTGATGTTACAAGTTCCTGCAGTGCCAGAATAAAGTGCCTGTTCCATGCAGAGAAAACCGGACTGTTTCTTTTGTTGCTGTTAGCGTGCTAGCCGCTAATTACGAGCCAAAAATAGCGCAATACCAGCAGTTTCTTAACTACGGTTCAGAGACCAGAGGCTGTGAAAGGTAACAGAAAGACCATAGTTGAGCCTTTGTCTTGTTTCGCTGCAGTGCCTCGCGACTTTTTTGTGTTTTTTAAACATTTTAAAACACATTATTGAGGCTCAGGGGGCTCTGGCTCCAGTTCGCGGATTTTGATTTTCGCAGGGGGGCGCCGGTCCCCATTAACCGCAAAAAAATAAGGGATCACTGTATTCACTGCCCTATTCAAGAAGTCAACAATCCAAGTGACACAAAGAATGTCTTACTTGTATTTCGGGATTTCTTCCAATTTCTTGTCAGCACTAATTCTGTGCACGAGGTCTGATTGCTCATTGTCATAAGGAGAGAGGATCACATACAACACCACACTCTTCAGAGCCTGCAACAACATTAATATTAGTTTATCAATGTATTTACTCAGTCTTAAGCAACACTCAGAAGGCAACAAGCAAAGTAAAAACAGACTTGTGGAGTTGCTTTTTTTGCTAAGCACTGTATTCACAACAACACTGATTAAAAGGATCTCCAGATCTGGGATGGGGCTACAAAATTTCAGGACTTTTCAAAAGGAGAAACCTTCCATCCAAATTAATAGAAACATATGGGGATGAATTTAAACAAACTGAAAACACAATAGTGCAGGTGAGCAGATAACCTAAATGTAGTCAAAACAAACCTTTTTTTTGCCAATTCACTTTCTCTTTCCTGTGTATTCCTCAGTGACATGCAGAGATAATCTCTACATTCCTGTGGATAACACCACAACTACTGAGGCCACATTATTTGAACCAAAGGGCAACATCCACCTGCCATAAGATTTGATGTTGCTTGGGTAAATACACTTGATGTATGGTAATATGATTTAACAAATACAAAATGTTTTCTGTGCAGGGTGGCCGGACTCTCCCTTAGAGATGGGTGAGAAGTTCGGTCATCCGTGAGTACTTGGTGTAATCACTACGCCTCAACATCAAGAAGAGCCAGTTGAGGTGGTTTGGGCATCTTAGAGGAGTTCCAGAAACCGGGAGGAGGCTCTGGGCCAGACCTGATATTCTATCTCTTGGCTGGCCTGGGAACGCCTCGGTATTCTCCCCGGAGGGAGGTCCGGGCCTCTCTGCTTAGGATTCTACCCCCATGAATATGGATAAGCAGAAGTTAATGGATGAATGAATGGAAAATGTTTTTATAGAGTAGCTAGTAAATCATATATGCTACATGTAACATGGCTAAGACAATTTCATTGACAATTTAAGAGGCGCTAGCTCGCTCATTACTATAACAGTGTTTCTTCTGCGAGCTGTTCTGTTATAAGTTTCTGTTATGATAATGTAGGTTAAAGTTTGATTTCACATTGAAGGGTGCACATCTATTCATAAAGCCCATTTCAGTCGGTTTGTTTATCATTAATTACCGTAATTTCATTGAGTGCAAATGAATCCCCGTACATTCTGGATAATTCCCATGGAAATTTTCCAAATATTTCCAATATTCCCCATTTTAACTTTCTGTGGAAAGTTCCTGTAAAGGTTCTGGAAATTCTTTGCAACCCTAATCTGAGTTATGTCCTCTTAGTGCTACCCCAAATAACCCCAAATTGAGCCGTGGCCAATGATTTTGGCCACGGCTCAACTTTTGTTTTATTAGCTTTGTTGCTTAAGTACTCATAGATTATTTTTTCACAAGTTCCATCGTGCACTGAATAACATTTATGAATACTTCATAAATTTCAAAGGCTATTGCTGGCAATAAATGAGTTTACTTAAAGAATTAATATTGATCCTTCTTCTGAACATCTGCAATTTTCTCTGGTATGCTGGGCATCAACTTCTTTGCCAAATGCTGACTAATTATTGCTGATTTAGTGCCCTAAGTAACTGATAATTTGTAATTTCCAGCTTGTGTACTCGCTTAAAAAGCTATGGTCAATACATGGGTTGCTGATGCACAGATCGACAACGGACATCAACTTCAGCACAGATTGTTGTTGGGATTAAGTAGTGAGTTCCCCCACTACAGAAGCAACATTTCAGTGTCATTATCTTCCAGCCACTTTCTTATCACTTTTGATAGGGACAAAGGTTTTGGCCACAATTGAAATTTTTCCTGTTCAGCCATAGTAAACAAACTATCATTAGATTTTACTTGTCAAATGCATTTAATTTTAGGATTACTTGTTGAATGTTAATTTCGACAGTGAAACTGAAAGATTTGTAAATAATTTTAAAATAGCTGCCAAAACCAATTCTATACTGCAACCACATAACGTGTACTACACTTCAAATGGAAAACTTTATACCTGTTGCCACTTGCTGCTATCCTCCAAGATGCAGGGGGTGTCATAAATAGCCCTGTAGTGTTTGCATATGGACAAGTAGGAGCCCTCATGCTCGTCCACTTGAATCATCAGGTTGTAATACTTCAACTTCAAGTCCTGAATTGTTTTTTTAGACAGAAAGGGAAAGTGTTAGTTGTCACTTTCATGAAGAAAAAAAACAAACATCTTCCAAAAAGCTTTCGTTAAGAAAATTATTGAAAATAAATAAATAAGTAAAATTGTGTTTAATTCCTGCTTCCTGTCTTACCTCTGATCCCTCCTCTTGGAAGAATTTGGTGTTAATCTTCTTGCTGATGATCTGGGTGCGAATGTAATCCTTGACGGCAATGCAAAGTCTCATCTGTTCCAAGATAAATTCCACTTTCTCCTTTTTTTCCATGGAGCCATATGTCTCCACCTGACCAGCAACAGAAACAAAACATTACTGCAGAGAGCTTTCTACATGCAAAACAATCTGGAAATACTTTATATAAAGTTGCTTTAGATAACCCCCCCGAAACATACTATTAAATGCATTTCACCCAAACAGCTCTTACATAAATGTCTCATGTATAACTCATTCACAGACAAGCATTTATACTTGAGAGGTAAAATGACGATCAGTATACCTGCAGTTCCTGAAGAATAGAAGCAGCCTCTTTCACATCTCCACTCTGCTCCTTGATACCTGCCAGGGTCTTCGTTAGCCTCGCACGCTCAATTTCTACATAGATCTGTGAGGTTGAAAAACTTGGTGTATTAATCATGAAAAATGGCTTACGTATTAGCCAAAACAGTCACCTTTCCATCATGACATTCTGCCAATAATACATTTAACTATATTTTTAAAGGGAAATTTTGATCAAAAGTATAATGTTCATATTATATATATGTATATATATTTATATATACATAACATAAACATACATACGTGTGTGTGTGTGTGTATACATATATATGAAACTGAAACACCTGTCATTTTAGTGTAGGAGGTTTCATGGCTATATTGGACCTAGCCTGGTGTCCAGTCTTCATTAACTGCACACAGCACCAGTAAGAGCAGAGTGTGAAGGTTCAGTTATCAGGGTAAGAGCACAGTTTTTGCTCAAAATATTGCAATCCACGCAACATCATGGGTGACATATCAGAGTTCAAAAGAGGACAAATTGTTGGTGCACGTCTTGGTGGCACATCTGTGACCAAGACATCAAGTCTTTGTGATGTCCCAAGAGTCACGGTATCCAGGGTAATGTCAGCATACCACCAAGAAGGACGAACCACATCCAACAGGATTAACTGTGGACGCAAGAGGAAGTTTTCTGAAAGGGATGTTTGGGTGCTAACCTGGATTGTATCCAAAAAACATAAAACTACAGCTGCCCAAATCACAGCAGAATAAATGTGCCCCTCAACTCTCCTGTTTCCACCAGAACTGTCCGTCAGGAGCTCCACAGGGTTAATATACACGGCCGGGCTGCTATAGCTGAACCTTTGGTCACTCGTGCCAGTGCCAGTGCCAAACGCTGGTTTCAATGGTGCAAGGAGTGAAAATCTTGGGCTGTGGAGTATGTGAAACATGTTCTCTGATGAGTCTGGCTTTACTGTTTTCCCCACATCCGGGAGAGTTAGAAGCCCCAAAGAAGCGTACCACCCAGACTGTTGCATGCCCAGAGTGCACCATGGGGGTGGATCAGTGATGGTTTGGGCTGCCATATAATGGCATTCTCTCGGTCCAAAACTTGTACTAAATGGGCACGTCACTGCCAGAGACTACCGAACCATTCTGGAGGACCATGTGCATCTAATGGTTCAAACATTGTATCCTGAAGGCGGTGCCGTGTATCAGGATGACAATGCACCAATACACCCAGCAAGACTGGTCAAAGATTGGTTTGATGAACATGAAAGTGAAGTTGAAAATCTCCCTTGCCCTGCAGTCACCAGATCTGAATATTATTGAGCCACTTTGAGGTGTTTTGGAGAAGCAAATCAGGAAACCTTTTCCTCCACCAGCATCACGTGGTGACCTGGCTACTGTCCTGCAGGAAGGATGGCTTCAAATCCCTCTGACCACTGTACAAGGACTTTTAAATAATTCATTCTCAAAACGAACTGACACTGTATTGGCCGCAAAAGGAGGCCCTACACCATACCAATAAATGATTGTGCTCTAAAACCAGGTGTATCAGTTTCACTGTCCAACCCCCGTGTGTGTGTGTGTGTGTGTGTGTGTGTGTGTGTGTGTGTGTGTGTGTGTGTGTATATAATAAATTATCATCTACACTACTGCCACACTATCAGTCAGCTCATTTTTTATAAAACTAATACATTCCAGACCTTGCCAGCAGTCACAGTGCGAAGTGTGTCAATAAGTCTCAGCTTGATAGTCAGATCAGACACAGCATCCACATACTTATAACATTCTTGCACCATCTTGGCAACAGCCTAAGAAAGAATGAAAACAACACACATTTAGATTTCTATAACAGGAATCTGACAAAGAATGACTTCTAAGCAAGCTTGTTTACTGGTATGTAATTTTAGCTGGTTCACAAGAGATTTTTTTTCAAAAGTAAATCCAACAGTGAATTCTATGACTGTGGGATTCAACAGCATGTGCTAAAACAGACCTTGCAGAAAAGTAAAAGAAGTATCAACCTGTTTGAGCTGACTCCTCCTTTTGCTGAGTAACATGATGTTTTCATTCAGAGCATCCCAGTCCTTAGCTTCATAACATATCTGGACAACAGCCACAAGGATTCTGGATGTGGACACCATGTCTGATGCCTGTACAATAGCAAGCAGATTCAACAATATAAGAATACAAACACAAAACATTAAATTTAGTAATTCATTCATTATTAAAATGCAAAATTTTATTTAGGTTTTTTTTAATCAATTCAGCAATTCTTAATGATTGTACAAAGCAAATAAATCTTGAACATAGTTTAAACAGGTAACTCAAATCTAACAGGCTTTGTTATCACTCACTTTAATAACCTTTCATGCTAGCTTGGGAAAAATCATTCAAGGAGCTTCGATGGGCATATGGGAGCCATCTAAACATCCAATCACATTAGCATATCCTAAAGGAAAATTCCTGTAGCCACAGAGATTGGAACAGGATGCTATTAAAAAACACTCTAGTAAATAATATCAATTTCTAAATTATGAGGAATTTTTTTGTTTTGTTTTTTGCCCGGGAAGGAAAAAAAAAATCACTCGACAAGGTTTTTGCTGTGAATATGCTTAACTATTAAAATTGAGATTAAAAAGTATCTCAGTAGCTCTGAATCTTGGTTTCAATTAACTGCCCAGCCCTACTCAGGAGCCAGGGCCACTTTTCTCACAACACTGCAAACTGTTCTTTTTTTAATTGCCTTTGTTCAGGATCGTTTTCATGATCCAAAAGACTGAAGTTAACAAAAGATTAAATAGCTAAATGAATAAAACAATCCAAAGTATTTAAAGTAAGGCCATAAGATGAATGATATTTTTGATGCATGGAAAAAGACGAACTCTGAGGTTCACAGAGTAAGTTACCATGGTAACAGACAGAGTATAAGTTACCTCAGTTTTTGAAATGGGCTTGAGTTAACTCTTTTTCTCGGATTCAAGCAACCTAGCTTTCCGAAAGAGAAAACCCTAAGATTCCCCATTTTCGGTTCAACATACTCAGTTTGCACATAACCCACTTTCTGAAATAGGGCCCTGGTCTTCCCTTAACCTGTGGTTTACTCTCCACTTCTGTGGAGATGTTTCAATTTCCAAGCTGGTAGACAAAATTAATTATTTAAAAATAAAACACCCCTTGCCTGCTTTCGTCTCAAGACAATGGAACTGACTATAAAGAATTTTGATACTGATCCAAAGGATAACGTACTGTGTCATCTCTGCAATGGTGAAATGTGGAGTTCAGTTGTACAAAGATCTAAAACTAAATGGTGAGAATAATTCAGCTTAAAATATTGACTTTCATTGCTAAAGAAAAACTGAACCGTGAAAGCAGCATTCTAGCAGATGTTACTGCACTTGGGCTACACGTCCAACACACATTGATAAGATGTATAACAAGTAACTATGGTTCTCTGAGTTCCTGGAAGAGGAGCCATATAGAACTGGGAATGGATTTTTGATTTGATGATACAAGCATAAAGACACATAGAAATGCATCTTTAAATCCACAGAATCAGTAACAAGTGAATCACAACTGAATCGCATCTTGAGGTCAGCAAATGCTCTTAAAATATGGAAGGGGGCTGTTTCATTCTTTCTGAGGTGTATTATACTTTTGATCTAAAGAAGAAAATAAAGATCCCAAAAGTAACACTAATTCAGTTAAATGCTATAAATAAATTCTTTAACTTACTGTTCTGGTCTGCTTCTCCAACGACAACAAGCTCTCGATGGCTTCTTGTAGCTTTCCCTCCTGTAACAAAAACACACACAAACTTAACATTTACGGTATTTGTTTGTAAAATGTAAATAGACTATTGTCTTTGGACTAATAAAACAGAGTAGCTAGTTGGCTAAACTCCAGCCAAAGTCGGAAATGCTAAGAGTCAAACATGCTAGCGAGTTTAGCAACAAACACATACGTGTGTGTGTGTGTGTGTGTGGAGGGGGTAGGGGGGATACGGAGAAACGGGAATTCGTAAACGCAATAAAACACATAAATATGTATGAATAAATTACTCTCAAAATGTCAGTCATATTATCTTTCCTGGTAACACTAAATCCAGTAACGTTCAATGTTAGCTAGACTGCTAACGCACTGATCCCAATGCACCATGACTCAGCCGGCGCTGGCCTGCTTCACTGCTAGCTTACTTTGGCCAGTTTTTCACATTCTGGGAGGCGCTGGTCTACAGTTGAGCTATAGTCAATCTCCATCTTCACAATCCTCCCATCGGATCTTTCAGATCGCTCCTCAGACATTGTTGCTGTGTCAAAGTGAAAAGGATGAAAGACGCTTCTCTGTAGTTGGTCTGGACCATTGACTGTATACAGACAGTCTACGAGCTGTTTTTTCTCGTCAAATGAACGAAGTCAAGAGGTGACCAATCACAGAGGAGAGTCAAATAGCTGGCCAAAGCGCCTGAAGGACCCACGGGACACTGTTTCTTTTTTTTTTTCTTTTTGCTTCATAGGTCTATGAATATATACAAATAATGTGATACATCGCAACAGTAACATAAACATTTTCAATTGTTGGGTAGCTGTTGAAGATACTTAAAAAAGAAAGAAAAGAAAGGAAGTAGTAAAATAGAAATTGAAAATATAAAATAAAATAGTAATAATAACAACTACAATAAAACAAAATATAGTGTTGTAAACGTAGGACAAGGTGAGGGTCTCACTTTTGTCACATGAACTATTCCTGACAGCTGGCGAGTGTAATTTTTTGCAGTTTATACCTATGTGTATACCTATGTGGTAGGGTTACATTTTTTTGTGTTATATGGATGTATGTAGTTATTATATTGAATAATTTTTAAAAACGAATTTCAATAACACAATTCATAATATTAAAAGTCAAATCAGAGTGTGTGTGCAAGTCAAGTACATTAATAATGATGAACAAAAGGACATTTTGTTGCAAAAAGCAAAAATTGGACAATTGGACAAAAATTGAATGGACATAAAAATTATAAGAACTTAATCAATACACAAAACAGCAAGGTGGTTTATGTAATTAAAACAGCAAAGCAAACATGGTCTTTCTGATTTTTTTTCCAGGTTTTTAAGGTATCTTAAAGGTGGGTAGGTGTTCTTTTTTTGCAGCACTTTTTACAATATTGCCTGAAAACCTTTTCACATTCCCATTGCACCCACTGAAATAAAATGTTTGCAAAAACAAAAACTAAATGTTTTGGTCCGGTCTAGAGGGTATAATCAGAGAAAAACTCTGACCAATCAATGTACTGATCATCTTTAGATTTATTGGCTGCCTAATACGTCCATCAAATATTAATGCACTCCCACCCACCCCTCCCTCCCTCCCTGCGGTTCATGTAGTCGTGAATCATGTGAAGGCGTGGTTTCGAGGGGTGAGCTGAAGAGGAGGAGGCGGAGCCTTTGGGAGGAGGGAGGGAGTGTATATTTTCAAAATCTCACTTGAGTTGGCTTGCTGGAACCGTTTTTTCAAAGAACACCTACCTCACCTTTAATTACTGGAAGAATTTGGGAAAACAGCAATTAAATCTGTTTAATGAAGATGCATTTTCTTAACTTTTTAAAGTGTGTACATGGTATTTTAATAGAGAGAGAGTCCTCTTTGCCCCTTATATCTAATGCGATGTCAAAAAAAAAAAAAAAACTCAGGCCTTTAGATGCCTTTATTTTATCAATTTGAAGAAGAGAATAAAACTGGTGATGAAGTGCTGTGGCAGAAGAAAAGGAGAAACTAGAATCCCAGTACCAGAAACACTGGCAAAAAAGTTTAAACAATATAGAGTTGATTTGTCATCCTTGATGCTCTTCTAGTCCTTAACATTGGAATATATCTGTCATGTAGTTTTTTCCAAAGATGGTGAATGATTAGCTATTGTATTGAATTGAACTGTTTGAGAAAAACAATTGGTAACACTTTATTTGACGCCTATCTCTATAACGCATTATTACTATAATTATAATGAGTTATGATTACCTTATAGCACTGTATAACTATAGTTAAAAACACTCACAAATGATCATAATGCTTTATAACAATAATCATAATGAGCGTCAAATAAAATACATTGTTGGGCATCAGATCGCACAGTTGGTTGAAAAGGCGCCCTGTACACAGAGGCTATAGTCTTTGAACAAATGGCCCAGATTTGACTCCTGGCTTGAGTCACCTTTGCTGCCTGCCTTCGCCTTCTCTTTCTGGCCCCATTTCTTGCCACACTACTTTCAAAAGCCACTTTCCCACGATCGGACCGAGGCCCAGCTTGACCAGTTGCTTTCTTATTGTCACTTACAGTCCAGGCCACCCTACATCCTGATTTGCTGCATCACTTTTTTGAGAAGCTGAAGTTCAAATCAATCATCAGAATGGGGGGAAAAGGGGGATTTAAGTGACTTTGTATATGGAATGGTTGTTGGTGCCAGACAGGCTGGTCAGAGTATATTACAAACTGCTGATCTACTGGGACTCTCCATTAGAGATTGGGTAACAGGTTCAGTCATCTGGGAGACACTCGGAGTAGAGTTTCTGCTCCTCCACATGGAGATGAGCCAATTGAAGTGGTTTGGGCATCTCCCTGCAGAGATGTTTCAGGCTTCTCCAAATGGAAAAATGCCTGAGGTAGATCCTGAACATGCCAGACATTATACATTTTATTGCCAAAATGTATTCGCTCACCTGCCTTGACTCACATATGAGCTTCAGTGACATCCCATTCCTAATCAATATGACGTGGGTCCACCCTCTGCAACTAGAACAGCTTCAACTCTTCTGGGAAGGCTGTCCACAAGGTTTAGGAATGTTTATTGGGATTTTGGACCATTCTTCCAGAAACACATTTGTGAGGTCAAACACTGATGTTGGCTGAGAAGGCCTGGCTCTCAGTCTCCACTCTAATTCATCCCTTCTATTCATCCCTTCTATCGAGTTGAGGTCAGGACTCTGTGCAGGCCAGGCAAGTTCATCCACACCAGACTCTGCCATCCATGTCTTTATGGTCCTTGCTTTGTGCACTGGTGCACAGTCATGTTGGAAGAGGAAGGGGCCAGCTCCAAACTGTTCCCACAAAGTTGGGAGCATGGAATTGTCCAAAATGTCTTGGTAAGCTGAAGCATTCAGAGTTCCTTTCACTGGAACTAAGGGGCCAAGCCCAGCTCCTGAAAAACAACCCCACACCATAATCCCCCCTCCAACAATATATGCTTCCAACCAGACATCTCTTTCTGGAAAGGCCTTGCATATTTCAGCAAGGCAATGCTAAACATATGGCATCCATCACAACAGCATGGGTTTTCATGAGAAGATTCTGGGTGCTGAACTGACCTGCCTCCTGACTGAACCTTCAATCAATATAAAACATTTGTTGCATCATAAAATGAAAAATCCAGGAATAAAGGCCCGTTGACCAGCTAGAATCCTGCATCAGACAACATCCCTCTCCTAAAACTCCAGCTACTGTTCTCCTCACTTCCCAGACATATACAGACAGTTGTTAAAAGAAGAGTGGATGCTACACAATAATAAAAATCTCTCTGTTTCAACTTTTTTGAGATCTGTTGCTGCCATTAAAGTCAAAATGAGCTAATCGTTTCCATGAAATGGTGAAAAGTCTAAATTTCAACATATGATATGTTCTCTGTGTTCAATGAACTTTCTGAATGGGTATAAGCAAATAAATAAACTCACATTGCAATGCCTTTATTCTACCAGTAGAGGTCCTACTCTGTGCATTTTAATTAGTTCACCCTTTTAAACGGGGACCCATAAATGAAGCTAATGTGGGTCATTGATTTTTCTGCTCGTGGCAGAGAAGTCCCCTAATCCCTGAGCTAAAATCAGCTTGATCCCAGTGCAGGCTTGGCGCAGACCAAGGAGGTCTGATGAAGTGTGTAACATTCAGGTCCACTGAGAGATAGATGAAATACAGAGTAATCTATTGCCTTGGTTACATGTTAATGTCCACAATTAACTGTTTTGAAACCAAATCCAAAATGTCAGTCTCATTAAATATATTTTGTTCTATGGGACTTTTTTTCAGTTACCTCAATATCATTTGGAGCTTCCTGGGGTCCACAGTAATGTTCAGTATGCGGCGCTTCCTTTATTACTTTGCTAAAAGGGCGGATTGTCTTGAGTGCTATTACGCAGGTTCCTTTTTTAAAAATAAATCAATTCCCTGAAATGTTTTCACTTTCAATAAAAACTTTAATAATGTAAGTTGTTAATTTGTTTGAACTTTTGTTTAACAGCTACAAGTACAAAAGAAAATTAACTTCAGTGTTTTTTTTATGGACAAGCTTCATTAAAATTAAAAAATATTAAAAAAATATTTAGAGAATCTAGACAATCTATATCTGATGCCATTAGAATTGCAAAGATTTCTTCCTATTATTATTTTCAATGTGTGGTTTATTTATTAAAATTCTCCCTATATTCTTCCCTATGTAAACGCATTATTATACCCCACAGACTCAGTAAAAGTACCTTATATAAGTATGGTTATTACATTTAGAGTTTTATTTAAGTTCTGATTCACAAGACAAAACACAGTTTTGCCTTTTCAGCAAGAAATATGAGCAGGAACTTTGCTGAGTAGATCCAAATCACTCATGTCAATAAAAGCAGCAGCACAACCCCTTCTTTAATTAAAAGTGACTGTTTCATAATGTGTTGATATTGTTCACTTGTTTTTTTTGTCAAGACATGTGGGGCCTACAGTGGGATTATTAATTCTATTAATAAGAACACTGTTGTCTGAGATGCTGTACCCTTGAGCTTGTCATTCAGCTACACACTTATGACCGAGAAGGTAAATGTTTATTTGTGACATTATTAGTTTCACTAACATAATATCTTGTTTATTTTATGGACACCAGTGACCCTGCATACACTGAAAAAAATGTGGAGTGATATTTACTTAAGAAAACTTAGGAAAGTTTTTGCACTTAGAAATTGCAAGTAAATTCTACAAGGGTGATCATCAAGTAAACTTTACTTGCAGATATCAGTTTATTTTACTCGCAAACCTCAGGTAATTTACTGTTGATTATTAATATAGTCATTGAATTTTACTCTCTCCTTCTTTGTAAGTTTTACTTAGACTCTGACTGCTTCAAACTGAAAAATCTCACCTAAAATCAATGGCTTTTTAATGTAATTTTAAAATACTTTTTTAAACTTTTATTTATGAACTATAAATGAGTAACATTTACACAAGATTTTACATCGTTTTTCTGCAGTTTTAACTGCCTAAATTTGTTCATAATATTGTTTATTGAAACAATGACTTAAAAAATGAGGCAACTGTTTTAATTTAAAACCTTTATTTTTCTTAAGTGAAAAAATAATATATTTTTTTTTCAATAAAACATTGCTCAACAGGGTTTGCATTGCAAAACAAGGTATATTTCACCCTGAAAAAAAAAAAAATTGACATGCTTTGAAAACTTAAGTGTAGACATGATGTTTCACTTTAAAGAACAGTGTTTGCTTTTAGAAGGTTATGATACAGAAAACATATGTTTAGAACCTCAGAGCATCTTGACACTAAAAAGTGCCATATTTCCTCCTTTTCAAGCCCACACTCACATCCGTGACCCATTAAAATGGTTCCACGACCAGTTGAGAACCTCTGGTTTAACTTTGTTTGTTACAGTGGAACAAGTTGAAATACAAATTAGAACTTAAAAACAGCAGAAAAAGAACACAGACAAATAGCGACAAACAACTGTGGCCCTTTTTTCTTTTAGTACCCTCTTTGAAGGGACAACTCTTGGGTCAAACATGTGGACTCAAGCTATAAGTTTGTTTCGCAGAGACAGAGTTTTGGGGACATCTTAAGGACATCAAGCCTTAGAAGAAGCTTTTGAAACACTTCAAAAGTGTACTTCATTTTTGGTGGGTAACTCAAGTTCATGGCATAAATGATGCCCATCAGCAGGAGACAGGCCTTTGCAACACTTCTACAGTTGTCAAGTACCTCAGTCCCCTCAACGACAATCGACACGGATGCATCGGATCTTTTTTTTTAATCTGGAAAAAAACAGACAGAAAAAAAAAATCAAACCTCATCTGAACTAGATTTTCATATCAGTATAAAAGTCAACTTAAAACAAAGAATGAGAGGTAAGTAAGGTTTAAGATTTACCTTACATTAGCTGTTCAAATCAAATACTGTAGTAGTAGAACTTTCCCAGCGGAGGCTGTAAAATACAAAGAAATATAATATTTAAAGCATCATACTCAAAAGTTACTTTAATGCCAGGGATAATGGAGAAGTCACATTTCTTGGGCTATATTCATATCACTAGAATAACATAAGATTGTACTTTCAACTTTGTGTACATTGAACTTTATGCATCACAATACATAACTTCAAAATTCTAAATATATTCTGCTTCATTTCAATTTGGAATGGTACCTATAAATTCTGTGATGAGGGTAAACCTCATATAACTTAAGAAGTGCAGAGAACTAAACAATTCTTTTTACCTGAATATCCAGATGGCTTTTCTTGTGACACTGCTTGCTGGAGTTGCAGCTTGAGAGGGCACCATGTCAGCTGTAGAAAGCTGTTGCTCTGGGGAGGACAAGAAACAAAGACAAAATAATACATTAAAGAGGAAATGAAACAGTCAACTAAGTAGTGATGGTTTACTGTACTGCTGTCACCATATTTTAAAATATCATTGATGAACTTATGAAATACAAAGCACTACACATTTATTTTTACCTGAATAGCCAGTTGGCTTTGCTTGTGACACTGCTTGATGTAGTTGCTGCTTGAAAGATCACTGTCAGCTGCAGAAAGTTGTTGCTTTGGGGAGGACAAGAAACAAAGACAAAATAATAAGAATCATGTAACCAAAATAAACTGCACCACTATCAAACAAATGTACATTTGATAATGTGCTGTAAAATATTTTTAAAATATCACCAGCGTTTCTAATTAACTAACTCCTGTTTTTTTGAACAGCACTTCACTGTCTCTCATCCCTGTCAGTCAGCCCCTCCACCTGCCTTCTCCCTCGCACACGCACCTGTGCGCAAATACCCACAAACACGGGTGCACTGCATGGACAAGATGTGCTTGGCGGCTAATACACGGTAAATGGGGGCTAAATCGCTTAAATTGTACCGTGTGGCCTGCAGTCGAACTCGCGGTCGGACTCTGGAACACGCCGGACACGAGGTTGTCTGTAACATGCACAGACACCACGTGCGAGAGCCTGACCAGGTATACCCTCAGCCCCGGTAGAAAATGACTCGGCGCGCCGAGGGCAAATTTGTACATTCGGTGCTCACTGGCCACGTTGTATGAAAAAATAAATAAAGCCACCGTCAACTTTACATTAAAGAACGCACTCGACCGTTGATAAACCTGTGCACTTACCGAGGGGACAGCAAGTTGTGACATATCCCAGGGGTTCACGACCCAAGTCCACATGGGCGTTTAGTGACCGTAGTAAAATTAAGCTACAGTGATACGTAATGTGCGATAATGGCAAATATTACAGTTTATATTATCATATTACTACATTTAACTCCGTTACGTTACAGAAAAAAATCCTGAATGTCTTACCTTAAACCTGACCGCGGCGGTTGTTCTCTCGTGTTTTGGCGGACAACGAAGCGCATGCGTCGTGTATGCACGTCACAGGGCGCATGCGCGGGTTCAAAGCACGCAGCACAAGTAAAACCTACTTGGTATTTAAAAGTTCATTGCAAAGACTCTGAAAGCTTTGAATATTACGTGAAAATACATAATAAAGTGTATTCTTCCCACAGAGTTACTTATTACATTGATGACATATATAGGATTTACTTAAATAGTTCCAGTTCTCACAAATACTTACAATTAGAAAATAAAAATTGTGATAGTTAACCTAATAAATATTACTGCACCACAAAATCATTTTTTTCAGTGTAGGATTAAGCGGGCATAGATAATGGATGGATTTTACAGATAGCTAATTACACATACAGAGTATGTTCTTTCAATCCAGGATCTGAGAGAAAAACATTGATTCAATAAGTCCTCAGACCAGGGCCCTCATGTACAAAGACTTGCATGGATTTCATACTAAATCTTTGCATGGAAATCTGTGTATGTAAAAAAAAAAAAAAAAAAAAATCAGATGTACAATACTGTGTGTATGCAAGAATCCAGGCACATTCTCTTAATACGTTGCCATCATCGTGAAACTGAGCACACATGCATGAGCACAACACTCCAACCTGTCTCCTCCCTCAAGTAGACCAACTGGAATATGATTGTGAGTATAAACAGGCATGGACAAAACCCTCAACCAAACAAAGGGAACGGCCAAAGCAAATGTGAAAAAAGAGAATATTCCGCTGCGTGTGAACTCGAGACACTCCTTTTTGACCAGGCCAGGAAAAATATTTATTTGGCACAAAAAATTGAGTGGGAGCGTGTGGTGGAAGCCGTCAAAATGTGGAGGATTTAGAAAACTGCACTGTAAATGACAAAAAACAAAAAAGAAAGTCAAACAGAAAGGTGGAGGTGAACCGGAGAGCAGCTGCATTTGATCTGACATTTGATCAGAACAAGTGGATGATCTGGAGTTGATGATCTCACACCATTTGTGCCCCATTGTGTTGGGGCAATCCAGAACGCCTTACAGGGCAATATAGGAGCTCTCTTCTGGTCCTATTTAGGCAGCACCACCGACTTTTCAACTGCCCAATCGCTTGTTCTACAACTGCCTGAGTACAGCAATAGGCATCATTGTGTCTTGGACAGTGTGGGCTGACATATTCTCTTTGTAATATGATCTGTTTGGCTTTTATTCACAACTTAGAAGTCAATATAATGTTAAGCACTAATTTGTTAAATCAAAACAGCAATGGCTATCTGTGCCAGCCAACAGTAGAACCGGGCTAGGCTAGCTATCATCTAAATCAGCCATTCCCAAACTTCACAATACCAAGGCCCAATTTGAAATGTGAAAAATCTCTGCGGCCCACCCAAACCTTTAATTACAACTGCGATCAGCAAACAAGACTAGAAGCTATGTTCCGATAATAATGTAAGGGGTCAACAAATAATGTGACACATGTCATATCAAGTTAAGATTACGGTAGAATAACACGAAACTAGTTTGTTTTGTTACTTCTTAATGTTTTCTAAATCATGCCTTTAATATTTTACAGTAATTAAAAACATATTTAAAAAAGATCGAGGATTTAAAACATATTTATTTAATTTCAATGACCTCTCACGGCCCCCCTGCAGTACCGCGACTGCCCACCAGGGGGCCGCGGCCCACACTTTGGGAATCACTGATCTAAATGATGTGAAATGATGTGCAGGCATTTGATCAGTCTGCTTTATTGATTTTAAGGCTTAATATAAATTTACTTGAAATAGTACAAAAAGATCCCCACCTTGTACAGCTATTGTGGAGGTAGAATCTACTCACTGACAAAAAAAAAAAAACCAAAAAAACAATTTTTGTCCCAGGTGATGGTTGCCACTTGGTGCTACCATCGGTGCTGATTATGAATTCACACACAGTTTGAAGAATCAATGTACCCTGTGTTCATAGATGATGCCTGTGACCCTGTGACGTATTTTTTTTTTATAGTGATTTCTCACTTCTGTATTTGTACTCATAATGAAGAAAAAGCAACCATAAAATTTTACTTTGTATTCACAAGACAAAAATACAGGACAAAACACAAATTAAATCTTTTATATATAATTTCACTCATATGAAAATTAATATATTCTTTTGATTTACTTAAAAAAATGTATGCATAAGTTTAGATGAATATGCACGAATGCTAACTTGTACACACGCATTGCTCTCTTTTCTTTCTTTACCTGGGTGGCCTTCGCCAGGAAGGTTCCCGTTATAAAGCAGGTCCTGCCCAAGGTTTCTTCCTCTTAAAGAGTTTTTCACGGAGTTTTTTTACTTGCCATTTTTTCTTTATTCAGGATTTAATCATATTACTTTAATTAAGAATATTTGCTCGGGGGTCAAGCTCTGGGTCTATGAAAAGTGCCTAGAGACAAATTCTATCGTCACACACGCTTCACAAATAAAGCTGAAATTAACAGAATTTTTGAGAGTTGTCTTACTCTAAAGTGGAGGACCACAGAGTCTCACATTCATTTCACTTTTAGTACATCTGAGCCTGAGAATGAAAAATAGCATAAGGAACTTGTATGCATTTGCAACATGAGTACCTGACACCCCTGATCAGCCAAAGAGCTTGTTCCTGAATACAACCTGAAGGAGTGTTTAGTTAGAAACTTTACAGTAGCAGGAATTGTTTGACCAATATTCTACACAACAGCTTTGTTTGAAAATAAAAACTTTTTAAAAAAAAAATCTTATCCATTACCTTTTTTGTGATATGACCCTCTGTGTGTAAATTATTTAATTTGTTCACTTTGCATAGGGCAACTGACATGAGTACAGCCATTGACTAGTTACACATAGTTTTGTTGTTCTGGTACCTGCAGGCCACTTCATTTATTAAAATGCAAAAAGGAAGGAAAAACAACTGTGAGCCCATTCATTTCTTAGTGTTACCCCCACCCCTTGATTTTCAGTGCCCACCTCCCCCTTTACAGTGTGGTATAGTCCCCTACTAATCTGAACATCCCTACAAATAGCCACTACATCATATGGTGTCATCCTTTTCCGTAAATAGAAGTTATGTAAACATACACTGTTTTGGTTTCCCTTGCATGAGTTTCAGACTTCCTCTTGCAGGTGCTGTTTATTACTTTGTGGTCCTGTGATGGACTGCTCACCTGTCCAGGGTGTAGCTCACCATCACATAGGCTGAAGTAAGTGCAGGAAGGAGGTGGATGAATTCCAGTGTTGGGCTTGCGTGCTCATCCCATAACTGTACAGTTCGGTCCAGTTTGATTATTTGACCGATGTCCATAGTTGTGTTAAACTGCTTTACCTCCCCTCATGCTGGTAAAGCTCCTTGTATGCAATAGAAGTTAAAACAGAAGACCCTGTTAATTACAATCAAGTGGCAGTTACTGTGTTGCACAGAACAAAAAATGGGACATCTTAACATCAATAAAAACTATGAAAGGTTTCCAGCGGTCCAAAAGAAATGCTTCACCAGATAAAGGTGATCAGAGGAACTTTGCATGGATGTATTAACCTTTTAATGCTTGCATACCCAGTGGATCCTCTCTCTTTAAGTGTAATAGGAGTTAAGTTTTTTTTCCTCCCCTTTACTTTATCTATACATAATTTGTTTGATTTTCCATTGACTTGTTGGGTCAATAGTGGGGGAAGGGGACATGTTTATGTTGAGTAATAACTTTGACACACTCTGAAATCATGCTCAGTTTTGTAGATTGCATTTTGGCAGCAAATGATTTGTGTTGTGTTGGGGCTGTTGCCTTAAAACGTTTGGGAGTGAAACCTTCTCTATTTGTGTAAAGCTGTGGACAGAAACACTTTTCACTATATCAAATACCACAAAGCATATTTACATACTGTAGTACAGCCTAAATCTTTCCAAACTAATTGCGTAAATAGAGAAACTTTAGTACTTTGCCCCGACGTTATCATCTTCTGAGCTAAAATGTGAAAAGAACGTAAAGCGGTTAGGTGCTTCTGTGAGTGCAGCTGCAGTTTAAGCGGGAGGGGTACGACGCTTCCTGCGCTGTGGTTCAGTCTGACGACGTTTCCATCAAGCATCGCTTCGTTTTTCACCCAACCAAGCAGAGGGAGGAAACGGGCCGAGGTTTCTCTTAACTGCTTATACAGTATTTTCCGATGCCTCTGCAGGCTGCTTTTACAAGTGGAGAAACTTGAGACACGGTGACCAGATAACTGTCGTATAATCCGACTCAGTGAGTTGTTTAGTTTATAACTCTGAAAGCAATCTTAAAACAGGCCTATGATGAGGACTGTTTCAGAATATCTGCCTTCAAAACAAAACATATGAATCGGCTATTTGGACTTTTACTCCTTGCGGTATCTCGAAATAACATTTGCAGCTAAATGACGCAGGTAATACCACTTCCGGTGGCCAAATTCTTTTCATAATAAGAGTTGGGACAAGAAAGGCCAAAAACTAAATCTTATTTTCGAAATGCTAGTCAGTAATCGTTTTGGCAAACAAGAAATGCGCTTTACTTAAAAAAAGGACAAAAAAAATCCTCATGAAGTCACTAATATGTTTGTCTTCTAAAGCTCTAAACGGGGCTGGCGAAACTGACATAACTGGGCTATGATTTTTTTTTTAAATTATTATTAAAGTAAAAAAAGGAGGCAACATTCAGAAAAAAGAAGGGTCTCATGTCTTTATTGATAGTTCAAAAGGGATCTGCGAAGACGATTTTTTTTAAATAATGCGCCGTTATTTCAAAAGTCCTAATTTCATAACTTCCGGTATGTATGTGCTGTGAACATATAGCTTGACTAATTTGTAAGATAGGAGGGGACAACCCAGAACCATCTGAGCTCATTTATCCTCTCATATTTAGTGCTGGAGGGATGGTCTGCTGGTTCCGATTAAAGAAGTCTGGCGAAACACGGCGTGCATTTTCTCAGGCGGACCCTCGGCTCCCTCGCATGTGCTGACACGTCTCCAGATATTACACTCATCCCATCGGGCGGCGGAGGGACCTCTTTCTTAGCTGCTTTGACACATTGTGAGCATACAGCGGGGACTCGTGTAGAGAGAAGATGTTAATGAAGGAGTACAGGATATGCATGCCCCTCACAGTAGAGGAGGTAAGTTTTCTGTTAATTTCTCATCACATTTGTTTCCTTTTATTTTGCACGACTGGGTAGGGGGGGCGGTGGGGGGGTCAGCGCTTCTCTCACGACCTTGGTAACTAACGCTCCGGCTTTGCTGTTTTTCCGACATGTGGCTTGAGGTTACATCAAGTGTGAGAAATGCTTTTAGATGAACTTGGTGCGCCTCATTGGATATCTTCCTCCCATCCCTCTCCCTCCTCTCCCTCAACCCCCCTGCGTCTCTGTCAAATACGTCAAGCCATCAAGTTGACAATGTAATCACAATGCCATGTCTGAGCGTATATTCCGGCTCGTGGGAATATCATTTAAACTTTCTGAAATGCAATTTGAGAGCAACACAATACAAACAGCATGCTTTTCACAGTCACAGTCCTGTGTTATTATATGTTCAATGCTCTGCAAGACATACACCGGTCCTTGGCTACACGCTCGCGCTCTTACACGTAAATTGCATTGCAGGAATGTAATCGCCCCTTATTCGTTGCACGTGAGCACACTTACTATGCAGAGCAGTCTCCCGCCACCTTAACAGTATTTTCATGCAAGTCCTCTTGTTCAGCACTCATTGATGGCATACCAGACAGAATGGCCTATTGTCTTGATTCAGGCCTTTTGTCCATTTGGTCTCATGACATAGTCTGAGATTATTAAATGAAGACCTGCCCAGGCATGTAAGCCGGACACCTCCACGGGACATTTGGCAATTATCACCATGTCTTGCCCCCAATTTTCATCTGTGGTGTTGTTGTTGTGTCTGGTTTTATCCCCCTTTTCTTATGTGCAAGGGGCTGGTCAGCTGAAATTATGGGCTCCACTGTGATACACTGTCAGTTCAAACTTTGAGATGAAAAGTCAGGTGGTCTTCGTGAAAGATAAAGAAGCTTTATTTTTATTTAGCAGCAAGAATCTCTAGAAGCAACATTATACATACTGTGTATGTCTCTCTCTCTCTCCAAATATATATATATATATATATATATGTGTGTGTGTGTGTGTCAGGGAAAATAAGTGGCCAAATTACCATGTTTCACTCGCTCACATTTCTTTCAGTGTGTCCAACTCCCCTGCCTATTACAGTGCTGAGATGTGTGCAACCTTATCGATGACTGCATTAGATGTGTTCCTTAAAGCTGCTTTTATATGCCACTCTCAGATTTTAGAAAAGCACTAACTGCAGAAAGCACATTTCCTCCTTTTAAGTGGGATAAGCTTACATACCCACTGTGGAATATAGGCCCATGAGATAGTTTTACGTTTAAAATGCTGCAAGAAAATTGGCGTATTAAGATGGTCACTACATCAACAGTGGTGTTGTTTTTGGCACAAGCAGCGTCGAAGGCGTGACCCCACTGAAACCTACGGTTGAAAGGGAAATGTCATCCTCTAATGCCTGAGTGCTCGAGGACGAATGTGTTCTTGAATACCTTTGCGGTGTGTGTGAGAGGCGTCACATGTGTGCGTTACCTGTGTCTTTGCATATATAAATTAGTTTTCAGTTGGCTGAACCAGTCTTTTCCTGTAACATGCAACTTTCCTGCCTGGGAAGTGGAAGCGATGACTAAAGGTTCAGTCTAATTTGTTTGTTCTTGAATACACATTTGAATACTTCACTATTTTAAACACAAGTTATGTTTTATAATCGAATTTTCATTTTCGTTGTATTATTTGACACACCTCGCCTTCATAAGGTCATACAAGTGGATTGCATGTTTTTGTTTTGTTTTTTTAGAATATGATTTTCTATATTGGTATCTACTGCAACTTCCTGTAAATAAGCTGCTGCAGAGAAAAGCACTTCCTTCACAATGTAGGCTCAGCTTAAATGTTAAATGTGTAAACAAACACTTAAAACCTTAAATTATTCAGTTTTATCAGCTGATGGAAATATTTCACTGCTTATTTCTGAGCTGTAATACCATGAACGGGGGGTTTTATGAATATTTACAGTGAAGTTAAACAGCATGTTTGACTCCCGGATTACTTAGCAACTCTGATATTCTGTCCTGTACTCATTTAAGGAGGAAGGCATTAGTCTTCTGTAGTTAGACAAACAGCAACGAGGTTTCTGCCTAGATAGTCCCGGAGCTTTCCTATTTCTTTTTGCGAAAGATAAAGCTCAGTTTGGAAGTGACCCAGGAAGCCAAGCGTCATTGCTTGTTGAACTTGGTAGGAAATCTCGTCATTGCCCCGGGGGAAACGGACAGCAGAAAAGCCGGGGGCGTGTTCTGTTAGCTCTTATCATGGCCGTACACATTGAGCTGAGGGTCATCCCTTCTCTCTTAAAAGTTGACTCAACGTTTCCTGCTTATCTGAGGAGAATATAAGAAGGAACTGATGGAAGGAAAGACAGAAGGGTGGGGTGGCTAGATGGTGGTGTACAATGAATTTATTTGTGCTGGTGGCTGAGGAGAAGAGGGATAAAAATGATGTAGGACTGAGGAAGATGAAGTGTGGTTCCTGTTGGAGATTTGGGGAGTTTTTTTTAATTAATTTATTTTTCTTCGAAGCTCCTCAGGGTCATACACTAATACAGTGTGTATTAGTACACACTAAGATTTCTTTTCTCTGGGACGTGCAGGTTCATGTCTTTTTGTGTATTGTGTTCGGGAAGAGATTATTGTCTGCTGTTGCGTCATCGCTGTCATACTCCTGCAGATGTTGGACCGGTCATCCTTGCTGTGTTTATACAAGTTCAACAAGCACCATGTGTGCAGATGAAATCATTTAGCAACAGCGGAGCTTGTGACGTATTCAGGGAGTACTCTTAATCGTTCCTGTCTGGACGTGTGCATTATGTATTAGTACTGTCCTATATGTAAAAATGGTGCAGTTCTATAACATTGCATGACTTTAATCATAGCGTAGCCTCTGTATTTTGCGATTCTGTTTTATTCTGATTATAATCATAATTCATGTATTTTCTTTCTGTCATTTCAGATTTTGACCAGGTTAGTTTTTAACACTGACTATTCAAAAACAGCAGGGTTAAAGTTATAACAGTTTTTTTTCTTTGTTTTTCTTATACCTTTGCAAAAAAAAAAACAAAAAAAGAACAAAAAAACTAGAACAAAACTCAAAGCACACATTGAGGTGGGGCCAGATTTTCAAAGATCTGCTGTTAAAATGATGACTGCATTAAGACCGGTTTTCAGCGGCACGGTAGTGAAGTGATGTATCAAATTTCTGACCTTCACACAATATGACTCATCAAATAATGTCAAAGATTTTAAATGATTTCCCTCCTAATGGATTTACTTTTGTCATTGGAGATCAGTGTTTCTTACAGATCCAGATAATACTTGAGACACTAACTGTTATTTATGCTGCGTCGGAAGTGTCAGAATGCCTTTTTTTTTTTCTAATCTCTCATTCACTTTATGTCCTTGCCAGCTTGCATACTTCTAAAGAGACTGTCAAATACTCAGGGTCATTATGGTCCTGCACAGGGGATTGTGGGTGCATGGTTCAGTTGTTGAAGATGGAAACTGGTCATTTCTGAACACCACCAGATCAACTGGTGCATCCCTGCTTCTCTGTGTTACTTTTGACTTAAAGTCCTACCTGATAAGTTTCAGTTTCAACACTATCCAGATACTAGGCCGAGAAATCTCATTTTCTCTTAAGTACCTCAAGAATAACTCTAATCTCTTCTTCTGTGAGATGTGCCTTTAATCATTTTTCTTTTTTCCAGAAAACGGTCAAGAGTTAATGCATCATGTGAGGCGTGATGGTTGTTGCTTCTTCTGTTCTGTCTACCATTATATTTTTTACTGCTGCAAGAAGTCCAGCATGCACTATTTTGTATGACACAAACTTGCTAGGCTCACCTAAAATATGCAGAAAGCGCCCAGCCTTTTGACTGACTCGAGTGAGTCACTGTGTTTCTCAGGCTGCGCCCTTGCTGACTGTAGCTTTTGTTGATGAGCTGTAGTCTTAATCACAACTACAGTTTAACACTTGGATAGCTTCATACTTGCATTTGAACTGAAAATGAGTTTGGTCAGAGAGATGCAGAATGCACCAGCAGCTCTCCAGTTACCTGACAATGACCTTCTGGCTGAGCTAAACACCTGTAAAAATCTTGAGTTCACACAAAGTCTGCAGCCTGCTTCGCTGAGATAAAACCAAACAGAGGTCATGAGATTTCACACAAAACCATCAGTTACAAATGGGATCATATGCCTGACATATTTTATTTTGACTTTTTTGTCAGAACAAAACTATGAACAACACCTGAGTGTGTGTCTGAATGTAACATAACTTCCACGGATCTGGTGTATTTGTGCTTCAGTTTTCTATCACCAACTGCATTTCATAGAAGATCCAACCAATTTCTGAGTTTAGTTAATGGCCTTGAATCATCACATCTGATTCCTATAGGTTGTGTAAGAGCTGGTTACTCCTTAAAGCATGTCATTGAGAAGGCTTGCCCATATAAACAGGAATAGTTTTGGTTATAATATATTAAAGGGTTGTAATAGAGTAAAAGCCCCTTACTCGAGCTAGATCACTAAACAGTTCTTCGTTGTTGCAATGTTCAGGGTTTTTGTGGTCAGTATGAAAGCAGGGCACCATGATGAAGGAAAAGGTTTTTAATACAAGCAAAAGACAGCGTGGCCCCTAACATTGAAACGTTATAAAGCAGGCCTACTGGGATGATCCAGCCAGGCCAGCTCGCTGAACTTGGCCTGAATACGTTTTTACTTTTATCCAGCTGAATGGCTGCTTGACTTTTGTGTTTTCTCTTGCAGTATTTTAAGTATTATGACACAGAACGTGAAGACTGATCTGCTCAGAGACTGGAGCTGGGTCAAGGCTGCCATGCTGAAGCTGCAGGCCGATAGATGTGCACATTTTAATCACGATTAACAACAATGTGTGTGTGTTTGGGGGGGCGGTAATGGACATTAAATACAGACAATCTGGTTTCATTTATTTACTTTTGAAATCCTACAAGGCTTTTTGTGAAGGTAAGCTGCTTGTAAAAATGGTATTGGCAGGCTGATGAAATGGTTGGGTTGATTCATGGTGGAATGACGGTATAGATGGGAGGATGTAAGGCTGGCTCCTTGAATGAATGGCCGGATGGCTGGCTAGAGCAGCACCTGGGTTGCTGGCTCAGGCTGACATTTTTCAAAGGCATTAGCATCTCTGCTGGTGTCAAATGTCATTTGCACTTACACAGTTGGGTGTAAGCAGTACATCTGCACCTGCATGGGGCAGGAGGGAAAACCATTCCTCTAAAAGCAGCTGTAACACTTGTTTCTATTAATTGAAACATTAGTGAGGAAAAACTTATTATTTTTCCTTTTTTTGGAGGAGAAACTGGACTCAGGCAGGCATAAATAAGACTAACTTCTCATATAAATGTGTGAAATTTGGGAGAATTTTGAGGAAATTCTCAGTTGTCTCTTTTTTTAAAGATAAAGGTCAGGTGGAGGTTTGCCAGCCCAAACTTGTCTATTGAGCTGACTTTGCAGCTCACGGTTTACTATTCTCTCTCGTTGCTCTCCGTAGAACATCACTGCAGATAAATGACCCAAATATGCTTAATGCTCCGAAGTAACCAAACTCATAACACACAGTGTCGCTAATGTTTCTCTTAAGGACTTGTACCTCATTTATTTTGAAAATTGTTATATTCCTTAGTTAGGGCCCTCTCATGCGCTCCTAGTTTGTTTAGGAAATGGGGCCTATTAAATTGTGTTTGTTTCTTTGGTTTCATGGTAAGGTGCAAGGCCAGTTTGCCATCTGGCATACATGACAATGCTGTGATTCAATCAACATCTCATTTACTCTTCTAGAGGAAACCATCATGGTTTGTGATGGACCATTATCCTCAGATGAGGACTAGCTTCATTTCCTAGATTGCTGTGTGTCACTATGACCGTGTATTGTGTTATCAGAAAGGGTGTTTCATAACTCTGTGAGATCGTCATGCCTTGCTGGCAGTCAGAGGCTCTATCATTTGTGGTCCCTGGTGCGCACTTGCACTTTCTGTTGAAATGTACTTGTTTCTCTTATTTAACAGTGGCACGTGTATACACATCAGAAACTTATGATCTTTGTCTCTATTTTGTCAGCAGTTTAGCTGCCTGAGATTAAAAGCAGCTTTTCACAATCTGGTCATGAGAGACTGAGTGGAGTCATTAAAAGTAGTGGAGTAGAAGTTTAATTTGATTGTTGGTTTATGCTTAATCATCCAACACCCTTGTGCCAAGCATTTCTTCCATTTCAACAATTACAGGAGAGCTAAAACATATTTTCTACTAGCTGGAGGCCGCTGCTAAATATGTAAAATGTGTGCTGAAAACAGACAAAGCAGCTGATTCTTTAGACTAAAGCATTAAAAGAAAATCTTTAGTGAAACTGCTTTCTATTTTCCACTGTGGGTTCACATGCTGTATCTCATGGATGGTTCAAAGAGCACGCTGATACGAGAATACAATACTGCTTATTTGCTCTTTGTTGTATATCCTGACCTGGTCCTGATCCTGGAATGTGAGGGATTGATTTTTATTTTGTTTTATTTTGTGGAAGGCTAATAAAGAATTAGTTGTTGTTTTTTGTCTTTGTTTTGTTGCTGTTAAGACGGTTAAATGTTTACCCTTACTCCCCTCACAGCACTTTCAACACATTAAGCTGACACACTCAGCTCAGAGCACAAAAGTGCACACATTTCTTTGTAATTAGTTTGAAGACATTTCACACAGTCCAGTTGAGCAGCTCTGATGGTAAAGATAGCTAGACTTACATGGAAAAAGTTTGTCTTCCACAACAGTGTGTGGAATGAGTAGCTGGTGCCAAAAACAACAAGGTCATAAGTGCGTCATAAACTGACGACGATGATGATGATGATGATGATGATGGGGATAGCACATCTACACAGATCAGCCATAGCATTGTGACTACTGAGAAGTAGTGTGCAAACTCTTTTAATACTGTTCCAATAAAATGTTCCTCTATGAAAACCTGCATCCTGACATTCATATGAATGGGATTTTGGCACTTTCCACCTATCTAATAGATTCTGCAGACCAATCACACCTCCGTACATGGCATGACCTCATTGCCCAGTAGCTGCCCCTCCCAGCAGGACAGCTGTGGGCATGTATGCATGCATGCATGCATGCAGTCCCAATCCATAGAGACCCCACCCCTGAACCACAGGGCCCAAAGTATTTAATGCTAAAATTCCAGTTCCAGACCCTCCAGGGTACCCTCAGATGTTCTGTGTCCAGACTCTGACACCTCAGACGTCTTCTGAGGACACAAGACTTGCTCATCATAATGTTATGCTTGATCAGTGTAGGTTCACACGGAAGATCTGGAAGTAGCCATTAGAATATGGGTACACTGTGGTTATAAACAATTCGCAGGTAGGCTGTTGGATTCTAGAGATGTTTACTTATACCTCACACCATTACACCATCTGAGCTAGGGATGCACATGGTTAACCGTTAACCGATAACAGTAACTCTAACCGATTAATACTAACGGTCAATTTTGTTTTTAAGCTACGTAATTCAATCAACTCATGGGGGCGTGTTGACAGGTGCAACAGGCCTCTGATTGGTCAATTCTACATCCGCGTAGAAAAGAGCGCGTCATCGAAAAAATGCAGAAGTACCCACATCTGTACGATTCTCGTTCTCCACACTACAAAGACAGCACATATTCTAGTAATTCATGGAGAGAGATAGCAATGAATGTGGGTCTGGATACGGCCGAGACGGTGAGGAAATGGAAAAACGCAAGAGATACCTTTTAGTAAGTTGAGCTAGTTTGTGATTGTCGCTCTTGCGTTGTGGCGTGGAATAACATAGCAGAGACCGCGCGAGTATAAATCAAAAGTGACGGCGGCATCTCTGCGACAAGCTGAAGGCGACACATTGCCGAGAGTATACACGGGGAAGTGTCCGCATGCGTCCACGACAACGCGCGCAACATCGTGGCAGCCAACCCTCCCGGACTTATCGGTTAACGGTTATTAATCGTTAAAGGGCGTCGGTTAACGGTTATAAAAAAAAAAAAAATCCAAAATGTGCATCCTCTAATCTGAGCTATACTGAACTGTTAATACAAGGCAGAATGGATCCATGTAACTTAGTGAAAAGTCTGCTACCCCTCCTCTTCACAGCCATTTCTGTCGGTATGAAACATGCCTAACCAATCACAATGGGACGGGGTGGGCTTTGTGTGATGACTTGTATAGAAGCGTCCAATAGTCATGATTCAAAATGATCACGATAACTGCAGAAATAACTTTGGATCAACAAATTTTTACTTCGATGTCTTGTGTTGTGGATTGATACAAGTCTGGTTGTCACTCTGCCTACATCACATGCTTTATTTCTGAGACTGGATGCATGCTAATCCAATAGCATCCAGGGGCAATTTTTCTTCTGTGTCTGGTTCTGTCTCCTGGAAATCAAAGTCATATCAAGAGGAACCAGACTAATTCTTTGCATTGTGGAGAAAATGAATTTTTCTTATGGCTAGTCAGGCAACCTGGTTCTGACTCTAAAATCCAAATATCACAACAGAAACAGACACAACAGACCGGGCAATGTTGATCCAGTCTGGTGCTTGTGCTGCTGTTGTCTATTTGCTTCAGGGTTCAGTTGGTTGTACACTGAAGAGGTCTTCTGTGCACCTTGTTTGTAATGAGTCGTTATTTGAATTACTGTTGCCTTTCCATCATTTTAAACCAGTCCGGCTGTTGTCTTCTGACCTCTGACATCAACACGGTATTTTCTCCCAGAAAAGTACAATACAGTTGATATTACCTTTTTTTTGTTACATTCTGTGGTCATTTTAGAGATAGTTGTGCATGAAAACACAGTAGATTCACAGTTTTAAATAATACCAGCAAGACCCATTGACTGTGTGTACATGCCTAAAGGCATTGAACTTCTCGTATCTGATTGGCTGATTAGATATTGATATCAACAAAAAGTTGATCAGGTATGTCCAATAAAGTGGCTGGTGAGCATAGATGCAATCTGTGGCTAGATAGTGGGTGGATGACATTTAAGATGGTGGCTCTTTCCAATTTGAATAGGAGATAGTTAACACTGTAAACTGATTTTTATTTACATATTTTCTACTCAATGACGTTGGGGTTTGTGCGACCATCCCTCCAAACCATCTTTCAACATTCACAATCAATAACAAATGAACTACGGACCATAAGATATTTTTAGGGGCAACATGAACTAATGAATGACTGGAACTGACATAGTTCCAACACTGTTGGAGTTATACTGCCCACACATGACATTATGACCTCCAAACAACTTATGCCTTACTTAAGTGTTAGCTCTAATTAGCATTGAAACATTTGATTTATATTTCTGGCCAAATCCAAATTTCTACAACCTTATTTGTGTTTTGTGATTTGCTGGGAGGATTTCTTGGCAAAAATCAGAAGTTTAACATTAACATGAAATTAAGAGAATGAATGCAAGGCTTTGCTGCCAGTGTGACATGTGAGAGATTAGACATAAAAGGGAGTCAAAGTGGATTCTGGCTGTGATGCAGAGGGGGAATTACAAAGCACAATAATCAACACTAATGTGATTTGAAGAGTGATTAATTTTCCTTGTATGTAGTCTATCAGTTTAATTCCTTGATGTGTATGCTACTGGTGACAGCAAGCTGTAGACCAATAGTCCGTCTTTTATGTTTAATATCAAGCATGTCCAATGCTGGAATCAACACAGTGTTTTCAAAGTGCCCTGAGCTTGAATGTGTAGCATTATATAGCAGTTACACCAAGCTCATGTGCTTAGCCATGACCAGCGATGAGTAAGCAGTCTCAGAGCTATCCACGTCTTTGCCAGTCAGATGGGTGTGTAAATCATGAGCTTAGAAAATACAAAGCTTATTGTTTGTGCTTAGATTTTGCAGTTTATTTTTGTACACATTGTAAGAGTTCAGTGTACAGTTGACAACAAATCAGTTTTTGTTCTGTGTGTGCTGCTGCTGTTTGAAGATATAAAGCTTCAGACTGGTCAAATCACTAACACACAAGTGAAACACTGATAAAACTTTAACATTGCATCTTTCTGGTTGTAGTAATGTGCACTATGAGCTGTAACCAAATATACCAAATTTTCCTGAAAGTGAGGACTTGATATGAACCGCTAACATTAGTCTGTGCGACTGACAGTTAATTTATAGCAAGTTATTGAAAATTTGGGGATAATTTGTTTTTCTTCTTCCTTGAATGTGTTCTGGGTGATAAATTGCCAAGTGGCTTTGCCTATGAGTCATATTACCTGCTATCTGGAGTCTGGGAGCATCTGCATATAGTGTTCTTCTAAATATTATATTTTAACAATCCACCCTGATCTTCAAAATCCTTTTTGATCTGCATCACCATTGTTCACCATCGCTGCACTGACATCTGCTTTGTAGCATTAAGGGCATGGGATTATGGTCTCCGTTGTCAGTTCCCTCTGCTCTAAACTGCAGCTGAAACAAAACAAAACTACAGTTTAAGACTGTAAGGGCTGGCTGGATACATCAGAGCTCAAGATGGGTAGGGGAGATTTTTTTGTTATTGTAATACTGAGTAACTAATGCTACCATCACATCCCAAAAAACCAATACAGCACACTTTGGCCCTGATCTACAGTGGAGGTTTAGTGCAGCTCAACATGAAAGGTAGTGTACATCACACATACCACAAAGCGTTAAATCATGTTTTTCATTGAATTCTTCTTATCATCTAGAATCATCTGGTTCGCCAACAATGTGACTTGCTTTTGAAGATTCCAACGAGAAACATGATCACAAGGTTCACATAAACAAGCTCTTTGAGCTTGATTAGGACTTGCAATTTCTCTGTCGCTTCAGCAGAAGTCATGTTGATAATGATCATTCGTAAAAATGGCTTTGTGTCCTATTTTTTTTTTTTTTTTCGTTTGTTTTTACTGTATCATTTGTTGGCCGCTCTGTTATATATGAGCATCCTTGCATAGGACTGTGGCTGTACTGTTAAAGGAGTTGCCTTTACTTCTACAGGGTATAAAGTGTGAGCTGTCATCTGATCTCATTTCATTTCTGGTGGTCCTTTCTCACCTCCTGAAGCATGTCATGGCGCGTGCGTGTATTTGTGCATGTTTATGTTCACAAGTAAGAGCTGATGTCTTTTTTTTTCTTTACTACCTGTTCTTCAACTGGTCTCTGCTTTAACTCCACAGAGGCTTTCTGAGAGGGGTGTACATGTAGAGAGGGGGAAATATTGCAGAACAACAGAAGAGAAAAATAGTCACGCTTTTTACCCCTTTTCTATGTTTTGATTCAGTAGAGATGAGAATGAAAGATCTATCTGTGCATTACCGACACAAGATGAGTGCAGGCAGTTGGAGACTGAATGAAAGTTCAGTAGATGTCTTGATGCTGTAAATTACATGCACACGGAAAGGAGAGGAAAAAAATGAGGTAGATGGAGTTTGTTTTCTTTCGTGTGCATCTGTCCAAAGCTCCTGTAAATGGTTTTCTGTCTGTAAGATCAAAGTATACCCATGTGTAGTAAAATGATTGATTCATCAGTGCATCTTCTTTGTGCATTTTGTGAGAAGTTTCAAAAAGCTTCTTTCCGCTGTGTCCAAAACTTTTTTCTGAGGATAAGAATACACTGGCACACCCTGGTCGTCATGCTGTTCTGTGATGCCTGCAGCCCACACACGGGTGCAGTGCATCGTTGGAAGGCTTAGTGGTGTCCACCCACACATACGTGCGTACAGACGCACAATTATTTGTGTGCCGTGTGTAGTCTAGATATCTATATATTCTGTATGTATATTCTCAGGATGACTATCAGGTAATGAGGCATGTGATGGAGTACTACTTTCCCCAAAGCCTGGGATTTGTTCCTGTTTCAGCTTGGACACATTAATTATAGGGTATGATTTAGGTACCGAAAGCCGTCAGTGTTTTACTTTGTATTTAACCAAAACAAGGTTCGTGTTTTGTGTGAATTTCCAACAGAAATAAAGGTGAGGTGGGACGGGGACAGGGCTGGGGGGCGGGAGGGGCGCGGGGGATATTTTCTGGCACTGCTCTAACAAAATACCACATTCCCTTACTTCCCACTGTGTATATTTTATTTTTATTACCTCTGCTAAGGAGGTAATGTTTTTGCCGGTGTCTGTCTGTCTGTCTGTCTGTCTGTCTGTCTGTCTGTCTGTCTTCAAGATAACTCAAAAAGTTATGGATGGATTTCGATGAAATATTCAGGAGTTGTCAGAAATGTGAAAAAGGAAGAACTGATTTCATTTTGGCTGTGATCCGGAAGAAATCCTGGACTCTGGATCACTTTCAGATTTCTGATAACATTGCGATCAATGGGGCCGAAAATTTTGTTTCTCAATATCTCTGTTAATTATTGCCCAAAACTCACGAAATTCGACTCAGGGATCGACAATGGGAACCTCTATCAAATTTTAAAGGCTGATCTGGATCTGGTCCAGAACGTGATTTTATCGCAATCTGTAAATCGCTATATGGGGGAACTGTTGTTCTTGGCGGAGGTGTGCGCTCTCCGAGTGCTTTTCTAGTTATATGTATTTTAATAACAGAACATAGCTCTGTCTATATTCATACTTTTATGAGATAAAAATCATTTGTTGTACAGACTTATTTTCCTTGTAGGACATGGAGACATATGTTGGACCATACAACCTTTGTTGTCTGTACATGTTCATGTTAATGGATACAATAAATGTTGAAAGACAGTTTAGAATCTACAGTCTAGTTTTGACTATTAAATGTCAAATGAGGTAGTAATCTTTTGAATTTCTTTCTTTTTCTTACTTGCTGCCAGGAGGCTAATGCAGGGGAAGAGTCAGCAGACAGGTTTAAAACAGGAGATTACATTTGTCAAGGAAGCACCATTATTATTTCTCTCTTTCATATCCATCCATCCATCCATCCATCCATCCATCCATCCATCCATCCATCCATCATAACTGGATCATGAGAACATGACTTGGAGCACAGATCTTCAGGCCTCCCTCTAGCCATCCACCTCCTTCATCTCTCTAGGAGGTGGAACAGAGGCCTTCCCGAGGCTGATAAGAGAGGGTGTCTCAGTGAGTCCTGATTAGAGATCGACTCATATTGTTTTTTTAGGGCCGATACAGATGCCGATTATTAGTAGTCAAGGAGGCTGCTAACCGATATTTTGGGCCGATATATTCATTTGCAGCAAAAGTGAACACATTGGCATCAAAGTTTAGAATGCAAACTCAACACTTAACCTGAAGTATAAATTTGTTAAAAAAAAAAAAAGTAAACAAAAAAAGGCAAATAAATAGCTTCTAGAAGTGCAGGGAGTTAGAGGCTCAGCAGTATCTGTTTATAAGATTTTTTTTAAAGTTGGATAAACAGTTCCCTGAAATGTTTCACAGTAAAATAAAGCTAGACTTGAAAATGAAATGACTTATCTTTGTTATAAGTTTTGACACAGCAGCATCTCTTATAAAGAGAAATAAAAAAAAAAAACCCTCCAGTTTTATAGACAAGTTTTATAAAGTAAATACAACAAAGTAAAATAGAATTAGCCAAAAACGTGACTGTTAAATCAGTCAGTCGCCCCAATAAAGCAGCACGACATTATGGTGCAAAAAGCAAAGTTGTTCAGCTCTCCAGTGAAACGGCTTCACTTGCGTTTGTAAATTGCAGAGAGCTGCTGAAGATGCTCAATGAGCTTCCCTGGTGTTGGTGGTGGATTCAAATATTACCACACAGGACTTATCCATCTGCAATAAGGGATTGAAAAAAGAGAATTAAAGTGGGCCAGGCTACTACATTACTAATTTTTAATATTACTAGGGGTGCACGATAATTATCAGCCCAATAGTTATCGGGCTGATAACAAGGAAAGTATGCCGTCATTTTGATAAGTCCGATATCATGACGAATAGCCCTGGTAACATATATATTTTTGTCAACACGGCAGTGTTGACATGCTAGAAAACAACTTGTTAACTCGGTCATAAATTCGGTAGTTGCTGACTTTAATTGATATTTGGGTATATTTCTATTCCCACATGTTACACACAAAAAAATAGAAAAGGCCAAAAAAACGATTAGTGAACGAGGGTATTGGAGGAATTTACGTTATACCTTGAATGCAGCCTGCAGCACAGCATGCTGATAAAAACAAACAACATGGCGGTGATTGTATGGAATCTCTTTAAACTTTCCGAAGAAGATAGTTCACTGGTTATTTGTGACAAATGCTCCAAGCGAATTCCACGAGGAGGGAAAAATAGCACAAGCTTTACTACATCAAACCTGATTAGCCATCTGAAACATAACCATCGCTTTTGAAAGTTTCGAAATCGCGCTAACGTGAGTAAATGTTAATGCGAGCAAGCCAGCAACAGAGAATTCACCGGGACTTAGAGACATCGGCGGGGCTTTTGAAAAATCCAAGAAATTTGCCAAAGATGACTCACGGGCAAAGGTGAAATGAGTAGAAGGTAGAAATGTATCTAATGAATCTAACTTGTCAGTGCATTAATTTTCTATGTATATTAACTTTTTGTAAACGTATGCTTTTGTAAATCAGTAAGTAATGCAGCAATATGATCTACTATTCAACAGTATGCAGCTCATGTAGGCTGAGGATGTAGTTCCATTATGTCTTGAACGGATCTTTCCTGCTCCTCTTTAAACGAAAAAAGAAACACAACTTCAGTACACACTTCATCTAACACAATGTCATTTTTTGCTGCTTGGGATCTCTCAATCAACACAGAAAGAGAGAGTTAAATAACTGGGTAGTTAAGCAGCTATTATTGTCCTACTGTTTTCTCTCAGACAGGGAGCTTTGCTTGTTCTGCAGCTTCACATGTGTTTCACACTATTCTGGATCCACTTCACGCTTTCCTACAATAAAACCACACTGAATTTAGTTTGACGCTTTGACTACAACGGACTGTTTCCAAATTGATATTTTCAGCAGGTTTGTTTCACAGCAGCTTTTTGTATATTGTCAGACACATCGGGAGGTGCTATGTGGTCATGATAGCGTTACTTGAACCGTGTTTTCCGGACTATAAGTTGCACCGGAGAACTAGTGGCATTTGTCAAAAAAAAAAATATATACAAGTGGCATCAGGCAATAAGGGCAAGTGACAACTGCCTTCTTTGATTAAAAAAAAAAAATTTATTTTTTTTATCATAGCTATCAGAGTTTCCTCTGTTTTTCCTTAGTCTCCGATAAGCTTCTCACTCACTCCAAACTTTCTGCTGCTCCATTACTACAAGGCATCTTGTAGGCACCCCAATCAGATTCCCAAACCACTTCAGTTTGCTTCTTTAGAGGCAGAGGAGCCCTGACTCTAAACCTCACCCAGGTGATCGAACTCTTCAGCCTATCCCTAATGGTGAGCCAGCTGCTCTTCAAAGGAAGGAAGCAGTGACGGCTCTACAGATGGAAGGTCATTATGTCTTCTGGTCTTCTTCATGAGGGAATTCTGATGAAGAAACACAAGAGATTATCACCTTAATGAATTAAGAAAAAAAACCCAACTTCATCTTAATGGCTTCACAGTAAAGCTCGATGCTTAGTCATTCTTTTTCTTCTTGCAGGGGAGCGATAGAGTAAAAGAGCCAAAGAGACTGTGTGTGCGGACAGAGGAGGTGGCCCTTACAGAACAGAATAACCATTTGTCACATGAGATTCTTAACTTTTGCTTTACTTTCTTCATGTGTGTGTGTGTGTGTGAGAGAGAGAGAGTGTCAGTTATTTTAGCATCATCTTCAACTAAGTCAGTCCTGACCTTGGCTGATTGGTGGTGTGGGTTAGTGGATTAGGAAGCAAAAATGCCGGCTAAGATTGACTAGAGAGAAAACACATGCATGTGTTTATGAATGTGTCCACAAATGGAAAACGGGGAAAGGGGGGAGCAGAGGAAAAATCTTTGTAGGAAGAGAAATGTTCTTACAGATTTTATTTTTCTTAAATTAACAGAAGTGTTTATTACATACTGTTTTGAACTTTTTGATTATACCCCCTTTCACTTTTTCTTTTTTTGCTTGCAGTCCTCTAAAATGAATCCTTTTTAAGAATGTGCAGGGTCTTACCCAATCACCTGACTTGGTCACTTGACTTGCATGAGAAGGACTGCAGACTGCTGCTAGAGCCAACTGACCCAAAGGGGGCCACCCGCATACCTAGGAATTCAGTTTGAAAGCATTGGTAATCCTTTAAATAGGATTAAAAGAAATTGAGAAACAAGGTTCTTGAAGAAAGAAACCCTTTTTTTTTTTAAAGCTTTATTTGTGTTTTTTTTTTCTAATCAGGTTTACAGGCCAGTTATCTTAAGTCAAGTGACCAGTTTATCCATCAAAAAGGAATGATTATGCCCTTTTTTTTATTTGAAAAATGTCCATTTGTCCATGACATTGACATGTCGTAGAACCTGATAACTTCATCTGTTTAAACTTGCTTCTGTTTTTCTTTGATAACTTTGATTTGCTAAACTCAGTTGGGAAGTTAGAGTCAGGCCTCAAAGTGTTTCTGAGTGTTCCTTGTCTCTCCCACAAGCAACGTGGGTGCAGTCTTTATTAGCCCTTGAAGACTTATGGAGGGGGGGGGGGGGGGGGTACTGTTGCTGGTGCCGTGGTTTTATAACCTCAAAAGGACGGGGGTGAATTTGAGAAAAATCCAATATTATATGAGCTAAGGTTGTAACGGTCTCATGGCTAGAAAAACTACAAAACCAAGTATTAGTGACAATTAAAATTGTCAAACTAAATAGATAGTCAAACTAAATAGATAGATAACATGTGTGTGTGTGTGTATGTATATGTGTATGTGTTTATATATATATATATATAATACAGCTTTAATTTGATTGCTGTGTGTGTGTGTGTGTGTGTGTGTGTGTGTGTGTGTGTGTGTGTGTGTGCCCGAGTTTTATTGAATTTCCATAACAGTTTTATGTTTCTTTACAGCCATCTTGGGCATATCAGTTAGTGGAATGGGGGTGGAATGGTTGTTGTACGTTTCGTTGTATGTACCGACCTGTTAATTTAATGTCAGTGGTGCAATCAATTTCAGTGTGCATTACATAAAGACCATCTTCCCTCTCCTCCATCAAGGTTTCACCTTCCTTTTCGCTTTCCAGGTTTTATAGCCCTGGAAAGGCAAACAGGGGGCATATGTGTCTCAGTTCTTTAAATAGACCTCAAGAGGTCTAAACAAGTGGACCGCACTGCTCTGGTTAAAGCCTGGTTACCCCTCGCAGCTCTGATATTTTAGAAATCTCATACAATTACTGTTATGTAGTTATTCTTTTATTCATTTTTTTTATATTTTCACTGCTCAATGTCTTGTGCTGAAATAGTGTGCCACAAGGAGCGGCACGGGGTCAAATGTAGTATCTTTAGTGCAGATGTGAAAAATCATGCTGTTTATTTATACTGATATGGACTGGGTGATGTGTTAGGAACAAAAGGATGCCACATCATTTGATAGAAATGAAAATTATCAACCTACAGAGGGCTGAATTCAAAGACACCCCAAAAATTAGTGAAAAAATGATGCGGCAGTCCATTTTGCTGAAATTTCATTGCAGCAACTCAAAATGGTATTCAGTAATTTGTATGGCCCCCACGTGTGTGTATGCATGCCTGACAACTCGGAGCATGCTCCTAATGAGACGATGGATGGCATCCTAGGGTATCTCCTCCCAGATCTGGACCAGGGCATCACTGAGCTCCTGGACAGTCTGAGGTGCAACCTGGCGGAATCGGATGGATCGAAACATAATGTCCCAGAGGTGTTCTATTGGATTTAGGTCAGGCGAGCGTGCGGGCCAATCAATGGTATCAATTCCTTCATCCTCCAGGAACTGCCTGCATACTCTGGCCACATGAGGCCGGGCATTGTCGTGCACCAGGAGGAACCCAGGACCCACTGCACCAGCATAGGGTCTGACAATGGGTGCATGGATTTCATCCCAATACCTAATGGCAGTCAGCGTGCCGTTGTCTAGCCTGTATAGGTCTGTGCGTCCCTCCATGGATATGCCTCCCCAGACCATCACTGACCCACCACCAAACCGGTCATGCTGAACGATGTTACAGGCAGCATAACGTTCTCCACGGCTTCTCCAGACCCTTTCACGTCTGTCACATGTGCTCAGGGTCCTCTCTCTCCTGTCCAGCTCTCCTGGAGTAACTGCCTGTCTCCTGGAATCTCCTCCATGCTCTTGAGATTGTGCTGGGAGACACAGCGAACCTTCTGGCAATGGCACGTATTGATGTGCCATCCTGGAGGAGTTGGACTGCCTGTGCAACCTCTGTAGGGTCCAGGTATCGCCTCATGCTAACAGTAGTGACAGTGACCCTAGCCAAATGCAAAACTGGTGGAAAAGAGTCAGAAAAGATGGGGAGGGGAAAAAAAATGTCAGTGGCCTCCACCTGTAAAACCATTCCTGTTTTGATGGTCGTCTCGTTGTTCCCCCTCTAGTGCACCTGTTGTTAATTTCATTAACACCAAAGCAGCTGAAACTGATTAACAACCCCCTCTGCTACTTACCTGACCAAATCAATATCCCAGAAGTTTAATTGACTCGATGCTATACTCTGATTACAAAGTGTTCCTTTAATTTTTTTGAGTAGTGTGTATATATAGCATTATGACCCACAGAAGTGTGTGATCAGAACACACTTCTGATCACTTCCCACACATTTCTTTTCTTGATGTGCATGCATTTGTGTATGACTCACTCTCATCCCACATCCTTCTCTCCTGAGGAGGACCCTTTCAAAGTACTCTTCCACAATTCCAGAATTCACTGGCAGTAGGGAAGAAAGGGTTTGTTGGCTCACTTTAAGGTGTGAATTATGACATTTATTAAAGTGCAGCATACTTCTGTGCAACAATATATGTTGTTGTTGCCACAGTGTTGGTGGTCTCAGTGACCATGTTTTCCATTGCTTTTTTAAAAATTAATTTTATGTGGGGCATTAGTGGGGGAGGCTGAGCAGGCTGGGGGTGTGACAGTGCTGAACTCCTCCTTGGTCCGTTCAGCTGTTGTCTCTGTTACAGTGTCAAACTTGGTGTGATCCACTGATCTATCAGACTAACAGTCCTTACCACTTGATGGTGGTAAAGTACTTTTTTCAATGTTTGCAAACTGCTTATAAGCAAAAGAAGAAGATTGTAATGGGAAAAATAACATGAAGAACAACAAAGTAAAAACGACAAGATACACACGTGGACAAAATTGTTGGTACCCCTCAGTTAAAGAAGGAAAAACCCACAATTCTCACTGAAATCACTTGAAACTTACAAAAGTAACAATAAATAAAAATTTATTGAAAATTAAATAATCAAAATCAGCCATTACTTTTGAATTGTTGATTAACATAATTATTAAAAAAAAAAAAAAACTAATGAAACAGGCCTGGACAAAAATGATGGTACCCATAACTTAATATTTTGTTGCACAACCTTTTGAGGCAATCACTGCAATTAAACGATTTCTGTATTTGTCAATGAGCGTTCTGCAGCTGTCAACAGGTATTTTGGCCCACTCCTCATGAGCAAACTGCTCCAGTTGTCTCAGGTTTGATGGGTGTCTTCTCCAAATGGCATGTTTCAGCTCCTTCCACAGATGTTCAATGGGATTCAGATCTGGGCTCATGGAAGGCCACTTTAGAATAGTCCAACGCTTTTCTCTCAGCCATTCTTGGGTGTTTTAGGCTGTGTGTTTTGGATCGTTGTCCTGTTGGAAGACCCATGACCTGCGACTGAGACCAAGCTTTCTGACACTAGGCAGCACATTTCTCTCCAGAATGCCTTGATAATCTTCAGATTTCATTTTACCTTGCACACATTCAAGACACCCTGTGCCAGATGCAGCAAAGCAGCCCCAAAACATTACTGAGCCTCCTCCATGTTTCACCGTAGGGACAGTGTTCTTTTCTTCGTATGCTTGGTTTTTGAGTCTATGAACATAGGAGTTGATATGCCTTACCAAAAAGCTCCAGTTTGGTCTCATCTATCCAAAGGACATTCTCCCAGAAGCTTTGTGGCTTGTCAACATGCATTTTTGCAAATTCCAGTCTCGCTTTTTTATGATTTTTTTTTTCAGCAGTGGTGTCGTCTCCCATGAAGTCCACTTTGGCTCAAACAACGACGAATGGTGCGATCTGACACTGATGTACCTTGGCCTTGGAGTTCACCTTTAATTTCTTTGGAGGTTGTTCTGGGCTCTTTGGATACAATTCGAACGATCCGTCTCTTCAATTTGTCATCAATTTTCCTCTTGCGGCCACGTCCAGGGAGGTTGGCTACAGTCCCGTGGGTCTTGAACTTCTGAATAATACGAGCCACTGTTGTCACAGGAACTTCAAGCTGTTTAGAGATGGTCTTATAGCCTTTACCTTTAAGATGTTTGTCTATAATTTTTTTTTTCGGATGTCCTGGGACAATTCTCTCCTTCACTTTCTGTTGTCCATGTTCAGTGTGGTACACACCTTTTCACCAAACAGCAGAGTGACTACTTGTCTCCCTTTAAATAGGCAGACTGATTGATTATTAGTTTGGAAACACCTGTGATGTCAATTAAAGGACACACCTGAGTTAATCATGTCACTCTGGTCAAATAGTTTTAATCTTTTATAGAGGTACCATCATTTTTGTCCAGGCCTGTTTCATTAGTTTGTTTTTTTTTAAATAATTATGTTAATCAAAAATTCAAAAGTAATGGCTGATTTTGATTATTTAATTTTCAATAAATTTTTATTTATTGTTACTTTTGTAAGTTTCAAGTGATTTCAGTGAGAATTGTGGGTTTTTCCTTCTTTAACTGAGGGGTACCAACAATTTTGTCCACGTGTGGAAATATGGAAAGATCAAAAATGGCTGCTCCTTCTTTGTTTTCTGTGTTTGCATTCATAGTGATGGTGGAAATCAATGAAAAGGGAAAACTTGAACTCGAAGAAGGACACAGCGGGGGTCTCTCTGCCAATTCCTGCTTCAGGTGTGTTGTATCAGGGAAATATCTAAGACATGCAGGACAGAGGCCCTTGAGATCTGGAGTTTGGACATCCCTGATGTACATAGACCCTCTTCTTAATGAAAACAACTAAAGCTAGAGATTTTCAATAATATCTTAAAATGTAAAGGTCAACCACGCAAGGACATCAGTGCTTCGAACACAGGTGAAATCTAGCTGTCATTGGTGTGTTTGGACCATTTTGTTACCAGCTCCTCTGACTTATTAACTGTTGAATTTGATCTAGTAAACGAAAATGTGAAGTATTTAATACAATATATGCTGCAAATTATTTAAAGGAGCCGTTTGTAAGATTATGGCCAAAACTGGTACTGCAGTCACTTTCAAATTACTATTGAGCGGCGTGTACCCTCCCCCTCCTCCCCGACCAGAGGTTGCCAGGTCGGCTGCAGAATGCAGCAGGAACGTAGGCTGTCATGGCAAGCGACGAGTCCTACACAGTAAGTTTATTTTCTGTTAATTATATTTAATGCTTTATGAAAGATCTTTTCTTTCTTTGACCTTTCGTAACTAGAGGAAATATTTTCCCGTTGAGGCGTTTCGTAACCTGAAAGTTTCGTATGTAGAGGCGTTCGTAAGTAGAGGTACCACTGTTACCTTGTCCAAGTAAATTAGCGTTAGCCAAACATGTAGCTATGAATCTTACCTGTCCAGGAGAAAATGAGCAACGTTGGCGTCTGTCTTCAAATTCTTCTCCGCTTTCAGCCGTCTCCATCTATCAAAAGCATCTCCTATACAAATCCTTGTTTTATTTCGGACTTTGTCACGACGTAACTCGGATTCATAACGAGGTCTTTTAGGTTTTGGAAAGCTAGACATTTTTTCATCCAACACGTTCGTAGCGGCTGCTGCGATAATTAGAGCCGAGCTGGCAACCCGGATGCCGAAACACTACTGACTTCGTGATTGGGAGATAGGTGGAGGGTGGCGCTTCAGGCCAAAACAAAAAATGACAACGTCAACATCAGTTGAGGGCTGCAACTCCTCTTTTTAAACGGGAATATCCTGGCTTGAGTGCTGTTGTCAGTGACATAAGTATTTGAAATGAACATGATTTTTAAATGTCTGTTGACATATCGGGGTCATTTTATGATTCGTTTTATTAGATCTCTTACATACGGCTCCTTTAAGTGAAGGTATCTTTTGTTTGTCAGTACTGTGAAACGACTGCTATAATCATAAATCTTGCCAGTTAATTGAGATGCAAAGACGGAGTGAAACGGTCGAATGAGCAAAGCTTGCATTTAACATCCTTTGGTTGTAGAAATATTTTGTAGGCAAGCTTCAAACATTTTCTTCTTCCAGCTCCATTTCCTCTGCTCTACAGTGATGTCGTTGCACACAGCCACACACAGCTGAAGGAAAACATCCAGAGCCATATGTGCAACTCTGCAGATATTTTCATAAAATCTGAGGGATATTCTTGAACAGGGTGGGGGTGGGGGTGGTGGTGGTGGGAGGAAACAAGATTGTTGTTGTTTTTGGGGGTGGGTGCTCAGGAGAAAATATTTGCTGCTGGTTTGATTTGTGCCTTAATGGGGCTTTGACGTCACTGGGAGGCGAAGCTGGTCCAGTGTGCATATTTCTGAGAGCTTCATTCCATGAAGTAGCCTTTGTGTTCACTCATTTTGCTCTCTCATTTGAACTTCATCACACATGGTACTACATTTTAGGCCCACATGTTTGTACTTGACATACTGGTGTGTGATTATATCTTGGTAATCTGTCTCTTCTTTTTTTTTTTTTTATAAACATCATGTATCTGTTGCAATAATAATTAAACCTTACAAAGCTTCTCATTGCATGGTCTGAAAAAGTTTACAGATGGATTAACATACCCTGAGTTGTTGCAGGGATGACTTCAGTTATGGGTATGTGTGAAAAGCAAACTTTCAGCATGTTTACAGATGTATGACGCAAGTTGCTGACCGGGGAAGTGGGATCTGGTTCAGAGGACTCAATCATAAGCTTAAGCTGAAATGCCAAGTTCTCTGTGTCCTTTTTTATTTATTTATTTTTATTTAAAAGAATAGTGTGACTGCAAAGTGTAAAGACCTGTGGTGAAGGAAAGAGGCAAGGGGGGGGGGGGGGATCTCAACAAAGGAAAAGAATGACTTAAGATATTTTAGTTTTGATAAAGTTGCAAAAGAATATTTTCCTCTTTTTAAAATGGGAGGTGGGGCTTTATGTAGACAGGATGACCAGATGGTTTCTTCCTTGTTTTTCTGTTTTTGCAGATATGCAACAGCCTCACATTCTTGTGTGTGGAGTTGTAATAGGATTGTAGGAGGTGGGTTCTGAGATGGAACAAGTACAGCTGCAAAGGTCAGAACAATAATATAAATGGTTGTCCTGATAAAGTTTGGCCTCAGATCTATCAAACGATGTTGGATTTCATTCACCACATCAGTAGCTTCTGCTCATGACATAAAAAATGTGCCGTCTGGGCACAGACGGCACATGAAGCTGCCTTTGGGGGTATGAAGCCATTGTAATGGAGTGACCTCTGTTCAGCTTTCCTGCTTCACCCTGCATCATTGTTTTTATAGGTCACATTGATGTCCAGAGTTGCTGTTCATTATTAGAAGCATCTGAAAACTTGCTTAAACAAGACTTCATATATGTTAATGAGGGATTGGAGATGTTATAAAATAACAGTAATGTGTTTATGCTTCCTACCAATTCATTATGTTTTTTAGGCAAATTGAGATCAGAGGTCAGAATCTTGTTAGACCTGTAGTCTTTGTGTTTATTAATCACAGGATCATTGATCCTTATGGAGGATCAGTCCTGGTGAAGGTTTAAATTGTGGTTTAGTTAAAGTTAGACATGAACTGGAAAACATTAAGGTTGTTGTTAGGCTGAACACAATAGATGGAAGTGAGGGATTTATCCTAATAAGGGCATCAACACAAGCTTGAGTGTGTGTGTGTGTGTTTTATTTTATTTTTTTTGCGTGTGTGCTTGAGAGAGAGAGAGACCTGGATGGTCACCAGTTTGAAAGTGTCACTGGGTATTTTAAAATGAATTTATGTTTTCTACCACAAAATTAATAAACTCAGTATACACACTGATGACTTTACTCAGCCTGGTCTGTTTCCTTTTTAATGTCGTTCAGCTGAAACCGTCTACTCTGTCTCTCTCTGACCTTGGATGAGTAGCCCATATTAGCAACACTGTTATGGAAACATGGTTAGTTTTCCTTAAGCCAATGAAACTAGTATTCAAAATTTCAAGGGCAGTTAGACAAAAGGCTTTTATGCCAGGCACAGTATTTACCAGCAGCTGTTGAATTTAAGTGGCCTCATGAATCCGATTCTTTTTTTTTTTTTTTTTTGTTGGTTGAAGTAAAAAATATTCACTTTCATGTTTGTTTGCTGAATAGTAATTGCAGCAAAATTTCTCTTTCAAGTTCCTTTCATTGGTTTCTTGAAGCTGGGTGAGGAACTGCCAATGCTCTTCTTTGCTCTTGACTAAAGGCATCAGTGTCCTTGACCTAAAGTACTTGTCAGATAGTCCAGTGCTGTCACAACTCTCTAAAGATCTTGTCAATGTCAGGTTTGGACGTGCATGAAGGGCTTATTTTTACACACGAAAAAAACTCCCACGCCCAATACTATTTGTACCTTTTTCTGATACAGTGAAGTTATTAAGTTCCAAATAGTGAAACCTTTGTCATTACAGCAGTCACATAATTGTAAGAAAATGCACAAGAATTATATATTTTAATTAAATTATTTTTTACCATAATGTCTCGCATCCTTCTGTCACATGCTTTTCTATTGCTTGCCAGACAAGATTAAAAAAAAAAAAAAAAAACTTGCTCAAACCAAAATCAAAATCATCAGCTGCTTATGGAGGCGAAAGCTCCAAGTTTGGGTTAACTTGTCTGCATGTATTTTAGCTGACAGCCTGTTTGTCATTCCTGAGTGTGGTTGCTTTTACAACTGACTTTCCTTTAGATGCACCTGCCCAGCATTTTACATAAACCAGTGTGAGTAAAACTGACAGTGAGTGGTATTCTTCAGTTCCATTCCATTTTCCATTCCTAAAGGGTTATTAAAGGTTGCAGTAACTTTCATCATTTAGGAGTCATTACAGATGATTACAACTGTGTTCAGAAAGGATCCTGTAGTGGTCTGTGTTGCAGCTGATCTGAAGAAGCCTCTGACTGAAGAGACACTGTTGTTGAAGTCACTGTGTTGTTGTTCAGGATGTTCAGGGTTCTCCATGATGTTCTTCATTTTATGAAGTATCCTCCATTGCACAATCGGCTCCAGAGACTCCAGAACAAAACCAGCCTTCCGTTTTCAGTTTTTTTTTTTTTTTTTTAAGTGACTGGCTGATGCTGCTACTCCACCTGACGACTGCAGATGAGACTGCCCTCTCCACAACAGACCTATAGAAGTGCCAGCATGAGTTTCTGTAGTTTCGTAATGCCTCCACCCCTCATTGGGAGTTTTTTTTTCAGAGATGCAGATGAAGCAACACCCCATGCTGTAAAAGGTGAATTGTTTTCTCAAAAAAATGTCTTCAGTCATCTGGAAATGGTTCGTATTGCGACATCCAGAGTTATGCGAATGGATGGATCCACCATAAATCTCCCTATAAATATCGTATAATTATAACATCTCACACTGTATGATTTGCATTTGCTTAATCTTATCAACTATGTCAAGAAAGATGTGTGCAGTACTTTGAGTTCCCTTGACTCGTAGCATACAACTGATACAGGGATCCTTGTAGATGTAGAAATGTGTCATCGGTATGTGCTGAAAGTAAACAACGCACAAAGATAAACATCTCTGTTTAGATTTTATGTGTGACAAAAATGTTTTAAAAAAAGCAAAGGAGAAGAATATATTCCTGGTCATGGTTGAAGAGATGAGGCCAATTGGGATTCCTGTTTTTCTTTGGAATGGCGCTAGGTTACATTAATTATTACATAATTTCAAGTTGCTTTTTAAGTGACGAGTAGGCAGTAGGGCAAACCCCTCATGTTGTAGGACGTAGGATAGCTGATTGTGATGAAAGATATCCCCGCGATTCTTGATCCTTCGTTAGCGACAGCTCAAAATCGTGCAGTGTGTTGGGGCTTTAAGTTTTGTCGGAAGTTGTGAGTTCATTTATTGTAGTATCTTAAATGGAGGTGGGTGACTGAGTGGGAGAAATACGTGTGTCATATAAACTGCTGTCTTCTGCAAATTTTTAACAACCTTCTGTGGCAGTTACAGGTTGCAGCGCGACTCATTTATTGCAGCATCTTAAAAGAGTGGTAGGAGTGCATCACTCACTGAGCTTCACAAGACAGCGGGACCCTTAAAACACATAAGCAACACTAGCAGCATCATTTTCCTGCAGTACCCCATACGATAAGTAGCTCTGGTGGAAACATGCAAGTTTCAGACGTGTTTAAACATCACTAAATCCAGTGCTCATCTACAGACGCTTGGTAAATCTATGTGGTAAATATATCAACCCTGGCCTCAATAGTGCTTCTATATTTATTATTTAAGAATAAATTACATCATAAAGTGAAGTTTACACTTTATATACTCCAGGATTGAAATTCATCTTTAGGTGATAATTTTTTTTCCATTAATATCTAGAAAAGTCCTCTGTTTATGGTTAAGAGACAGAGAGATGGGGAGATTTAATTCTTAGGCATATCCCCCAGTGCTACTTTTCCCTTTGTGATACTGTTGAAACTGTAAGTTGTTGAGGTTTTTATTTTTATTTTTTTAAATCCAAGAATAATTAAATGAACAACTTTGAAATTTGCGTTTGTTCAGATTTATCAGTGCTAAGGGTGAGAATTTAAGTTTATTCAGTTGGATCTTATGCTGACAGTTACATAATTGCAGGGGGCAAAATATGAGTTGAATCTTCTATTTCAGGATGGAAACCAGGCTGGCAACAGAATTTAATATAAATCTTCACAACTAAGGGATCATAACCAGGTAGAAAGTACTGACAACTGTCCACTCACTCTAGTTTCAATTCTCTGCATTAAACATGACTCAAGTTATACCACGTTCTATCACATGTTAATCTTCTGAAGCAGTACAAAATTAAATGAGTTATCTCAAGTCATTGTAAGTTTCTGTATGACATATATTAGGGCTAAGCAAGATAATGCGATGACACGTTAACTCATTAATTTATTAACGCCAGCATTTAATTTATCGTGCATTAATGCATGTTGCTCACATCCTTTTGTTTTGAAAAGTCTGTTACTTAAAAAAAAAAAAGCCTTGAAATTGCCTGTTTAATGTTTAATGTCTTTTTTTTTTTTTTTTTTTTCATAGAAAACAGGATGACATTAATGCCCGGGCAGTGGCAATAAGCTTTATTTTATTTTACATTTTTTAAGGATGAGATTTACACTAAATATGTGTTACTGACAAGTGCTGATGTTAAAAGTGTTTGAACAACAATGTTATGGCACTTCAGTTCATATGGCAGCAGAACATTTAAATAAAAGTGCACTTTACACAACTTTTGAATTCATTATTTGATTTTGCATATATAATGTGATTAATCAGGAAAATCACGCAATTATCACAATTAAAAATTTTAATCGTTGCCCAGCACTCTCTCTCTCTCTCTCTCTCTGAGATTTTTTTTTCTTTTACAATATCCTGCCCAAACATCACCTCCTCTCTCAGTTCTCCCCTTTATTACGGTTTCAGTTCCAGTATACATACAGAAGCTTAAATTCCTACTGTTGTAAAACCTGTATTGCAGCTGTGCCTAGTCACTTTGTGTAGTACTGTATGGAGTAAAATAACTAAGGTAGGCACTGCTGTTCTTGTTGTTATATCAAAGGTCTGACTATCCATATTTATTTTTCAGTCTCTTCATTATGATGCATACAGATAATAATAAGATTGGTCCACCTCTAATGTCTATCATATGGTTGATTATTTGCTACTGCTTATCAGTTGTCACTGGCCATAAGTTGACCCTTAAGTTTATACATATTATCTAAGATCACACAATGTTCAGAACAAAGTAACTACTAGAAAATGTCAGTACTTTGTGTGATCTCCTGGGGAGAGTCAGTTTCTTTGTTTGTATCTTAAATAGACTGGAAAATCCATATTGATGTCTTTGAAACCTCATTAAAACAACGGCACTAGGATTTCCAAGACTTTCAGAAGACACAGAGCTGTGTGTTCATTTGGTCTGCTCTTTGCCAGGGCTCCATGTCTCGCTCTCTTTCTCCCTTGTTAAGCCCCATATATGGGCAGCTAACATCCCAGCAGAGTTGCACTTTCAGGATGTGAAATGTGAAACTTGCCAGTAATTTATTTTTGTTCAGTATAGGATGTTGGATGCATAGATTATTAATAACAAGTGCTTTAACTAATAGCAAATAGTTATTCACCTTTTTAGTCAACAAAACTGGAACATTAGCATTTATTTGGAGTCTAAGTGTAGCATGAAATAAATTATTTTTGTCATTGACTTATGTTTGAATATTTATATTTATTTTGTGTGAGTGTTGTTACTGGGAGGAAGCATTCAGTTGGTGTATCAGCTTTTGTATTTTTATTAATTTAATGTTGACACAAAATCACCTTAACACTAGTATAAAACAGGGTAATGACATTAATGGAAATAAATGTATAATTCGATTTCTGATTCATTATCTATTCCATTTGGTAATAATGCACCAGTGTTCTTTGCCAACCATAATAAATATAAAGATATTGAGCAGTGTTGGAACCGTTGCTATAAAGACCAAAAAACCACATTCAACAGTGTCATGGTAGTTTTTCTCTCATCTCATAATGTGCTTGTAATCTTTCCAGATCTGTGGCTCTTAACCCTTCTGCAATGTCTTTAGTAGCTGATGGCTGATGTTTTCTGATGAACTCTGTAACATTATAAATAAATGAAGGCATCAGCAGAGCTGTTATTTCACTTTTGAGATCTCGGACAAGTTATTCAATATTGGGTAAAAGTGATGTTGGAAACCCGGGCCACACTAATGCCTGCCATCAGTTATTCTTTGTAAACACTTTTCACCTTGTTTTCCCTTTGCCACAAAATAATACTAGTTTCAATGTACTTAAGAAGTAAGAAGATGAAACTCAGTCACATCATTTTCAACCTTGAGGTTGAGATTCATAAAAAATCCTCCATATTGTTGCTGGAGTTAAGGATATGACATCTGATTTTCTGTGGCAGTTTGTTTTAATACTTGTCAGAGATGGGAAATTCAGAGTTTTCATTTTCCGTCGAATGTGGCATAATGACAGCACTACCAGGAGAGAGACTGCAGCCAGACAAAGATCAAACTATTATTAAAGCAATTTAATCAGAAATCAGGAAGGAAACAAACTTGCGATTCCTTGGGGTATTTTGAATATCCATTTTGCTATGGCTAATGCTGTTCTTTAGAAATAAGGGCAGATGGTGACCAATAATTTATACAGAGATCTTTTTTTTTCTTTCTTTTAAATGTGATGTCTTCAACGTTTAAAAACCGGGTACAGCCGGTTGATGGAATTTATGGAAATGTTCATATCAGGGTGCAAGATCTGTCTTGAAGCGCTGTCTTTGTTACAAGTCAATTGGCCATGATATAAGTGATCAAAAAAGCCACTTGTATCTGCTATGCTGAAGACTGAAGCTTACCTTTTCCAAAGGTTAGTCCACATCAACACCCATGACAGTCTCCTGGTAGCTTGGCAATTTGCTCTGGTGAGTCCTTTCCTCCACTCCACCGTTTGCTGTTTACTCTTTCATGCTTACCTCTGCTTTGTTTAAAAATGTCTTTTAAAACCTTGGGGGGTCTCTGGGAAATTTGAAGCTGTCCACTAAAGCTTTTTTATTTTTACTCTGAAGAAACTGGAAACAATTACCAGTTAAACTCATGTGAGGTTAATCTTTCTTTTAATATCAATTACTGTCTGAAAAAAGTTTTCAAGAGTCAATACATCTGTATGGAGCACATTTGGACTTTTGTTTGACTGCATTTACAATGTAATTATATGGTTCAGTATATTTGCGGTTGATCTGATCTTTAATCACAATTAATCCAGTTACATGAATTTGTTACTGTACATCTTGAGCTTTGGTTTTGATTGTCCCACAGGTCTGATTAATGGAAGAGTGAAATGGCTGAAGTACACTGCCAGTGTCCTAAGCAGCAAATGCGGGTCAGCCTGACCGTTGGAAACAGACTCGTAAAACGTATCATTTGTGCGTTACTCTGCCTCGTGTCTGAAGGGGGTTACTAAAGGTCTGAAATTCTATCAGTTTCTGACAGCTCAGAAAGCATACCCACCAGATAACTGCCCCCCCCCCCCCCCCCCCCCCCCGCCAACACACATCATTTTCTCCATCTCATTCTTGACCACATGGTGCGCAGTGGACACAATGGGGAAAGTTCTATTGATCTATCTGCAGGTATGGAGGTAAACGAGGCCCCATTACTGCTTTCATAACCCTCTCTGTGTCAGCTTGTTATACAGACCCTTCTCAGTCACTTCTTCTGGCCAACAGACTCAGCTTTAGTTTTATATGTACGTCTTAAATTGAAATATCAGACACTAACCTAGAAGAAAAAAGTAAGTCCTGACCGAGTTGAGAAATGCAAATATGCATTTCCTCTGCTTCTTTTTGTTCCTCATATTGTATTAAAAGTACAGCTTAAATCAAGATTTATGTATGTGTCTGTTGCATCATGCATAGTTTAGTATTTCACTTTTTTTCTTTTGATTGTTTCTCTGCAGTTAGTCAATCAAAAAGAATAGCAAACTATTGAAGCATTTGGCAGCATCTTCAGTATGATTTCAGACATATTTTTTGGCCTTTCCTGCACTTCTGACCTTTAGCCATTACCATGGCTGCTGGCATGAACATTCAATTAGAAGTTTGGGAAAAAGAAGTTGTTCTTTGCTTCCTGGAAAAGCTCTGTGGTGTTCCAAAAAGAGAGACGATTTGGAAACGCTTTATTTCCCGTGTTGACAGACTGCCAGCTGAACTCATTTCTATGCTTCCACTGTTCTGGGCTTTTCAGGCCTTGTTATGCCTCACTCTTTGCTTGATTTGTTTCTGCTATCCATTCGTTGCTCTGTTACCCCAAAGTTTGGTCAGGAGGTTTGCAATTCAAAGGTTTAGAGTGGCTCTAAAGTTGGTTGCCTGTGAAAGTGCAGTTCTGAAAGAGGACTTGAGCTGAATCATTCTCTGCTCCTAGTTTTCTTCTTTCTGTGAGAGCAGCATCTCTGTTAGTCATGACATGGAGAAAAAGAGAAGCATATTCACATTTTGCCATTTAAAAGATTCAATATAACACGTCGAAAAGATGAGTGAGTGTCCTGATGAGTTATTTGATTATACCTACATTAACTGCAATGGGCAATGTAGAGAGAATCCCCTGGCAATATTTAAATGTATATGTTTAAACATAAATGTTGCAGACAATCAATATACACATTGGAAATGGATAAAGGTTTTTTTTTTTTTGGTAGTTGGGAATATCTGATGCAATATCATCAAATTTGTCATATACTGTTTTAAAAATAATCTTTCCCAAATTTCCTTGCATGTTCTGAGAAGTTGAAGAGCTATAAATGAACACAGCTTTGACAATGACAATTATAACTTTTAAAATTTTAACACCTCCCGCAGCGTGGGAGGCTAATATATGAAAGAAAAAAAAATAGCAATTGGTTAAAGAGCAGAAGATGGATATTGAACTGAAATGTAGATATTTGTTATTCCTATAACTGGAATATAGCTGGGGAGGCCACCCAGTTTGCTCTGACTGGTAAACTGGACCGACAATTTTATTATTGAAGAGGATATACAAATAAATTGTCTAATCGGAGGCAAATACAGTACCTCTGAGTGTAGAAAGGGTTAATATTTTGCTTTTTCCATATTTTATTATACCTTTCAAGTAACTATATGAAATAATATTAAGCTATGTTCAATAACTGTTTTCTTATGTCCCATATGTGCTTACTTCAGTGTTTACTTTACCCACAGAGTGAGAAATTCCACATTAAAACACACAAATCCTGAATTTGATTAGGACTCTTTTTACACCAATATGAAGGCTTGTTTTTATTACTGTGTGCTGTTATCACTGAGAATTTGGTGCACTTGGATGCCATATATCAGTAGTGTTCAGTGTCCTCACAGATGGGTGATGCAGCATTTTAGTGTATCTAATATTGTAAATGAACCCAATGAATAATTAACACTATTAGTCTGTCAGTTATTCAACTATCAATTTCTCAGGAGGCCCTCATCCTTTTCACATGTCAACTTGATTCACTCAGAAACTGGAAATATGTATATGAAAGAAAAAGTGATGAATGCATATCAGAAGAGGAAAGACATTTTTATAAGTGAAATGGTCCCGAAGGCGCTTGTCATTTAGATGTCAACATTTTTTTAAAAGGAATTATTTTAATGGGTAATATTGGATACCACACACTCATTTTCATGATTTATTTCAATGCATTATTCTGTTAGTCAAACTCAAAGTGCAAATGCACACTTGGCCTAGCAGTTATTTATCTGCACTATGATGAAGTTGTCAGACTCTAGTCCACTTTGAACAGATTTATATTCACAGTGACACGCTCAGTAATTCTAATCATACACACTTATAATCCACTGTGTGCCATTTCATATCTACCTTCCTAGTGGTTTTCATTGAAGTTATGAGCTACCAGATAATAGTTCTGCAGTCAAAATGACATCTCTGCAATGCAGAAGCATATTTGGTTTTATTTTTGGCTTAACACTAAAGCCATATTATGCTGTTAACATATGTGTATGCATGAAAATGTGTAGTCTTTTAAGCATGAAATACAACACATTTAACAGCCATATTAAATTTGATAATAACATGCAGGTTTTATAGTTTGTGTATGTCTTGTAAGGCTCACATTGAGTTAATATTTAGGTTTGAATGGCTCAGGGTGGGAATAATGGTTATGTACAGATAAAAGGAAGTTAATGTAGCGTCAAGACAGGTTATGAATGAGTGGAACTATTTTTGCTTTGCAAGAAAATTGTAGCTGTCCAAGGTACTGAAGGGTGTTTATTGCCTATGGTTGTAGGTGTGTGTGATGCGTCATAGCCAACCACACACAAACTTAGTTCCTTGTTGGAAATGCAGCAGTGGTTTGAGGCTCTGTATTAAACCACCAACCAAGCAACTGTGTCGCATGACGTGCGTCATTATTTTTCTTTTGGTTTCATGTTTTTTAATTTTTGTCTTGCTGATCTCTGTCTGTGTCTGTCTCTCTGTCTTGTCTGTCTTTGTCTGTGCAAGTGTAAGAAAGCATTACACTTTTTTTAATGACCCCCCCCCTTCCCAAAAGTATGCCTCAGCCTCAGGCTAAAAATGTCACATGGTAGAAAACTTGTCAAGGCAACATGGCAGGGTGAGACCAAATGAGGACCAATGAATGATGTAAAGTGTAGTGTACTAACATCAATCATGTCAATATCATGAAACCCTGCAAGATGAGGATTGATGAAAGAAATTGATACACTTGTATCTTCTTTGTATAGATGGCACACACTAAACATTGTATGCTGTTTTTAGAGTAGGAAAAAGCAACAATTACATGCTAACTGGAGTTATATTAGTTTCAAGTTATAGTTGATCCACATTATAGCACTCCACATTTAAAAATATAGTTGTGTGTAAATCAGGATTGTATTTATTCAAACCAACATATGGTTTACTCTCATTTGCTCAATCTTGCAATAAAATCCTTTCCATCTCACACATAAACATGCCTCTTTATCTGATTGAACAGCTCTGTTAATTTTAGCTCAGTATGCAAGCCTATAAGGACTTGGATCTAATGATACTTGCTCTGTGTGCTGTTAATCTGCTCTGTGTGAATGTGCCCAAGATGAGTTTGCATCCAAGAGTCTACAGCTAAAACTATAATTAGCTCTTGTGTTTTGGTTGCTGTGGTAACGCCACAAAGTCCTTGTGACTGTGGTTCTGCATGTGAGTGTGAGTGAATTTGCCCTAACAAGTATGCAGTGACAGTTTAACTGCATAGCTGGGGAACTCAGAAAAAAAAAAGAAAGAAAAAAAAAAAAGCAGGTAGTGGAGACAAAGTTAGCAATAGCCTGAAAGGCACTAGAGGCTGTTCCTGGATCAGCACACACAGCACTCAGTTCACCTCTTCACAAAAAAAAAATATACATCTGATTAAAAATGTAAGGTTTTATAGGTTCTGGGAGTCCTGAGTTTAAGCATGTGCAGTGGCTGTCCATTAATCCAGCGTGTAAAGCTTATACAAATAAGATTATGTGCATGGGCTCATGCCGAGCTATTTCTTACCGTTTCTTCTTGGTACTAACATACAATATAAAATGACAGAGCACAGGCAAGGCAGGTCACGGTGTTTGGTTAGGGTACTGCAACCAGAGGTATTTTTGTTTAGACTTTCTTCCAGAATTGTTAATGCAAAATGATGGGTTGCCTTATATCTGTCTTATAGATTTGCTCCTTTAGAGAGTGTGACACTGTTTATAAGCCTTAGTTTACATGAACTAGGCTGTGTGTTAGTGATATAAAGCAAGTACAAAAATATTCATGAAAGTGCTTCATTGCGTGCATCAAATGTTAAGTATAAAGGGAAAGATGTTGCTATTAATACCTGTCCTCTCAACCAGCCACATGTAGCTCTAAACATTTATGCTTAAAGCAGTCCATTGTGGAAATAAAGAGGAAAATCCACATCAGGGTTCACCATGAATTGGTAACTTGGCCATGGTCTACATTCACAATGACCCTGAAAAAGCAGGTGTAGAAAATGTAAGGATGGTTTAACATGGTTTCATGCAAATATGAGATACATTTTTTGCTTTTCTTTAAAACCCAGAAAAATGAACAATTAGATGAACACTCATGCTCCCTGTATATGAGTAAAGCCTGGTTTATACTTTAGTGTCATACTGACAGTGTATCTATGTCGTAGGGGGGAATCCTACTCCATTTGCCAGGCTGGACCTTGATTTTCACCACTCTCGAAATATTACTACTTTTCACGTCGGCCTGGACCAGAACAAAATCTGAATGGTCCGCTGTGTAGCATTTCTCTTCTTTGTCTTTGAATTTTGCATGACTACTAATTATTTGTTTTTTTCAAGACAGTTAGAAAGATAAATTGCTGCAATGTTTGTTAAATGTTGCTTTACCATTTTTTTTATCACCTTCTATTGTCATAAGATATGCTTTATTTGCTCAGTTGCTATGTCTGAGCTACGTATTGGAAGTAAACAAAAGGAAGCTTGGTGTTAAAGAAACGTACGTACACCACGCATTTGGTGGTGTAATTACAGACAATAGAGAAGCATAAATTGCAATAACAATGTAGATTCTATATGTAGACTATTTGTGTAGTTGCAACATATAAATTAGACTTGAATACTTGAAATAGATTATCCCTCTGAGCATGCTCAGTTTTATGAAGCCAACAAAGACTTGGAGGCAAAAAAGCCAAGCCAGTACAGCTCATAGCCTGGAGTCTCCACTATCTTTGTGATTAAGTTAACTAATGCTGTTGATTATAGTTTTAAGTGGTGCTGTAATGGATCATGGATGATCTGCCATGATTCTGTACAGTAGATACTCACAGGCCCTATGCTATCTTTGCTATTTATACTTGTGTGCTGTTGTTGTTTGCGTCGCTCTGTAATTTCACCATCAAGCACTAGAGGGCAATGTGGGTTCTTTTCTGCAGTGCTTTAGCTTGCACTGCTTTGTGGCTAGCACCAGTATTCATTTGTACTACTCACCTTGGTAAAAATTTGGCTGCTGTTTTTAATTTGGATTTGTGATATATATGGATAATGTGCAATATAATGTGCTGGTTGACTAGTATGTTGTTGTTGTTGTTGTTGTTGTTGTTGTTGTTGTTGTTGTTGTTGTTGTTGTTGTTGTTTAAAGTAGCGAGGCACTGTAGCGAAACAAGACAAAGGCTCAACTGTGGTCTTTCTGTTACAACATTTCTTTGCTGTGAAAGAACGCACACAACATCCTGTGATGCTTGGGTGATGCGTCTCGGCCAATCAGCGCACAGATTCTAGAGTGCTGGTCCGTCTGCGTTTCTCGTGTAGCTTACAGGAGGCTGTGAGTCATCGTTTTTGACGTTTCGCTGGCAGCTGTGGCCTCTCGTCTGTTGTGGAGTGGATATTCGCGGAATTTCCGCAAATGGATATATATGGATATATTTCTGAAAAATCGGTGAATAACTAAAACCACGGAACTTAAAGCGCGAATTGGCAAGGGATCACTGTACTCACAAAAAGTTAGGGATATTCAACTTTTGGGTGAAATTTTATGGAAAATGTAAAAACTTCATGTTACAGTGATATTATATCATGGAAGTTTAGCATTATAGTAAAAGGTGGTAACTTTTAATCTCAAACAATTTGCTGAACAGAAGCTAAAAACGGTGGGTATACCACAACAAATAATGTCTGCAGTTTTCCGTTCATTATGAAGCAGTCATCATCATGGGATGGGACTTCTTCTTTGTCTATCTGTGACTCTTCCAGTCTCTCTGTCTCTGTTGCAACCTGCTGATGACATCCTATGACTGTCTAAGCTTAGTGGCAACGTTCTTCTGAGAACATGCTGTTTGAAGCCTCGTAATAACCAGGTACTGTTGATCGATTTGTTAGATGTTGTCTTGGTTTCATGATGTCAAAATGTGAACAGCATGATGAGGACAGCTGTTTAAATACAAGCTGTTATTGAACCAGAAGATTTAGTGCATGATTCATGGCTCAGACACTTGTGATTTTTACGGTTACATGCCTTGTTGGAGAACAGCAGGTTATTCATAACTACTGAAACACTGAACGGTTGGATATTTGCGTTCAAAGGTTTAGAGAAGGTCAAATTAAGTTCACCTGTAAAGGTTATAGTGTGTGTTAGGTGGATTCTGAAAATTTAATCCAAATGCTGAATATCCCTAACTTCTTGTAAGTAGTGTATGATTAAGACCCTGAGAGTGAAGGAAGACGGAAGGAGGCATTGAAACCGACTGTACAAGTGGAAACTTTTACTGGTGAGGCTAAAAATACAGTCATACAGTAAGTAGAACTCCTGTTATGTCTCTGTCTCTCCCTCACACACACACACACACACTCACACAATCCCACAAAAATGGCTCAGTAGGGATTCCCATCAAAGCTGCTTTCACCTATTCTGACCTTTTGCTTTACTTTCATTTGCTTAATCTTTCACAACCCCATGCTTTAGACACAACTCGCGATTCTTGCAATGAGCAATTACATTCATAAACATTAACAGCTCATCAAATGCACAAATTGAATTTTTTATTTACATTCTTTTCCACCCAACACACATCTAGTACAGGTTTCGTTTGACCTAAGGTTTGCAATGTGTTTGCAATATTTTTATATTATTTTCATCAAAAGAAGGCAAGGACTCATGACTGGTTTTAGGAGCATAAAGCAAGCTTTTTCATGTTTTGCCAAGGAAATGGAGAGTCTTATAGGAGTTTGACAGTTGAGGTTTATAGGCTGTGTTTTGGAAATACATTCCTTGATTTTAACAGAAACATAGTTAACTGTGTTAAGTCATGAGAACTTATACGCTCTGTTTAGATATAAACACTGAAACAACTTACCTTACATAACTGTTCTAGTTTGTCACGTTTTGTTAGGAGTGAAGATTACCCCTCCAGTACTTTAATAGTAGCTATTAATAATTTGTTTCATCATGAAGGTCTGACTTAACCTGCAGTTTCCAATTGAATGTCTTGTTTATGTTGGGCCTGTTATGTAATGTGTGTACTTGAAAGTGCTTTTTCATACAAAACCTGACCTAAAAGCAGCTGTGTCAAGTCCACAATGAGAAAGCATTTGAAGTGCACCAACTGTTGGTCACATTCAGGAATAAAGCATGATTTTTTAGAGAAGAATGGTGACTTAAACTCTGTACTCACATTTATCTCACTCCTTTGTAGAGAGAATGGAATGGAGAGAGCCTCAAAAGTCCTTTTATTTTTAAAGTTCCACTTTTCTTGAGTTCCAGTCTGATTCCGATATATACCATATTGGCCCGAATATAGGACGATATTTTATTCTAGAAATCATATTCTCAAAAATGGGATCATACTAAAATCGTGGTTTAGACTTTTCTATTGTCATTACACATGTGCGCCAGAAGATGGAGCCGCACTGAAGTAACCATTAAGCCAATGGAGCATCACAGTGAACCTATGTGAGCGGCTCTGCTGTAAAATGGAGGAACGACACGACCGTCTTGAACAGAGGAGCTTGAAAGTTTTGTTGCAGAGCAGAATTTTGTTTTTTACAGACTGAATTATTAACGTTGTTCTTGAAACCGAATATAACTCGACCTTGATGGTTATGTAGTTATTGACATCATTAATACAGTTATTGAACTACATGGTTGTTGCTGATTCACTGAGTCATATTCTCAGATTTTAAGAGAATTAAGTTTAATAGTACTATACCTTGATCTTAAATAACATGGAAACCTGACACGTACCTGTACCTTTAAGTATGGTACCATACCATGGAGACTGGTTGTTACTGATCAAACTTGTGGTTTTGAAGCCATTTTTGGCGTGACGGTAAGAACATAATAGGGAAGAATGTCAATGTGTTGAACCTCACAAGAAATTCCAGGTTATGTTCCCATCAATTCTGCAAGGAAATAATCAACACTGACTGCAGGACACGGTGATCCTGCCTATTTTGCCTGGAATAACTCCAGGAAGCCATAGCGGAAAGAAAGATGCAAATTTATAAAGCCCTGGATGAATGAGTTCTGCCCTCTTACACATCACCTTAGTCAGGTTGCCCCATAGTCTCAGTAAGAGATACTTTCAAAAGTATGGTTTTAACTTTCTAGTTGCATTGTTTTGTCACTGTATCATGTTATAGCCCTGAAATGTGATGTCTTCAGTTATGTTCCCACACAGATTAAGGCAACAGAACTGGATCAGCATTTTATTTTTTTAATTTTACTGCCCGGCATTTTGCTAGCCAAGGGTACTAGAAAACACCACATCAACATCACTTGAACAAATTGTAGAGAATGAAGGTGAGGAACTCTCCTGGTGTTTCAAAAAAGATCTTGTTTAATAAAATTATAGTGTTTAAAATTACACCATTTAAAGGCAGTTGCGGACCAGAGTTCAGGCGATTCCAAGCAAAGAGACATTTAAAGTAGATATGCTGCAGTCTGTTTCTGTACTGTTGGTTTTAGCATTATCTCCATCTTCTGCCTGCTGTATTTTACCTTGCATCAACACTACATGATAGGATATTGTGTGGATGTTCAAGTAGCTCTGAGTATTTATTACAATCCCACATAGTGAAAATCTTACGCAAATGTGCATAGTAATGTATGAAGGTTCTCTCCTGAGAAAGAAAACTAAGATGCATAAAATAAAATTTTCCTTTGGTAATGTAGATCCCAGTTTTTTACAAAATCTGACAATCTGCAAATTGACAATGTGAAAATGGAAGCTGGTGGGAGCTTCAGCAGCTGAGAATGACCTGCAGGTGAAAGGGAAATTATATGACAAGAGACACTGACAATGAAAGACATAATAGAGACATGAGTGCAATGATGGGAGCTGAATGAGTTTGACACAGGTAGTTTTTGTGCCTGGGGTTTGTGTGAATGAGTACATAGACTGGTTTACTCTTGTCAATCATGAAATCATCAAGATTTCATGGTACTAAAATGGGGTCAGTGTTTTGAGTCCATGTAAATCATATGTATTGGAACTGTATCAATGAGTATATAAGGAAGTGAGGGCTTTGATAGGTTCCCTATTAACGAGTAGCAGCCTACACTGATATATTACTAGGTTCAGATATACAGAAACATCTCCAATCATACAGACATTGGCACGGCTTTTTTTTTTCTTTTTTTTTTTTTGAGGGGGGGGGGGCTGGGAGTGAAATTCATCCCGTACTAACTTTAGAGGAGCATTTATACACGTTGGGCCTCATTTTTGAAATGTGAGCAGAACAAATTTGTTATGTTTTGGCATTTTAGCCTAAGGTTTCGAGAATGTGATAAATGTTCATGTGGTAAAAAAAAACCACACCTCTACACCTCCTTATTTGGTGGTTTATTCTAATTAATGAGCTTCGTGAGCACCCCTTCCAGCCTGTGATCAATTGAAATTCACTAATGTACACACGTTACAAATTAAGTTTTACACAGTGATCGTGAATGTGAAACATATTTTTAGTAAGGACGTGTTTTATGTTCTGAGGTTCTCACAGATTTATAGGATTTCATGAATGATGCTCATTGTAAACTACACCTGGTGTTTCTGACCACAACTACAGGTCACATGGTGTTTTTATTTTTAGCTTGAATTGTGCATTTTTTTGCTCTCTACCTCTCATCTCATAGTGGTCATCTCTTTCTACCTAAAAATCATCCCTTTTCTCCCTTTTTAATGTTCCTTGAAGTGCATCTTATTATTCATGATTTCTGTTCATCTTCATGACAGTAAAGCTCTGTAACTGGTCCACTGTGATCGCTCTGTTCTCCATTTCTTTGTCTGAATTGCTGTGTGCTAACACAAAATGTTCTCCTGTCAGGTGGTGTGCAAATCTGCTGCTTGAATTACAACCCCAGTAGGGGCTCCCTGAGAACTGCACATTATGACGTGTAGCTTTCACACTCATCTGAGGCTGTGCAGACCTGTCACCTTCCGGTTTTCCTGTACTACTGGCTTCCCCCGGCTGTTCCAGGGGGAAAGAGACATGATCACCACTTGTGTAGCCATCAGTGCCGATTTTTTTTTTTTTTTTTTTCCCCTTATTGAAATGACTGGAACATAGCCTGGAATTTCTTGTGAGGTTCAGCACCGTCGACTTCCTTCCCTATTTTGTCCTTCCTCTTATGTTGAATTGCCACCTTTCATCTTCTCTGCGCAGCCTCTTCTCTCTACCCACATCACGTCAGCAACAAAGGGATAGATGTGTAGCTTCTTTGTTTTGGAGTTATGGAATTTACATTTCACAACATCACAATAGTACACCACAGTTGTTTGAAGACAGAAGATGACATAAAATCAATGACCTAACGGATACAATAGCACCATTTTGGTGCTGTTAAAGAACATATCAGATGTTGAAAAAGTGAGGCATTTTACTATTTCATGGAAAATCTTAGCTTATTTTGACTTTGATGGCAGTAACACATCTAAAAAATTTGGAACAGGGACAACAAAAGGCTGAAACACTAATTGAGGCAAATCATCTTGCAGCATTTCTGTGCATTCTTCCTACAGACTGTTGGCTGAATAAGACTGTGCAGTAATGCACTGCTGAAAAGGCTTCTGAGCTTCTTTGATGTCATTTAAGAAATGTAATCCATCATGGCTTTTACCCTTGCCACAACACCCTTTTCTCACAAACTTCCCTCATAAAATCCGCTGGGAAATCCTGGACTGAGCTGGCTCTCCTTTAGTTTTGCTCCTCTTAGAGCTTCCACAGCTGAAGAAGATGATTGCAATTTCTACAGCTGTGTCATAAAAGGTTTGTAGCAGTGTCTTGCAGACAAACCAATGGACGTCAGTCTCAGGGTAGTTTCTGTATAGTGAGATGGGTGGATTGTCGTCCTCAAAGCTCTGGGGAAGATGGGGGAGTTGTTTGGCAGCATAGACAGGACAGTGTAAGGTAGGTGGGGAGGGGCTGAGAAAAAAGACAGTACCATTCCAGCAACTTGATACTCTTTGCTCTAGTCCATGAATGTCTTCTTCTGATAAGCCCAAGTCCCATCATCATTGCTCACTGCGTATAGCCTGAGGTTGAACATGAAAGGCTGGTTTACATACTATGAACAAAATCAAAAATAGTTTGGACTCTTCTAAATCAGGGGTGTCAAACTCAATTGCACCGGGGGCCAAAAATCAAAACAACGGCTTCAGGTCGCGGGCCGAACAGGATAAACATTTATTGAGCACACTAAAATGAAATGTTTTTGGAACATAAATATGAATAAAAACAGACAGAAATATTATTCTGTAATAAACTTAAACTCTAAATAACTTATATTTAATATTTTGCTCTCCATAAAAATATCTTGTTAAATGATACAAGTTAGAATTATGAACAACTTAACATTAAAATAACATTAAAATTTCTTTGCTCCTATGTCAATGTATATAAAAAATTAACTTTTAAATATCCCAAAAGATTTTGCTCTCCTTAAAAATATCTCCTGTCAAAATTATACAAGTTAGAAACATGAACTTGCTAGAAAATCTGGAAATATACATAAAATGTGTACTTGTCAGTATTAACAATTCAAATCATTCAGTTTTCTTTGCTCTTATGACATCTGATCGAATTGTTTCTCCCATAAAAGCAGCTTCACTGCGTCATAAATGTCAGTGATCATGTGACGTCCCTGGAGCTGCACATTTAAGGCGTTAAGATGAGCTGTTATGTCAGCCAGGAACACCAACTCGCACTTTCACTTCTCATGCCTCCAAACGGTGGAGTCTTTTTCTTTACTGTTCATGAACTGACAGATTTCGTTGCTGAGCTCAAAAACTCTGTTGAGAACTTCCCTCCGACTGAGCCAACGCACCTCTGTATGATCAGGAATGTCGCAAACTCTGAATCTATCTCCTGCATAAAGGAACCAAACTGCCGGTAGTGTAACGCTTTCCCTCTAATAAAGTTTATGGTTTGTGTTCCAGTGCTCATCATGGTCCATCTTCAGGACTTTGCCACATAGTCCTTCCTGGTGTCTGATGCAGTGATGTGTTGTTAACTCCCCAGGACAGTTCTCCTCCTGCATCTTCACTTGCATCCTTCCCACTAGATCAGTTTATTTACTGCACATAGCCGCTGCTCCATCTGTTGTCAGTCAATAAGTTTGTCCCAGAGCAGTTTCATGTCTGTTACACTTTGACATACGTTTTCAAAAATGTCTTTTCCAGTCGTTGTCCCGTGCATCAATTTAATGTTCATTACTTCTTCTGTTACAAGCAAATTGGAGTCCACTCCGCGGATGAAGCTTGAAACTAGACTTGATTGGCACGGGAAGTGTATGGCAGGGCCACTGAAGCGTTGCATTTTGGGATCTGTAGTTCTGTGCAGTATTGTTTGAATCAGCGCTTCATATCAACGGGCCATTAATAACGATAATGTAAAATGATCTCGCGGACCGGATGTGGCCCCCGGGCCTTGAGTTTGACACATGTGCTTTAAATGAACAGATATTTATTTTTTTTAATTGGAAAAACTACTGGCAAGCCTCTCAAACATTTTCGTAAAGCTATCAAACAAACCTATTTGATATCTCACATCAACTTAAATAGGTGCATTACTTGCTGATATAAAAAAAAAAAGGCTCCTTGAACTGATGGAAATACACACATCAAAATTACAAACTGAAAAAGATTTACATTTAAAGGATTTTGACTTGTGGTTCCATTTAAATTAATACCTTTTAATTAAAGTAAATGAGGTTCAGTGATTTTTTTTTTTTGTTTGTTTTTTTTATCTCATGGAAGCTTCAGATGAGAGAAATGAGGGAGAAGAGAGGGGAGGGGAGACTGCTGCTGGCTTGCGCACGTTAGCATTAGCTCGCGTTGGCGTGATTTCAAAACTACATGCAAGCGATTGTTATGTTGTAGGTGGCTGATCAGGTTTGACGTATTAAAGCTTATGCTTGTGCTTCCCTCCTCGTAGAATTCGCTTGGAGCACTCGTCACAAATAACCACCAAACTATCTTCTTCTGAAACTTTAACTAAGTTCCATGCCATCGCCGCCATGTTTGTTGTGATTAGCACAATGCATGCTGCATTCAAGGTGTAACGTAAATTCCGACGTTCCCTCGTTTGCTAGTCGTTCTTTCAGCTTTTTCTATTTTTTTCTTTTTTTATGTGTAACATGAGGGGAAATTCTGCGAATATCGATTCAAGTTAGAAACTATTAAAATTATGACCGACTTAACAAGTTGTTTTCTGGCATGAGGGGGTATTCTTTATTTTCCTGATTGAGAATTCGTTTTTCTGATTATGCCGAGGTTACTTGAACATAACATTCACTGCCAGTCATTTAAGACTCAGAGGGAGCGAAGGCACTGCCGTGTTGACAAAAATATATATGTTATCGGGGCTATTTGTCGTGATATCGGACTTATCGGGATGACGTCATAATTTCTTGTTATCGGCCCGATAGTTATCGTGCACCCCTAGCATAAACTGTCACTTTGGTAAGATTCCTGTTCATATTAATGAATGGATTTTTGTTTTTTGCTTGTGTGTTATATTAAAGTATGGATTTTCTGTTCTTGTATATATTTACGTCTGAAAACATGCACAGGTGTTTTATATCTTTAAACTGCAAAGGTGAGCATTTCTACAGGTCAAAACCTTTTTTGCCTGTGGGATGATGCACTATAAAAGAGAGAGTGTTCTTCTCATTGATGGAACAGCACAATAGTCCCTTCACATCCCCACACGTTTTGGGAGAATTTATGGCCCCATTTTGGATAAAGAGGATAAAAAGTGAATAGTTTTTTTCTTTTCTTTTCTTTTTGTTTAAATCACTTCACTTACTCTTCTCTTCTGGCACAACTTCATAATCTTTCTCACTCCTTGTCTTTTCTTTCTTGAGTCATATTTGACTTTAATTCTCTTTCTCTCCTTCTAGATTCCTTCTTTCTTAGTCTGGCTGCCAGCTTATTGTAGAGTTATTCCCTTGATTTTTCTTTTCATGTTCATATAACAGTTTCTTTCTTGGTGTCTTTCACCTACTTCCACTGTGTCGGTTCTCTGGATGGATGTGATGGTGACTTTAACAATCAAACTATTCCAATGACCTGAGGATAATTAAGTCATGGCTTTCTCTGTCTTTATTTTCTCAAAGCTCAACTGACTGATATTAAGTGCTGAGTCTAATTTATGTAATTTCAACACCAAAAGTGGTGTTGAATAGTCAAACTCTTTATTATTGCGACAAGTAATTGTTCACGCTTAACATTTTATAAGCTCAAGATGCGTCACTTAACTACTTCTTCCTCCAGGGGACAAGCAAGTTGCGACAACATGAAGTGAAGGCATTAGTCTGTGTCCTGCAGGCTGCGGTGAACCACAGCTTCTCATGAGCACAATTTTCTGATATAATTAAGCTCGTTTATTATTTTTAATGGGACCATGCACAGTGGGATTAAGACTGAGCTGCCAGCTGTCTTGCAGATTATGTAAAAATGTATCAGTCTTGTTTCGTCTAAAGTTGTTGCTGTCAGGTTTAAAATATTTTTGCAAATGCTACAAATGGTAAACACATTTCTTTAAAGAAAAATAAACTGTGCCCATTTTTGCAACCCAGAATGCAGAACCTACATGAAAAAAATTAGCATGCAGACTTGGATATTGTGAAGCCAATAAATACTTGTAACTACTGTCATTTTGTGCTCTGATGTGATATGTTTGTGTTGCAGCAGAATAAGATTTATTGAGAAACATAAACATGTACGAGGTGTGTATGATCAAAATGAAGTTTGACAATGGGTGTGTCTTTGGAACATGTCAACTCTGGTATTGCCTCATTACACTTCACATTGATCTTTTGTTTCTACATTTTGTCATGATTTTACATGAACAAAAATAGCTTTCTATTCCTGGTTTGTAACTAGATTTGTTGGTATTAATGTTACTGTGCATCGTCTGTGGGTGATGACATGAAGAATAATAATAGGTTGTATTCTGTCTGAGGCAGGATGTGCATCCTGGTTGTATGAGTCAACTGTCCAGTACATTATCCTACATTAGCAGAAACCTTGAGTTGACATGAATCGGGTTAAGTCACAGATATATGTCTAAGTTCAGTTTGTCTCACTTACAAGTCATAGTAGCACCCATCAATGTCAACACACAACAACTCAGATGACTTTTAAAAGTATGATTAGGAAATAGATGTGACATTTTGGTTACTAGCCATAAAATGCTATATAATATTCTGGGTCGAGTGATCCAAACTTGACTCCTGAAAGGACGTTGAATGTCACTAATGACATCTGTTATTTTTGCAATGATTAACTTTGGTATGAACAAACAACTTGTATAAAAAGTATGGGGATTTATCACATTAAATCAACAAATAAAGGAGAAAAAAAATCACAAATTATGAATATTGCACTATATGGATTTTCAAGTGCATCTAAGAATTGTAACTAGTTCCTTGATTTTGTTAAAATTTTTATTTATGAATTAATTAATTATTTTCCCTTTTCTTTTACTTAACCAGCTTCATTGCAATATATCCCACTCTGAAGAAGGAAGCAGGTTGCTATTTATTTTGTTTTTACTTTTTGTGAATGGGCCTAGTGTTTTACAGTGGGCTGTAGATATAAATCATTATTTGTTCAGCTCAGAGGAGGATTTGTCTGGTGAAAACAAGGTTGTACTTCATTGCGTACCTCAGTGTAATCAGAGGTGTAATTTCCATGCCTTGAGACAAAGAGCTGTTGTGTTGGGGGGTAAAACCCTGCACAATTTCTCTCCTTTCTGATCGTTTAATACTCATTGTGTGAACCAAAACACCAGAACCAGTTGAAAGTTTATTATACTTTAATTCCAAAACTTTTAAGGCTTCATTAAAGCTTGTGTATGGCTGTAATTTTCCAGTTAATATCATTATTCTTTGCTGAAGCAAATGGCCAATATAGACACTGGAGGAAAAGTTTTTATTTTCTAGCAACAATGTTTTTATTATATATATATATATAATATATATATATATATATATATATATATATATATCTATCTATATATATATATATATTGTATGTATCTCTCTCTATCTAATATATCTATATCTATATGTTATCTTATCTATCTATCTATCTATGTATAATCTATATATATATGTATGGTTATATATATCTCTCTCTCTATATGTATGTCTCTTTATATATCTCTCTCTGTATGTGTATCCTCTCTATATATATATATGTCTCTGTATCTATATATATATGTATGTATGTGTGTATCTATATATATGTGCTGTGTATATATATCTCTCTATCTGTCATGTATGTTGTAGGATCCCTCTTCGGAGTTATCCATTGATTAAAGCCCGCCTGCAGTGTGACCTCTCCCCTGTACCAACCAGAACCGTAAGCTATAAAACTCAAGAATGCCGTGCCATGGCAAACTTTTGTCCAGGACCACATCTGGAATCATAAAACCACAGTTGCCATGGTAACTCGCTCTGAAGACCATTTTAGGGAACTCTAAAACATCTCCTTAGACAGGTGGAATGTAAGAGAGTCGTAAAAACTCTTATCTGCTGGTGAGAGCAAAGCGCACCCAAAAATTTCACTCAGAGGAGAGAGACAATTGGAGTTATATAAACAATTTCTTACAAACAAAACTACTATATTTCCTTAAATGTATAACTCAAGACATATGACATTTCACAAAACACCTGAAAGAGAGACTGGGAAGTGAAGTGACATGATTCTTCTGTTTCAAATTCCTGTCATTTTATAACCTGATCTTCCACAGGACAGTTGTTAAATGAAAGGTTAAAATTATTATTCTGGTGACATAACTGTGATTTTGGTTTGTGAGGTTATTTCTCCTGATAATTAAGTCAATAACGGTAATGTGTTTAAACTTTGTTGGACTACGCATGCCGAGGAGACAGGGGAGAATGAACTTCATCTCCCAGAATGCAACGCTCCGGATTCCAGCGGGAAAATCCCCTTTCTGATTGACAATAGGGATCCTACCCCATTTTTTGCATAAACGCTCATGAAAATATTCGGGGTATTAAGCCGATCGGCCCTTTGTCCTCTCTCTTACCTCTTCGCTCTTTGTCTCTTATTCTGCTCTTGTCTCTTCCTCTTAATTCTGAAAACTTTCCTCCTTTTTATTTTATTTTCTTGAAACTTTGTGGTACGATAAAGATCTGAATCCATCTAATTTTCTTAAGTTTTACTTTGTTCGGCACCTTTTCCAGCCTCATTTTTACAGAAGCTTTATAGTCGTGCAGCATGACCTTTTTATAGAGCAATCGCTGAATGGTAACTACAAGTTAGTTGTAAGTTGATAACTTTGGTAACCTTTTTTTTGCGGCCATGTCCAACGCGACGTTTGACACCCGAAAGCCCGCCTCGAATTTGCCGAAACCTCGAGCTTGCTTAGTGTAACAACTTTGGATTTTTGTGCCCGTCTTTTCTTTTTGGGGCCGCACGTCAACTCTAACGTGCAAAACGAACTTTAACTGCCGGCTCCTGTCACCGAAGTCAGAGGCCACGGGACCAACTCGCCGCCAACGGGAGAAAGCTGTACGACCCGCCGATCACGCGCTACGTCCGGAGACCTGACTCAAAGAGAGCCATCGACCAGAACGGTTTCCGGAGGACACCACTCGAACGTGCCAAAACCGATGCCCACGACAGTAAGCCGCCAGATCGCCAGGTACGGGACAGAGAATAAGATTTGGTGGCCCCCAGTGTTGACGGTTCCGACCGGTCCGTGCGTCACGGACCACGTCCCGGACCACACTTACCCATTATTCGGCAGCTAATTAGTTCGAGAATTGCCCCTTTATTAATTTGTCACTGATACAGATTAGCTGTTACACCCGTTCGTACCCGCCATCTTTTTTGTTATGACTCTCTTCCTTCCTTCTTCTCGTTTCGTCACTTCCGTCATGCTATAGCCAAATATAAGAATTCGCGATGTTAATGTGCCTGTTTAGATATATAATATATATGAATGTCCTTTATTTTTGTGTTCTTGTCTCTGTCTATAAATGTTGTACAACGTATTAGCACTCTGATGACTGATTTTCCACGGCCAATCCAACTCGTTCGAACCACTAATAAATTGTGACTCATTTGTTCTTTAAAGTTTTCGTCTTTTAACAAAAAGCCGTGGCACCCTGTATTATTAAAATATTAAAAGTCACAACGAGTACCCTACAGTATTTTGGCCACGGCCAGATGGCGATTGCGACGCTGTTAAAATCAATCTGAAAGTCCGCTGATCTAAAGTTGCTCTGAAGCGCCAGCGGCGCTCAGACCAAACCCCCCCGTTTTTTTTCTCCTGTGAGCAGACACAGGAGTTGCAGCTACGAGCGCGTGCCCGTGAGGCCGCTGTATAGTCCTGGTAGAGTCGCTGGACTCAGTGTTTTGATACGTTCTAATGTTATGCATGCATGTTTAAGATTTTTGTTGAAAAGGGCCCAGCAGGCGAAGTTTCAGCGTATCCTGAAATTCCGTACCTGCTCTGAAGCGCTCCTGCGCGTGTCCGCGGAAATCCGGCGCTCACGAGGTTCAGCCAGAGCGCCGTATCTGGCGTAGCTAACCAAATTCGTTGTCTCATTTTTGCGCGTTGTGCCACAAAATATTGCTTCGGAAAGCGCGGAAAGCAATCCAGTGGGTAACGAAAATCCTCCTTTGTAACCGTGAGAGAACACGGAAGAACAGCCCGCCCCCGGGCGTCCGGTTCTGCACCCAGAACTGCAGAAACCGTTCTCTCGACCAACGTCTGAAGAAGCATTTATTTATTTGTCGTCACAATAGTAGTCCAGACTGTATTTCTGAGGACTAGGGTCGGGACACGATCTGTGATCATTTGGCAAGCCGACTCGAGCCAGGCGCGTTCACGCGTGACCGCTTTGACCCGCTCACACAGCGGAAAGTTTGTTTTGGCAGCTGAAGTGGAAACTTCTAAGCGAAAACAAATTTTGAGCACGGCGCTTGAGATTCAAAGTCGGTGACAGGACCAGTTGTTAATCACTTCTAAAAGAAGACAGGGGCAATCAGGACCAAGAAAATCCGAGTTAGAGGTACGTCTCCACTCGCGCGTGCTGCATGGGCACGAGCACACGCGCAAAAGTATTGTGTTCAGCCGAGGCTGAATGTTTCTGCAGCAGAGTTGTTGATAAAACTTAAAGCAGAGGTTGAAGTTGAGACCCGCTGGGTTCAGTTGTGTCAAGAGTTATGAATTAACTAACGCTTTTGAGTTCGTGTCACGTAGAGTCATTTTGTGAGCAGCTGCGCGCACACGCGACGCGTGAGCTCTCATTGTTGTTCTGGCCGCTGGCCAGAGGTGAAGTGACTCGCATTACACAGTTGGGAACCTCACGGTGGGCGGAGTCAGGCGTGACGTGACGACGTCATCGCCTGGAACACCCTCCGTGACGAACCCCCTGAGTTCGCAGTGGAGAACACCACCCTCTCGTGGTTATTGTCAGAATAACCAAGTTGTGCTAAAGGCCTATTGTAATAATTGTCCCAAGAAAGACAACAGCAATCACCTCTTGATATTGAATACAATTCTTGTGAACATATTTGATTGAACAGTCTACAGAACTGTATAGTGTCGACTATCAACAGGAGTGATAATTCGACCCATAGGCTTGCAGCACCGGGAGTGACCACTAGGGTCAGTATAGGCTACGTTTATAGTAAGAAGCTCGCAAGCTCAGCCGCTAAATGCTAATGAAGCTAACCAGGTCGACTCATAGCTGATCAAGTAAGTCAGGCTTAGGAGGGCTAGCTAGAGGCTAGGTCTAAACACGAGCTAGCTCAGCTGTTTGTAGTTCATTAAGCGAGGAGGCTAAGTTAATCAGCCATTGGTAGCAGTTAAGCTAGGTTAGGCTAGGCTAAGAGCTATCTAAGGCTAAGTGCTAACCGAAGCTAACTAGGCTAATTTTTTTTTGTTTTTTGTTGTTAATCGAGCCAAGAGGCTAAGCTAGTGGAGCTAGGTTAGGCTAGGCAGGTAGCTAGGCTAGTAGGCTAAGTGCTAACCGAAGCTAACTAGGCTTTTTGTGGCTCAGGAAGTCAAGAAGCTAAGCTAGCAAGTTAGTAGCTTGCTAGGACGCTAAGCGCAACGACTAGATAGTTGGTTTCCCAAATTTAGCCAAACTAAGTAGAAACAGATTAGGCTAACCAGAACCAACGTTCGCTAGCTAGGTGGACGAGCTAAAGAAGTTAAGGAAACTGCCAACAAAGCTCAGACACAGAGAAAATGGCAGTGCAGACCCTCTGAAGGTTCTAGCCACGGAACCATCTTTGATAACCTGGATTAGCAGTAACCGAACTCACGGGGAACTAATCCTGGCTATCAAGAACATTGAGCGATTAACCACCACCGAATCGATCAAAAACTGTCAGACTTATAGCGGAGGCATCACCGACCCCTCCGAAAGAAAAGCTCTGACCAAAATGCGTGCATGACGATTTTGCTAACTTCCCAGTTCCTAACAGCACAGAGCTGCTAGGAAAGGCACGTAGCTCACTCGAGTCACGTTCGCATAAATTAACCAATCGCAGAAAACCAACTCTTCTCTTGAAACCCAAGTGGAACAGTACAAGTCCAGCTCACCGAAACAAACCACTCAGATGGCCCAGCTCGTATCCGAGCGGACGAGGCCAGAAAGAAACGGACGAGTGCGTAGCCACTATCACAACCTTAGAAATCGAGAAAACGAACGCGATCATACATCGTCACTCAAAGCGCCTTCCTTAAGGACGTGGACGAAGCGTGTAAAGCGTCCCATCGGGAACTCGCAGAAGTCCGACGGATGCCGCAACTATGCAGGAAGAGAGCTGCGCTTACAGTAAGCAACTCGACGCCAAACAGGAACAGGTTCTACTGTTGCAGGCGCAGCTCGCTCAAACTCAGCGCTGGCTCACAGAGGCCCACCGCCAAATTACCAGCATGGCTAAGACTTAGAGACGGCTAGAAAGAGCTGAGGAGGTCCCTCACAGCCAGAAACAGCTGGAACACCTCCCGCCCTTTCTATCGAACTAAAGGCTGATCCTCGCGTACCAGGGCTGGTAGTGACCTCCTTCACCGCCACTCATGTCACCATTCGCGAACCCGTATCAACCTCGTGAGTCAAACCTAACACCATGCTCGAGGGCAGTCGCCCTCCCCAGCGTTTCAACAGGTTCCCCGGGCCTCCCCGACGGGATTAGAAAGGTTAGCCCGACACATACCAAGTTTGAACCCGTTTCCTGAGCGATAAATGACACTCGAGCATACTTGGAAGACCTCAAGTTCTACCTGCAAAGGTTCCCTGATGCCTCGACCCAGGACAAAATTTATCTGATTAAGTTGACGGCAAATCGTGAAGTCCCGATTTGTTGATCGCCAACCTGAAATCGTTAAAGGAGATTCGACAGGTTGTGCCAAACTTTGGAGAAAGAGTTCTCTGACAGTGCAATCTCAATGTGGTCTGACAGCAGCGCTACGGTCAAACAGGGTCGACAGAGCCCCCCAACAGTACTATTATAGACTTCTCGAAGCCTATTTTGGTACTCGTAACGAGCCTGGGATGGAGGAAGAGCAGAACTTCAAGTCTCTCTTTGTTCAAAATCTCCATCCCGCCACGAGCCACCATCTCGGGTCATGGCAAACCTGCTCTTCCAGCATTGCACAGCTACGAGAGCTAGCTTGTCTGGGTTTCCAGAGGCAGAACAGTCGCATGCCAAGCCCCTGACCACAACCGTTTTCGCAATAATGCAGAACCCTGTCCATGGAGCTCGAAGGGGCCACCAGACCTAAAGCGTCTCGATCAACCCCTGCTCCTACGTTCGCCCACAACATGGCGAGGACACACACTCCGTCCAGCCCAAATCGACCAATCGCGAACCCATCCGCGCCAGGTCTTATTGGCCTGACCGTGAACCACGATCCCCCGAGCGAACGACGGTGGCGTGATGGATTTCACGGGCCTCCCCAACGGGGAAGCATCCCACACAGGTACGATCGACCTTTACCTCACCATCGACAGCGGATCGAAACCAAAACCACGGAGATATCAGTCACCGCCCACTTCTCGTCGTCCTCCACCAATGAGAGATCATTTGGATGCGAGAACCACTAGGACGACGTAGAAACGAACAAGAAGGTTTCTGTACCTGACCAAAAACGAAGTGAAAAACATTAAATTGTTTTACAGGAAATGGAGAAGGGACATCCGGAAAAGGAGGTTGATCTCTTCACAGTTTTCTGGCCGTCAGTCACGCGACCGCTAGACTCAACGACGCGCTGGGCACCCCTGACGCGGGCCCCAAACCCGTTAGTCTTATAGCGATGCTGCTCTGGCAGTTGTCTCTCCCAACAAAAGGGGGGTGGACCAAAGTCGTCCCGTTAATTACCCCACAGAGGTAAGTGAGGACGCTCCTCCTCCCAGGGCCACCTTGGTCGCCCAACTGGATAAGAAGATGAAACCCGCAGATCAGAACAACTCGAAGGTCCAGTGGAACCACCTGTCAACCAATTTATCTGCCACCTCACCGAAAAGGGTTCCACTCGAAAATTCTACCTGTCCCTCACACTGGAGGGCGTGATAACCTGTGACGCCTTGCTGGACACAGCTGCAGACGTGACCATCATGTCAACTGCCCTGTTCCAACAACTGCGTCTATTCGCAAATCAACCAATAAGGATTTGAAAACGCGCCCATGTTCATTGAAGGTAAGACCGTTCTCCCACGAGAACATCATCCTAACGACCGTTTCACTCGTCCAACTGTCCGTTGGTCCCATGAAACTGGTCCACCCAGTCTATGTGTCGCCTTTCGATTCCATACCATTTCTGGTAGGAAAGACCTGCTTAACCGGTTTGAACCCGTAATCGATTTCAAACGGCCAAAAGCTCTGGGCTCAAGTCCGACACCTTTGACCCTGACCCGTCCACGAGCCGAGAAAAGCACAGTGTTTACTTTGTTCAAACCCCATCGGGTGAAACCAAAGAACACCCAAACCTTCCCCGGCCACACTCGATCCAACCACCCGACCTAAAAACTCGGATGGGGGACGAGCAACCAAGTCCAACGCCACCAACAGGTGCAGCTGCTGGACGAGATGACTTTTCGTGCTCTTCTAATGCGTCTGAGGCAGTCGAACTCTACTGCCCTCTTGTGGCCAATGGCACCGAACGCCACGAGAACCAGGTAACAGAAGTGCGCCGATATTTGGGTGATGACAGATCAGCCGCCAACCAAGAGTTGCGCACACACGCTGGCGCCACAGAACCCAAATATGCGGTCAACCATAACGCCCTCCTGGTTTCCCCTTAGACGTCGTCCGTAACAGAGTTGTCGGAGACAACGCCCACATACCAGGTCCAGATAGGAACCTGAATGACATCGAGAGCACAGTAGCCGAACACAGCGCCTTACGAGCCACACCGGAGCTCTTCAATCAACCAGGCGTGGCTACCTGTCTCCCTCCCACCCACACCCAATTTGCGCCCATCGGCGCAATGTCCTAAAGCGACCGCCACCGATAACGACGTGAATCACCCTCCGGACCCTCGGTCCGTCGAACCTGCGTTCACATATGACGACTCAACCGCTCTTCAAGATCAGGACCCGGCCATTTTATTCGTTATCAAATCCTTAACGGACACACCCGAACAGCAGGCTACGCCGGCAAACGTCAGCGACGTTCCTGACTCGCCCTCCTTAATAGCCGTGCGTTCTCTATTTCGAATGGTCACGGGCATCCTACAATGTGTTTCCGGAGCACACCCTTCGCCAGGGCTCGTGGTCCCCCGCAAACAAAGGGGGGAGATGCTAATGTATGCCCATGACACCCCTTCGGCGAGACACAAGGGCACCGAAGCAACACACAGAGCTCCCCTGCAACAACAGGGAACCTCGTCTCCTTGGTCCGACCTCCAGATCGACTGGATGGGACCTTCCACCAAATCGACGCGAGGGAACAAAAACCTCTCGGCTGTGACCCGCGCATCCACCACGTGGATTGAACGTCTCCCAGCCACCAATGACACGACCGAGGCAACGGCCCATATTCTGATGAACCACGTCTCTTTCTGGTTCAGGCTTCCAAACCGCGTCGACTCCGACCGGGGAACGCACCGTACCGCAGACGTGATGCAACAAGTCTGGCAGACGTCAGGGGCGAAAACAAAACCCCTTATCAGCCATCAACACCAACCTTCGGGCCAGGTAGAACGAACACACGCATACGTTGCGCTCCAATACCTCGCCGACCTGCACGTACACCCGCGCACGACTTTCGTTTCGGCGAAGAACCGACCAGAGAAAACAACCGACGGTCGGAAAGCCTATCATGACCAGCAAACCTCCCACGTGGAACCTCAGGTGAGTGACGAAGTGTGGTGCTACCGATCCCTGCAGCATACCAGACCTGGTACCAAGCCAGGGAAGCTCACACGAAAACTCCTCCCACGTTGGACAGGACCACACACGGCCACCGACACACTGCCTCCAGTGGTGTCTCAGCGCAGGACCGATCAAGGCCGAAAGGACCCCCTTTTCAGACGGGTCCATTGCAACCCAACCGAGTTGCACCAAACCCCCATGGGACTCGCAGGGGACAACACGATAGCCAATAGTTAGTAGGAATCATATACTTTCGTTCTCAGAGATAATTAGAGCAATTATCACTCCTGTAACGATAGTTGACAGCGTAGACTGGTAGTGCGATAATTATTGGTTCAACCCCTCAGCGTAGGATAAGTTTGAATAAAGTGTGTCCGAGCGAACTCACGAACGTGTGGGTACCGGTCTACCAACCAGTTGGAAGACGGGTACCTGGTGTGATTCTAAGTTGACGTTTGTTCCAACATGTTTCTAACGACGCCTATGCTCTCATTTCCCACTAGAGCGACAACACTGACCCCAGCGGCCTGATACGAGTCCAGCAGGAAGCTGACAAAAGGGGGTGCTCATCCATAAACCCCTCGCTCTTGTAGAAGTTTCCTTCCCTCTCTCCCCGATGTGTACTAGTAGAACACCTTTTTTTTTGTCAAATTTATGATGTGAAATATACCCATTTCACCTAGATTCCTTTTTTTTTTCTTTTTAGAAGTTCTTCTTTATTGTGTGGTCATAAAATCGTAGATTAGCCCATACCTGGGAAATGTGAATTAGAATTAGGATAGACAATCATAGCCAAAGGTCGAGACCTCGGCTCAGATTACTCACTGTGTGTGTTTTGCGTCTGTCTTGTCCTGCATGCCTGTAAAGATCCTCACGCCAAAAGGGTCTTGCTAACGATAAATAAACTTACCACATGAGTAGAATATGGAGCCATCGGAGTGTGCTCACTTAAAAATAGTAACACCGTTATAAGGACGGTAGGAGTCTAGATCGACTGTTAGCGATAGAATACTGGGAGACCCTGATCTAACTCTGTTCAGACCTTCCTTCCTCAGACGGGACCTTTGGATTGATCGACGCCTTCTAAAGAACCCGAAGCATCGATCAAAAGGGGGGAGATGTAGGATCCCTCTTCGGAGTTTATCCCATTGATTAAAGCCGCCCTGCAGTTTTGTGACCTCTCACCCCTGGTACCAACCAGCACCGTAAGCTATAAAACTCAAGAATGCCGTTGCCATGGCAAAACTTTTGTCCAGGACCAACATCTGGAATCATAAAACCCACAGTTTGCCATGGTAACTCGCTCTGAAGACCATTTTAGGGAACTCTAAAACATCTCCTTAGACAGGTGGAATGTAAGAGAGTCGTAAAAACTCTTATCTGCTGGTGAGAGCAAAGCGCACCCAAAAATTTCACTCAGGAGGAGAGAAGACAATTGGAGTTATATAAACAATTTTCTTACAAACAAACTACACTATGATTTCCTTAAAATGTTATAACTCAAGACAATATGACATTTCACAAAACACCTGAAAAGAGAGACTGGGAAGTGAAGTGACATGATTCTTCTGTTTCAAATTCCTGTCATTTTATAACCTGATCTTCCACAGGACAGTTGTTAAATGAAAGGTTAAAAGTTATTATTCTGTGTGACATAACTGTGATATTTGTGTTTGTGAGGTTATTTCATCCTGATAATTAAGTCAATAACGGTAAATGTGTTTAAAAACTTTGTTGGACTATACGCATGCCGAGGAGACAGGGGAGAATGAACTTCATCTCCCAGAATGCAACGCTCCGGATTCCAGCGGGAAAATTCCCCATCTTCTGATTGGACAATATGGATCCTACCCCATTTATTTGCATAAACGCTCATGAAATATTCGGGGAGTATTAAAGCCGGATCGGCCCTTTGTCCTCTCTCTTACCCTCTTCGCTCTTTGTCCTCTTATTCTTGCTCTTGTCTCTTACCTCTTAATTCTGAAACTTTCCCTCCTTTTTATTTTTATTTTCTTTGAAACTTTGTGGTACGATAAAGACTCTGAAATCCATCTTAATTTTCTTAAGTTTTTGTTACTACTTTGTTCGGCACCCTTTTTCCAGCCCTCATTTTTACAGAAGCTTTATAGTCGTGCAGCATTGACCTTTTTATAGAGCAATCGCTGAATGGTCAACTAACGAAGTTAGTTGTAAGTTGATAACTTTTGGTAACCTTTTTTTTGCGGCTGCAGTGTCCAAACGCGACGTTTGACACCCGAAAGCCCGCCTCGAACTTTTGCCGAAACCTCAGAGCTTGCATTAGTGTAACAACTTTGGATTTTTGTGCCCGTCTTTTCTTTTGGGGCCGCACGTCAACTCTAACGTGCAAAACGAACTTTTAACTGCCGGCTCCTGTCGACCGAAGTCAGAGGCCACGGGACCAACTCGCCTGCCAGACGGGAGAAAGCGGTACGACCCGCCGAGTCACGCGCTACGTCCGGAGACCTGACTTCAAAGAGAGCCATCGACCAGACACGGTTTCCGGAGGACACCACTGCGAACCGTGCCAAAACCGATGCGCCCACGACAGTAAGCCGCCAGACTCGCCCAGGGTAAGGCTGACAGAGAATAAGATTTGGTGGTCTCCCAGTGTTGACGGTTCCGACCGGTCCGTGCGTCACGGACCACGTCCGGACCACACTTCCCCATTATTCGGCAGCTAATTAGTTCGAGAATTGCCCCTCTTTATTAATTTGTTCACTTTGATAACAGATTAGCTGTTAACAACCCGTTCGTACCCGCCATCTTTTTTGTTATGACTCTCTTCCTTCCTTCTTCTCGTTATCGTCACTTCCTGTCATGCGCTATAGCCAAATATGAAGAATTCGCGATGTTAATGTGCCTGTTTAGATATATATATATATATGAATGTCTTATATGTTTTGTGTTCTTGTCTCTGTCTAAATAAATGTTGTACAACGTATTAGCGACTCTGATGACTGATTTTCCACGGCCAATCCAACTCGTTCAAGAACCCACTATAAATTGTGACTCATTTGTTCTTTTAAGTTTTCCGTCTTTTTAACAAAAGCCGGTGGCACCCTAGGTAATTATTAAAATATAATAAAGTCACACGAGTACCCCTACAATGTCTATATATATATATATATATATATATATATATATATATATATATATATATATATTAGGGCTGGGCAAATTAACGCGTTATCGCGTTAACGCATTCATTTATTAACGCCGACAATTATTTTAACGCGCGTTAACGCATGTTGATCACATGCTTTTGTTTTGAAAAGTCTGTTACTGGCTGCTGCGGAACCGGAAGATAATTGGCAGGTAAACATGCGAAAAAACCTCGAACAGACATGAAGAACGATAAAAATCTGTATACTTAACAGTTCAGGTAGCAATATTAACAATTCTGTCTGAAAAAGAAAATTCTGGACTGCAACAAAACTTTCGCATCATTCCTCAATGTTACATCAGATCTGTACTGGTTACTTCAGTGCGGCTCCATCTAGTGGCACAGATCTGTAACGACAACAGAAAGTCCAGCCATTGATTATAAAAACAAATTCAGTCCTGTGGACCATTTTTTTCATTTCGTATTTTTGATCCAAGTCTAAAATTGAAATATAAAAAAAAAAAAAAAAAAAAACAGGCATTTTTTTTTTTATGTTTCCGAAAAACATTAAAATGTCACTTTTTGATTTGATTTAAAAGTTTCTGAGAGAGATTACCTGTTTTAATGTTATGATTCTGCTGAGCCACAATCTTTTTTTTGGATTTTGTTTGTAGACTTTTTTTTTTTATTTTTTATAAAAACAGGATGACATTAATGCCCCGGCAGTGGCAATAAGCTTTATTATATTTTACATTTTTTAAGATGAGATTTTCACTAAATATGTGTTACTGACAAGTGCTGATGTTAAAATTGTTTGACCAACAAATGTTATGGCACTTTAGTACATACGGCAGCAGAACATTTAAATAAAAGTGGATTTTACACTACTTTTGAATTCATTATTTGATTTTGCGTATACAATGCGATTAATCACGATTAATCAGGGAAATAATGCGATTAATCGCGATTAAACATTTTAATCGTTGCCCAGCCCTAATATATAGATAGATATGATATGATATGATATGATATGATATGATATGATTTGATTTGATTTGATTTAAATCTGATCATCTATCATTTTAACCAACATTATTCTAACTAAGACATTATGATCTAAGTAAATATTCAAAATCTTCAGTTTATTCCCTTTAGCTCCCATATATTATTCCCATAATTACCTTAGAAAGTTTCCAATTTTAAAAATTTCCAGAATTTTGCAACCCTAACTCCATGGAGTGAACAGATTCTGAAGTCTTAAACCAGGCAAATACTTTAAAGAAAGAACTATAATATCAAAGGTTGATCATACCAGACTTAAAGAGATTCTCAAATTTGTATTATTTTCATCGACATTGCCAACAACCACCACCACCAACAAGAATAATCAACAATGATCACCAACAACAAGAAGTCTGACACTGTGCTTACTGGCTTGTGGAGAAAAGACATTATCAGGTGTTAATTGAAAGAGAAGCTCACCTTTGTTCTTCTTTTTTTTTTTTACTACAGGTCCCTGGTGTGTAATCATAATACTTTTAGTTACACAAATGTTTCACCCACTCATTCACTCATTCACTCAAGGAAAGCACACTGAGATCATTTCTGCAAGCTGTGAGCCTAGGATTAGCTTTATGCTTTGCCAGTAGCTCCTTCATTCTTGAAATTGAAATTCTACAACTGCTGGGGCTTGAAATGTATTTTTTATTTTTTATTTTTTCCCCAAGCTGCTCTTACAGGTTGTCAGTGTTTTAGTATGTGCCAAGCACAAAATATCCTCTCTCTGTTTTGGCTGTCATGGTGCTCCCGGGGGCATTAATGTAGCCCTCTCTAAGTGGAACACTGTGATTATCAGAGCTATTAGTGTAATTATTACTTCACATTGACATTTAAATGAAGAGGTGTGTTGAACAGACTCAGCAATGTCCTCTGATAACGCTGTCATATATACGTTTTTTTTCTAATGTCAAAGGCATGTATTTTGCTTCTGCTGCAAATGCCACATCCAAACAGTAATAAATCATGCAATTTAATTCAGCATACTGAACAGGAATTAATTTCCTTCTTTTAAGAATTGTGTCCTTTTTCTAAGGAAAGGGTGAGTTTCTTTAGAAATAATTTCCTCCATCTAATGGGACACTTTCAACCAAACGGCTCCATGTTTCCATTATGCTTAATTTAGGATTGACCAGAATGTGCCTCGTAAATAAAAGCAAATTTCATAGTCTCTGTAAAACATAATTTGCACTCATGTACAGTTTAAATGTGCTTGTAAATTACTATTAAAGCTGTCACATCATTGACATCCACTGAAAAGTTGTACATTTGGCCTCAATTTAAGAATCATGATTGAAACCAACCATTTCACCATGTATATTACAACTTACATTTAGGCTGGCTGATTATATTATTATCACACCACACCAAAATGAATAGCTAAAAAAACCCTACTACATTGTGTTGAAGAAAGTGATGGTGGATGGTCATAATTGGCAACAGTGATTTATAATCAGACATAGCAGAAGCTGGTTCACACGCTGAAAATGTTTGGGTTTTTTTTTTTTTTGATGGTGCAGCTTATTTTTGTAGATGACAGCAAGGAGAATGTAAGTTTGGATGGACTCTTATTTGTATTTGATAACTTGATTTGTCTGTTTTCAACTGAACTGAGCCCAATTAACTCACCTGTGCTCATATGTATGTTAATCTGAATGCAGCAGTTCAGACTTGTTAGGCTGAAAGGAATAGATATATGCTACTCCATCCAGCCTAGTCACATTGCTGTGGTAAAATGTACAAAACCACCAGAAGGGTCATTTAGATGTAGCACCAGACATTTTCAGTTATCACTACATTAATGGGATCCATTGTGTCTCTGAAAGGCATTAGCCTTTTCCCCCCACAACAAATATTAAACAGCTGTCTGCATATAGTAATAGCTCGTGGCATAATGTGCTAAAACCTACTAAAGTAAAAGTATAAAGTAAAGTGTGTTTGTGTGTGTGTGTATGTGTATGTATGTACAGTGGAGGAAATAAGTATTTGATCCCCTGCTGATTTTGGCAGTTGTCATAGTAATAAATAAATGAACAGTCTCAGACTTCTATGGCAGCTTTATTTTAACAGTTATAGAATAAAAATTGAGAAAATAAAAATTTATTTGCAATAGGTGGACCTCTATCAGAATTTATTTCCGATATGTCTAAAACTGTTGGTGCTCGAGGAGGGATCTTTAAATGCGCATCCAATGGTTTGTTCTGCTCCAAGGCGCACAACTGGTAACAACTGGATCTTACGCAGGTAAGATCCAGGTTTAGGATCATACATACATTATATGTATATATATATATATATATATATATATATATATATATATCTATATATATATATATATATATATATATATATGTATATGTATATATATATATATCTATATATATGTTATATCTATATATCTATATATCTCTGTCTATGTCTCTCTCTCTGTCTCTCTCTCTCTCTCTCTCTGTATCTATCTCTCTATCTCTATCTCTCTCTGTCTATCTCTGTATGTCTCTCTCTCTCTCTGTTCTCTCTGATCTCTCTCTATGTATCTATGTCTCTCTCTTCTCTGTCTATCTGTCTGTATCTCTCTCTATGTATATGTCTATGTCTGTCTATCTCTGTATATATATATCTCTATGTCACTCCTTCTCTCATTCTCTTCTAATCTGTATGTTTATCTATTCTATGGATCCTATCTCTCTGGATCTATCTCTGATTATCTAATGTCTGGTATATCTATGGGTCATATATCTCTCTGTCTGTCTTATCTATGTATATCATCATCTCTGTCTCCTATCTTCTATATATCTGTATAGGATCTATCTATATCTTATATATATCTGATCTATATGTCCTCTATATATATCTATATATAATCTATATATCCTCTATATATATGTCTATATCTATCCTGTATCTATATGTTATATATCTCCTCCAATCTTCTCTGAAGTATCCTATGTATCTCTATCTCTTGATCTAGGATCTGTCCCTCTATATCTCTATATCTCTCCTGTCTCTATCTCTATCTAGTCTCTCTGTCTTATATCTCTATCTATCTATGTCTCTTCTATCTCTATATCTCTCTCTCCCTTTAGGTATATCTCTATTGTCTTCTATATCTCTATCTGTATATCTATCTCTGTATTCTCTCTATCTGTTTATCCTATATCTCTGTATTCTGTGTATCTATCTCCTATATTCTCTCTCTCATTCGTTCTGTCTATCTCCTTTCTCTTAGTGACTGTCTCTCATCTCTCTAGATATTCTTCTCTTCTCCTGTGTCTGTAGCTGTCTATATCTCTGTCTCTATAGTCTACCTCCTGTCTATATCTTCATGTATCTATGCCTATATGTTATATCTGTGTCTGTCTCTCTCACTCTCTATATTCTCTCTGTATTCTATCTATCTTCTATGTATCTCTGTCTCTATCTTATCTGTATATCTATCATTGTATCTCTGTCTCTAGTATCTATATCTCTATGTCTATCTTTCTATATGTCTATTATATTGTCTCTATTGTATATGTATATGTATATCTGTCTTATTGGTGTATGCTGTATATATGTCAATATATCTATCTATATATATATGTATGTATATATATGTCTATTGTGTGTGTGAACATGTCTTTGTATGCTTATTTATTTTATCTATAAATAATATATGTGTATAACAGAGACCAGTAAGAGATTCAAGATGGCTGCTAGATTATACACCCAAGTTAAAACTTTCTCATAATATAACTGCTTGACTTTCAAACATCTTCACCCTGGAAGATGTTGACGGCTGTATTGACGCTTTTTTCAAAGCAATGCTGTGCCACGACTCATTCAAGTCTGTGAGCGACTCGGGACTGTGTCTCCTAAGAATTTGTAGCTTGTATCATTGGCATCGTAACATGAGCATGGCGGAAAGTGGTGATAACACGGAGGACACTTATCAACCCACTAAGATGACGAAGTCCAGAGTCTGGGCATATGTTTTTTTAAGAATGCAGAGGGACAACTGGTGGAGGACAAATATCCAGTCACTTTACATTTTATTATAATTTGTACAAGCAACTTGAAGGAGCTAAGCTTAATGCTTCAAGCTACTGAGATGTTTGACCAAGAGTAACCCGGTTGACACACTTTGCTAACTCACATTTCGTAAACGTTACTGTTGCGTGTTGATCGAAAAATGACCGGAACAATGTTCTTCTGATGCAGTTAAAATTATTATTTTATTCCATTAACTGATCCAAAAACCATTACGCCGGCAGTTAGCGCCACAGCGGTCAAACACCTTTTGCCCTTCTGGGTCAAACACCTAACCAATAACAGGCAGCTACCTTTATACCTGACCCTCAGGTAACAACACAGCGACACCCACAGACACACAGAGAATGAACTACAAATCATAACAACATATTTGGCTCATATACAAATGTTTCTTTATTTGAACATTTATACTTATTTAAGGTTCAGCTTACAGTCAAAAGTTTATTTCATTTGAACTTGCTCTATAATTTTTGTTTCTGATAATTGTTTGCATATTTTTGACCCACTATGGCTGTTAAAGTGTTTATTTAAATTTGCACCAGACAAATAAGCTTTGTTCCTGTTATTTATTTTCATTCATTTAAAATAAAACCTCTTTTTGTGCCAGTTGTTTGCCCTTTCAATGGGAAAGTTTCATTTTGATAAGATATTGGCTTCTGATGTTTTAGAAAATCACAAGATTTTGTGAAATTATTTAAATGCATGTGTTTTTTAGACATTTGTACAGCAATTAAGAATACCGCGATAATATCATAAACCGTGATAATTTGGTCACTATAATCGAGATATCAAATTTTTCTATATCGTTACATCCCTATTACAGTACTAAGAATATAGAGATGCATGTTTCAGAAACAAGTCTGTGTAGGTGACTAAAGTTGAGCATTTTTATAATATCCTGCTGATGATTTTATCTGCCAAAGATTTGCACGTAGTTAAAATCTGTTTGCAGCAACACAGGTTTAATTGACAGCAAATTGATTTGGGATTTTTTCTTTTTTTTTTCATGTTTTCTTTTTATTCATATCATTTTTTTCGTTCATAGATTTACTTATTCTTTTGCTCAGAATCATCACCTCACTTTGACATCTATTTACAAGCCAATTTGCGAGATGGAAAAGTCTTTACTGGTCTGTTTTCCTTGCTGTGCCAGGTTGAAGCCATTTATTCCCAGGCCCCCATTTCTTTCACGAGTACTGTTGTCATACAGAATAACAAGAAAGATCATCTCTCAATGAGGAGGAAGGAATTCTGCTCTTTCCTCTATCCATTCTTGCTTGTCTTGTTTTATTACTTTCATTCATTCTCCTGATGCAGCATGCCTGGAAACTCAGAGTGCTGCTAATCATTACAGTGCCGCCTCCACTTCATTTCTGAAGTTTTATTTTTTTGTCCTCTCTTCTATCTGTTCCTCTTCTTTTCTTCTTTCCTTTTTACATTCATCCTCTCCTCCCTTTTCTTAACCATTATTGGATCTCTATCCCGCCCCACAACCCTCTACAACTGCACCTTTACCTTATAGACCATACTAGGATGCCAAACCCACGTCACTTTCCTCCTTCACCGCTCTGCTCTACTCTACTTTTCTTGATGACAATGCTGTGCCATTATTGACCACCTAGAAATGCAGAGCCCGTCCAGAGACATATTGATTGATACTGCGCTAAGCACTACTCAAGCTTTTGTTTATTCATATCTTTGGCATAGCTGTACATCTATCTGACAGCAAGTCTAGACCTTTCTAAAGGCTTTACAAACATGAGCAGTTGCATGTATTTTTCTCACAAATATCGTGTTCTATCATGTTATCATTCTATTTTTATTTGCATTTTCATATGTATTTTTTTTTTTGCTTTGCAGTGTTGCAATATTATCTTTAAATGTGAAAATGATGTCTTTAGGGCATGACTGTGAATAAATGCAGCAGGACATCTATGAGAATGATTTTAAATTTGAAAGAATGCAGCTCTTTCATATTGTGTATTTGGCTTTCAGTGTTTCAGGCCTGAACTCAGTTATGGGGAGATGACAACTTACTCTAGCCTTTTGGCAGTGATTAATGAGCAGTAGCAAATCAGAGAGCCTTCTCATCAAAGAAATTAAATGAAGGCAAGACAATTGACCTCTTGTAGCTACCTGCGTCATGTAGCTGAACAATCAATTATGCTGTGAAATTTCCCAACAACCAGCAACTTATTTCCTGTTGTTTTCATGGACAAATAACAAGGGACTATTCAGTCAGTCACCACAATATTTTATTTATTCTGATGCAAACTCTCTTTAATATGGAGATGACTGTTTTCATCTGTTCATGGTTGATGACATTCATGACGTCCTCCAACGTTTCAAATTATCACAGAAGCCTTTTCACAGGGTGTAAATAATGTATGCGAGTCCTTGATATTTTTAGTAGTTGATGCCCACTTCAGCTCATTGACAAAAATATTGACAGAATAAATGGATAAGGACATGTCTTGTATAAAAGCACATAAAAGTTGGACTAATATCATATTTTACCGCCTCTGTTACCCTTTGTCCTAAGCCTTTATTGTGTCTGCTGTAACATCAAGCTCATTTTATGCCACTTTGTCCCCACAAAGGATTCGGGACAGGGGACCTCTCCCGTGATCTCCCTCTCATCTTGTCCTCAGTGTTTTTCAGTCTGCACTACTCTCCTCTTGATTGGTTTGTGTGTGGAATGTGGAAGTGGGATGAAGTGCATCTGCATTATTTATGGCATTACTCAACCTGGCAAGCTCATTGTCCCGACATACCCGAGCTGTTTTTAGATTTGCTCTCCTTTACTTTCAAGACTTCATTGAAAAGGTGAATTTTGATAAATGAAGCAGATCAAGTTGAGACCAAAATACATAAAGTGCATGTGATGCAGGTTGTTCTGGCTGTTACTGCATCATTCTTGATAGAGGAAGGAGGCAGTAATTTGCACTTTTCTGTGTGGTTTATTTTAAACACTTGCTGAATTCCCAAAGTTAAAGTCTACTAAACACACAAAGCATCTTAAAGTAGTGCTTTTTGTTAAATCTGGTTTGGCATTAAATAAAACATGAAGTTTGATATTCATTCCAGATCTGCAGTACTGCCAGTGGTGTACCATTTCCAAACTAAGCCTCGAGATGCTTAAAAAGCCCAGAGGTTATAATATGAGTGCCAAAAATATCCTTTTATTTGATGAATTTTGTAATCTTGTGACCTGACAGCCTTCGACTGCATTGCTCTTACTGAACTGCCATTTAACTGTTTAGTAGCTGCCTCTACTCCAAATGGTGCATATGTTGTTGCTGTAGGAAATTTAAGGCAAGTGGCTGTGGTTGAAGGAGGACAATGAATTATTTTGACATCATGGGACAATGGGTTGATATGTTCTGATGGAGCCTGCAGAGAACTATCATCTGATTCTTCATTCATTAGCTTAAAAAAAGGCCAAGAGATATACATGTCCATCCACAGTAAGTATAGATACAGCATAAAGAAACAGGGTTGTGCAGGAGTAAACATTGAAAAAGACTGATCATTTAGTCACTGAACATGTATATACTCAGTAGTCTGGGCAGAAAAAAAACCCTTTCATGTCACCAGCTTTACAAGGTTTATGTTGGTCTTGTGTACACAGCTTCTTCCCTCTGTCTAAGCTTTAAGAAATACTACCAGCTCATGGAGGATATCTAATAAACATGTTATAAGATTTATAAATCCAGCAGGTGCGAAAGTCACCAGTCAACATATAGTTTTGGCCTTGCTTAGAAGCTAAAACTTTGCTATCTTACTGTGTCTTTGCTGCTGTTGCCTGGAATCTGTTCAGAGCAGAAACACAAGCAAAGAATTAAGTCCCAAAGAAAAACATTTTAAACGACAGGTCTTGTTGTTGCCAAGGACACCTCTGTCTGTACAACAGTTTGTTTCTGATCCTAACTTGCTGCTGTGTCTGGCACTTAAGTCCAGGAATGTTGTATACACAAACACACACACACAGACGCACAGCCATTTTAAGTGTCTGTCTGTGTCCGTCTGTCTGTGGGGAACATGCACTTTGCATGATTTCTTTTAACAGTCTGACCTGATTACTGGAGTTGGACATATTTGTCAGGATTAATTTTACACTATATATGTTAAATATGCAAAAAGGCAGGGGTATCCTTTTCTGCTTCAAACTTAATAATTGATCAAAAGCAGTTCTATATCACCATCCTCATCCTGCAGTCCATTAAAGCCCCTTTGTTCAGATGGGAGCTTCTGTTTTTCAAATGATTATATTAGGGATGCATGATAACTGTTTTTTTAACTGATAGCACACACATATACCCAAGATCATTACATCAATACTATGAACAAAACCAAAAACAGCTTTGACTCTTTAAATGAACAGATATTTATTTTTTCCAATAAAAATGTTCTTACATTTTCTTAAAGCTATCAAACAAACCTTGCTCATAAGAGTTTTATTTAAGAGCTGATATCTTACCATTTTCCATGGTTTTCTTGAATATAACCTAAATCACTTAAGTTTTTACATCAATAGCTATGGTGTTGTACTGCCAAAAACACTGCTTTTATGCATTCAGTGTTTTCTTTTCTGTCTGTTTTAGTCACATGATGACGTTTAGTGGTACCAGGTATTAAAATGAACAAGAAAGTGATATATATATATATATATATATATATATATATATATATATATATATATATATATATATATATATATATATATATATATATATATATATATATATATATATATATATATACGCATTAATTTATTAATGCCGACATTTACTTTATCGTGCATTAATGCATGTTGCTCACATACTTTTGTTTTGAAAAGTCTGTTACTGTCTGCTGCGGAACCAGAAGACAATTGTCCGGTAAACATAAGGAAAAGCTAAAACAGACATGGAGAATGGTAAAAATCTGTGAACTTTAAAGTTCGTGTAGCAACTTCGGGTAGCAATATTAACAATTCTGTCTAAAAAAAAAAAAAGAAGAAAAATTCTGGACTGCAACAAAAACTTTCGCGTCATTCCTCCGTGTTACATCTGCCTCATGTGCTCATTGTTGTGCTGTTCTGAAAAAGACTTATGAAAAAGACTTATAACGTCTTTGTAGTCATTTGTTACGTTTTTTAATCACACTGTTCCTGTCTCCTGATATTGTCACCGTTTTCTTATAACCAGTAGTATTGGGCTTTTGAAAAATAAGGAGATGCACCCTACAGATTTTCTTTTTGAATTTCATAATAGATGTCTGTCTCAAATAATTTTGCAGAGCATCTAGTTTACACAACTCCAAATACCACTTACTGCAAATGCCCAGTTTAGACAAATGTAATAAAGAAAAAGCAGGCAACTGTGCATTTCTGTTTAGATGATGTCCTGCTGTCTATCTAGCCCTGTGGAACTTGATGTAGGCTGTGGCAACTCAGCCACTGAGTCAGAAGTATCATGTGATATGATTAAAATGTTGTTATAAAGTTGTTTTCTTTAGCAATGAACATTTTTCCAATTGTCTTTAAATGTAATAGGCCACTGAGTGGTAGGTTTCTTGTTGCAGTATGTGAACTTATGGACTCTGTGTGCTTTTTCCTCTAGTACCGGATCGGACAGCTGTACATGATCAGTAAACACAGCCATGAGCAGAGCGATCGAGGGGAAGGAGTAGAGGTTGTCCAGAATGAGCCGTTTGAAGACCCCATTCATGGTCAAGGACAGTTCACAGAGAAACGTGTCTACCTCAACAGGTCAGTGTAATTTTGTTTCCACTAAGTACAATAATCATCATAATTCAAAATGGAATTAAAAAAAAAAAACACCCATTAGTCACCAAAGGGCTCCTCACAGAAACTTGATACTTCAAATTTCAATCAAAAGTATATTTTGAAATGGCATCAGAAGCTACCCACACTGGTCGATTTGTCAAACAATCTCTGAGCAGTTCAGATCTGAAAGACCACACAAGCTGGCTTTCACATAAGCCAAATGTTGGCTCTCTGTTGGTAATGCTTGCTGGCCACCTGGAATCTCCAGTTTAATAATTTACTTGATCAAATTTGATTCTTAGCCATATTTTAGTTTGTGGTGTAGCCAAAGGGAGAAAAAGGAACTTATCTTATAAAAGGATGGATTCAATTAAATACCAAAAACATCACACAAAATTAAAAAACTGAAAATGAAAGGTAGATGACCCATATAACTATCCGAGACACACCTAAACATCTGACTCGCTATTAACAGACACAAACTGAAAGATTTACTTTGCTCTCACATTCACCTGACTTAAGGGTTATCCACAGCCTTAGAAAAATATAACTGCTGTTATAGAAGAAACTATAACAGTGATGTTAACTTCCACACTGCTCAGTGATGACATTCTGTAAAAGGTGCCGTCAGCGCTTTCTGCTTAATTTCTTGCCTCATATCATGTAAGTTTGATATGTAGAAGCCCAAAGCCAAGACTGGGTGATTTCAGAAGTGTTTCATAAATCATCAATTAGCCCACATCAAAGGGATAGTTCAGAAATGGAAAACATGACATCATTAACAAATGGGATTTAGCTTTTATCTGTTCCTGCTATAAAAACAGTGAGTGATGAAAAGTGTGTGAAGCACAGGTTTGGAAATCTGTTGTAAACATCAGAATGGTGCAGAAGATGGAGAGCAGGACTCACTTTATGAATTGAGCAAAGTATGTTGAAAATGGAAAGAAAGGAAAGGGGAAAAAAGAGAAGATGCTGTAGGGTCTGTGTCGGAGCACAAACACCTATGTCAGCGTTCTCTAAGCTGGGGAGCCAGAGTTGTTGAGTCAGCACACCTCTCACTGCAGAGAGGAGGAAGATGGCAAAGGCAGGGATTCTCAGTTTGCCCAATGCTGACCTCCAACAAGGAGAAAAGAAATGCAGCATTTTCTTGGTAAATTCTTCAAATTCAATGATAATAGTTTGTCTCTTCCTTGTTTTTTTTTATTTTTATTTTTTTTATATATTCAAAATATAGTGAAACTTAGACTGGGACCAGTATATTTTCTGTACACATAAACTGACTACTGGAGTGGAGTTAATTTTCTTGTTTGCTGTCATTGCATGATGTTGACATTTGTTAGAACCTACGATTCAGAAGGTCTCCATCGCACAGTTTACGCATAAACACCCTACCCAGAATAAAGCAGATGTAAGTCGTACAGTGTAAGATTTCATATCACATGACTCCAGAAATCATGCAGGGTTTTATAGCCTTAAATCAACATCCTCGCATGATTATGGTATTGCTTATCAAACGGGATTTGAAAAGCCATTTTGTGAACAACCTAATCAAAAAATTACCAACAAAAAAATATTAGATATTTCAAAACATTCAAATTCTCTGTTTACATATCCTTGCACATTTGAAATAAAGAGGGAAAACTGCAAATTGCTGAACAGCAGTTCTCTCCTGAACTGCTGACCTTATGTAATGGCAAAATATACAAATGATATACCACACTGTGGTGGCTGCACATATCTATTAAAATAAGTCTTTGGGCCAGCAAATTTACCATAGATGATTCTGATTATAAGATGACCCCTATTTTTCAAATATAATTTTGGGAAAAATAAAAATATGATCAAGACAATAAGGTTATTCATAAAACAACTTTTTATGTACAATTACTATGGAAAAAAAATCACAGAGATAAAATTCTGCTGTATTGTGAAACGTTTTAATGATTTCATCTTTTTTAGGAAGTACGGTACCATAATTATAGTAAGGTACGTGTCAGGTTTCCATGTTATTTAAGATCAATCAATTTAATAAACTTTATTCTATTAAAATCTGAGACTATGACTCAGTGAATAAGCAACAACTGTGTAGTTCAATAACTGCATAACCATTTCAGGATTTCTGGAATAAAATATCGTCCTATATTCAGACCAATACGGTATGCACTATGAGAATGAGAATATCCAGAGGTATGCACTATATTGCCAGAAGTATTTGCTCATCTGCCTTGACTCACATATGAGCTTTAGTTCATCCCATTCCTAATAAATATGATGTGGGTTCACCCTTTGCTGCTAGAACAGCTTCAACTCTTCTGGGAAGGCTGTCCACAAGGTTTAGGAGTGTGTTTATGGGATTTTTGACCATTCTTCCAGAAGTGCATTTGTGAGGTCAAACACTGATGTTGGCTGAGAAGGTCTGGCTCTCAATCTCCACTCTAATTCATCCCTTCTATTCATCCCTTCTATCGAGTTGAGGTCAGGACTCTGTGCAGGCCAGTTAAATTAATCCACACCAGACGCCATCCATGTCTTTATGGACCTTGCTTTGTGCACTGGTGCACAGTCATGTTGGAAGAGGAAGGGGCCAGCTCCAAACTGTTCCCACAAAGTTGGGACCTTGGAATTGTCCAAAATGTCTTGGCCTGCTGAAGCATTCAGAGTTTCTTTCACTGGAACTAAGGGGCCTAGCCCAGCTCCTGAAAAACAACCCCACACCATAATCCCCCCTCCACCAAACTTTACACTTGGATCAATGCAGTCAGACCAGTACCGTTCTCCTGGCAACCACCAAACCCAGACCCTTCCATCAGTCAGATATAGAAGCGTGATTCGTCACTCCAGAGAACGTTCCTCCACTGCTCTAGAGTCCAGTGGCTGTGTGCTTTACACCACTGCATACGACGCTTTGCATTGCACTTGGTGATGTATGGTTTGGATGCAGCTGTTCGACCATGGAAACCCATTCATGAAGCTCTCTGCTGCTGTTGAGCTAATCTGAAGGCCACATGAAGTCTGTAGTGATTGACTCTGCAGAAAGTTGCCGACCTCTTTGCACTGTGCGCCTCAGCATCTGCTGAACCCGCTCCGTCAGTTTACGTGGCCTACCTCTTCTTGGCTGAAATGCTACCGTTCCCAAACACTTCCATTTCCTTATAATTTCCTGCAATTCACTGAGCTCCTGAGAGCGACCCATTCTTTCACAATTGTTTGTAGAAACAGTCTGCATGTCTAGGTGCTTAATTTTATACTCCTGTGGCCTTGGAAGTGATTGGAACACCTGATTCTGATGATTTGGATGGATGAGCAAATACTTTTGGCAATATAATGGATATATTTTTAAGTCTTTTTCTGTTTGACATAATGTAATAGCTTTAGAAAACCATTAACTATGTTAATAAGGAAGAGTACTTACTTCTGACTAAAAGACAAGTTGTGAGGAAAAAACTACTACTGAAAAACTTTGCCGATTGCTACTAATCCACTGTAGGACATTTGACAATTTAAAATAGAAGGATCCCGTGAAGAATTACTGACCACCCATCTGGCTCTGCAACAACTAAACATTAAGCTGTGATTCACCAGCAGGGAAGTCAATCTGGACTTGTTCTATCTTGATTCAACCACCTCATTATCTTGCAATCTGCTTTGTACAATATCTCGCTAACCTTACCCAACCTGAGCACTCTTTTCCATGTTTGTTCTGTCTAATTAAGAGCAGTGATGTTATAATATGATTGAGTGAAGTGCTCCCTTTCTGTGAATGTCACTCATTGCGCTTGCCTGCTTGGCAATGTGGGCTGGGCTCCAGCAAATATTGGCTGGAATCTTAAAAAAAAAAAAGAAAAGAAACAACAACGAAGGATTGGGAGGAATCAACAGATGGAGGTGTAGGAGGAGTGTCAGTCTGTTTTGTTAAGGGAAGAGAGCAAGCCAGCCTGCCAACACTCAGAAAATATTGCTGTTGACGGCCGATTTCATTCACAGCTGTCACGATGCAGTGGGTGTCATTTTTGTCCCTATTACAGACACCATCTTCTGTGCCAGTCAGAGGAGGTAGAGATGAAGACGGATTATATTGGAGGCTCTACAATTTTGTGTTTGACATGACTCAGAAATAAGTTCTGCATTCAGTCATAGTCTTACTTGGCAGTCTACTGAAGTTCTGTGAACGTGGTAGATTATACACGGTGGTTCAGCCCGCCAAAAGAAAATATTTAGGGTTGCAACTAGAAGAATAAAAAAGATTGAAGCCAATAGCAATCATAATGATAGATCTGGCAGCGTGTTAGCTTAGCATTAGTTGCAAAAACAGGGAGAAATTATCTCCTACTATCTGGAAGCTTACTTATTAATAGCTACATAGTGATTTTCTGCTTGGTCATTTCATCTCTTTATCATTATTAACTCATGGTCATGAGCTGATGATGCATGTGATGTTACATCCTGACATCATTTACTGAAAAAAAAACTAAGGAAAAATGCTAAAGCATTGTGTGAAAAACTAAATGGACCTCCTGATTCAAAGACTGCTAGAACCACTTTCAGCAGCAATAATTTAAAGTGATTATTCTTTGTATCACATCTTTGTGAAAAACATTTTGGGCTACCATTTCTTACAATATTGCTTCTGTGAGTCGAGGTAGGCAACATATGCTTATGCACAGCTCCCTGAAGGTTCCACCACAGCACTTTAGTCTTTAGTTCTGGACTTTGACTGGGCCATTAATTTCTTTTTTTTTTTTTTTTTTTTTTTTACAGGCATTACACTGTAGAGTTGCTGGTCTGTTTGAGATCATTGTACTATATGTGATGGTATTTAGTCTTATGCACCAACTTGATGGCTTGCTGCCCAGACCTTGTGGTTGCACAAAATAGAAAGTCTTCATATCTTATTTTATATATTTATTTTGTGTCTGTTATGTGGTAAATGTTCATCAACCCAGAACTTGCTTAGAAAATGGGGTAACATCTCCCTTTATGCATATGTTACGTCCTCAGGTGAAGGTTTTTTTTTTTTTTTTATCTATTTCCATCAAAGTTTTCAGATGTAATAATAAAAAATAATAATAATAATAATAATAATAATAATAATAATAATAATAATAATAATAATAATAATAATAATAATACTTTTATTATTATTATTATTATTATTATTATTGTTTTATATTTATAATTATGTTTATATATATATATATATATATATATATATATATATATATATATATGTGTGTGTGTGTATATATATATATATATATATATATATATATATATTATATATATATATATATCTATATATATATATATATATATATAAATAATAAAAATAAAATGCTGCTTGCTGTCACCATTAGTTAAAGGCACTTAATTTACTTGCTCAAAATGGATTGAAACATAACCAATTTGCCAACACCACATAACTTTATCAAGCAATAGCTGCACGGATCTGGGAGACTTCATGACTCCAAGATGCACCACAGCTGCCTGAGGAATATTTAATCCTGCAGCAAATCCTGTTGCTCCGGCTGTAATTAAAGTCTACAATGCCACATTCCTTAAGTCAAAGCATTTTTATTTTATTTTTTTTTAGTTTAAAGGCTTTCTTTTCACACTATCCCTCAAGTTCAGCTGCCTCTTTCATTGTGAATCAGAATTAGTGCTTTTTATTTATTGCTGTAATAAAGGAAGCAATTTCACCTCCTCTCCTCCTTCAGTGTTTCATGCCTCTCTGTTCATCTGTTTTTTTTCTGTGTCTCTCTGCAGTAAATTACCCAGCTGGGCTCGAGCAGTCGTTCCAAAAATCTTCTATGTCACAGAGAAAGCATGGAACTACTATCCTTACACCATAACAGGTGAGTACACAGTGGAGATGTGTCCAGCAGGCCAGCCAGCTGTTCCTCTGAGATCCTGCTGTCAAGTTCTGTCTCTTCAGTAGTTGAAGCAGACATTAGCTCTGCATTGCAGCTATATGAAAGGTCACCTTCTAGATATAGCTCTTCTCCTTATTTTATTTTTATTTTTTTTAAGCCAAAAGACATCTTACTCAGAAGCTCAACTTGATTTAAACACTTGATTGGATGTTAGTAGCACATTGGAGTAGTGTGAAAACAGAAGAGACACAGTCCAAGACTGCTAATCTGCTAATCTCGCAAAGTCCCTGTGAAACCCATCTTGATGCATCACCATGTGTAGCGTCTGAAGGACATATGGAAGAATAAAACAGGCGTATGTCTAAATGTAAATAAATCTGGTTATTATGTTAACACATGGGTATCTGCAGTTGAGGATGTCAAGTACACTGTCCTGTCATCACAGGTTACCAGTGGATCCCACACCCCTCCACATGTTAACTGACCACTCCCCTCTGCTGCCACTGATTTGTGTATGTGTGTGTGTTTAATGAGAATCACATTGTGAAGTCATTTGTGGTGCCTAGCTGAGGTTAAAAAGGCTCTGCTTTAACTGTAGACCATTTACTGTGCTGCATGTGCTAAATGCAGTGACACTGGAAATAAGAGTGTTTATAGCTTCCTCAGCAAAATGTTAAGTAAAACTTAAAGGGAGTAAATTTTGTAGCTAAGATGAGGTGTGATATGAATATTGATCAACATTGATTATTAAAGTGCAATGTAAAAAAAAACCCAGTATAGTATAAACACATTCTTGGATCAAACACACACTGTATATTTTTTAATAATTTGACACTTAATTTGACTGCATGACTCATTAATCAAGATAAGAAGTACAATGACCAGGATTATAGTACCAAGAACACATTTCTATGATTGTTTAATGATTCAGATTATTAAGAGAAATGTTACAGGATGGAGGGGATTTTTTTTAAAGATATGATGATGGGAAGTATCTGAAATATAACTTTTTATCTGCTCCTTTTTATACAGTAGAATAGTATTGGGTGCTGTTTAACTAACTGCATCTTTTTTGTGTTCTTCTTTTCTGACCTGGTGTCTGTCTGATCACACTTTCATCTGAAGAATACACTGTAAGTATACTCAATGCAGGTTAATAAGTCGTCAAAAAGTAAATGAGAAGGAGCTTTGAGTGTCTTTATGATTTATGTGATTTGGGTCTGTGGTCCAGTTGACCAAGTCACAAATTGGAACCACACTGAATGATTGTTATATTCAAAAGAACTGATGCATTTCCTCTTTAACTCAGTCATCAGAACATGCAAGTCAAACCATTACTCTTATCTTCTTACTTCTATAGGTCTATAGAATAGATTATTTGCCAAAATATATGTAATGCATATTCCACAAAAAAAAAAAAGAAATACTGAGACAAGCAAGCAAGAAGGAGTCCTGTAAGCCTGACTCAATTAGTATTTATTTAAGCTCAGCTTGTCTTTAGTTTGAAGGTTTTGAAACCTTGTAAGGTTCCGAGGCTCACAAAAATGCCAAGTTTTTGTGTATTCTGTTGTTTTAAGTGTAGGATTAATTCATAAGAGCCCACCTCTCCTTTTCACTGGACAAAATACTTTGTACACACAGAGATACCCAGCACGTCTTTCCGTCTGTGTGACCTGTCATTAACCCTCAGAACACTTGAAGATATTTAAGACACACACGCCTGTGATTGGGGGTTCTGTAGTGCAGAGTGAGAAATATTGACGGCATGAGTCACAGCGCTTTAGGATGCAGGGATAAGAGAGGATACAGGCTGGTGTTGTGACAAACACAATAAATACACCCATGCAGGATTTGAGACACAAAAGACCTAAAGAATTGTGCTGGCTCTTGACAGCTTTATTGTTGTGTTTTCAACTATATGGTGAGGAAAATCATACAGAAAGTTCATCAGCGACAGGCAGTTTGTGCTGATTAATAACACTTGTTTGCAGAAAGTATGTAGTAATAGCAGCTTTAGTACAGTTGTTTGAAAAAAACACAGCTTTAAACAAACCTTTCCTAATTATAAAAGTAAAGGACTATGAAATACTGTTGACTCCTTTGATTTATACTCACTAAAAGATTTGAAATGCAGAAGAGTAAGTGCAACTTTTTATTTCATTTTATTTTCCCAGTAACTTTACATCTTCTTTACCCGCAGTGCTCATTCCTGCCCAAGTTCTCCATTCACATAGAGACAAAGTACGAGGACAATAAAGGATGCAATAACAATGTAAGTACACTGCATCTCTAATACCAGCTTTCAGTGGCTGGACAGGTGTTTCCTCCCAGTCATGTGCTTAATGGATCACAGAACAGTGCAAGCTGACCTTTCGTCTGCTGTCCGTGCACGTACTATCCAGCTCAGAAGGAGTTTTCTCCAAAAGGCTGATGGTGCCTGATAGACTGTTTCAGCAAATTTGTAACATGTGGCTATCAGGCCTTATTTTTCTGCGGACTTTTAAAAGCTTAATGTTAGCCTAAAGACATGCTTCAACTTTCACCTGTCATTTGGATGCAACTCTGACTTTTCTTTTTTTTTTTTTTTTGTCGTACAAGGAAAACAAAAAAGGGAGAGACTGGTTATGGGCCATTTAGGAGGTCAGTGGTTCAGGGACAACACTGAAACCCATATTGTCCTGAGGTGTTCACTGGTGTGCAAACCTGTGTGATCAAGGAAAGACAGTGCAACAATCGTATTAGCTAAGAAGTGCTGTTTGAATTTTGGATGAATGTGCCTTTCTTGTGTAAAGTGCTTTGAGTGGTCACCAAAACAAGAAAACTGCTACATGAATGCAGATCAAGCACCTCTGCAAAAGGTCCATGACTAAAACAGCTCACAGCTCACTTTTCTTTTTTTTTAATCAGAGATTCGTTCATACTCTGATTAAATGAAATTTTAATTGTGCAAATAGAAACTGGCATCAATCAAGACATTCTACAGCTGAAAAAGATGTCTCTCAAAGTGTTTTACAGATGCCAGAGGTTGATGTCTGTGGATGTGAGTTGAGTTACTCTTGTGCGTGTGTGTGTGCGTGTGCTATCTACAAACACACAGACAAATACGGACTCAGTTATTCAATAGCAAACACAGCTCTATTGTATAAAATCTTTATGGCAAAAGAATGGGATACTGTTGTTTTGTATAAGCAAAGTATGAAATATGATGTCACTGTGTGTTGCTTTGTTTTAGAATTTTAATATAACACAATGTGAATAGGATGTTGTCGATGTGAGATGTTTTGATCACATGGATCAAGGAAGAGGGATGACAGAAGGAAGAACAAAGACTGTTGCAAGTGAAGGTCGTGGATAAGTGGGCAGGAAATGAGAGGACATGGTGCTTTTTAGTTTTTGTCTGATTTCATTTATTCAATTACAAAAAATAAACTGAATTTAGAAGTTTTGTTTGTGAATTTATAACTGCCAGCAACAGTTTCATGTTTTATCTCTTGAAGATACATGTACTCTAGTTTTGAGACTGTGATTGTGGTGTCACAGATGCAGATGATGCCAAACTGTCTCTTCCGCTGACACTGGCTGACACTGGCTGACACAGACATGTTTTTACAGCTTTCAGTTTAGATCCTGTCCAGGAACGATACCCCAGCAGCTCACAAAAAATGGTTTTGACAAAAAAGATTTTTTAATTAAAAAACTTGCATATTTAAGAAGCAAAAATAACTCCATACGCTCTTGGAAAGGGGGTGTAGTAATGGCATACAACATGTTATTTCGCAACACTGATTAAACACACAGATGTCAGGCACCGTAACAGTTTACATTAGTGTACAAAAATGAATGTAACACTCATTTTCAGGGTAGTCGCATCTAAAATGGAGGGAGGGTTTAGTCGTCACTCACTTTCAAAGGCTTAAATTTATTTGAACAAATTAGTATTATTATTAATTTTTAAAGCCTTCATATTTTCTCAAGACAGTGCTGAACTGAATCCTGCATCCATCACAACAGCATGGTTTCACAGGAGAAGAGTCGGGAGCTGAACTGGTCTGCCTGCAGTCCAGACCTTTCAGCAGTAGAAAACATTTGTCACATCATAAAACAACGAGAATCCTGCATCAGCCAAAACTGGCACAACATTTCTCTCCTAAAACTCCAGCAACTGGTCTCCTCACTTGTCAGATGTTTCCTAGACGATTGTTAGAAAAAGAGGGGATGCTGCACAGTGGTAGACATCACCCGAGATCTGTTGCTGCTGTCAAAGTCAAAATGATCTAATATTTTCCATGAAATAATAAAATGCCTCAGTTTCCACATCTGATATGTTCTCCATGTTTTACTGGGAATAAAATATGGTTTTATGAGATTAGGAAATCATTGCATTCTATTTTTATTTACGCTTTACACAGCATCCCAACTTTTTTGGTATTGGGGTTGTAAAATGTAGTTTGATCAGGTTGAGATTTGACCATTGCTAAATGTGCCAATTTGCTACCGTAAAAATATAAGCCATTCTCTCTCTGTAATATGAAGCTTGTCCAATCAACTCTGGCTCAATGTGAGCAGACAGTGGATCAGTATATACATTGCAATATATCTTTCCAACTCTATTGCTATTTGAAGCCACTTTTGTCTAGGGATGCACAGTTTTTTAAAACCCATAACTTTCAGCTCCTAAAGGCCGATACCGATAACCGATAACACACACATATACCTAAGATCATTACATCAATACTATGAACAAAATCAAAAATAGTTTGGACTTTTTAAATGAACAGATATTTATTCTTTTTCCATTGCAAAACTACTGGCAAGCCTCTCAAATATTTTCGTAAAGCTATCAAACAAACCTATTTGATATCTCACATCAACTTAAATAAGCTGCATTACTGACTGATATAAAAAAAAAAATAAAGGCTCCTTGAACTGATGGAAATACACGCATTAGAATTACAAACTGAAAAGGATTTACATTTAAAGGATTTTGAATTGTGGTTCCATTTAAATTAATACCTTTAATTAAAGTAAATGAGGTTCAGTGATATTTATTTATTTATTTTTTATCTCATGGAAGCTTTAGATGAGAGAGATGAGGGAGAAGAGAGGGGAGGGGAAGAGAGACTGCTGCTGGCTTGCGCACGTTAGCATTAGCTCGCGTTAGCGCGATTTCAAAACTCCATGGAAGCGATTGTTATGTTGTAGGTGGCTGATCAGGTTTTAAATATTAAAGCTTATGCTTGTGCTTCCCTCCTCGTAGAATTCGCTTGGAGCATTCGTCACAAATAACCACCAAACTATCTTCTTCTGAAACTTTAACGAAGCTCCATGCCATCGCCGCCATGTTTGTTGTGATCAGCGCTGTGCTGCAGACTGTATTTAAGGTGTAACGTAAATTCCGAAGTTCCCTCGTTTGCTTGTCGTTCTTTCAGCCTTTTGTATTTTTTTTTCTTTTTTATGTGTAACGTGAGGGGAAACACTGCGAATATCGATTCAAGTTAGCAACTACTAAAATTATGACCGATTTAACAAGTTGTTTTCTGGCATGAGGGGGTATTCCTGATTTTCCTGATTGAGAAATCGTTTTTCTGATTATCCCGACGTCACTTGAACATAACATTTACTGCTGGTCATTTAAGACTCAGAGGGAGTGAGGCACTGCCGTGTTGACAAAAATATATATGTTATCGGGGCTATTCGTCGTGATATGGGACTTATCGGAATGACGTCATAATTTCCTGTTATCGGCCCGATAGTTATCGCGCACCCCTACTTTTGTCCATACCATTACACTGACTTCATTTGTGTTACAGATTATTTATATGCATTGGATTATAAAATGATTTTAGCCTTCCTCTTGTCTAATCTGACCTTGTTGCTTATGATATGGATGGTGATGGACCCTTTGTACCCTCTGCTGATGTTTTAACACTCTTTCAAAGTGATTGCTTTTTGCAGTTTAAGTAGGAGACCTCTTTTGAGCTTCTTAGAGCTCTACTACGCACTACACCTCAGAATGGCTTCAGTTTGTGAATTCTATGCTCTCAGTCAAGTCCTGAGATCTTAACATAAGAGTAATCGTAATATTGGAATTCAGTGCTTCACTCTTGTCCATGAAAAAGTTTAAGAGCAATTGTCCAACTGAAAGAAATTATTAGTCTCAAATTGTTAGATTTAAAACATTACAATAAGATTATTTTTTGACGTAGGCCAGTTATTTAGTCACTTTTGGTCCAAAAAGGCACTGATGATTAGACCGACTACTCTAATTTTAATGGTACATAGTTTTAAATTCTGCAGGGATTGAGGCTCACTGAAGACATTTTCTTGGTCTCATCTCTTATTACGTTTCCTCCCCATCATGCGTCCTAGATCCCCTCTTCACCTTTGTTTTTAGAATACAATTCTGAAGTTGAAAATAATTTAAATCTCACATTGACCTACATTACATATGAAAGAAAAGTGTTAAAGCATAGAGAGCACAGTTTTGTTAAATGTTTACCTTGTTTTTGTCACCGGTAATTATATCAAACAAGGATATTGTTTTTGTTCCACTGTACTTAAAGTTAATCCTATAGATTGAAACATATGGCCTGTGATGCATTGATGGTTACATCTATGAATGGAATAAAAATTGTGATAAAAAGTTTCATGTAATTTAAGGTAATTTATGACATCAGAGATGCTGCAGAAAAGCTGTAAAAAAAAAAAAAAAAAAAAGCACTTTTTTTTAACCCAAACAGTGAGGGAGGGCAGGGTTGCATTCTGTTTTTTTTTTTTTTGCACTGTCAGCTGGTTGAGCATATGACACAGTAATTGCAGGCAGCACGATGTCATTTAACACAGCACTAAACTGAAGATGTAGGCTTGGAGCGACCCCTAATGGCTGTGTAGACGATATGTTTTTTTTTCACGAGGGCGCATGCATGCCGCCCACCGTTCATGACACTATGTTCCAGAGTTTGACTGACTACAGGAGCATCTTTGAGATGTGCTTTAAGGTTCGGAGGTTACCGTCACTGGGGAGAGCAGCTACACTGAGCATTGGACGACCAGTCTCTGTGGTGTTTTTCAGATCTTTGACACAGAGCTAAAGGACCAGGAGAGGGAGGTGTGCTTCATTGACATTGCCTACGATGAAATCCCAGAGCGCTACTATAAAGAGTCTGAGGTGAGCTCGTGTGATGTGGATCTGTGTGAGTATCATGACACTATTGGAGAGGTGTAATCCCACTGCTGAATGTGGAAACGGTATGTACATGAAACAGTATGATTTTAGTATATCCAGTAGTTGAATGTGGAAAGGTTTTTCTCTCCTCATGAGAATGTTCATAAGGAAAATGCAAATACATATAAAATACAGCTGTCTTTAAATTCTCTTTTGAAGCCCCACTTTTTTTGTTTAGAAGCCCTTTCGTAGTTGCTGAGGGACAGACCTGAGGTCTGAACGTTAAATTTAGATATTTAATGACTGCGGCATTAGTATGGCATGAGTGACGAGTGGTGGAGTGTAGGTGTATTACACCTAACATTGAATTTGCATGGAAGTGAAGTCATGTTGGTGACAAAAATAAGCATACTGTTCACTTTCTGATAGTCTATGTTTATTATCCTTATCGTTTTGAAGAAAACCAAGATTAGCGTAGGCTATCCCAGCCATCTATACACTTCCTCAATATACTTTCCCAGTGCAAATGTGGCTTTAATATGTCCAGTCCGCCTATTCAATCAATAAAAGGGCATTGCATTGTTCAGATGTCTCCAGATTGTGTGCTCTAGGATCAATTGTCTGATTAAATTCAACCCATTTCAGATTTATGAATGGGAGGAGATGGAGAACAAAACCTGCTCTTGATCAGGTTGTATAGTAGTAACAGCTTGCATGTTACTCACTTTCTGAAAAAGGACCCTGGTGATAATTTTCCACAGCCATCTAATAACTCACTGCCTCAACTCTCACAAGGCTTGATTTAAGGTTTTTCAAGGACACAGTCACATTCAGTCATACCTTTTAAATGTAGGTCTTCCTAAATTCTGTTTTCAGATGATTTTGAGAAGATGTTGTCAGGATGTTTTTGGTTAATCATTGTCGTATCAAATGTGTGGTTACTCCCCTCACCACTGCAGGACTTACGGTATTTCAAGTCAGAGAAGACATCACGAGGAATCCTCCAGGAAGGCTGGAGGGACACACAGGTGCCCATCATGTGCTCCTACAAACTGGTCACAGTCAAATTTGAGGTGTGGGGCCTGCAGACTCGAGTGGAGCAGTTTGTACACAAGGTGAGAGGCCAGCTGTTGGATAAGTGTTCGGCTGAACGTCCTTAGAAATTTTAAACAACAATACTCCTTCCCTGTTTACTTTGCTGCATTTGGTATCCTGCTGTCACCCTAACCATCTGGTCATACTCAAATTACATGGATGGTAGTTTTTATTATTATAACTGCCAAAGAAATGCCAAAACCAATCTCTATTTATTTATTGAAGTAATCTTATTCACTTTCCCAGCTCTTGTCCCCCAGCTCATTAGTTGATCATATAGACAGAAATAGTTTCAAAGAAGTGAAGGTTTTGCATTGTCTGCTGCTTTCAATATTTACAAGAACACCATTTGTTTCCCTTTCATTTTATTTGAAAATACTGAAAATACATGGAAATCAAGGAGACCAAATTCCTTTTTACCATGACCTGGCAAAAGACTCAACTTCCTCAGAAAATGAGTAACAAACTGGAAAATCCTTGGGGGTCATCTTTGCCTTGTACTTTAGGTTGTTCGGGACGTGCTGCTGCTGGGACACAGACAGGCGTTCGCCTGGGTTGATGAGTGGATAGGTAGGTCTGCAAGCATATTTTCAAGTCTTTACTTAGCTAAATGAATGCTCAGTACAGTGGTTTGCATTTAATTTAGCAAAACTTAACATTTTACATGTATTTCTCTGTAGATTAAAGCCCTAAATGTTACTGTCCTGCTACTGATTGCTCTTAAGATGTCAGCACTGTTGGCTCCTTGGATTGTATAAAGAACTGCAGATTCACTGCTATTCATGCATGACCATCATTTTATCTGCATCTGGTCTGGTTTTCCACAGCATGGATCCTCTTCTCACTACTCACCCAACAGAAACAAGCACTGTAAACACTTAAGTTTAAAATCTACACAGTTAAACTAATGCCACATCCTTCCATGTTTCATGATGAAGAAATTCATGCATATAATTTCTGCAAAGTCAAGGTCAATGCAACAATAAAATAAATAAAAATGGAAAGGTTGATACACCATTTTCACTAATTCTAGGAATATTGTATTTGAAAGATGTCTCTGAGACATCAACTAACATGCTGACCTGCAGTCTGACCCTCCGACCACCTCAGTGTTACTGCTTTTCCTTGCCACTGTTTGGTATAAAGGTTTGATTTGGTTTGGCTTAAAGGTCTTTCTACTGCTTGGGGAGTTTTTTTTTTACTTGTCATTCGTTTCTTTAATTAAGATTGAATAATATTACTAACACTTAATAATGTTTGCTCTGGGGGTCATGTTCTGGGTCTCTGAAAAGCACCTAGAGACAATTGCCATTATAATATACTATACAAATAAAGTTGAATCGAAGTGAAAAGCTAATACCAATCTTGTTTACTCTAAGGCCATTTGGCTGCAAGTTTATAAAGAAGTAATCATAAATCTGCATTAATGAAGAAGGGTGTACTTACTGAACTATAAAAGCTGTCTCTTTCTCTGGCTGCAGCTCTTTGTTCACCCTCAAGTGGCTTCAACATATTTACTTCAACTATTTGGCTTAGTTGGTTTAAAGGAACTTAACTTTGCCATGAAACATATTTGACCATAACCACTAACCTTAAATTTCCCTGCTCTCTGAAAGCTGGATGTTTCTTGAATGCTCCTGAAATCTTTCCATGTGGGATATTTTTTTCCCTGCCTGTTGGATAAATGAACCATTAGGTGTTTCTTTCACATTCTTCCCATCAACCAACCTCTTCATGATATTCCTTTATCTCGAAGCACCCTTGACCTCACCCATCCTTTCCTCCTTGTGTGGCTTGGATTTGTCTTTTTCCTTTGCACTTTTTGAGTCTGGGGAAGCTAACACATGACTAACCTCATTAACTTCAATGAAACTCGCCTGTGCCACCAACTCCTCCCCTTCCCTTTAAGTCTCTCAACTGGAGTTCTACTGTGGAGGAGTTACAGCATTTCATCCCCCATTCCACCCCTCCTCCCTTCTTCCAGATATGACTTTGGATGACGTGCGGGATTACGAGAGAAAAATGCATGAGAAAACCAACATTAAAGTTTGCCATGAGCAGCAAGAGCATTCTGCAACAAACCCATCTTCACTGGATGACATAGAGATCCATGACAAAGCAAGTGTATGTGTCTTTTTCATTGTTTCCACCACTGTCCCTCCTCTGTCACATATTTTTACTGTTGGTGGCTTGGTTCTGAGGCTGTCATCACCACATATAATTGTCCTCATACAACCACTCATGCTTTCTCTCCCTCTTCATGAATGATTGAAAATGAAGTAAATGATCTTTTAAACTGTTGTTTTTTTATTTTTACATGAAAAGTGCTAGTCTATGGCTTCATAAATTGTAAGCTTAACAAACATAGAACATGTATTTGTTCTTGGTTTTTAAATCTTGATTTTTCAGCCTTGAACTGGCCTCTTGTTGAATGTGTAGTTAATGAATGTTCAGCAGATAACTACAGCCTCATTTTTCCTGAAGCTTTTTAAAATCTCTACACCTCAAATGTGTAATCTTTTTTCTCCTCTATTGTCTTTATAGTGAAGACATGTAAATTATCTGTGCTATTTGTGTTATTGACAGAGTTGACACGTTTTAAAGGGAGTGGGTAAAACCTTCTACTTACATCTGCAATATTGAGTCTTAAAAAGGTGGCTTTTTTTTTTTTTTTTTAACCATTTTGCACATGTGGACGGCTATGTAGCTGATCCACAGGGCTGCGTTTCCCTTGGAAAATTGCTTTTTAATTCTTTCCAGATACAGACAACATCATTATTATTATTCACTTTTAAAGTTGCTCAATAAGAACTAAAGCTTTCTCTTTCACAAACTTTTAGGGATATCTGTCCAGTTTTGAGTGCGAGAGGATGCAAACTATCTAGCTAGGGATCTGAATAAATTGGTCAGATTTTATAATTATATATTTAGTTCAGGGGAGGCACTGTGCATAAATATGGACAACATTCTTAAGCCAATACTGTAGGAATCATCATAAAACTTATTAAGCTGATCACCTGCATTAAGACGGTATATATTTATATATATTTTGTTTTACAAGTTTATAATCAAGTCTCACTTCTTACTCTCATTTCTCTTAATTGATCTGTTCCCGTTCCAGACATGACGATGGATGAGGTGAGAGAGTTTGAGCGCGCCATCCAGGAGGCCACCAACCAGAAGATTGGGATGTTTCCCCCGTCGATCTCCATCAGCGAGACGCCCCTGTCCTCCTGTGCTCTCACCGGCCCAGCCAGCGCCCCCTCAACCCCCATGTGCACCGATGCACCCGAATCCCTCTCTGTCCCCAAGGACCGACCTCGCAAAAAGTCTGCTCCAGAAACCCTGACCCTTCCTGACCCAGTTCCAAGTGGATCCACTCAGAGCTCTTCCTTGAACCCAGTACCCAGTTCAGACTACCTTCAATCAGCTGCACCGCCTTCCAGTTCTGACCCTGCTGAAATCTGTGAGCAGTAGGACCGTAAAAACGTGTCTCCCTGCCCCTTGTTGTTATACCTCTCTTCCCTCTTAGTCATTGTCTTATGGAGTCCAGTGAGACGAACCTAGCCTCTAAACACCAGTGCCCTGATATTCAAGTTCTTTAGCCATATCTAATGATCTACCACAACCCTTAACACACAACAATCTTTCTAAAAGTCCTCATTAGTGTCATTGAACCATCCAGGCAGCTGTAGGCTCAGCCACCCTCACCTGGCTGACTCTGAGTGTAGCCAGCCACAGGTCACATCTTTCAACAACCGCGCATGATGTTTATTGAAAAACAAAATTATTTTTGTTTACTGGTAGTTCTTTATGTAAATAAATTGTTATTGTTTGCTCAGTTATGTTATCTTCAATCAGACGAGCTGGCTGTGAACTCATGAATTCTTGAAGTAGTTGCCTTGACAGTACAGAGCCAGTGGTGTTTTTTTGTTCAGATAAAATGTGTTAAGTAGTTAATATTGTCCATTTCTAGTTAGCAAAATGGTTGTTTCTTATCAGTTATAAAATTAACTCAGTGACACAAACTTGTAGTTGCACATTAGTGATAATATGCAACAGGAGAAAGATGGCCCAGAGCACTCAGTCCACCACATTTGTTCTTGAGCCATTCAAGCTGGCATGTGGATCAGATTGTATCCATCCTTTCCATTCCATTTCCAGTTATATAAGAGATGCAAGATCAGTACAATCATTATGAGAGTACACCTCAGGTCTCCCTGACTCGACATGGCTCACACTCCAGAGGCAGGGCTGTTGCTGTTCTTTTCTCTCCCTGCTTATTGCCAAACACTTGAATTTTATACCTCCACAGATGTGATAATACAGTAAATATTACATGTATTGTAACAGTCTAGTTAACCCCACGAATGTTTACACAACACAAACCTTTCTGATTAAGTTGCAGTTGTATCTGCAGCTTGCCATTTTAACCAGTCAAATAATCCTGAAGTCAAATTAGTCAGATTATCACGGCATACAACAACTGAAGTACTTCCTCACAGAGAAGGCAAACGTTGCCTCAAAGTAATGCTGGACATCATTTCTGAAGAAATATGATCCAGTTTGATCAAATCAGTAATTTTCATATTTTTGTCATATGTAGGAACAAGGCCATTTTAGGGGAGTTTTTTGAAAAGGGCATGTGTCAAGCTGACTTGAGTATGTGCTTCATCAGGTGCGTAGCATGAAGAGAAGTGTAGACACTGACACTGGTTAGTGATACGAAGCTAGTGCTTTCATGAGAGCTAACAACAGTTTTGCAACAAAAACATCCTTTCAAAAGAGCCATTATTTATCTTTAGCATATGTTGCCATCTAAAATATTAAAAGAGAAAGAAAAACGGTAAGACAGCTGTTGATTCTTTGATGGAAACTCCCCTTTTCCAGCCAATATAATTCAAAGAAAGGGTTTTTTATATGTCGCATGGAATGCTCACAACTTATTTACATATTATGGGAAGTACATATGGTATACTGTAAATGACTGGTACAGAATATTTAATAATGCAACTGTATGGAGAGATAAAAAAGAATGCTTCCATTGGAAGTCTGAACCAATTTTGTATAAACAGAAAATGCAGATTTTGAGTGAAATGTCAGCATGTCCAGAGAATATACTAGAGGCCTATAAACCCTTTGAACTCGGTGCCTCTGCATGCTACAATTGTATCATCACCTAAAAAAAATCTCTGATTTTTTTAGTTATAGAAGTTTAAAACTTCACTGCATTTTTCTGCCTGCTGTCTATTGCAATTAATGCGTTTAGTTAAAATGGCTTACAATTTTACATTGAGTAGCAAAGCTATAGTAAAATTGGTTCATATCTATAGTTACATGCCTCTGCATCAGTAATGTGGCAGAACAAGTGTGGTGCACGAGGTCCATCGTCCTGATCGCCTCAGAATAAAAGGCTCGCCTGATGACCTGAACACACCGACAGCTGTGTTCACTGCTGTTGCTGCAAACCATATCAGTTTTTATGCATTCCTTGGACTTTAATTTAATGCAAATAAAACTTTTTTCTCCACTTTTGTTGCAACTTACAAGCCACATTGTAATGGAAACAAGGACGGATGTTTTTTTCCCCCTTTGAAGCAGCATAAAGAAGCACTGCTGTATACAGCGGCCAAACTAAAATAATCCACATTTTCCTGTCTATTCAACTGGACGGTTTCTTTCAGTGTTTTCTACTTAAAAATGTTTCCGTCCTTGAAAATTTGATTGGAGATTGAAAAACAGAATAGAACTAACGTTTTGTGTTCCTTCTTGAAACCATGAAAATGATGCGTGTGAATCCCAGAGTTTTAACGACAAGTGAGACTCGGTTCACTCTGCAAGGAGCATGAAAAGAAAATTAAACAGTATCTGTAACCCAGAGTTGTATTTCTTCCAGATGAAGGGAGGAGCATGCATCTTCTGTTTGCCTTGTAATTTATACGAATATTCCTGGCCCCCAGCTCATGGTGAAAGCCCTTATGGCAGCCTTGTGGGTTGCAACACAACTGGTCGCTGAGACACAGAGCTCATAATAAATAAATCAACCAGGTTGGTCTTGAAAATGCGATGCAAATAACAGGCCTGCTTGTTATTCACAAGGTGTGAATGTGACATTGGTGCTCGTGCACTATGGTAGCAGCGCCGATGCAGAGGTGTGGTGCACGGACATATCAAACCAGACTTTCAAGTAACTGCTAACTTGTTATGTTTTCAGAAATGAGTCATTTCCCTTCTTCATACAGTTACTGACTTGGTGTGAATGCATTTTGCACTTTTCCAGTCCTTGACACCTTAACTAACATTGAAGGAACGTGTTGCATTACTGTGTTGTTGGGTTTGTTGGACCAAAGTCCTGTTAGACAGCATAGTAACTTGAGAGAGGAAATGCTCTTAGAAGGTTCTCAGTGGTCTTGCCAACAGTTTTGTTAATATATTGTACAGTTTCTCACTTGGGTTTGTTTAAAAAAAAAAAAAACAAAAACAAAAAAACTGTAGCTATTTATCTGTAACTGTAGCTTTTGTTTTTGCCTTTGAAGGATAAAAATGCTCTATACCAGTTACTGGCCCTCTGTATTAATCTATTAAGTATAGATTATACATGCTTATTGTCTGGTATTGACCACCTCTCTTGTCAGGAACACAGCAATCCAGGGACATGTTTAATCCACCACGGGCTATTAAGATAATGCAAAACACTCAAGAAACTTTAATCTCTGCTCTGTTTAAAAGAGTAACACAATAGCTATTGTAAAGACTGCTGTTGATGATTATTATAGCAGATTTCTTACTCTGATCCTGTTCCAGGTTTCTTTACTGACATGACATGAATGTTCTTCAAGATTTAGAGGAGAAAAAGAAGGATTAATCTTTTGCGTTTGTGCGAAAAGCACATCATTTTCAGACATGAATGAAAGGTCCAGTTTAGTCTAAAACCAGGCTTGATGTGGTTTTTATCCATGAAGTTCTTCTATATTGAACATACAGAATTCAGTTTTTTCCATTCAAGAATTGTGGTGGACTTATTTTCTAAGATGTAAAACAAACTGAAGCTTTGCGTTGTAGTGGTGTGGCTGCTTTGATGTTCACTTGCCATGTTGAGAGGTGATTGGCTTTTCTGTTTTCTCTTACGTAGTAAATAAACATGCTGTACTTTGATTTTGTGATTGCTGTACTGTCTGAAGGAAAAATGATTTTTATTTTTTTTTTTTGTAATTTCTTTGGATAAAAGGACCAATCAATTTACTCCTCTTCTTCCTCCGGATGAAGCTTGCATTCGGCCAGCCAGTTGTGCTGTCTCCGGATGTCTGGGATCTGTCTCACAAAGCAGAATCAGACTTGTGGATGGATCCCAGAGTGAGACGGCAGCTCTCTGTGCTGCTTGTGCAGTTATGCTCCAAGAAAATCCTGCTGTGAGAACAGGCCCCAGAGGTGCCAACTCTTATTTAGCTGCAGGAAGTTGCTCTTTGTTCTTCCACTTTAACTATTATTGTACTTGTTATATTTTTACTGGCCTTTGAGGTTCATTTGGTTCTTTGTTGTAATATTTGTTTAACTTTTTCTGAAATGAATGAATAAACTTTATTAGCTATTGTGCTTGTGTCACTATTCATTCTCTTTCCCATTTATGTTTCACTTAACTGCTAAAGTTTAGGCTTTAGCTCCTCTAAAGCCTGTCCTTTGCCATCTGTGTGATACCATTGACAGTAATATTGATTAAAAAATAATTTACATGCTTTTCTTGAATCGAAAATCTTTTATATTTACAGAATAATCCTTCAAATATAGAGGATAATTGTTTTGTGTTGAAAATACTTATGGCCCAAAACATCTCTAGCCAGATATCTGGTAGGTGATGCTCCAGGATGCCCGCAGATGTTGCTTGTTTAAACCAATGTCCAGTTGATTTAGACTTACATTTTTATTTTTTTAGAATTATTTTTGAGCAAACAATAAATTTAAAAATTACAAAAAATATATATTTACCATGCATTTATCTTTTCCTCCTCCCATTCAGTGGAAAATCTTCCCAACGTGTAAGGAAACGTAAATATAATGCATCAACGGCACAGAAACAAAAAGAGGGGGCAAGGGAAAAAGAGGTGGGTATGAGTAAAAGATAAGTATTGAAATCCACAAGTTTTCTTTAAAATCCTCAGTAGTTTGAAAGGAGCCAGTTTCACAATACTTCCAGTTGTTAAAACAGGGCCGATTAGAGCTGTGTGAAAGCGATGACTTTCTCTTTGAATTCATGAGGAGTTTCTTTAAAATCAAGTCGCAGTTTAAGAGATGCTGATCAATACCTTACTGAGAAATTAACATGTTCATAATGAATTAATTAAAGGAAATAGTTATAAACATATTTTGTACTTAAATGGCAAAGGAATTTAAATAAGCCTGATAAAACTGAAACTTCTTAAAGTATCCTTTCATTTTACATGAAGTCCTCATGTCCTGTACTTCCCAATGAGGTGATTCACAACAGTGATCCAGAGCCAGTGTGCGCCCTCCAGAGGATCTTGTTCTTATTGCAGCTGTCCTCACTAATGGTCCAAGAAACATGTCAAGACCTTGAACCAGTGGTGTCATTAGGCCTATTTTAGAGGGGCTTCAGCCCCCCTAAAATATTCTTAAGCCCCCCTAAATAATTAGGTTTTTTTCAAAAAAAAAAATATATATATTTATATTTCATATATATATATATATATATATATATATATATATATGTATATATATATATATATATATATATATATATATATTTATTTTTTTTATTTTTTAAAGTGCTGACAAATTCAATATGAAGTGACCAGAATATGAGTTTAAATAAATAATTGTGTAACCTGTCACTATTCACTTAAATATGATCATAAATCCACTTGTTCATATTGAGAACGCCCACATCACTGAAAATCCAGTCCACGTTTTCCCTGCACACAGAGCCGACTCGAACCCCATGAGTAGAAGAACATGACTCATTGAAGGATGGACATGAGAAAGTTTTTCAAGACAGTAAGTATTGATCACTGCTGATGGTAACAGTTAGTTAGCTCCAGCCCCCAGCTAACAGCAGAAAGTCCCGTGTAATTAATGAACCAAGTGCTCCCTGGCTGACAAATAAAAACCTAGTTTGCACACTACAGACAATCTCTGCGCACGTCTGTGCACTCTTTTTTACAATATACTATCTTTGGGATGGCTTCATTCCGGAGCATCAGCTGTGTTTCTCACTTGAGCTGAGCTCATTCAGTATGATTATCATCAGTGGATAATAATAATAATAATAATAATAATAATAATAATAATAATACACTAATAATAATCACTCCACCTCCCGTATTGACCTGTAGGAGTCAGGGCAGAGGGACAGAGGAGCACAGGGAGTGAGAGGGGAGAGACCTTTACCAGAAAGGTGAGTCTAAAGGATTTCACAGGATAGAGTCATTTGAGATGCAGACAGCCTTGGAATTTTATGGAACTCACATGGTTCACCTTGGACTGAAATGTTTCATATTTCATATTCATATTAAGACTAATTGAACTTGAGCTTTTATTGAGGAGTGTAATGATTAGAAAGTGGAGAAAGCAAAGATATAGGGCTTGAAATTACAATAATTTTAGTCACATATGTGCCCAAAATGTAATCTGTGCAACTTCAAAATATTTGGGAACAAACAATTATTGTGCTGTGAGCGAAAGTTATGGCATTAGGCTCTATGTTGATCAGTTATTAATTCAACTCATTGTGTGATCAACAGGCAAGGTCAAGTCAGAGAGCAAGGGACTCCAGGGATGGATCAAGAGGCAGAGGAAGATCAAGTTATCACAGAGAGAGAAGGAGAGCAAGCAGATATAAGACTTATACAGTATACTTATACTGTATTGTATAAAACAGACTGAAATAATAATATTAATAAATTATTTCTCAGTCTTTATTAGCTGTTTGTGAAATGTGCTCACACGCTACATTCGCTCACATCCTGTGCATCTCTTGGGCGCCAGCGTGGCCCACTCTTTTAAAAACTCAAAAATAACACCCCAACCATCCATTGTTGGTGGTTAGTAGTGCATGGTGGCACCACGCAGTACTAACCACCAACAAACCTTACTTTTTATTTATTTTGTTTAGCCTCTTTTTGGGCCGTTAAAACACCTAATTACAGCGTGGATTCATGCTTTTACTTTATACTCACCAGCAACCACTTATGTCCAAACAACACAATATTAACTATCGACATATTCTTTTTCTTTTTCATTTTAAGAATGAAATTGAAAACGACCCTGCCTAATGGTATCATCCTCTTCTCACTAAACTTACTTGTGGGTTGTGGTGGGGCTAATTGGGTGCTCAGCACCCCTAAAGCTCTGACCCTAGAATCGCCCCTGCCTTGAACTATGTTGAGGAACAATGTCGCCATCCTGCCTCATTCTTTTTAGAGAAGCAGCTTTCTTCTGAAACCTCTCTCAACTTGCCACACTTTTGGAGCCTTTTTTTTTTTATTTTAATTGGACTGTTAAAAACTAACAATATGTCAGCTGAGACATGTAGAGTCTGACTTGGATGTCTTCGATGCTTTTGTATGATTTCTTATCATTTGTATCTTGGGATGAACTCACTGAAATGTTCAATGTTTTCAACTTATGAATTGTCATTGCAGAATTATGAACTCCAAGTTGTTATCGTTCCCAGGGTGACGGGCAGCAGTAACTGTTTTTCTAGTTTTTTCACTTTTGTGGCTTTTGAAAAAAAAAAAAGAAATATATGAATTAAGCTATGTGCATCCATCCAATTAAATATACCTGCTTCAATCCTTTCCAGGGTCAAGGGGGTCTTCTGGACCCTTTCCTAGCTGTCAACACATGAAAGGCAGAGGCTTGCTCATGGACTGTTCATGACCATTTTTTTTCTTCAGAAAGTTTAGTTTTGAAAACCTTCCATCTCCACAGTTGGCTGGCATAATTTTTGAGATAGCTATAATCTCACTGGTGAAGACTCCTCAACTTTTTTTATTTTTTTTTATTTTGGACAAACGTTCTTTGAAGTACCTGTTTTATTTAAAATTGTCTTAAACTAGATTCATTCCAGAGTTGAGATACACTTAAGTGATCAAACAGAAAAGTAAGAAGAAAAACCATACAATTAGGCATTTTTTTTTTTTTTTTTTCATCATTTTGTCTTAGTAGATAGCCACAATGGAATTGAAATGGAGTATTTGGAGAAGGGGTCATGATTAGAAATAACTTCTGGATGAAAATCCTTGGCTGAAGGCTGGAGACCATAGACATCACCAAAGTCTGAGTTTCTTCCCTGGAAGCGCCATGCCAGGTTCAAATGTAGGTATTTTAAATTGTTGCTTGTTTGTAGGCCTTTTGACCTTCAATTTTGATTTTAGTAATTTAAAACTATGCTCTACTGGGTTGAGATCAGGCGACTGACTTGGCCATTGAAGAATATTCAATTTCTTTGCCTTCAAAAAAGTCTTGAGTTGCTTTTGCAGTTTTTTTTTTTTTTTTAGGGTCATTATTGTCATTATGAAGTTTTATAGTGTTTGGCTAAATGTGGACACAGAGTATATCTCTATAAACCTCAGAATTCATCTTGCTACTTCTGTCAGCGATCACATCATCATTAAACACCGGTGAGCCTGTCCCCCTGGCAGCCGTACATGCTCAATACTTTTTCCTTTCTCCGTCATTCTGTTGCAAGTCGGTCTTGGTTTCATCTTTCGAAAGTGTCTGATTTCACGACACGACAAGAATTTTTTAAGACAATTTTTTTTTTTCATTTTCTGACAGTCATTTCCTGTTCTTGAATGTTCCAGTGCTCTGCACCTTGTTCTAAACCTTCTGTACTGACATTCATCTTTCTTGTGGACTTTACAGTAGCTTTTCTGGAGTATTCATGACTTCTGGTGATGTTGTGGAGGGACTATTCTTCACTAAGGAAAGGATTCTCTGATCATCCACTTTAGTTGTCCTCTGTGGATTTCAAGGCTTTGTGATGTTGAGCTCACCAGTGTCTTCTTTTCAAGAATGAACCAAGCTGTTGTTTCGGCCACACCTAAGGTATTTGTTATCTCTTACAGATTTGCGTTGGGTTTTTTTTCTTTCAGTTTATTGATAATCTCCTTCATTTACATCAAGATCCCCATGCTTCCAGTTTTCTAAATTCTATTGAGCCCCTGAAAATTAAGCAACTTTGGCAATTCACATTTTGTAAACCCTCATAATTAAAGATAAAAATCTACATTTTTAATCACATCTTTTATTTTTAAATTTCAAGTCAGCTGACAACAAATTCTGTCGTTCAAATAGTTCTGGACCCAACTGGACGTGCTGCCCTGAAACTTAAGGTAAAGACAGCATCTCAAACATTTTTGCATGATTTGCTTTCATCTGCTTTAATGTTAAAACCCTTTAATGCTGAGGATACACAAAACATACAATACTTTGTGACTAAAAGCAGACTACTGCAGAGGAAATCCTTGTAGAAGCCAAAAACAAATAAATCACAGTGTGAAATACCAAAATATAGCCTTTCACCGCCCCAGATCTCATACAGATACATCATTTATTCTTAATGTTAAGTTTTCACCAGGGAATCACAAGCCAGTCAGAAAAGTTTACTTTGAATTGAACATTCCCCAATTTTCAAGTAACACACATAAATATTTTTAGATTAAGAGTTCTAAACTGTGAAAAAAAACCTCCTTTATAAGTAAAGAAGGTTAAAGCATAAAAGAAGCAGCTTCACAGGTATGCATTAGCTTCAGAGCTCAGGTAGTTGTAATTTATGCACATTTAGACAATGCCACGTTCAATATAGAACATAAAATATATAATAAAGATAACAGAAACTGCATATACCAAGAAAAAAAAGTTGTTCAAGTATTCATGCTCCATTCTTGAAATTTTACAATATAATTTTCCTCCAGAGGACAGAAACTATGACGCTGATATAAAGAGCATGAATTATGCTCCAAGTGTGCCCCCCACTGGACGTTGTGTTACCTGCAACTGTTGTAACGGGGCCAGCTGTAGTGGACCGCCTGGCCTGCCCAACACACTTCCCCACATTCCCTACTCTATCCACAGCAAACAGCTCCACTTTCTGTGAACAGCAAGAGGCGTTGTAGGTGATGACTGTAACGTTCTCTCCGCCTGCTCCAACCACGGTGCTTGTATTCAGAGTTCCACTGCCTCGACGAATGGTGATGCTTTCAATGCCGGTTCCATTGACACCATCAGTGAGGTTAGCAATAAAATTCCACCGGGAGGAAGCACAGAGTGATGAAGAGGAGGGACAGCTAGCTGATGTGGTGACTTCCTGACACACTGGACGGGTCACATCTGTCACCTGCAGATAAACAAGTGTTGATAGGAAGGTGCAGCTTGGCTGTACAGGGATTGGATATTATACTAGCTCAAGGCAAAGGTGAGAGGGGGAAAAAAAAAAAAAACCTCAAAAGCACTTATTGTAACTGATTGCTATCATAGACTGTAACGTGCAGCAAATCAAAATAAAGGCAACTTCTTTCAACTTTTTTTTACATGTCACCACAGCAGACCATGTTTTGCATATTCAGAATGTAACCTGGTTTTAATATAATTTGTTATCATACAATGTGTATTGCATAAAAATTGTAATATAAATGTGAAATTTGTCCATATTCATGATACATGTGAACTATTCAAAAGACAACATAAAGGCTCACTGACACGTCGATGAGCTATCTCCAATACCAGACTATCTTGTGCTAAACATGCGGATCTCTACTCAGTTTGTTTATATATATATATATATATATAGATATTATATATATATATATATATATATATATATATATATATATATATATATATCTATATATATATATTATTTTTTTTTTTTTAAACCGTGGCTGCTTTGTCTGTTGCATCTCTTACCTTGGCAGTTATAGAAAACCTGAGGACAGCGTAGTTGATGTCAGTGGCAGCTGCATTTTGTGCTGCGATGGTAAGGGTCACATCTGTTCCTGATGCGGCGCTGGCTGAAACTGTTAAGGTCACAGTGCCATTAGCTTTACCTCCACTGGCTGCTGCAATGGTCACAGTGCTCGGGGAGGTGGTAACATAGCTACGGTCGCTGTTGGCTCCAACAGTGAATGTCTCAGCTGCAGAGTCATTTACAGTCCAGTTGCTGGTTATTGCAACTGTGAAAGGGATGGAGATGGTGGAACCAGGCTCTATGACAGTAATGTTGGCTTGGGCCTAGAAAATTTTAAATTGAAAGAAGCATGAAGGGAAAGTATTATATATATACACACATGCCATTACTTAATACAAGCAGTAAAAATGGACAAAATGTTGATGTTGAAAATTGGTTTCTTTATAATAAGTAAAGCATGAATGCTTCAGTGAGTACAGTAATTGTTCTCACAGTGACAGAGATGCTGGAGGTCTTGATCTGTGTGGTGGCTTGTCTCTGGAAGCTGCTTGGTGTGGGACCTGGATGTGGAGCTGCTGTCCTCTCCTTTCAGGACAAGTACAAAATTACCTGCTGGTACTCCACTAAATGTCACCAGGTAATTACCACTTCCCATGGACTGTGTAGGACCAGAAAGAGATCAATGCACCATGATGTACAGTAATGAACTATGAAAATAACAAGATTATGGTCTGATTAAGAAAAAACAAAATAGGTACATACTTATTTAAAATATAAATGCACTGTCCATACATTTTTGTGATTTCAGAATTGCTATTCAGAACTTCTATCCATGGACATTCTTGGACAAAAGGTTTGAAAATCAGCTGCCAGAAAGCACATTGATAACTAAACAAACAGATTCTCTTAAATAAATCATTGCAATGTGTATGTGTGGTTATGTAAAATTTGATCAAGCATAACATGTGACATGCCTGCAACGATCCATTGACCTGCGTTGCTCCTAAGCTGTCTAGAAGACTGACTTCTGTGACCGTAACTGCGTCACTTCCTGTCACAGAGACCAAGAGGCTGGCATTTCCTCCTGAAGGGTGAAGCAGAAGATAGATTAGTTGAGTATCATTTCTGGAAAAAGCACAAGCAGTGCACTGGAAATGAAAATGTGAACGTAATATCCATAGATGAACGAGATGTGCAGACCCAGAAACAGACCCCAAGTGTCCTCAGTGGGGTATGAGTGTAAAAATCACAGCACTACTGGATTTTAAATATCGATACAATAGAAGTGCTGGAGTTTGAGTGTGTTTGTATAAATGGCTAAATGACAAACACAGTGTAAAGTGCTTTGTAGAACCTGGACACGTGTGTGTGTGATATTTAAAGATGGATGACTGTTGCCAAAGATGTTATTGATGTGGAAAAAAGGGCAAGTAGTGTACTAGAAACAATAAATGGAAGCTTTTTGTTACAAGGTGAGTGATCTTACCTGAAAGAGGGCGTCCCTCCTTTAGGGTGATGCCCCCATGGGTTCCTTCATGTGCTTCCACAAGGTAATAAATAAAATTCACTGAACTTTGGCCTGACAAACACAATGAAGATGATGAAAGAAATAAATGATGAAAGAAATAAAATAAATATATACTCTTATTAAAGACATCTCATATTTGCTGACCTGTGACCTTAACGGAGTAGGGATTATCAGAGTTAATGCTGATTTGCCACATTCCTGCGTTGTTGTCTGTGTTAAGGCTTAAGCGACGCAGGTTTCCTACCATGCTAAAGGAGGCTAAAGGACCACTGGACTGGTTGGAGGTCTGAGAAACACCTGGAAGACAGAAAAACAGTGTTGTGTACCAACCCAAACCTGTCAAAAGATCTGTTCTACGGCTGGTGATTGAGGGAATGAATTGTGATAGCAGCACCTTCGGAGCTGGTGAGAGTGAAGGTGAGAGATGAAGCTCCTGTGATGTAGGTAGTTATGTTCCTTAATGTGCCATCAAGGACAAAAGTAAAATTGTCAGGTCTTCCAGGATTTCTGACTACCTGAAAAACTGTCACCTGAAAGAGCAAAAACAAGAAACTTTAATGTGTTATGCATTCTGTATCCTCTTTACCCAGATAGGATTTTCTCGTTCAATGTCCCACCATGGCACCAGCCGATGAGTCCTCTATTACGGTCGTAGCCAGGGAAAGGTCCGACTTTGTGACCTCGATGGCCTGTCCTCCAGAGACTTGAGCAAGGTCACGGTACAGCTGGGCATCTGACTGATTGATTGGAATCACCCTGCGAGAGCTTCTGCGGCGCCGACGACTGGCTGCGACATCTGTCAAAAGGAAAGTAACCTAGACAGCACAGAATAAAAAACTTTTAGGTTGCATTGGAATTAGAAACACAACAGACACCACGAGTAAATAAGAACTTTTCATGAAAAGTGTTGAATTATAGAGCAAGAAGGGTTAAAAGTCCAGTTGTACCACAGATTTAGTGCTTTCAATAAGAGCAGAGATGGTGCTTTTTCAAGTTGGCATCTTTAGCCGGAGCATCTGTGAAGACAAAGATCTCAGACGAGGGTGGGGCTGCTGTCAGAGCAAGCTGTTGATAGTATACAAAAAAAAAAAACGGAAATGTTGAACAAAATTAGAAAGAAAGAAATCCAGGAAACTTGACTAAAAAGTGACATGTCTACAGCTGGACAAGTTGACAGGTGGAGAAATGATTTCATTTTTCAGCTGCCCTGAATGGAATATCATCATGACACTTAGGTGTCATTTTGTAAATTGCATTAACACCTGTAGTGCAGACAAACACATTTCTGGGATGTCTCCTCCTCCTGTTGCAGAGAGCTTGTTGATGCCATCTTTGAAGACATCTGCATTGGTTGTTGTAATCAGAGGTCCAAAATCTGTACAGTTAATGCATAACTATCATCAATCACAATAAAGAAAAAAAAAAACCAAAATGCCCTTCATTGTTTCTCTGCATTGCCTACCTGGGTCATTGAAAGGCACCAGTATGTAAGTAGAGGGCTCCTGCTGGGTGCCTCTTTTGCTGTCAATGATGTCAAAGGAAATCCTCTTAGCTTCAGCAATGTCGTCACTCATACTGCCCGTGGTGTCGATGACGAAACACAGCACCGATGACTGAGAGAGACCCATCAGTCTGTGGAAGTAATAGTGTGGTGTCTGAACAATATGATCCTTTACATATACACTTATAAAAGCCTTGATCATGTTCTTTTTAAGAAGTTTACTGGAGTTCATTCGTTTTCCTGCCTCTTCAGGAATGCGGCTGTGCAGGTGCGTGATAGCACAGTGTTACTCTCTATAGATAAGCAAGTAAGGAGTGAATATGGACCTGTCTCAATAAAATTGACTGGCTACATCTGTGAACTTGGGTTCAGTTACACCAAGGCTATAAATGAGCCTGCTCTTCTTTGTTCTTGAATTTCTTTTATGATTGACTCAGAAAATCCCAGACGAAGCGCAAGTCTGTATTAAAGCCTCTTTTTTCTTGTAATAAAACCCTTTTTATCCATTTAAAAAGTCAGCTCCGGAGCAGCATTCATTTTTCACCTTGACACGTTCAGAAATACACAGCGTAGATCGAAAGAAGCCTCAAAAGCCCCCTCTTCAACAGAAACGACAAGAGCCAGTCATGATCTCACAGCTGTTTGGACCAGATCTCATTGAAAGCAGTTCAGCACACATGCCTTTGACATACATAGCAAAATATTTAGATTTTTACTTGAAAATGTATTTCTTTAACTGTAGTAAATCCAGCATGGACAGCATAAAAATAATCCTAATAAATTCAAGATCTTATTCCAGAGTTTCCAAAGCTGCAAAGGCCAAAATATGAGGAGGAACATGACTCTTCGTAGCATATTTCTAAATAGTTACCACCAGGTTTCGTCAGAAACCTTTGCAAAAAAAAAAATCTGCATAATTTAATAATGATGCTGATTCTCAGTTTGAAATGAAATAATGCAACAACTCAAACATGAAATTGGGTGTGCCTTATCTAAAATGTGAAATTCTAGACTTTCTAGAATTCTTTTATAAGATATCAATTGACAATTAACATGTTAATTCACTTATGTTGAAATTTTTAATGTTCATATTGAGGTGAAGAAATGCAACATTGACTCATGCTGTTGTTATTCTTGTCCAATACATACTGCAGAAAGTTTTTGTCTCCCACAGCTGCTCTGATGTCCTCCAGTAGCTCCACGGTAGCACGTACAGCCAGTTCAGCTGCTTCGTGATGAAGAGAGCCATGACTAGATCCGACATCGTCCTTATTGATGCCTCCAACTGGATCACGTTTGCTTGTCTGATCAAAGGATCCACCATGGCTGCATTTACCTTACAGCAGAGAAAATGTTTTCATCTCAAGACCTACAGATACCTTGAAGTGAGATTGTTGGTGTATAAAACTAATGCTAGAGATCCCTTCAAGTTACCTGAAGGTTTTGCTGAGGAGAAGATGCTGAAGTAGCCTGAAGTGAGAAGACCCTGCTGCAGCACGTCAGGCAGGAGGTTGTCGGCACAATCCACTCCACTGCAATTTCTACATGTTGGAGTATTTGCTCCTGTAGCAAATTTACCCAAAAACAAAAACAATCAGATAAATAAAAGGTAAACTTAAATCAATTTTTATAAGCCATAAGTTATAGCCTGTTTTCTGTTGGTATAATTATACTGAGGAACCATGTACTGATTTTCATGTGTACAGTAATGCAGGATAGAAAATTATTGTTGGAGAGTTGACAATGAACCTTTTGTGAAAGTTTACTGAAATGCATGTCATTAATATAACCCAGCAAAACATGAGCATACAAGACAATCCTCACACACACACACACACACACACCCACACACAATACCTGCCAGGTTTTCAAGAGGCTGGTCTGGCTGGATAAGTGCACTATATGGAGCATTGTTTTCAAGCTCCACCCAGTTGCTGTGGCTGTAAAAGTCCTAAACAAACAGAAGACAGAGGGGGGAGGTCACAGTATTTGCTTTTTGTTTTAAATCTTGCTTTGCCATCAGCCAGTATGCCCTCAAAACATGTTACAAATTCATCACCAGTCCCACCTGCAGGGTGTGACAGACCCCTCCTAAAATCACCCTCCCGGAGACAAAGAATCCCAGCCTCGCAGCAGCCTTCACAGCGTGCACACCTCATCAGAAGACAACAGTTAGCTACAAACTCCACTGGGCAAGGCGTTGGATATGTTCTAAATAAGTCCTTTAATAAATCCCAAAATGTGCAAGTGAAAAAATAATTAAAGCGTCTGTAGAAAGCTCATCTATAACACTAAACATGTGGTGTGTTGGGGGTTGTGGTGGTGAGTTGGAGCGTGGTTGGAGATTGAGGCATACTCTAAAGCAACTTCTATAGAAGTTTTGGAAGACCTCAAGCTTTCCCTCCCTTTTTGATATTTACCTGCGGTGATGACGTCACGTCCTCCTTGGAATGTCTCATCATCAAAATGGTGCTGCCCACTTAGTGCAAAAACCGCATCGACTTTTGCATTGCTCAAGCACACGCTGGAAATGGAAGTCTGGAAGCGCACAGTGGAGAAGAGAGACGTGGAAGTGCCTGCAGAAGAACAGGCTCTTTGCACCTTAGCAGCTGACAAACTGTCATCAATCTAGAGACAGAAAATGACGCTGTTGGAAAAACTTAAAACACAAATGCTTCGGTGTCATGGTATTTCTCATACAGACATTTGTTCCAAGCACTGTTGATGCAGAGACAGATGTATTACAGGAGGGAGTCTTCTTTAATAAAGAGCTATTTTTAAATGTATTTTTGATGAAAGAATAATTGATCTAGTTATCTATATAGTTTTAACTTCAACTCTGTACAAGATTGTATCACAAAAGTCACAGTAACAAAGGGGCAGTTTATTTGAATGCACTACTGTTTTCTGCTCGTTCAACTCACAGTCAGGCTGAAGGCCCGTCCCTCAGAAGCAGCCATGTCTCTGCAGACCTCGGCAGTCTTTCGGAGGATTGCCATCTGAGTAATGTCACGGTGAGTGGTGGAGTTCCCAGCAGATGAGAAGATTGGTTGGAAGCTCTCTATGAGATCCGGCACCACCACCATCACTACCACGAACATGACTGTTTGTCTGGCAGTCATGACAGAGGAACTTAGAGGAAGGAGAAATATAGATGAATCTGGCTCCTAAAGCTTTTCAGACCTGTGACAACTCTTCTCTTTGCCAGTTTCAGTACTGTCCTTGACTCTTTCTATGTATCTACCTCCCACACTGAGTTCTTTACTTCAACAAGGAACAACCAAAACCACAATGCAGCTAAGAAGTTAGTGGCAGTGAACCAGGTGTGACCAAGCAACAGGTGGCAAGTGAAAACACCTGAGGAAGAAGGAGAAATACAAAATCAGCACACTGTCCAGGAAGAAGGGAAATGCTAACAGCTGAAGGTTTAAATAAAACAACATTAAACACAATATAATAAACATTATGTAGATATAAACATATGTGATTATTCCATGATTTTTTTTCTTTTACTAATGAAAACAGAGTAATCCCCCCTTTCCCCCCCACAAAGGTGATAAACACTGTCAACAGGTCAGTTATCACATTTTTGGCTTTTTACCTTCCACATGAGGGAAATCTCAGATTTATAACTTCTGTTAAAGAATAACCCTGTAACATTATGGTCTGTGGACTTTGGTCTTTGTTCTTCTCATTTTGTCAGTTTAGCCCTGGGTTTCCTGCTTTTCTTCCTTGTAAAACTTTTTTTCTGCATATTTTCTAATCATTAATTAATTGTTTAACAATGAATCAATATAATTTTGTATTTATATACCTGTATAATTAATTGTATATTTGTAAGAATTGGACAACTAATTAAAACATATAATCCATATTTTACTCTGTGTGACATATAATTTGTGTGCCATTCTCTCTCTGTCCCCCCATATGATCCAGGTCCTGCTCAAGGTTTCTACCTCTTATAGTAGAGTTTTTCCTTGCCACTGTTTGGCTTAAAAGTTTTTTTCTCCCTCTGTGGGAGTTTTTTTTTTTTACCTGCCATTATCATTGTTTAGGATTCAATATTATATTTTTAGTTAATGATATTTGCTCGGGGGTCATGCTCTGGGTCTCTGTAAAGCGCCTAGAGACAATTGACATTGTAACAGACGCTATAGAAATGAAATTGAATTGAACTGAATATAATGTACTTCTGATAGAGAGCCATATTCTTTCACTCTGTAAACAGACAAGGACATGAGACTCTTTGTAAGAGTCGCTCATGAACCTGCTTCTTTTATAGGAATTTCCCACAGACAGTTAAGCTTTTTGAAGCAAAAGAAGAGAGAAGTATTTGAAGCTAGATAAGGAGAACCCACATCCTTAGACTGTGTGATTAAAAACCTTTGCAACTTTTGCTCAATGTTCAGTTGATCAAATACATTCATCTGAATAAATCAAATATTCTGCATGATCTGGATAAATTGTCAGACTGAGATAACTCTTTTTTCTGACTCTTTCTTTTAGTAGCTAATTTGAACATACAGTTTTCATAGTCATACAATTTAAAATTATATTGCCTATTGTCTATTGTTGTATATGTAGCCATAGAAGTATAGTCTAGTATAGATTTAAACTGCAAAATAATTTCTACATATTTTACTCTGAAGCATTGCTTTGATTTGACTTGATTTTACATGAAATGAAAATACTTAAAAAAAAAAACCTTATTGAAGATAACTGAAAGCTGTAAATCTAGTACATTGTCTATGAAAGTGCTCACTTGAATACTAATAATCTCCCCTCCACTCTAAATTTAGAGACATCTCTTGCAAATAACCAAAAAAAGCATTGATTGAAATTACAAAATATAAGCCATAAACATATTTATGTTAAAATATATAATATTACTACTGCCTCCCGTGACCCTAGATAGGTCTAAGCAGGTATAGCTAATGGATGGATTACTACTGCCACAGCTAACTGTTCACTCTTACCTGTGAGCTCATTAGGAGTCTTCAGCATCAGACCTGTTTATTATCGGACTTCAAGATTAAAAGTCAGGTAGATTGTGTTGTCTACAGTCTTGCATCCTGTTTTATTTGATGTGTGGATGAGTATTTGTATTCTGTGAGGCAATGCATGCACTCATTCACTCCTCCAGCACTTTTATTTCCTTCTTGAGCAATCAGAGTGATGAATAGGATTCCAGACAAGAGCACTAGTGACGTTCATACATACTCATAGGATGAGTAAGTAGATAGATGGGTTAAAGTGTACTTTTTGTTAGTGATTGCAGCAATAGTAAAATATTTTAACATCACTTTTTGATTTTTTTTTGTATAGTGTATAGAGTATAGTGGCAACATATCTTTAAAACAAAAAAATATCTACACATTATAGTACATCTTATATGTTCTGTACTTAAGTTTATTTTTCAAATTCAATTTTGTGCAGTTATGTGTGTACTATATGTTGATATTGTATATACACATCCATATGTATGTCTATCACAAGGTACATGTTTTAGGTGTGTATATGACATGTACAGGTATATGTATTTTAGAGATACATTTTATAATATCTATTCTAATATCTAATATCTATTCTATAATATCTACTCAGACTATCACACATTTCATATGCACACATATGCACGCACACACTAATGGTTTTACTAACCACAATTTCCAGTTTTCTGTATTGTCTAGGTATTTTTTATTGAAAATTGCTGTTTGGTGGATTGTGTTGCATCTAAAGGACAGACATGCAAATTTAAGACAAACATTTATGTACATACACTACAACACACAAACACTGACACCATTACTGTCTTGTCTCTTTGTCTGTTGTGTATTTTCATGTTTTCACTTGGTGATTTCAGTCCCCCTCTGACAGAATCAGGGTTTCAGGGGTTAATAAAGTATGTTCAGTTGGACTGTCAGATAGGACTGGCTGAAGAACAAATTCACTCTCACTAATCACACACGCATAAGATCAAGATGCACATATATCTGACTTTTAGATATATAGACTTTTACCAAATTATGGCACTAACCATTAATATATGCAGATAGTTATAAAAAGTTATATTGTTCAACTTTACAGCAGATAAAAACATTAACAGCCTGGTACAAAAAAAAGAAAAGAAAAAGTTTTGGTCTCCATATCTAGTCACATCCAACGCAACTGTACTTGGCACTTTTAGTGAACTTGACCACAGAGCCTAAATCTCCCCACTGATGATGCAGATATTGTGACATTGATTGCGCTCTCTGTAAACGGTTGATATCGCTTTGAAGTTTTTTGATGACTTTACATGAATTTGTTGCATTTGTTTGTTTCTGGATGTCAGTTACTTTAAATATGGAGGAATCAACACTTGGAATCAACGCTCTTCTTTTTTCTAAGTTTAGCGTAGAGTAATGCTTCATGTTTGCACCAAAACACGAATATGTCTTGAAACATACAGAACCTTCACTTGTCAGATCCGAAAGAAAATGTTCTGATGCAAATATGATCGGTTGAGATGCTGGGCTGTAAAGCTGTTTCTGTTCTGTCATGTGGACTCAGACATGTCACCTGCCAGTGTTTCAGAATCTGAACGGCTTGACTTCAAGAAGAATAAAGAGAGCGAGGCTCAAAAGTGAGCTTTTGTTTCATAGTCCTCTTGTTCTTCTTATGTTTTGTTTCATAGTCCTCTTGTTCTTCTTTTGTTTTGTTTCATAGTCCTCTTGTTCTTCTTTTGTTTTGTTTCATAGTCCTCTCTGCAGGCTCAACGTTCTGGAGGACAGGTTGCAGCATACAGGTATAAATCAAAGGAGGGAGGACTGAGAACATCCATTTGGTTTTAAAAGTCTTGGTTTCTATGTGTTAGACTGTATGTGATCAATAAAAAACAAAAACAAGAAATGAATGTGTGGTGCATCATTGCACCATGTCTTAAGCAGATAAAAAGTATCATGCAGGATGGCGGCGCGTCAGGACGCAGCGGCTTACAGGTCTCCCTCGAAGTGCACGTTTTTGTATTTTTTGTGTGTTTTAACTGTCTGTTTCGCGTCACCCAAGGACGCACACTTAAGATATACTCGCACTGATCTGATAGACATCAGGAATTGACAAGAAGAGCCCGGATAGCTCAGTCGGTAGAGCATCAGACTTTTAATCTGAGGGTCCAGGGTTCAAGTCCCTGTTCGGGCGGTATGTTTGAAACAGCGACTCCGGGAAAAACCGAGGAGGGGGGCTCTGCATTTATGTGAACGAAGGTTGGTGCAACAACAGTACAGTCCTAGACAAACATTGTTCTCTGGACCTGGAGTTCGTGTCAGTAAGATGCAGACCCTTCTTTCTGCCGAGAGAGCTAGCAGCTGTTATCATCACTGCAGTGTATATACCACCGGACGCTAGCGTGAAAACTGCTCTCTCTCTGCTGGCTGACGTCATAAATAACCACCAGCGTGCCTATCCAAACGACGCGCACATCATAGCTGGTGACTTTAATAAGGCAAACCTCAAAACTGTGCTGCCTAAATTTTATCAACATGTTAAGTGTGCAACGAGGGGTGAGAACACTCTGGATCATGTTTACTCAAACCTGAAACATGCTTACAGAGCGATCCCCCTCCCCCACCTCGGACAGTCTGACCATCTTTCCCTGTTCCTACCCCCCGCATACACCCCACTCAGCAGGCAATCGAAGCCACAAAGACAGTCCATCACCACCTGGCCTGATGATGCCCTCCCCCGACTACAGGATTGCTTTGAGCAAACACAATGGGACATTTTCCACCATGAGGACCTGACCACGTTCACTGATGCAGTGCTGTCCTACATCAAGCACTGCATTGACACAGTCACCGTGGTAAAAACCATTCGGGTGTTCCCGAATGAAAAACCATGGATGACTGGCCAGGTCCGCGCACTTCTCTGCGCCCGAGATGCAGCCTTCAGATCCGGTGACCGAGCGTTATACAGCAGGGCTCGGGCCGACCTGATGAAAGGTATCAGTGTTGCCAAAGCAGACTACAGGAGGAGGATTGAGGAGCAGCTGACAAGCCCCAGGCAGCTGTGGCAGGGCATCCAGGCCATAACAAACTACCGGGGCTCTGCTGTGTCAGCCGGGGACTCAAACGCGGCATTAGCGGAGGAGCTGAACAGCTTTTTTGCCCGCTTTGAAGCCCAGGTGCAGCACACAGCCACACCACCCCTCAGAACACCCCCCCAGCCCCCACTACAGAACTTTCCACCCTCCAGCACACCTCCCCAACCCCCACCAACAGCAATCACCAGCACTGCTCAGCTCACCCTGAGGGTCACGCCTGAGGAGGTGAGAGGAGTACTCAGGACTGTTAACCACAGGAAAGCCACTGGCCCAGACGGAGTGCCAGGAAAGGTGCTAAAGGCCTGTGCTGACCAACTAGCACAAGGTCATCACGGACATTTTCAACAGGTCTCTGGAACAAGCCATCATCCTGACCTGTTTGAAATCCGCCACCATCATCCCTGTCCCCAAAAAGACACCCACAACCAGCCTCAACGACTTCCGCCCCGTAGCACTCACCCCCGTCATAACAAAGTGCTTTGAGAAACTGGTTCTCCGCCACATCAAATCCTGTCTCCCCACCACCCTGGACCCGCACCAGTTTGCATACCGACCGAACAGATCGACAGAGGATGCAATCACCACGGCCCTCCACTCTGCACTGAGCCATCTGGAGAGACAAGGGAGCTATGTAAGGATGCTCTTCATAGACTACAGCTCAGCTTTCAATACAATCATCCCGGACATCCTGATCCCCAAGCTGTTCAGCCTGGGGCTCCCATCATCTACCTGCAAATGGATTAATGACTTTTTAATCAACCGGCCCCAACAGGTGAAACTGGGACGCCACCTTTCATCTGTCCGCACCCTCAGCACTGGCTCACCACAAGGCTGCGTGCTGAGCCCACTCCTGTACTCGCTCTACACCTACGACTGTAGCCCCACCCACCCAGAGAACATCATTGTCAAATTTGCTGACGACACAACGGTGGTGGGGATGATAACAGGGGGGAACGAGGAGGCCTACAGGGATGAGGTCCTGAATCTGGAGAGGTGGTGTGCAACCAACAACTTAGCACTAAACATCTCCAAGACAAAGGAACTCATCCTGGACTTCCGGAGAAACAGCGCTACCCCTGCCCCCCTGTACATCAACGGCGAATGTGTAGAGCGAGTGCAGTCATTCAAATTTCTGGGGGTCCACATCTCTGCTGACTTATCCTGGTCCACCAACACGTCAGCCTTGGTTAAGAAGGCCCAGCAGCGACTACACTTCCTCAGAGTGCTCAAAAAAGAACAACTGAGCACAAGCCTGCTGGTGACCTTCTACCGCTCCACCATAGAGAGCCTGCTGACCTACGCGGTGTCAGTGTGGCACTCAAGCTGCACGGTGGCGGACAGGAAGAGACTGCAGAGGGTGACCAACACGGCACAAAAAATCATCGGTAGCCCCCTGTCTTCATTGACGGATATCCACAGCTCCAGATGCCTGAACAGAGCAAAAAACATCCTAAAAGACAACACTCACCCCGGCTTCCATCTGTTCAACCTGCTACCCTCTGGCAGGCGGTACCGGTCCATACCAGCCAGAACAAATAGACTTAGAGACAGCTTCTTCCCTAAAGCTGTCAAAATACTCAACTCCAGTCTGCACTGACGAACTGACAAACTTCACACTAGATGTCACCTGCACCTTTTTATCATAGGCCACTTGCACTGCAATCTGTATTGTAAATAACCACTATTTATTATTGAAAGTCACATGTCACTTTACCACTACTGCCTTAAATTCACACTGTAACTGAAATCTGTATTTTTACCTGTTAATAACAAATATTTATTACTGAATGCTGCTATTTTCACATGTCACTTTATCCATACCACCAGAACATCATTACTACAAATCTTTATTATGTATAATATTCACAATCTCACTTATCACAAGATTTCTGCCTACTGGTTTATTTTCTTTATTGTGTACATACTTGTATATATAATTTCTTTGTACATACTTCATCCTGTGTGCACTCTATGGGGCAGCTCTGAATCTCATTACACTCTGTGTAATGACAATAAAGGTGTTCTATTCTATTCTATTCTAAAACATGAGAGCAGACATGTCACCAGCCTGGTTCGTTGTCTCTCTCTGCTCCTTTGAAGTTACAAATCCATCAGAGTCTAACACAAGCTAAATCTATCTCAAAAATGGCACACAGGCTCTACTGTGCCAGTGACAGTGGGTCGTTTCCGATTTGTTTGTTTCTATTTATTCTTCTTCCCATAAAACAAAAAGTCACAGTTAAATTTGACCCTATTCTTGATCTGCTATGGAAGGAGAGAATACCACATTTTGAAAACAACAAGCAGTTAATGCACACAGTGATGGACTGGTGACCTGTCCAGCATGTTCTTCGGCTCTTGTCTGGTGACAGCTGAGAAAGGCTGCAGCACCTCCTGTGAGCCTGATCAGAATGAAACAGGGATGAAAACTGGCACATTTGACATTTTTAAAAATTAAATGTCCCCTGTTTTTGTCTTTGGGGTCTGAATGACTTACCTTTGTATTTCCTCAAACTTGCTATCAAACAGGATTTTCCATTATTACCACATGTAGAAAGTTCCTCTGAGACTGTAACAGTAATACCTGTATAACAGAGCCAGAGTGGAGCATGGGTCATTTACTAGTAACAAATGTACACAAACAGCATGAAAAAAACTAAACAGGAAGTTGCAAACTGGAAAAAAATATTGTATGAATGATTTATTTGAGTCTTATTGATTAAACATTTTCATCAAACACAAAATACTGTGTAAAAATCACGTGAGTTCCAAGGTCCATCAAGCTGTGAGCACACAAAGGTGTGAATGCTTTGGCTGTTGTACCTTTAACACCTGTCACCTGGGACCTCCCTCTTGACAAACAATAACCCACTGTTACAGTTCTCTGAATTTCCTTCTTAAAGGAACATCATACCGCTTTTACACTTGTGCTTACAAGAAAAAGGTAAACCAAACACATTTTTGCTTTCTTGATAAAAGAAAAATTCTAACAAAGTTTTTGAAAGATGAAATGGCAAAAAAGTCTTATCCTGCTACTGATCAAGCTTTGATATATATTTTTTTCTTTTTTTAAAAACAACTGTCTGCATATATATTGATGGTTAATGCCAGAATCTGGCAAAACCTGAATATATATACAATTTAATCTTGCAGCAGGTGTCAGTTTTCTTTGATTGTGTAAGCTTTGATATTGATCAAACAAACTTTAGGGTGTGTGCGTGATCGGTGTACCTGCAAGCAGGATAGTAGTACAAGGCTTGATGCATGTCCATGAGTCACTCAGATATGAAGTCTGGGAAAAGATCATCGTGTGAGTTGAGGTTCCTGAGAAACTGGGCAGGACTTTGTGCATTGACGGTAATCATGGTCATATTGCATCATGACCCCTTTTTAATACTCTGGTGGCTTCAGAAACCTGTACAGGTGAGATCACAGTTCTTTATTATGTGAACAAAACTATGAGATATTCATTTTATCTGTGTGTTACAAAACTATCTATCAATTTCCTTTGGATCTTTTAAACGCTATTAATTGTTGATTTTACTCAGTGCTCTCTCTTATCTGTCACTGCAGAAAATCAAGACGGGCATTTTACCTCTGGATATGGCTACAGATTCCATTGATGACATGTATGCTGGCTGTCGATCTGAAGCTGCCTCATTGATTGACCTGTTTGGTGTGTTTGAGTGGCATTTCAATAGAAACTTCAGTTTTGCCTGGTCTTTAGTTGAAAGAAAGGCAAAGAAACCTGTGCACGAGCAGTTGAATGAAGACCATGCCATAGTTTTGTATATATATACAACATTTGCACAAATCCGGAAAGATTTCAACGAAGCAGTGAAAACAGGAAAACACAAGTACAACACAGATGGCTTTTGGTTCCACTTTTTTTACTTTTACTTGACTGATGCCATTCAGGCTTTACGACAAAGGCAGGCGTCTTGCAGAACCGCCTATCACAGGTCATGGAAGTTGTTTGATCAAAGTATCAACAATACAAACATACGTTTTGGCACTTTCACCTGGGCAGCATCGGACAGACATTCATTTGAGCTTGAAGGCTATGTCTCCTGTTTTGAGATCTACACATGCTTTGGTGCTGACATCTCATACTACTCCAGCACAAAGAAAACTGGACAGGTGCTCATTCCTACTTATGAGGTCTTCAGAGTCACAGATGTCGTGACTAATGATCCGTGGTGCAGCGTGGTCTACAAGCTGCAGAGCACTAAAATACCAAGGACGGACCAAAACTGCAAGCTGACACAAGGCCAAACCAAATCATACTTTGGAGCTGGTTTCATGCAGTGGCACCAAGGCAGTGTTGTGACTATGTCTGCATGTGCATTACTGATGATGATTAGTTCTTTAGTTCTTGTAAGACGGAAGCAGAAGTGTTATGTGGCTGTTGTTTTAGGTGGTCTGTTGGTGCTGATAATTACTGTGATCATGCTGAATTATCCAGTCAAGCAAAGAGAACTGAAGGTATAATAATGAGACAACAGAGAGAGCCATGACATAAGAGACAGACTAGACTAGCGAAGTTACACACTTTTAACATAAATCTTTATTTTTCTTTCAACTGTAGCTTGTGCTTGACTTGTGTCTGCATGTTGGGTGCTCAATGAGTTCACACCTCTTATTTGTGGTTAAGCGTGTCTATTATTCTCAGGAAGTGTAATCTGTCTGTGAGACATCAAGCAAGAATTAAATGACACTTTTAACTCTAAAGAAGATCAACAATGGACAAATGCAACTGTGTAAAAATCATTTTGTCAGAATTAAGCATTTTATTTTCATTTGGTATTGCATGACAAACATAAACTGTTGAGAGGTTGGTTAAAGAACACAATCTGCAGAGAAGGGTATTGTAACTCTTTTTTTCTCTTGTCCATTCTGGCTTTTTGTGCATTTAAATTTTACTTTTTGGATTTTTGCTTTTTCTTCTTTTGTACATTCCTTGCTGTGCTGAATAAATCTTAAAGTTTCATTTGACCTACCCCTAAAAGGAGAATATTTCATTCTTCTTTATTATTTTTTTTATTCCTGTATTTATTCTTTAATGAAGAGCTTCACAAACGGCAAGCCCCTTGATTTTTGTAAAAAGGAATATTTGTTTGTTTATACAGTATTTAATTGGAGGTTAGGCTGTGTGGAGCATACAGGAAACCTTAGGACCGGATGGACAGAAGTATTGTTTGAGCTTGTGGTCTGGTGACCTGGTGAGGCGATCGTTCCTCTTCAAAGCCACTCGTCACCACATCTGCAAAAATGCACATCTCACCTCACAGCAGAGAAATATTAGTGCTCGTGCCTTCCATTTCGTGGAATAGACTTAGACAGAAATGCATTTTGGTGTATTTTAGAAAAAAACTAAAACAAGTGTGCATAAAAAAAAAAATATTGAAGCTTTCAGTCTTTTAAGGATTTCTAGAAAAATCTCACTGTCCCTGGCTGCAGGGTTTAAAAACATACCTCACTTATATTTTAATGAATTCAGTTTCAACATTTGTAAATCATCCTCATGCCCACAGGCTCTAGGTGCTTTTATCTACAGTCATGCTTTGTAGGTATCAGCGCATGATGTGATATGTTTTCTGGACATTCTCTTGAGTGCTTTTGTTGCTGTAGTTCATCCTCATTCAGGGTAATACTAGTTGAAGCATATTGTCCTGCTTCACATGGCTCCAAACTCTGCTGATGACATGTATGCCGGGTGTTTACACAGGTGGGAGGATAAAGAGAAGACAGCTATTCTCTTAAAAGAGAAGAGACAAATTTCTCTCTGGCCTTTAAAAAAGCAGAACTGTACTACTATGGGGAACTGAATTACAGGAAAGAGCAAGCAGCTCATGGCTATTTATGTGTACACCCTTGACAAAACAGAAGTCAATCTTGATTTCAGTGAAGCTGTTTGAACACAGATGTCAAAGTACAAGACCACGTCACATTCTGCACTCTTTTCTCTCAGGTGACCTTCAGGTCTCTCTGCTCTCAGAAAGCTCTATCTTAAATTGCCTCACAGGCTTCAATAGTATCAACAAGTACTTTCAGCCAAGATGTTCTCAACAAGATTAGTTCCAGCTTTTTTACCTCCAGCTCAATGGGTCAGAACCCTTGTCCTGACAAAATTTGGTGACAAAACCAACTTTGAGATTTACTAACACAGGCTTTGGAGCATGTCTCAGATTCAACCTATTTCATCCAGTTGATTCATTTCATTTATCCATAAGAAAATCCATCCATCCATCATCTATACCCGTTTAATCCTCTGCAGGGTCACGAAGGATCTGCTGGAGTCTATCCCAGCTCTCTTTGGGCAAAAGGCAGGGGTACACCCTGGACAGGTCACCAGTAAGAAAATCCATGTTATGTGAAATCATTCTCTATATAGTTATTTCAGTCAGTTGTTTAGGTTCTTTCACAATAACAAATAAAAGACAGCTAATACATACCTGTCAAGTTTTAGATTTGAAAATGGAAATTTTTTGCCGCCTGCCGCAAGCAGTCCCACCATTCCAACCGGCATTGGTGTGCAAAAAAGCTAAAACCACAGCTACAAAACTTCCAGAACTTCAGCCAGCTCTTTTGTTTCCTGTGTGTCATTATTGGACAAACTGGCTAATCCAGGTGTGTCTGACGATTGCTGTGAGGTCAGACACACCTGGATTAATTAGTTTGTTAATTAATGGCACACAGGAAACAAAGCAGCTGGCTGAAGTTCAGGAAGTAGTGCAGCTGTTCTTAAAGTCACATTGACATAATGTGAACATTCATTATAGCATAAATGAAAACACAAAAGGGGGTATATATGAAGAAGTATTTATTTAAAAGGATTTGCATATTTTTTGTTCATTTAACATTGCTTGTATTTACATTTACATTTGATTTTCTTTCCACATTTCATATTGCTCTTCTTTTACAGTTTTTCATCTCATTTCACATGACTTTTCTTTACTCTTTTAATGACTTTTTGTACTTCATTTGTTGCAGACTTTGCATTCTTTATGGCTGTTTTGGAAGGAGTGTATTTGTGGACTGGTCCAGAGTAGTTTATTTTACATGAGAGAAGAGCCTAACCAGTTCTGTTGTCTAACGTCATCCTATTCCCTGTAACAATCTTTTTTTTTCTTTGCACGCTGTCACTCATCGGATGTCACACCCTAACCTCGGCGACATCTTCCACCTACAGTACCTGTAGTAGCTGCTGCTGGGGCAGTTATCGTGAGGCAAGTGACGGATCTCAGATTGGGAATGTTTTTTTTTTTCTTAACTCGGCCTGATGTGGTGTAATTTTTTTAATAACGCAGGTTAAAATACGGGAGATTTACGGAAAAATACTAATACTGGAGGAAGGCGGGAGAGAAGAGTAAAATACGGGACTTTCCCGGCCAAAACAGGATACTTGACAGGTATGCTAATATGACAAAAGCATTGTAATTATTAACCACCAGCAAAATAATAAGTCAGCTGTTCAAATGTCAAAAGAAATAAAATAAACTTTAGAACTGAACACAGGAGTAATGAAATTGTAAATAGAAAAAACAAAAAAAACCGAGTGCTTTTTTTTTGTTCATTTTGCAAGCTAACTTAGAAGACAAAGAGAGCTTTGACATATAAGTCATATATTTCACAGCAAACACTGAAGAACTGTTTGAATTAGACACTTTCAACATAAATCTTTTCATTTTCTATTCAATTATAGCTGGTGCTTGACTTTTGTCTTCATACTGAGTACTTGTATTCACACCTCTTGTCTGAGGTTAAACATGTATAACAGTATCAGGAAGTGTGTTGTTTTCCATCTGTAAGCCATCATGCAACAATTAAACGACAGTTTTAACAGCAACAATAGATGCTCAGCAGATGCAAGTGAAAAAACTATGTCTCCGTGTTCTTTTATCTGGTGCCTAAATGACAAATCTAGAAGCAAAGATCAATCAAGAATTTATTACAATCATGTTTACAAAATTATTATGCCATGCAGAATATTTTAATCGGCAGATGGTACACTTGTCCACAACATCACCGAGATGCTGCCATGGACAAAATGCACACTCCCAGTTAGTGTGTTCATCTTTTTAAAGATCCAGAGAAGGCGTGTCCTGGGTTAATGGTCTTTTGTCCCCAAAACTCCAGATGTCAGTCTGCGTTAATCAATTACTGATTGTTCAAGCAGTTTGAAAACTAGTGAGGGGGGTATTGCGGATGTCGCAGTAATTAAGTCCAGATGTCCAGTCCAAACAAAGGTGGTGTGTTTATTCCAGGAAGCGTGTAACTAAATCTGCCATCGTCCCTTGAAGACAGCAGGTCAGGAGGCCAAGCAACAACTCAGCAATCCCCTCTTACAGCCACCCCCAAGCAATAAGTTTAGCTCTGCATCTAACTAAGAATTTCTAAATCCTATCACAAGGGTACACTATGTGACCTTTCATGTTTATAACATAATTATTGTAATTTTTTGGATATAATCAGGCATTTGTGTATTCGTTCAGGAAATATACAAGTTATTTCTTAATTTGGTAATGTGCAGCAAACATAAGCTGTGGATAGGTCAGTTTGAGAGTTCCTCCTTTTGTCTGTTGTGTATTAAAGGCAATGTCAGCTTCAGAGAAGAGTACTCTTCTATCTCCTCCTGTGCTGAATAAATCTTAAGTTTAATTTCATCTACCTGAAAAGGAGAAGATTTCAGTTTTTAATTCAGTCCAATCTCCCATCTGCACAGAAGCTCTTCACAAGGTAAAGGCCTCTTGTTTTTTTTTTGTGAAATGTCAGGATAGTTCAGTGTCCACAGTATTTTGTTGAAGACTAGAATATGGGTTTCACACAAATGACATTAGGACTCATGATGTTAATAGACAGAATTTCTAGGTGCAGCCAAGGGAGCGGAGGGGTTCCAGTTCGGTGGTGTCGGGATCTCGTCTCTGCTGTTTGCAGATGACGTGGTCCTGTTGGCAGTATTGTACCTGAACGCATTTCAATTCAATTCAATTCAATTCAATTCAATTTTATTTTGTAGAGCGACTGTTACAATGACTGTTACAATTGTCTCTAGGCAGCTTTACAGAGACCCAGAACATGACCCCCGAGCAAATATCATTAACTAAAATTATATTAAATTCATTGAACGAAAGTTCACGAACTAGTTCATATTTTTCCGCGAACGTGAACTGAGCGTGTTCACTTTCCCCTTCATGAGCATGGGGTGTGAACGAGTTCATTTGGGCAGTTGTGAGCAACGCTTTTTCAAAGTTCACGCACTGTGCCAGGTTTCCAGCAAACCCTATTTAAAATACACCACAAACGAGCCTGATATGTATCTGAGGAAAGCAATCAAACATGGCAACACGGGCTGTCGCTTCTGTCATGCTAACAATTGCGTCATCAAACATTTAAAACGATCATGAAGGCAGATGAGAGCTACAGTTACAAGTACTAATGTTCCAATGACAGCTGTAGTTCCTTGACTGACCATTAGGGGCTGCCTCCAAAAGAGGGTCCTGTCTCTATTGACCCTCATATTTATTTCAGCTCTGCAGCAGAAATAAACATATTTACAGCCTATCTAAAAAAAAAAAGAAACAAACAAACAAAACAGTTTTAGTCACCAAAGTTAGATTTCATATCCTTGACAATTGTATGGAGGGTGAAGTTTCCCTTTTGCTGCTTAGCACTCTCCTGACAACTGAGCATAGCTTCAGAGCAGTGAATAAAAACCTTACAGAGCATGGTCATTCATATCTTGAAGGTTTATATCCTTTGTTGCGTTGTTAATTGTACTAGCAGAGCACCGTGACTGGCTATGGTTTGTCCTGGAAGGTTCAGAGGGTGAAACTAAGCAGGAGGCAGCTGGTGCTAAACATGCATCAGCTAAACACAGTAACCATTTCTGATGTTGCCATGAAACAGCATTTGAAATGGAAGGTGCTGCCTCAAATGTTCGCCTCCTTACTGCACAGAAATTTGGGAACTTTATTGCCAGTGCATGTCCATGCGTGCATGTGCAAAGGATTCTCACTAACACCACTGACAGTGCAGAGTGTCAGAGATATTCTCTGACACTCTGCGTGTCATCAGCTAGCGCTTTCATTTGCAAGTGCACAGCTCACTTTTAATTCAGTACAGTCAAGAAGATTGTATAGTTCCTCTACTGATTGCTTTATGAACTGCAGATAAGGTAGGAGTTGTGAGCTATAGTAAGAGTATAAAAGTTATGAATTCTTCTTTCACTAGTTTAAAACAACATGGGGAAACAGATTGTTTAACTTCAAAGGGGGTGGAAACCTGTACAGTAGGAATTGATAATAACTCTCCACTAAATCAAACCAAATGGTGCAAATTTTTCAAAACTGCAGTCTTAAGTTTAGCCAGAGAACCATAAAACTGCATTTACTGTATAAACATGTTTTCTTTGTCCTGACAGAAGATGGAGAAGATGACAACTTGGGCAGCCATGTTTGTGATACTTGGAGTCTCCACTGGAACTGCAAAGGTAGTATAAGCTGTGTGGAGACTTTAGGTTTAGGCTACTCATGCATAGATCAGGGGTGGAATGATACATCAAGCTACCTTGATACATTAATTTAATAATGAATAATAAAATAACATTGATACAAAATGAAAATATTGATCAGACATTGATCCATATAGTCCTCATCAACACATGTGGCGTTTTTGAAGAAAATATAAATGTAAAATGATATTTTGGTCACAAAATGCAATTTAATATGAATGGATCATGCTCAATCATCATATGATTTCATCTCATATTCATTGCTAGCACCTCCACCGAATTGAGCCAGAATAATATCATGGCAGCCTGTGATACTGGCAAACATCAAATTGTCATCCAGTTCATCAATGTAATATTGTATTGAGACAAAACTTATGATTTACACCCCAAGAACAGACACAGATCAAATGGAGAACAGAAATAAAGTGCATTTGTGTTCTTTTAACCTCTATTTTGTTTTTCACCTCTGGCAGAACGTCCAACCACTTGATATGGCTCTAAACTCTGTTGATGACATGTATGATGGTTGTAAAGACAAGATGGAAAACAAAGTGAAAAAAGAGTATCTGCTGAATGAGAAGAACAATAACAACCTTTTCTCTCATGCCTGGGATGAAGCAGAGTATTACAAAAATAAATGGAATCGTCACCGTAGAAAGAAACCTTCAGGCACCCTGGGGAAAGAGCAGATCATGGCTATCTACGTGTACACCCTTGACAAACCCTGAAGTCTATCCTGGATTCAATGAAGCAGTTCGAACACAGGGCTCCAAGTACAAGACCACATTTGGGTATCATGCGTTGCACTTCTTCCTCTCAAGTGCCCTTCAAGCTCTCAACTCTCACAAACCTCAAGCAGAAAGGATGCCTCACAGGCTTCCGTAGAGTCAACAAGTACTTCAGCCCAGATGTTCTCAACAAGAAAATTCGCTTTGGCTCTTTCACTTCCAGTTCGATGGGCTGGTACCCTCGTCCTGATAAATTTGGTGACAAAACCTGCTTTGAGATCTACACATGCTTTGGTGCAGACATCTCGCTGTACTCCAAGGTTGGGGAGGTGGAGAAAGAGGTCCTGATTCCCCCTTATGAGGTATTCAAAGTCACAAAGTTAGAGAGGCGATCTGAGAAGAAAAACCTCCCATGTGAGTTTGTTTATACAGTGAGGAGCACAGAAACTCTTTCCAACTTAAACTGTGCACTTTTCTGAATGATTTCAGGCTATGCTATTTTGTCATTATGTGCACAAAATTGACTTCATCCTTTGTCTATTTGGCTTTTAATCTTTAGCATATTTTATTCCTTGTTTTCATTCATATTCATGATGATATATGCAAGGTTGTGCATTATTGACTATTCTTAATTTAAAAAAAAATGTATTTTTCATTTTTACCCTATTGTAAACAACGTGGACTGAAATACTCATGTGAAAAACTGTTCACACAAAAATGTGTATACTGAATAATCACTGTTTTTTTAACCTGCTCTAATAAAAAGTTTAAAATCATTCATCTTCTCATTACTCCACTTCATTTGTGGCCTGGGTCTTTAAGTATGTGCTCTGAGTGATTTCCTCATTTTTACCATATTTGGCACATCGACAAATTACATGCTTTTCCCAATAAAGGACCTTCGACTATATTGGCCCCCTCCTCGCCACACAAACTTCAAGGCATTTAAACTGGTGTGGGTGTGCAAGTAGCCACTGTGTGGGAATATATGCACATGAGTCTGCTTGTGTGCTGGGTTACAGTGTTCATATTGCATTATGTAAGACTGAATGCAATAGAGTGGCACGTTTTTTCATAAAACGTTTTTTTTTTAATAATGTTTATGCAAACATTAAAGCACAACATTTTTTTAAAACCAAAATATTCATAAAACACCCTCCTACACAGGAGCACATGCACAGTTTTGAAATAAATAAAACCCAGACGTGAAAGTTGAAAACCAATACAGACCTGACTTTGTTTATGCATCTGTAGCACGATGCACACCATCTTTCTTTTTCTTTTCATTTTCTTGCGCAGCATTAAATGTCGGTCGCCGGAGATCAACAGTGGGGAGAAAAGGACCTCAGATTATGGGCTATCTGATTATAACAACTACAAAGGAGGTGCGGATAGCACATATGAGTCGGTTACGCAATCCATAAAAACACACACACACACACGCACACATTTTTTATGTATATATTAGGGCTGGGCAAGTTAACACGTTATTAACTCATTAATTTATTAACGCTAACATTTATTTTATCACGCTAACGCATGTTGCTTACATGCTTTTGCTTTGAAAAGTGTTACTGGCTGCTGCGGAACCGGAAGACAATTGGCAGGTAAACATGCAGAAAAGCTAAAACGGACATGGAGAACGGTAAAAATCTGTGAACTTTACAGTTGGGTAGTAACTCAGGTAGCAATATTAACAATTCTGTCTGGAAAAAAAAATTCTAGACTGCAACAAAACTTTCAAGCCCCTTTGTTCAAGACAATCGTGTCATTCCTCCATTTTACATCAGATCTGCCCCATGTGTTCACTGTCCGTGCTATTCCCTTACTGGTTACTTCAGTGTGGCTCCATCTAGTGGCACAGATGTGTAACGACAACAGAAAGTGTAGTCCTCGATTATTAAACAACTCCCATTTTTTCCAGCAGAGCTGGAGAGCGCTTTGGTTCTATCTATATATGAACTGAATTACATGCGTACATTCCCACATATGGGCCTCTCACACACCCACATTAACTTAATGCCTCAGAGCTGGTGTGGCAACACAGTCAAAGTGTCCTCTATTGGGAAAAGCAGGTATTCTGTTGATGTGCCAATTATGGTAAAAATGACGTAATCAAGAAGGAAATCACTTACTTAAAGCCCCAGGCCTCAAATGAAGTAGAGAAATGAGAAGATGTCTGATTTATGCTTTTTATTACAGCAGGATCAAAAATAGTGAATTTAATGGATTTTCAGTGTACACAGTTTTGTGTGAAAGGTCTTTAACATGAGTATTTGATATTAGGCAAAAAAAAAAAAAAAAGGTATTTTAACAAATATTGCTACTAATCTTTCACATATACCAGGCTGGCATTTCTCTCTCATGTTAGCCTCCCTCCATTGGCTTTCTGTAAAATTTAGAATCAAATTCACAATTCTGTTACTTGCATATAAGGCCCTTAATGGTCAATCTCCTTACAAGACCTAATAACACCTTATGCACCTTATACCTTCACCTTCACTGTCTGAGCATCCCACTTTACCTCAATCTACATAGATGTCTCTGTATGATATCAGTATGATGTCATCTTAGTTTTCCCTTTTTCCTTGCCACTGATTGTCATCAAGGTTTTTCTGCCACTAGATGAGTTTTTTTTTCTACTTGTCATTGTTTCTTTACTTAAGATTTAATAATATTACTAATAGTTAATACTGCTTGCTTGGGGGTCATGTTCTGGGTCTCTGAGAAGTGCAGAGAAACCATTTATATTGTAATAGACACTATACAAATAAAGTTAAATTGAACTGAATAACATATTGAAACATTGAGCAGTTCAGCTGAAGTTTAGCTAAATTCACCTGTAAATGTTATAGTGCTTTTTAGGTGCATTTTGAAATGTCATCCGAAAGCCCGATATCCCTAAGTTTTTGTGAGTAGTGTTTATACTGTATGGGCCTGATTTACTAAAGGTTTGCGTGCGTAAAAACGTGTGCAAACTTGACACCACCCGCAAACCAATGTGCAAGCTGATCTACTAACAGCGTGCAAAGAGGACTGCGCCTCTCAAATGAGCAAAATAGCACACGCTGTTCATTTAGTACTTTTGCCCTGATGAATAATCAATATGGGGCGTACCCGCCAGAAAGCGCTAAATACTGGGAGGGGAAAATGCAAATAGGTTCATTTACCACACGCAATGAGATTTACCAACCCTGAAAGTAATTGCGGGGATTGTGATTGCGTCTGTATTTAGTACGTTCGAAAGGAAGGTGCTAATCTGGCCAGCATTACGCACCGATGGCTGCTGTGATTGTGGCAAGGAGGCGACATCGCCAAAATCAAAGAATACGCAGAGAGAGAGTCTTTCGGACTCGTGTAAATTTGTTTGGAATGAATGAAAACCAGATAGTTGAAACTTAAGGGCTGATTTGGAGCCGGTCAGAAGCACATGCAAAAGGAGAAATATTTTATTTGAATGTTAAATCGAGTATTATTCAGCAAAAGGTTGCCACAGGAGGCACATTCATTTTTTTATTTGTGATAATAAATAAATCACGTGTTTTCATGGAGAAAAAAGTGTTTCTTATTGTGCGCCTACCTTGTTCTGCAGTTGGCTCTAGCGTGTCATACCCCGTATCCCAGTTATCTGCTCCTCGCAGAAGATGAGCTGCACCTGCTGCTCAATGCTGGTTAGAGGCATCTCTTCCGCAGGCCCTCCACCTGTCTTGTTTGCCGAAGTTTTATTAAAGGCCACTTTTTCTTTAGTTCTTTGCCTTATATCTTGCCACCTTCTTTTAACCTCATCTGCCGTTCTTTTTGTCTTACCAACTGCATTTATTCTATCGCAGATTTTCTCCCATATTGCTTTTCTTTTGGTAATGTTTAAATTTCTTTGCTTTAGTTCATGAATGTGTTTATTTGCTTCTTCCACTAATATCTCTAACTCCAACTCGTCAAATTTCATTTTGCGCTTGCGGCTATCCTGCTTTCCATCCAGACTCTCCATGGCGCAAACCGTAAGACACGCAACACCTCATTTAAATACTGCGGTTTGCACCCGTTATCAATTGCGCGAGCATTCTTAGTTGATCACCCGCAAACAACAGCACGCGCAAACTTTTTCAGTGCACACGCAATTTAGTACTCTTTATTTAGGATCTTAGTAAATCAGGCCCTATGTGTTTTTTTTTCAGTGTCACATAAGAGTCATCAAAGAAACATTTAGGGTAATCAACGTGATTTAAAAGTTTATATCATTAAATATCTAAAATAACTTGTTGACATTAGTATCGTGCTTCCACTTCTCCTTTAGGAATTATCCAGTGTGATTGGATGTATTGACTGCACCCATATTCATTTTAAAGCTTTTTTGTGTAGTTCATTTGGTCACACTGTCAATGTTATTTGAACGTGAAAGTCACAAGTACTGGGGAGCTGAACCAGGAAGTGATGCCAAACTCCTTTCTATTTGCAGTTATAAACACTTATTGCAGTTATGTCTTTAGGGAGTCGTGATACTGGAGGATATTTGTATCATCAGCCAAATTATGCAGTAGAGGCTGTCAAAGGACAAAGAAAAATTAGCACTAAACGAACCAACTATATGTGTTCACATCAGTTGACTGACTATGGATCTTAAACTGCCTCAAGAAATGCAAAGTGATGGCTCAGCAGGGTGTAGTCCAGAATATAAACAATTATAACTACTGATGATGGGCATGAAAAGAATAATTTTTCACTTCCAGGGCTGCATAGGCATTATGTTGCACCTCAGTCAAAGTTAATTCTTATTACAATTATGCCATGCTAACATGGTGCATCAGGTAAAAATAAAATATATCATGTAACCATAATAACCCAGAGAAACTGATCAAAGTATTTTTTTTATGTTACGTTTTTTTGTCATCTATCCTGGAATTAAGAGAAATAGTCTAAGACAGCTAAGACAGGCTGTGCGGTTAATTCTTTTAAGCACATGCTGTGTGCACTGAATTTGACAAATGTCATTGTCTGTTCATCTAGACTGGTTTCTTCTGTACATAATCATAAGAGGCCCTGCGATGGAGTGAGCACCTGTCCAGGATGTACCCCTGCCTTTCACTGGATAGGCTCCAGCAGATCCCCGTGACCCTGTAGAGGATGAGGTATGGATAATGGATGGATGGATACGCCAGCTATGAAATGTATGTGAAGCACCACACATTCTCATGTTCATTTTGCTTTTAGTACATGTGAATTTGAGCGTGGAAAATGAGATACAGACCTTTTTTGTGATTGCGCAAGGTATGAATCTAGTACATGAAGCCTCTGCGCTGGATGTTCTTTGCCTCTTGCCTCATGACAGCTGAGAAAAGCTTCAGCACCTCCGGTGAACCTGAACAGAAAAAAGCAGTAATGGAAACTTACCACATCATACTGTGAACAGAGCACTCCTTAAAAATTTCCCATTTTTGTCTTTTGCCTCTGAATGACTTATCTTTGTTTGTATGATCCCAAACCTGCTACCAAACCAGATTTACCACTATTACCACATGTAGAAACTTGTAGAAACCTGTATAACAAAGCCAGCGTGCAGTGTGGGTTTCACTTACAAATGACAAATGTATACAAACTGGAAGTTGCAAAAAAAAAAAAAAAAAAAAAAAATTAAATAATGTACTCTAATTATTTAATCAATTTTCAGGTGTGTGAATGACGGGATGGACATGCAAGCAGGATAATAAAACAAGGTCTGATGCATATCCACGAGTCAAAAAGAGAAAGAAGCTGAGGTTCCTGAGAAACCGGGCAGGAAACCTTATTTTTCCATCACAGTCTGACATTAAGTCAGAATAGATTTTTCCTGTGTTAGATCAGTTAGGATTACCAAAAGTATTTCTATTTGCTAAAAGCCAGAGATAATTTTTTTAAACTTTCTTCAAAGTCATGAGTTTACATACATTTTTGTAGTATTTGGTAGCATTGCCTTTACACTGTATGACTTGAATCTAATGTTTTGGGTTTCCATCCACAATAGTTTGCTGGAATTTTGGCCTCCTGACTGAATCAGGTTTGTAGGCCGCCATGCTTACATGCACCCTTTCAGCTCTGCCCACAAGTCTGTGATAGGATTGAGTCATTTAAAATTGGTATAGTTTCAAAAGATATAAATACATATTATTGACTAGTTAATGGAGCAAATGATCTTATCTAAAACTGAATTAGACTGCAGTTTTTCCTTGCTCATTTTAAAAACCAAATCAGAAGGGGAAAAAAGAGAGAGTGCTGACATGAGAGAGTGACACACTTTTAACATAAATCTTTTTATTTTTCGCTTAACTGTAGCTTGTGCTTCGTTCCATGTCTTCATTGTTAACATTTTGTCTGGGCCTGCTCTCTCGTCATCTCTTCTCTTTCCTCTTTCTTAAATGAGTGTCTGGTCTGAATGGCTCTGTTGCTCAGCCTGCTGTTACTGCTGAGCTGTTTCTAACCTCACCTCACATCAATCAGCTCATCAATCTACTCATTGAAGGATCATTGCAGTTCTGCAGGAGCTATGTCTAGGCCTTCATGTCTGCTACTTTGAAAAAGTTAAATTAAGTTATTTTATGCAAGGCCATAATTATATATAATTAATATATAAATTATACTGCAATTCTCAAGACTTTGAATCATAAGGGTCTTTTTTCATATTTGTTAAACTGTCAAGCATGCTAATGGTTTGTGGTTAAGCAGTGTAAGCATTCTCAGGAAATGTGTTCTATATTGCCTCTAAGCCATCATGCAAGAAGTAAATGACAGTTTCAACTGCAAGAACAATACATGACTGGCAAATGACCCTATAATATCTGAGCAGCCTGTGTTTGGAGAACAAATATTGAACCTATAAGCATCATGATTTTTGGAGACAATTATGCATTTATTCAGAAATGATATGAGCTGTTTCTGAATTTGGTATTTAGCAACTATCATAAACTATGGTTAGGTAAAGGTGTGAACTCCTCCTTTTTTTCACAATGTATTAAAGGCTATGTTGAGGAGAAAAGTGTTCTCTCTTCTGCAAAAACTATTTTGAATTTTCCTGCTTTGCTGAATAACATTTTAAGAAGGTTTATTTTGTCTACCTGAGGAGAAATATTCATTCTTCTTTTTGTTCCTGTTTCTAATCTACGCTGAAGCTTTTCACAAGGTAAAGGCCTCTTGATTTTTGTGAAATGTCAGAATTGTTTAATTTGCTCAATATTTGATTGGAGTATATATGTGGGGCACATCAGGAAATATTGTCCCCATGATAGCCTAGGGTACTGTTTGTTCTTGTCATCCAATACCCAAACAGATACAGTAATTCAATTCCTGTTTTAAACCAGCATGTCACCAAATACTGTATGTACGACAGCCTTGAGGTTGGACACCGTGGTAATGGTTGTAATTGGTATTGCAAAGAAAGACAATGAATCCAATTATATTTTGGAGTCTATTCGAAAAAGACTAAAACGCTGAAGCAAATGTGTACTGAAAAAATGACTATTGTGGCTTTAAAAGATTTCAAGAAAGATCTACACTATCTACACTCAGCACTCATGAGCTTTTCTATGGAGCTGAAGTTGCAGAGAATTTCAAATGATATTAAAGTTCTGAGTGTCAGTGTATGACGTAGAGCTATCAGTAGCTCCATGTGATTATTTAACTAAAGGGATTTGTATGCTTTGGATTAATGTCGGATGCCCTTCCTGTCACAACCTTCTGCATTTATCCGGGCTTGGGACTGACTCAAAAAGACACTGGCTTTTGACCCACTGAGGCTGTATTGATTAACTTTAGAATGATGGCAAATAAAGATCTGTTGCCATCTTGTTGCTAAATCAAACCAAATATATGTGAATTCTACATTTGAGAAATATACAGTCAAATCAAAAGATTATTTTAACCAGGGGTAACATAAAAAGTATATTTACTATACAGAAAGGTGCCTCATGCACTGTTGGAGGATGGTGAAGACAGTACTCTTGGCAGCCATGTTTGTGATGCTTGGAGTCACCGTGGGAACTGCAGAGGTAATATAACCCTTTGTTTTAGTAAAGAAGATCAGTAAGTGTTTTTGTTCTGTTAACTATCACAATGTATTTTTCTTTTGGCAGAACCGTACTCGACTCGATATGGCCCCAAACTCTGTTGATGACATGTATGATGGTTGTAAAGACAAGATGCTGGAAAAAATGAAAGATTTTCTGCTGAATGAGAAGAACAGGAACAAAAATTTCACTCTGGTCTGGAGAGAAGCAGAGAAATACTACAACAACAAATGGAATTCTGATAATGGAAACAATCCCTTTAGCCCCCTGACAAAAGAACAGATAATGGCTATTTATGCTTACACTGTTCCAATCCCAAAAACCTATTATGAATTCAATAAGGCCGTTCGAACACAGAGAAAAAACTATAAAACCACATTTATGTACCACACACTCCACTTTTTTCTCATAGATGCTCTTCAAGCTCTCAAATGTCGTAGATCTGAAAGACAAAAGTGTGTCACTACCTACCGAAGAGTAAACATCCACATTGATGGCAAAAAGAAACAAAAGTTTCGCTTTGGCTCTTTTACCTCCAGCTCATTGGATTCCTACCCTGATCCTCGCCTATTTGGTAACAAAACCTGCTTTAAGATTACCACATGTTTTGGAGCAGATATCTCACGCTACTCCCGTGTTGTGATAGAGAAAGAGGTCCTGATCCCCCCTTATGAGGTCTTTAAAATCTCTAACATAGATAAGCGAGATAAGCGATCTAAGAAGAAAAAGCTTCCATGTGAGTTAGTTTATACAGTGGAGAGCACAGAAAAAAACTGAATCTAACTTAAACTGCGTCCTCACTTGAACTGAGCGGTCTCCAACGTGTGATTTTGATAAGATGTGTGACAAGACTGAAGGTTTTTCATGTCTACATGTGTAGTGAAATGGATTTGAATATTTAACTATATGCTTGATACCATGTTGTTTTCAAGACAAGTTGGCATTATATGGCATTAGGCATTATATGTGCTTGTCACAAAGATACTGAGCTTATGCTTTCATAGTTTGTTTTTCAAGTCATTTTTCAGATAGTTCATACATGGGAAAAGAAAAAACATCTTTAGAGTTTGTTGGAATCTGCTTCTGAGGAGAAAGGCTTAAAACCTGTGATAGGTGGCAGCGCTGGACTGAAACTTGCTGTTTAATCACATTCAAAGTCTAACCAAAGACAAACTTGGATGTAAAACTGAAAATACTGTGAAAAATAATAATGAAATTAAAAAGAAATTCTGTTCCTGATGTTTTTTTCCTGTTCTTTTTTCATAACATGACAGGGTTTCAGTGACTCACAATCAAATATTTCTTCAATATGCTAGTATATGTGAGTTATTTTTTTCCCTCAAAATGATGTTGAAAACCTTGATGATAAAATGAAGCAATATTAGAGCATGAATGTTGTCAATAATAAAATGGCTTCTGAATACTATAAGGTTATTTAAATACTCTATAATACCAGTGTGTCAGTATGAAATATTCAAGTGATCTGAAGTCAGTCTTTGCCACTGCACCTGTTAGTACAGTTTCAAACACCTTTTGTGTAAATTTGCCAGTTGTTTAACTTCTTTTCCAATACTAATGAAGACTCACAAAATAACACAGTAATATGCAATAATAACAACGACGGATGTTGGAAAGGATTTTGTAATTAGTACCTAGTAGCAAAATAGAAAGAAGCTTTAAAATATTTATAATAATTTTAAAAAGTCAACTGTTACGATATATAAAATGAATTTTAGAACTGTCCACACAAATAAAAAAGTGCTCAATGCATTTTTGTATGGTAGTGTGGTCTGATGCCCTGGTGAGGTGAAACACGTCACCATATACACACAAATTAAAATTATACCTGAAAACTAAGCAATTTGCAGTTGGTCAGAACGGTGGTGTTTGTGCCATGAAATTTAATGGAACCGTTTTAGAGTTTATCAGAAAAATGATAACACAATAAAACATATGCACTGAAAAATTGACTCAGAGCTTTTGACCTTTTGAAGATTTCAAGAGAGATGACTGATAGAGACATCGTGCATTATATCTGGCTACAGGGTTATCCTACAGAGATAACCCTACAGGGTCAAAAAAAATATGCTTTACATGAACTTTAATGAAATCAAATGTAATCAAAGTCAGTGGCTCATTGATGAGATATGTTGTCGTTACAAGGACATGATATGTTATGTTTTCTATATATTTAATTTTGTGCTTAAGCTGCAGCGAAATTAAAGTCAAGCCCTTTTTAACTCTGAGCATCATTAGATTAGGTAGAACCATCATTTACAGATGCACAGCTCTTGAAACTGATTAGATCAAGAAATATTGCATAGTTCCACCGATTGCTGGAATTATTTGTAGCTGGCATAAGAGAATAGGAGTTCCTGTTTTTTTGAAACAAGCAAAAAGACTACAGAAAGGTGTTGTAGTGAAGTCACCAAACTGCATGGCCAAGTCCAGTCTTGAGTCCACAGTGCTCAAATCAGAGTTGAGTGCATGTTATCTTAATAAAATAATTTGAGCAAAGTCCAAGTCAAATCCACTACTGATCTGAGTCCAGTCCAATCTGCTCATCATCTTTTAAAACACTTTGGCCCGGATTGTGCACTTCCTGCTAGCCGCTACCCACTAGCTGCTACCCGCAAATTGCGGGTATAGGAACCTCCGCTAACAGCTAATGCAATTTTCCGCTCCCTAAAGCCGCTACACATTCATGCTGTCTCCCTTACTTACATTGTAGGAGTGGCAACGGGTGCGTCTTTTGCCCTTTCCGCAAACCCGGTATCTTGCGATCGCGGGTTACCACCTGCAACCCGCATGTCGGTGCGTACAAGAGCGCGTCCAGATGGCATCAATGTGCGTCCACCTGGTCACACGTGGACGTGCACAAACGGCTCTACCTCTTGTATAAAAAGCTTGCTTTGGCCTCAGTTGAACCCCTGAGAAAACCGTCTTAAACGGCTTGCTCGCCCTGGGCCCTTTGTCTTTAAACCACTGGCATCTAGTAAATTGTCTTACAGATGTCTCTGCTACTTTTTCTGTCATAAAGTAGTGCAACAGGATACCAGTCGCACTGTTCTCAACTGTCATAAATTAATATTATTGCCTTGACGGGGCAAAAATAATGGCATTTATTTTACTGGGTGAACTCTAGCCAGATGAGGATTAAAGTTGGACGTTGTCCCAGTCATCTCTTTGATTGTTCCTTTACAGATGGAACACTTAGCAATGCTACTTTGACCACATCAGCAGTTCTGAAAAAGCAAAAGAAGATATTCAGGGGAACATTTTCTCCTGGCATTTTAGCACAGTCAGGTTGTTCATAAACAAGACTATTACACCGATCAAACATAACATTATAATCATTGACAGGTGCTGTCCATTGTAACAGAGATGGCTAATGGACATCATAATGGTCATCTGACTTTTTTTTCTAACATTTGTCTGCATACATATTAACAGTCAGTGGCATTTTTTAAAGTCAGGTATATATATATATATATATATATATATATATATATATATATATATAATCTGACCTTGCAGAAGATGTTAGTTTTTCTTGTGCGTATGTGTGAGCAAAACACCTCAGACAACCCGTCCAGCAGTTTTTCCTACCACAGAGCACAGAGGAGATGCCAACTGACTGGTGAGGAGTGATGAACAGCAGCAGAGATATGAAGCTGCACCATTGATTGTCAATCCTGAACAGGTGTGCCTCCACTCAGCCTGGTGCCCCGCCCACACGCACACACCGCCACGCACCTACACGTCCTCACACACACATATGGAGATGTCCAACCTGCAGGAGGCACCTGGGCAGACCCAAGATGCGCTAGATATTTAATGTGTGTATGAAATAGTCATTCATTGATATCATATATTAATCCCTGAAATTAGAGGATGACATTGTGCAGTTCACAAAAATGTAGCTTGATTATGAAAGCGTAAAAAACAGTGATGTCGAAAAAAAAAAAAAAAAAAAAAAAAAACGTAATACTAGTGGAACCTTGCCACTAAGAGATTTCTTTTGTATTGAAGTGACTTTTGCATCTTCAGAAGGGAGATCCGTGCGCCAAACAATGAGGAAGTGAATTAAATCTGCAATGTTGAGTCTGTACATATTCTTTAGGTTCACATACTACAATGATTCTTCAGCTCAATTTAATCAATATACATTAAAGCAAAGCGTTTTTCATTTTCCTCTTATTCTAATCAGAAAAAAATGAGAAAAATAAGAATGCAGTCTGACCAATACAAAAAACTAGGGGCATATTGCCATCTAGTGGAAAAGTGACCATCCATCCATCCATCCATCCATTGTCTAAGCCCGCTTATTCCTTTATAGGGTGACAGGGATCTGCTGGAGCCTATCCCAGCCTATCAAAGGCAGGGGGTACACCCTGGACAGATCACCAGTCCATTGCAGGGCCATGGAAAGGGACCCTTACAGGAAATATTCTGATGTATTAAATTTAAAGAATAAGAAGGAGGAACAATAAATTACTTCCCACTACATATGTCAAGTTATTGACGTATGTAATGGGAACCTCAGAAATAATACAATTCAGGCACTGAAAACAGTACCCTCACAGTAGACTGACTGTATCTATATAGCACTTTTGTTGTCTTGTTGACTTTTCAGATTGCTTTTATACTACAAGCCAACCACATATGTACATACAGCACTCTCTGGAGATCTCCACAGATTTCTCTTTCTCTATCAATCACATACTAGTGGACACACTAGATGTAATGTTGGGTTCACCTCCACATCCAAGGACACTTGGACACTATCAACTCTCTGATCAGCTGATCTGATTGCTGTGCCTCTAAATCCACAACCACTGCAGCAGGACAGTTTCTGGTTTCTGCATTTTCTGTGGGGGTTTACTCCAGGAACTCCAACTTCCTCCCACAGTCCAAAAACATGTAAGTTACACTGAAGTGTTTATAGGAGTGAGTGTGAGTACGGATAGTTGTTTATGTCTGTGTATAGAACATTTAGATTTGGATGATTGCAGGATCAAAGATTTAGATTTTTCCTTCAGTTTGCAACCTGTAGATGTTAGTGTGATAATTCAGGACAGATTTCAAAGTTTGTGAGTCATCAGAGGGAAATGTTCGACTTATGAGGACATATAGTATTTTTGTAAATGGTTTTTTAGCATTAAAGTTGCATAGAATCCCAAAGTAAACTCAAATGCTTGGACTGTGTAGTCCTGCCCCTGATTGGTATGAGCTGCAGCTGGTTAAATGGAATCCAGTGACACCAACCTTCTCTAAAGGTGACACCACAAAGAGGAGTTCTGAACTGTGGTGCATTAAGGTTATGAGTTCTTCCATTTCTCTGTTTAAGACAGGCATGGAACAACAGATGGTTGTTTAACTTCAGAGGTGGTAAAACTAAGGAGGAACTTGGATTAAGTTGCTGCTGAATCCACTTGAGTGTGTGTGAAATTTACATTGGAGAAACTTGCATATTTTATTACTTGTGATGGTAAAGATGATGATGACTGGGGCAGCTGTGTTCCTGATGCTTGGATTCTCAGTGGGAACTGCAAAGGTAGTATGAGCTGATGTTGAATATGTACAGATGTATTTTAGTCTTTTTAATCCCCTTTATGAATATTATTTTTTAGCAGAACGTCATCCCACTTGATATGGCTCCAAACTCTGTTGATGACATGTATGCTGGTTGTAAAGACAAGATGGAGAAAAAAGTGAAGATGGAGTTTCTGCTGAATGAGAAGAACAATCTAAAAAATTTCTCTCAGGCCTGGAATGAAGCAGAGAAATACTACAACAAGAAATGGATTCGAAAACATGGAAAGAAACCTTCAGGCACCCTGGGGAAAGAGCAGATCATGGCTATCTACGTGTACACCCTTGACAAACCCAAAGTCTACTCTGGATTCAATGAAGCAGTTCGAACACAGGGCTCCAAGTACAAGACCACATTTGGGTATCATGCGTTGCACTTCTTCCTCTCAAGTGCCCTTCAAGCTCTCAACTCTCATAAACCTCAAGCAGAAAGGTGCCTCACAGGCTTCCGTAGAGTCAACAAGTACTTCAGCCCAGATGTTCTCAACAAGAAAATTCGCTTTGGCTCTTTCACTTCCAGTTCGATGGGCTGGTACCCTCGTCCTGATAAATTTGGTGACAAAACCTGCTTTAAGTTGTACACATGCTTTGGTGCAGACATCTCGCTGTACTCCAAGGTTGGGGAGGCGGAGAGAGAGGTCCTGATTCCCCCTTATGAGGTATTCAAAGTCACTAAGTTAGAGAGTCGATCTGAGAAGAAAAACCTCCCATGTGAGTTTGTTTATACAGTGAGGAGCACAGAAACTCTTTCCAACTTAAACTGTGCACTTTTCTGAACGGAGCAGCACTTAATGCCATTTGTTCTGCTTAAGGGGTATAACAATTTACTGTTGCTTCTGAGATAAATATTTTTGAACACTGTAAAATTTCTTTTTTTTTTGGGGGGGGGGTCCATCTTTCATGAGTTCATGTTTCATAGTTCTCACACTGACAAATAGATTCAGTGACTTTGATGAAAAATGTAACTTCAACATGAAAGTCTTCTCTATTCAGTAAAAGGATGTATACCCTAAATGCTGTCAAACCTTCAGTGATGCCAGAAACTGTATATAGACCTCATTGCTGAGCTTTGGGAGTTGCAATCAACTAGAATTTCAAAAAGTATATGCGCTCTTGCTCCTAGCAACCAAAGTACAAGATTTACGCTGCATCCTTGAATCTGGAGTAGGGTGTGTGTTTTGGTTGTTGTTTTTTTTTTTTGGTACTTTCAGAAAGGAGTTCTGTATTCTGAAGGGAAAAACCTAAACGGCAGAGAAGGTGCATATATGTATACTTAAAAAGCATTGTTTTTGACTGTTTTATTCAATCTAATCAATAAAAAAAAATTAAAACCAAAGAAAGCCAAGTAAGTTTGAGGGGGAGAAGTGTTTTCCATTTTGACACTATTTATCTTTGTCTTTTCTTTCATGGTGAGTGGTGGGTCAATGTCTGTGGAATAGGCTTCAAATGTTGTTTGAAGGATGATTGGTTGAATGGTACCCTAACTCAGTGGTCCCCAACCTTTTTGTAACTGCGGACTGGTCAATGCTTGACAATTTTACGGGGGGGGGGGTGGGAGGGGGCAGGGTTCCTCGTTACATTACAGCAATAACATAACATAGTGTAACATCGAAGTCTCTGGTAGCATCCTCTATACCACGTGACAAACACAAGGCCCGCAGGCCAAATGTGGCCCTCGAGAGCTTGTGCATTATTGGCTTAAACTTTAAACCAGTATTTTAAGACTTAAAATAAGCTTTCACTGCTCTGAAGCGCATATCGACAATAAACTACATCTCCCACAATGCATTTCGTCGACACCCACAACGATAACAGTATCTCACCATGAGCAAAACATCAAGATGATTTTGAGAACTGATGGACTATCTGGATAGCTGGTCAGAATCATCAAGAAGCTCTTTTAATACCCAATCCTGAGACAAAATTACCTGTCAGCATTTATTCTGGTGATTGATAAATCTTTTAGAAGACTGTTGCTATGCTTGAAACTTTTCTGCCTTTCCTTCTGTCATTCTTTGTCTCCACTTTTTTGAGTAGTTTGCTGGTATCAAATTCTTTTTTTTTTTTTCCCCCAAACAGATTGGAGTAATTTCCTTTTTACTTTTCAGGCTAAATAAAAGTTCAAAACAATCAAATTAGTAGAGTAGAGTAGAGAGTAGAGTAATTTTATTGATGCCGGAAGGAAATTAAGGTGTCTAGTAGGATACACATTACATATAATACACATTACAAAACAAATCAACCGTATTGCACAGATCAGCATACATACAACATACAACATACAACATTCACTTAAATGCACTGCACTGCAAAACAGTGCAGTACAATGTTGTCCAGGATAGTGTAGGGGTCACCACCAGGGACAGCACAAGAGTGGTGTGTGTGTGAGTGTGTGTGTGTGTGGGGGGGTGCAGCTCTAGCAGTCCAGTCCATTATGCTCAGCTCCCTCTGTGTGGGGTTGTAAAGCCTGTCAGTCCTGCAGGGGAGGGACCGGAGTCTGTTACTGATCAAACTCCTCTGGTTTATGAAAAATTAATATTTAATTAAAATAATAATGAAACATTTAAGTTTGTGTAACATTTATTTTTAAACAAACTTTATTCCTAACCTTTTTGGAAATGTCATAGCATGGATATTCTACATTCAGGTCAGTTAGAGTGCAACAACCATGTTCAGTCCACCCACACCACATAACCAAGATGACTAGGAACTGCTGAGTACTGCTTCTTTGCTATGGACACTCATTCATTTATTAATAGCAATTTAATAATTCTCAATTCCCCCCTCACATATTTATTAACTTAGTATTATGAAGACTTGTCTTGGCAACTGAACATACAGTAATTTACAGGAATGCAAGTGCACTCATTTTGCTCAATATTACTTTTTAAGATTTCTGTGGTTATCGTTTTATTGCCCCAGACACCTGAAGGTTTTGCATATGGGGCTCTGGCTGTGCTTTTTTCCAGCTATGAGGTAAACATGCAAAGCAGTTTAGTCTCTTTGGATCATTTGTCTTCCAAATCATGTGGCCAAATAGGAAACCAATAATCTTTCATCTAGCAGTCATTGTCAAAGCTGTTGAGAATCACAATGTAATGTAAGTAGGAGAATAGGAGTGTATATATAAGGTAATAGTAGTATATGGTTCAGGCAAAACCAGGCGCACTGCCCCGTCACCAGATCCTCCCTCAGCAGGTCCACACGGTTGAGCCTTGAGACCCTGACCAAGGGTTAAGGCCACCTTCTTAAAGGATCCAGGCTACATCCTGTGATGTTTCCGCAATGCTTTCTTGATTTTTTAATATTATATATTTCTGAAAAAATCAGCAAATAACTAAAACCGCAGAACCTAAATGGATCACAAGTGATCCCTCGCGAATTGGCGAGGGATCACTGTACCGTCAAAGAGTAAGGTATATCCTGAAGAACTGATTATATGAGTGTGCTTGCCCAGCAAGTAATCAAATACTCAAGATGGTAAAATGGTCAAATAATCTGGCCATAGGAGGAGATGGAAGATATGTCAAGACCATAAACCTATTTACAATGTATGGAGTCCAGTCCCCTAAGAGCTCCTCTACACTGTGATCAAATTTCTGTGATCAAACTTGATATGACAAAACAATGTGACCTCATGTTCATTGTGACATCTGTGACAAAACAGATGTCAGTCCCATTACACAGAGGCGATTCTCTGCCTCTGTACTACTGCATACAGCAAAACCAAAAATGAATTCATCATTGCAGTGTTGAGTTCACTGTTTATTATTTATGTGTTGGAAGAAAATGTACATTTGCACTTTCCTTAATACAATTATAGCTTCACTGTATGGAGAGTGCCAACTCAAAAAAACACCATGGCCATCGTCAGAGACAATTTACATAGTGAGGACTTTGTGAATGGATAAATCCTATTCCCTTTAATTACTGCTGTTTCATTGCCAGTATAGTTTTCTTTCTTTAGCATTGCCTGGTGCTGAGCTGTATCTGCTAAATCTTTATGCAGAAAAACATTGAGGCAGTTCAATATTTGATTTTCTCCAGCTGGGAACCTGCTTGGAGATGGATCTGTTATTGTGTGGATCCATTTTAGCACAGCATTTACTTAAAACAGATATATGTTGCTGATAACAGTTGTGCATGAGCTGCTCAAATCTTACTTCTCAACTTGAACTAAGACTAACTCCTCTGAAAATCTCTGCAAACATTATAGAAAGCTGTGGCTGTTTATTTATGGCTGCAATGATATCCAAGAGAATGCATTAACATACAGTAAATGTTGCCTGTTTAAATATGCAAAAGAAAAAAAAACTGGGTGTGATCAGATGTTAAGGAGGGTTGAGAGCTGCTCCTCATACTGATAGAGCCATTCTTTAATTAACAAGGTTTAAACCAGTTTGCTCAAACCCTCGGGGTTCGGTGAGTCAGTCTCAGAAGCAACCCTTTTCAAGGATGCTGGACATAAAAATAAAGAAAAGGAACAGACTCTGTTGTGAAAATAACATGAGAGTGGCACTTGCCAAGATGAAACCACAAATTTCTGAACTCGTCTCTCCAAGGCTGCAGCAGAAGTCACACTGATTTGCAGTAAATATTCATTATTATTGTAGCCTGATGGAAATTAGGTGATGAGTGTGTGTTAGGCTCCAGGCTGGGATGGGCTCCAGCGACCCTCGTGACCCTAGTGAGGATAAAGCTGGTTCAGAAAATGAACCGACTGTTAAATACAATAAATAATAAGTAAGCTATGTAATTCATGCAGTTTATGCATTGTACTGGTTTTGTTCTTGAACACAGTGATGTTAATGTACAGTTCATTTTTGTGCACAAATAAAACATATACCTATGGATTGAATTTGAAAAAAAAAATTAATAAAGAAGGATTCGGTGAATGTGTGTATATGAAACTGGTGGGGTTCAGTACCTCCAACAAGATTAAGAACCACTGGTTTAAACATACACAAATCATGCTTTGTTGAAAATATTTGCTTAAACATTTAACATAGTACAATATAAATAATGCTTTTAAATGGATATTGGATTATGAAAAAAAATGAATATTAAAGTGAAAAGCAAACAATATTTGCTATGATAAATCACAATATATGAAGAAAAATATGCACAAGCCTGTCTTTAACACATAAAATGTGTAAGAAAGATCAAATTGTGTGAGATCTGTATTGTCAAAATGGATCATTCCCTTTTTATTTCTTTTCTTTTTTTTTGGTTTAAGAGTAAGGCATAGTATTCTGCCTCAGCTGGCAGAGGGTTACTGAGGAGCCTACACCAAAACCAGCATACAAAGGCTCAGTGAACTGAGCTTTGAATTTGTGGATGATCTGCATTGCCTCTGACACAGAATAAAAGGCTAAAGTGTTGCCTGCATAGTCCAAGTACACTCCTATTCGTGTTGCCCTGGGAGCGTCAGGAAGGTCTATGTCTGCCGTGTTATGCCAGGCAGAGTAACCTGAGTCTGAGCAAAGGAGACTCCATGACTTATCATTGTAGCCGAGCAGGCTACGCGAGTTCTTGCCCTTGCGGCTGATACTCTTGTAGGACACCCCGATGGAAAATTCCCCGCTCCACTCAGCCTCCCAGTAAAATCTGAACCCAGACAGAGGCTCCTTGCACAGCACTTGGGAGAAGCTGTCAAAGCGCTCTGGATGGTCTGGGTAAAACTGAATCGTTTTCTTTCTGGTAACCCTCTGATTCCCATCAGACAAGACCAGCTCTTTGTACGCTGTGTTGGGATCAAAGGACATCTTGCAGGAATCTGAGTGAAACAACCACAACATTATTATCATTTTTTTTTTTTAATTAGTAGATTGAGTAGATTTTTAATTAATGAAAATTGCATTTTGATGTTGTAAAATGAGTTTATGGTTTGTTTTCAGCAAAAGGCTGTAGTAACTGAATGGAGGTAAAGATTTAACTCACATCTCAAGAAGTCTGCTCTTTTTTTTGGCTCTTGAAAATCTTTCCTGGAAGGAACTGCTTGGACATGAAAACATGAATATTCATGTCTGGTGAATTATACATTGTTGTTTCATCTTCAATTATCAAAGCCTAAAGTATTGATTGAGTTGGAAGACACTTACCTTTGAGGCGTTTATCTCCATTTCTTGGCAGAAGTATGTAGACAGGAGTTTCACTAACTGCAATGATGTTATGCATTTGGTTTGTCTCTCACTGAATCATTTTAAGGTTCCAATTGAATCCACATATCATAGACTAAAACCTACCTGTCTTGGAAATTTTGCTCAGTTCCTTTTTGCAGATGTCATCCAGATTTTCTTTCATATCTGTGGCTGTTTTGCTTATTTCTCCAAAGGAGAACTGAGGGTTGATGAGCACTTTGGGTACCATGGCCTCAGGTGCAACACAGAGGGTCGGAAAATTCTGCTCAAACAAGAATAATAACAAAGTGACACAGTGTAAAGTAAATTATTTATCAGTGCTTAACACAGTAAATAATGGTCCCAAGATTTAAAAATAGAGTTCAAGTACAATATGCACTATGCTGGGAAAAAGAAATACAGGAATGACAAGCATCAGTCTAATATTTGAGAAAACCCTCCAGCACCTGTAGAAAGTGAATATTGTCCTCTGTTTCGAGGATCTGTCTTAGCTCTGCGTCTCGCCGCTGTAGCTCCATTATCTCCTGCTCCAGGCGCTCCACATAGCCCTTCAGCCTGTAACATTGCCGCCTGCATATTGGCCGTTATCATCTGACTGATTTCAGCTTTCCAGCGCTCAACTGCCTGAAGCATTTCATGGAATGTCTTATCACTTTCTGCCTGTGCTCTCTGAGCAGCACTCTGGAAAGTAAAAGTCAGATTGTCAGGAGCTTTTAGACATGACAGCATCAATCTTTCTTGTAAAATACCATGTATACCATGTCTCATTATAGTTAACCATGCAGAAAAGCAGGGGTTTTGTCAGGATCTTACTTTCAGCACATCCACATTATGCTTGAGCTCCTGCAGCTCCTTCATCCTTTCAGAAATGATGTGCTGTACTTCGGATTGTGTGACCACCAGGACTTTCTGATAGAAAAACAGAGGAGGGAAAAAAAAGACAGTTATACTTTTAGTTTCAATCAATAAACTGTAAGAGACTCCATGAAACTCAAAAAAAGTTAAAAATTAATCAACTTGTAGCACAATTTTACCTCATGCAGTTCCTACAAAATACAGAAATGGCAAACATGCCACCCATTTCCAGACATGATGACTCAAACAACTGAGACTCACTTGTTTCTCGATGCGCTCTTCTTCAGCTGAGGCAATGTTGTGGCTGCGGTGTTCCCTGACGGTACACAGCACACAGATACACATTTGGTCAGAGCGACAGAACAGCTCCAGGCCTTTCTCGTGTTGGGGACAGATCTTCCTGTCCAGGTGGCCCGTCTCATCCACAAGCTTATGCCTCTTGAAAGTAGATGACTCATAATGAGGCTTGACATGTGTCTCACAGTAGTAGGCCAAGCACATGAGACATGATTTGACAGCCTTGCTGCGACGTCCAACACAGAAATCACAGTAGGACTCACGGTGCATATAAGGAAAAGGAGTGAGCTCTGGAAGTTGTCGCGGTTGTTGTTGAACATCTGGCAGGTTGCGTCTCAGGACAGGCCGTGGCGTGAAGGTTGCACGGCACTGTGGGCAGCTGTACACACCCATGTGGTCAAACTGATCCCAGTAGATCTTGATACACTCCAGGCAGTAAGTGTCACCACAGGGAATGGTGACTGGGTCCCTTACTCCATCCACACACAATGGACACAACTCTGGTGGTAAAGGGAAGCTAGAATCAGCCATGATGCCGAGTGAAGCAAAAATGGAAAGTAAATAATTTCTTATTTTCGGTTTCGTGAATTCCAATTCTGCTGATTTAAGTCCACCAAACAATAGTAACACAAGTGCTGCCTGTCAAAAAGTTCATAAATGTTAATACAGGGGCTCATCAGATGTTACTGCTGTTTTTATGACCACACAGTGCTGTTTTCTGCTGAACTTTAAAGGTAAGGCTTTGTTTCTACTGTAATCAGACAGTTGTTTTCTTCCCACACAACCTGTTCTCCAAAGTCTGACATTTGCATCCAAGATGGAATGTGCTTACAAGCTGGAAACCAAGCTGAACTCTTTCAAGGTCAAGTCATCCAAAGAAAAACAAAGAAAAAGGAAAAAAAAAAGGAAAATTTGAAGTTCTGGATTAATAGGCAACAAATACAACATTTAGCATTTATTTCAGACATCTATGACAAATTCATTTAGGTCTGACCACACAAGAATAATGCCAAGTTAAGTACTGCCCACAGTTACATCTGTTTATAATAAATCTTTGAAAAAACTGAAATAATGAAAGTTACTGAAACCTATTATTTCCCCTTGAATATAAATAAATAATTACTGAATTGAATTAAATTGAACAGAATTGTAATAATCATCAGCTTGTTAAAAAACCTGATGTTGGTTTTCACACAACGCTAGTAGTATTGTCTTGACTGTGCTGTCCGCTTTATTTTATTTACGAACCATATTTCATCATATGTGATGTCAACACAATTTGAGGTAAATGGATAATTCAATAACAGGCAGGATACAAAAGCAAATCTATCTCTTTTCTTGTGCTGTCATTTATTTTCCCTTTTAAACCAATACTAATCATCGGAGATTAATTGACTGCACTTGTAACTTGATGTCCTTTCCGAGTGACTGCGCATTGAGTTTCACCCATTTCATGCTGGTGCCTAATGTCAAAACAATATGCTTTGTTTGTTATGTGAACAAAATGCAGACCAAGTAGATTCACACAGGAGCGTACCTGACATGCCAAAAGTAGTGCAAGGTCAAAATAAAATAAAACTTAAATATATATATATATGACTTTTTTTTTTTACTGTAAAAACTTTATGAATCACTTTTTACCCAGGATTAAGAAATTGCAATAGACAGTAACATTAATCTTGTACAATTAAAATATAATACAGTGGGATTTGTAAGAAAGTAAAATGGGCCCAAACATGAAGAAAATATGTTGCCATTTTTATAACTGGAGACCAAAATCTGAAAAACTATACGTAAACCCCTTACAATAACTGGTTTTGTGTATTTAATCGCCAAAAATCATGATCTAATTGCCAAATCAAAATAACAGACAAACACAAGAATCTTAATCTGATAAAACACTAACACTTATAATTTCTCATTTCTTTTTTGAACAAAGCCATTTAACATTCATAATGCTGGACAAAAAAAAAAAAAAAGAAAAAAAAAACTATGTGACCCCTTGCAGATAACGTCTAATCCTGCTTTGATAGTAATGACATCCAGGTTCAGAAGATTTTCCATCCATCCATCCATCATCTATCCCAGCTCTCTTCAGGGCAGGGGTCCACCCTGAACAGGTCGCCAGTCCATCGCAGGGCCACATGTAGACGAACAGCCGTGCACACTCACAATCACTCCTACGGGAAATTTAGAACCACCAATCAACCGAACCTGAATGTCTTGTTTCAAGTCATCACAGTCAATATATTGCACATAAACGATGGGCACGGACTCATCTGACACCTTTCCACAATTTTCAGGCAGGCGGGTTTGACTAGCTGCTCTCTAATATTGTGCGGCTTCTTAGCTTTGGCAATTAATAGCGAACATTCAAACGACGCCTCTGCTGCTCTGTGTAAGTCACTGCCTGCTCTTTCAAACATTTTTCTGATGTCTGTGGATCTTTTGATAGTGCCAACTGCTTGTTCCTCTCAAAAAAAATCCAGACTTTCACCCACAGTCTCCAGGTGTTTTGTCTCCTGGTGTCGTTTCATTTCATTTTGCTTGGCTTCATGCTGTCATTAGCTAGCTTTTTGCTACAAATCACACATTCTGGCCGAAAACTGTCTTGTCCTTCAGTAAAACCAAAGCTAAGGTAACTCTTGAGATATTGCCTTATTTTCTTTCTTGATACCAATGAGTCTTCAGAACTTTTATGCTTTTGAGACATGTTTCATTCATAAGGCGAACCTCATGGCAGGAGTAAGCAGATGGAGAAGCACTAGCCAACTAGATGCTAGCTGAGGACTGACGTTGCTTATGCCGCCAGGTCACAGAGGTTCGGAGTTCACAGAGGTGTGAACTCATTTTAAGTGGTAATATATAGGCTTTTGATTTTCCCAGTAGGTGCTATTATGATTTTATATTTAACATGCAAAATTATAATTTCGGCAACCTCACAACCTCAAAGCAGACCTCTGGTGCCCGCTGAGGGGACCGTGGACCTCAGGTTGGGAACCACTGATATAGACTATATAGATTTTTTTTGTAAGTATACCACTGGCATTTAGAGGTTTTGTATATACTGTTAATTGTTTTAAGGCTCAATTAAAAAAAAAAAAAAAAATGACAGCAATGGTAAGGGAGCATTTGTTAAGTACAGTGACCTTTTTCTTTTGAGACATTAATTTTTTATTAGACAGTACTACATGTCTATACATTCCCACACTTCTTCTACTAATTTTTCTTCTACTACTTTTTTTGTCTTCTTTTTTCCGCGCTGTCACCAGATTTGAGTTGAACGTTCGGACAATTACATCCATCTGAAGGGTGTGACTATATTACATATCTCACCATGAATTACTGTGTGCATGCATCTGCTATGATTACTATAGAAGCCGGTTAAAGGCCTAGAGAACACCTCCATGTAAGGAAATAAGTAGGCACTGAAGTAATGTAGAAAAGAGCTGACATAAGTACCAGTTACAGCCAGGCACAGAGAAACAGGAAGAAAGATGATATAATCTTATAAAAACACTGACCACCAGGCACACCCTCAGATCTCACTCGGAAGCAGACTAGAGCGTGTCTTTCTGTAAATGTGACTCTCCAGATGCTTCTATAATAAACTAGTTTAACCTTGTCCTGAGTCTTTACCTTTTTGCTCTCATCTCAAATCAACGAACTCAGAGAAAACCGAACACTCCAGACTTTAACGAGGGTTACCGCCCCAACTGACAAAACACCCACTAAACTCAGAGAGTGAGTAGAATTTTCAGGCGAGAGCACACAGCTGGGTTGAGGGCATGTGTTTTACACATCCACGATCACAGCTTTGCGCTCTCTCGACTAACAAATTGCGCTGCTGTAATCGATTGATACGCTGGTCACTGTATGAATACAATCCCCATGGTACTTTGGCAGCGATGTAACGTTACAGATAACGCCATCTTAATTATTGGTCCTGAAGGCAAGAGTGAGAAACTTTTACTAAAACTACAAGAATTGAAACCTGCACAATGTGTCAAGAACCTGGGTGGCATTTTTGACTCTGAGCTTAATTTTATTCCTCACATCAAAAAGGTAACAAAGATAGGTTTTTATCATCTGAAGAATATAGCCAGAGTCTGCCCGTTTCTCTCTCAGGCTAACACAGAGGTGCTGATGCATGCTTTTATCTCCTGTCGTTTAGACTACTGTAATGCCCTGCTCTCTGGTCTTCCCAAAAAGACCATTTCTAGTCTACAACTACTCCAGAACTCAGCAGCTCGTGTGCTGATGAAGACTAGGGGGCGGGAACACATTACACCAGTTCTAAAATCGCTGCATTGGCTCCCCGTGTGTTTCATAATCGACTTAAGGTTCTTTTATTGGTTTTTAAATGTCTTTAAGGTCTTGGGCCATCTTATTTATCTGACCTGCTTTTACCATATCAACCCTCGTGGACCCTGAGGTCCTCTGGTACTGGCCTTTTAATCAAACCAAGAGTGAGAACAAAAACCCATGGTGAGGCTGCATTCAGCCATTATGGTCCTCATCTGTGGACCGGCCTGCCAGAGAACATCAGAACCGCAGAGACTGTTGAGATTTTTAAAAGGAGGCTCAAGACTCACCTTTTTAATCTGGCTTTTACGTGATTCTTTTACTCTTAGATCTTTTATTCTACTGTTCTTAATCTAATTGATTTTAATTATTTAATTTAAGTCTTAAATAAATTTTAAGTCTTTGCATTTTATTATCATTAAATTTTTACATTTTATTTATAAATTCTAAACTTTTACATTTTCACATTTTAAACATTACATTTTATTATTATTTTTACCTACTGTCTGTTTTTATCCTTTTTTTTATTGTCTTTTAAGCTTTTAGTTTTTAGCTCCAGTGTTTCCTCATGGGGGCCCTCCGCACTGGGAGGTGTGTGGTCTGCCTGCGGGGGCGTCATCTTGGAGATCCCTGGGGCTGGGGGCCGGGGTGGGGGGGAGTCGTCTGCATAATGTGTAGAGTCTATCCTCGTCTACCTGGTTTGAGGTGGTCTCTGGGACGGCGCCCCCTGTGGTCGCGGGCTGTGGTGCCTCTCAGTGTGGATGGCCTCCCAGAGGTGGTATTTTTACACACATACCTGGATGTGTGTGTGTGTGTGTGTGTGTGTGTGTGGGGGGGGGGGGTGGGGGGGGGGGTGGGGGGGGGGGGGGGGGGTGTTATTATCTGTTATGATCCTGTTTTGTTTTATTTTGTGAAGCACTTCACTTTGGGTTGCATTTTTAATGTATGAAAAGTGCTATATAAATAAATGATTTGATTTGATTTTGATGAGGATCAGATTTTCACATTTTACAGGAAATTAATGTTGAAAACAGATGAAATTCAAGTTTTTTTTTAGTTTTTTTTTGCCACTCTAATTCCTCATGACTGGAGGCTTTTAATATGATCCAGCAGGTTGACTCTGGAACATAATTTCAGTTTGGATTATGTAAAGCAAAAGAAAAGATAAATTTCTTGTAATGTGTCAGCTCTATGTTGTCAGTGCTCTTTGTTCTATGAAGAACCACACTCATTTTGACCAAAACAAGGGGGCTTTTGTAAGAATGACTGTGAATAAAAGAGAGCAAACAAGAGGGTGGTGGAGATGAATAATGGCATGGCAGATAGCCTCGACTTTAATTTTGGAGGGGGGCAAAAGAGTGAGAGCAATGATTTCTGTGAAGAAAGTAGTGGAAAAAACAATCTTTATTTGTGTGGTATTTATCCCAAAAACAAGGATAGATGAATAGAACAAAATGAATAGTATATAGAGCTAAAATATAATCATAGTACAACACATGATAAATCCCTCTACAACAGCGAGTCTGTGCAGGGGGAGTGAGCTAATGAGACTGAGCAGACACAAGAGAGGCTGAGGACCCATGATGTCATTGACTGTGCTGGTCGGTACTCACCCCCCACCCCCTCCTCTTGCCTCTCTGCATCTCTCCATCTTTTTCATCATTCTGAAAAAGACTGGGCGTGGCAGGAAGCAGGAGAGCCAGAGGACAACACTGAAGAAAGAGGCAGCAGAAGAAAAGCAGTTCATTCTCCTCAATATTTACAGAGCATCCCTCAAATTACGGCAGCAGGTACGTCCTGTGTTCTTACAGCAGAAATCTTTTTAACAGCGCAAACCAAAGGTGAGGGCTGGTTTTATTGTATGTTTAATGCTAATTTTTGGAGTAGGCATGCATTTTCAGTCCCAGCCAGGTTATTGTATATTTCTTTAGTTTTTGAATTAATGTCAAAAAGAATGTAAAATGTAGCACTGTATTGATAATGAAATGGTCTTTATTTTGTGGCTATTTTTGTTTAACTGCTTTCCAGTGAACTGTTCTCACAACTTTACACATATATGAAAACTGCATTCATAACAGATCCATATTTATCAGACAATGAGCTATTTTGGAACAATAGTCCACCTTAAAATTCATTTTTACAATCCACTTTTCCAGTCTTATTGAATGTTCTTACATGTGTTTTTATACAAACAGGCAGAAAACTCTGTAATAGGTCAAAAGTGATGGATCAATGTGCCCTATCCTGTGCATATGTGAGGTTTTTTTTTTTTATAAATAAAGAAAATAAAGTGAAAGTACACATTTGTTCAATCAATGGAGACTGAAGAGCAGAAAAGCCATTTGGAAATTGAGAAGATTGAATTAAATTGGCTTGAGCAGCTTCGGTAGCACTAACATAATGATGGATGTATCTGCAGAAAATTATGCACTATGGCCATTATGGTCTTTCCTTGGCAGGCTAGCAGTCAATTTACTAATGGCATCATTATGGGTTTGAATTTTTTTTTTTTAAAGTCACATCTATCTTTTCTAGATCAGAAAGTGAAACTAAAATGGAGTTCAGCATGATGGGACACTTTGCTCTAGAGCATGTAAAGCTAATGCTATGAAATGATTATACATGACTCCTACATGATTCTTTAATTATGGTTTTAACTAAATAAAAAGAAAAATCAGTTTTCAACAATCACCATTTAATTATTTTCTGACAAGGAATTGTATGTTCCTTTTCTAGCATGGCTGAGGGCTCAGTCTCAATAGCAGAGGTGGAAAGCTCCTTCCAGAAGTTTGCCATCCATGGGGATACCAAAGCCAAAGGAAAGGAGTTAAACGGCAAGAACTTTGCTAAGCTCTGCAAAGATTGCCACATCACAGATGGCAAGAATGTCACTACCACGGATGTTGACATCGTTTTCAGTAAAGTCAAGTAAGATTTTATCCAGGCTTAGCCTTCCACAGCCAATAACTTCCAATAAGTGTTCTTAAAAAAAATGCAACAAAAACTTCTAAAAGCCCTGCTTTGTTGTTTAGTCTAAGGATATCTTACAACCAAACTGTGGCAAGAATTCATACCCAAATTGGAATATGCCATGTCACGATGTCTCATTTTGTTATTTTTCTCAGAAAACAGATAGCAAGTACTGCACTGTATGTCTCCACAGGGCAAAATCAGCTCGTGTAATCACGTTTGAGCAGTTTAACCAGGCCCTGACGGAGCTGGCGCCTAAGCGTTTCAAAGACAAGAGCAAAGAGGAGGCCCTTCAGCTGATCTATGGTCTCATTGCTGGAAAGGAACCTACCAATGTTGGAGTGACGGTAAGTATTGAATTTTAATCACAACATCCAAATCCTTATTATCATCAGGCCTGCATCATCCACTTCACTTATTGAAAGGACCACCATGTCATAGACAATTCACTTTCTTGCAATAATTCTTACACTCTTAAATGGATGAGCTTAAATAAAAAGCGAAAAATATATACTGTAACACTTTAAAAGGAGAGACTTCTTTTCTTTGTTCTCAAAGAGGCTTTATCTTCCTCAGTTCCAGCTGGTGGGGAAGTTTCAAGCATCTTAGCTGTTGGGACATTTAAATGACCCACCTGTCTGACATGTCATATGGGTCTTGGGTCCACTGCAAGTTGTCTGCCAGGCCAGCATATAGCTGGATAGATGAAACCTATGCTTAATGCAGGCTGTCCTTGTTGCACATGGATTGCTTATTTTACTCATCTTTCCAACCAGCTTCTATGTCCAGAGTAAGGATGTTACTGTCATAAAAAGAGTGGCCCTTATCCCTGAAATGTAGGTGGACCACTGAGTTTTGGCCTGAGGAGATAGCTTTTTTTGTCTTGTGCCATGCATGTGGAGCTTTTGTTTAGTTTCTCCTGCCTTTCAAATGTTCACATGACTGGGCATACATACTGTAGGTTTTTATTTTCTGTTTGGGCATTTTGTCCATAATGTGGACTGTAAAGTGGTGCTGCTGTTTGGGTTCAAGTAAATGACAATTTTGTGTTTGGAAAAGATCCTACTATTTTCTTTGATAGTGTAATGTTAGGATGTTGGTATATCTTACTTACACATATCTTACTATATATATATATATAGATTATATATATATATATATATAGTGTTCTAATGAGACAATCAATCGGGAGTTAAACAATTACACTGACTACGACAGGAGTGCAAAGTGGGGTTTATTCTCCAAGTTGTATACAAGTTTAGAGAGGTCATTCACTCACATCACAGAATGCAGGATGCTTGGTAATGACAATTTGTCAGTAAGAAACAGCCGTCTTTAAACCATCACATGAACAACAGGAGGATCTTTAGATAATCCTTGAGATGCCTACGTGTCAAAACTTAGCAACTCAACAGGCCAGAATCATGTGGAAAAGTCCTGGAATTATGAATCAGGATTATACAGTAAGGCCCCAAAATGCAGTTTTCATACAACAGTCCCCACTTTTTGTTTTTGGACCCCATTTCTTTTGTATGTATGACAAGCTTATCTAGATCACAACAGCAGAGCATGCGGCTCCTCACCCAAAGGGGCACACAACTGGGAGCTAAAAAGGGAATAATGAAGCACAGTCTACTATGTGTGACCCCTCCACCGGCCAAACACCCAGCCCCACTATGTGTACGCTTTGCAGATCAGATTGGAATTGGTTGATCGATCGATTAAAGTGATTCGAATTTGGAATTTGAATTTTGAATTTTAGTATAATTTGGATTGCAAGAGCCCCAAAAATAAGAGGAACAGCAAAAGACCCCTTGGAGGCTAACCACTCTAGACTACAGCCAAAAACCCATTGGGTTTTTAAAGGCCACAATACTATCTAATCAAAGAGCGTTCAATTCTCAGAAGCACCCGCAGGTGCACCACCCCAGTTGATGTTGGGGAAGGAATCAGATCGCTGATCATGCAAGAAAGATGTCGTCATGTGGCGTAAACATGGAATCACACATGAAAATAAAAGGAAAAACAAAACCAAAATAACCATGATTGGAGTAAATACTTTCAAAAACACAGAGTACCAGGACCCTGAGGTCAGCTACACCGACAAATCAAACCCCCAGGGCTCTGTTGAGTCCCTGTGATGCTGTGTTTGCAACAGCGAATTTAGATGTGAGACAGCATGAGTCATGTTGTCAGTAATATCAGGAACATAGGTACAGCAACTTTCCCTGACGATGTGACAGACGCCTCCTTGAGCAGCGAGCATCAAGTCTAAGACCATGCGATTCTACAGGTCCACGTTTTGCAGGGCTTGGACCTCCATTGTAACATCCTGAAACCCCTCAGAGGCTAAGGATGTGAGGTTCTCCAAATCAAACGCCAGATCGTCAACCTGATGGGCCAAATTTACAGTACCCCACCATGAAACTAACCCCCCCCAAAAAATGTCGCTCCCAACGAAATGCAATTAACATGAGTTGGGACCTCACACTTGGAAACAGGGAGTGGAGTAATAATGAGGATAATTAACATGATGTTGAGGCAACGAATCATAAATACCCACATGTGGGAGAAGCTTAGCAAGATAACTTGTCCCACACCAACTAGGAGGCAGAATCTGATAAACGCGCTTACCACAGACCCATACATAACGCCGCAAGCAGCCATCTCCATCGTAACGAGGGAACAGAAACTAAGGATTATCAGTAACTCCCAAATAATTAACCGGAGTAAGAAGCTAAGAGACATTCTAATATGACAAGTAAGGAATCCCCTCGTGATGAAAACAACCCTTACTATTGTCTTGATGACGAACTCTGCACGTGGCATTTCTAGTGAGACCACAAACACTCCCAAGGAACCGTCCACGAGCAGAACACGACTGAGAAAAACAAACAGGAGCTTCATAAAGTGTTGAATTTGCAGTAAACAAAGATGCAAAACCCCCCCGATCCTGCAACTGACTGGCGACGTTTGAATACCGTATTATAGAACCAGAATAATCAAGAATGGACACATTGCATTTACTTAACATGCTTGAGATGTTTGTGACTCTCAGATGACCCTCAGCGTCTCGAGTCGCCTTCCCCACAGTGAACGCCCTTAACACCCCCAACGTCTGCGCTCCAGCGGCAAAGGAGTAAGAGGAACTGAGCTATCAGCAAACTGAGGCAAGGCTGAGCAAACATAACAGCTGTTCGTCACCCCCTAATCCACGAACTGACGCTACCATTGCCCGGTAGCACCTGTTGTTACGGTAATCTAGACCCTAAGAAGGCTGGCCACGGCTCACGAAAGAACCAAGTACATCTCGAGCAGACCATGGCTTAGGAGGTTCCTGGCACCACATGAAAATGAAACCAAAAACACTGAAAATTATAACATGAATAAATCAACACCCATATCACATTCAACCCATGAACCCCTGCCACATGTAAAATGATATTTTTGCACCTCTTTTTCTTTTCTTCTCTGTTTGATGCTGTGATATTTTTTTCAAGATTTCTTTTCTAACATGACACACACACACATATTTTTTTTGTCTAACAACCAATGTGTGTGACAGTTAGATCAATGATTTACATGTGACTTCAATGACCCAACAACAACTCTCCACCACTTAGTTAAAACTAAAGAAACCTTTTGCATGAGAGGTGAAATGTCTTCAAGAATGAACAAAAGTAGCCCAGGTTTCTTAATTTCAAGCTCTTTAGGGTTGCTATGACCTGATTGGCTGAGAATCTGCACCAGCATAACAAGCGTAGGTTAAGATTAAACAGGCTTTTCTTCTTTTACAAGAACCTGAACAGGCATTATAACTCAGCTAAACCTATTCTAATTCCCAAAAAGTCAAAGAATGCAGCTTTGTCAGAGCATGAGGTGTTTAAGATATATACAAAATATGTCCTTTGAGTATGTGCTGCTAAACACTATTGACAATCATATAAGAGTAAATGTGATCACAGTCATTGTAGAGGTCATTTCTGAACTGAGAATTATGGAAGATGGAATGATGGTTAACTGTTTCCTCCTCAAATTTCCCTTTCTTTGCTTTCAGAAAGTAGCAAAGGCTGCAGCAGTGGACAGGCTGACTGATACCACCAAATACACGGGTTCTCACAAGGAGCGCTTTGATGAGTCAGGAAAAGGCAAAGGAAAGATTGGGCGTGAGGACATCCCAGACACCAGTGGCTATGTGGCAGCTTACAAGGGCACTGGAACTTATGATGACAAAGTTAAAAATGCATAATCATGCTGAAAACCTTAGACAACCATAGTATTGGCAAATCTATTTTTTAGAACAGCAGTTTAATGATGTATAGCATGTGCAGCTCACAGTGTTATTTTACAGGGACCAAAGATAAAACAGTTGCTATGTAGTGTAAGCCTGCTTTGTGCTGTGCATTAACACTGTGCCTTACGATGGATATGGCCGCCAGTGTGCATGCTCTTTCCTTTCCTTGATTCAATGGATAATAGAGCTGGTTTCAAAAGAAGCCACTGCTTCTAAAGCCATTCCTTCCCTCGCTAAGCTCATGGGCACTCATTATTCTTTAGCAAAGTCTTATCATCGAATCAAATAGGAATGAATTCATAAATGATCTTCTTTCACTCTTGATTATAAGAAAAATAAACAATGAAGAAGTAACAGTTAAATGTTACTGATGAAAGCAGGAAATTAAACTGTTTTCTAAAAAAGTGTAACAGAACCCTTTTAATCCAGACATATAAATGATAACACACAATATTCTAGTTTTTGAGGTTGCATTGCTTATTAGCCCTGTAAACAAATCCCAAAAATATATTTTTTGACCATTTCTATATATTATTTTTTTCATATATGATATATTGGATACTTACAGCAATTCACTGATGACATAATATTTATTTTTATCCTTTTTTCTTTTTTTCCTTTTCAAATCTTTTGATTATGTGCCTAGAACAAAAACTCATCTATCAATTCTGACATGCTTGGTGGTAAAGGGTTAAAGGGTAAATATTGTTAGGGAAGAATAAATTGTCTGGAATGATGATCAAATCCATAACTTTGAAGATGTTGTAAAATCATGGCCCACTTCATAGTTGAATTCTGTATAAGCTTCCAATCATGCTACAATTACTGCGCCTACGAAGTGAGAACTCAACTTCTTTTTGCTCTTGCTAAGAACAGCAATTGCTCAAGAGCAGTAATATCATTCTATTAACAAAGCTAAAAATGTACATTGTCTATATTTACGACACTAGCACCCAGCAGTACAAAAACAAATTTATAACATCAATGAAATTCAATAGATTGTAAATAAAACCAACTAAAGCCAGCTCACAGAGTAACTCACAACAAGACATGAAAAAGATAAGTGCTATTGTGAACTCTATTGTGAACTCTCCTAATATTGTATCTAATATTATATGTTCTGTCATGTCAAATTTGAAAGATCTTTGAGAAAAGGTTGAGCAGCTAAAATCTTGAACTTATTGAAATTATTTAAAAGTGTAATTAAGTGTTATAAAAAAGATTATGCAATATAACCTTTTATTGATTTTTATTTGATTTCTTATATTCATTTTTCTTTTTTTAAACAAGGTTCAAATAAATAAACAATTAAGATTTATTTACCTATGTATTTGTAACTTCTCTGCACTGATGGCTGTTACACATATGCACATGGTCAGTACATGTTCTATCCTTTTGTCATCCTTTTAGAACATGCCGTTAATATGTTGTTCATTGTATCATTTTTTGTTTTTATTGGTTGACTGAATAAATAATGCATTGCAAAAAAAAAAAAAAAAAGTTGTTGGTTATTCCATCCTTGGCAGCATGATGATGCTGTGGTTAAAACTGTTCCCTGACAACGAAAAGGTTCCTGGTTTGAATCCTGACTGGGGCCTTTCTGTATGGAGTTGCTTAGATTTTCTTCAGGTTGTCTTCAGCTACTCTTTAGAAGATTTTGGATATACAACAGTGAGATCATCAGAATGGTTCCTTGCCCTCACAGCTCTTATCTTACTTTAGGTGCTAAGAGCAGGGCTTTGAAGGAAATGAGGTTAAGAAAATTGTAATCTCAAACACCGCTGACTGGACACTCTCCACCTATCTGCTTTTCATCAATTACCGTATTGGCCTGAATATAGGACAACTGATTATAAGATGACCCCTATTTTTCAAATCTCATTTAGGGAAAATAAAAAATATATTGAAGACAATAAGGTTATTCATAAAACAACTTTTTATTGTACAATTACAATAGTAAAAAAAAAAATCACACAGAGATAACATTCTGCTGTATTGTTAAACATTTTAATGTTTTCATCTTTTTTAGGAAGTATAGTACCATACTTAAGGTACAGGTAGGTTTCCATGTTATTTAAGATAACTATTTATGCAACTCAGTGAATAAGCAATAACAATGTAGTTCATAACTGAATAACCATCAAAATCGAATTATATTTGGTTTTAAGGACAACACTAATAATTCCGTCTATAAAAACTAATTCTGGACTGCAAAAAACTTTAAACCCCTTTGCTTGAGATGGTCTCATGTTTACATCAACTGATTAATAATTCCATAAGTCGAAGTGTACTGGTAGTTAGCAGTCCGTTTTAACAGCCGTTAGAACCAGACCAAACATAAAGTATATCTCCAGTGACCTCAGTGACCGTGACCATTCTGGACCAGCTGAGCCGCATTGTTCCGGCTTGCAACCCATAGGTCTCATAGTTTTTTTTCCATTTTACATCAGATCCTGCTGGCATGCGTTCACTGTTCCATTGGCTTACTGGTTACTTTGGCGCATCTCCATCTAATGGCGCACATTCAATTTTCAATTTCAATTCAATTTTATTTATATAGCGTCTGTTACAATGGCAATTGTCTCTAGGCGCTGTACAGAGACCCAGAGCATGACCCCCGAACAAATATCATTAACTAAAATTATAATATCAAATTCTAAACAAGGATAATGGCAGGTAAAAAACTCCCACAGTGGGAGAAAAAAACCTTTCAGCCAAACAGTGGCAAGGAAAAACTCCCCTTTAAGAGGAAGAAACCTTGAGCAGGACCTGGCTCATATGGGGGGACCTTCCTGCCGAAGGCCAGCCGGGTAAAGAAAGAAAAAAAGAGGGGAGACAGAATAGAGAGAGGATGTAGGACAGAGAGAGGAGAGCACACAAATGACTTAATGAAATGACCACATAAACAGATGCAGGTAGCAGCATTGAAGTGAGATGGTCAGAGGACGAGGTCGCCGGTCACCAAGCCAGCCGGCACCCCAAACACATCTACACTCACAGGTGGAGGTAAAAGCTGGGATGGCCAGAGGATGGAACTGCAAGTCAGCATGCAACTCAAGAAACTCTGGCCTGAAAACACACAGAAAAAAAAAAAGAGAAAAAATGGGGGCAAAACAGCACAACAAACTACAGGAAAATAAATGGAGCACAGTTACAGTAACAAGGTGCTCCTAAAAAAAACAGGGCAAACAAGTCTTTTATACCCCAAGCCAGCCGTTCCCAAACTTCAGAATACCAAGGCCCAATTTGAAATGCAAAAAATCTCTGCGGCCCACCGAAACCTTTAATTACAACTGTGATCAACATACAGGACTAGGAACCATGGTCTGATATTAATGTAAGGGGTCAACAAATAAGGTGACACTTGTCATTTTAAGTTAAGATGAAGGTAGAATAACACTTAACTGGTTTGTTTTGTTACTTCTTAATGTTTTTAAATCATGCCATAAATATTTTACAGTAATTAAAAACATATTCTAAAAAGATCGAGGATTTAAAACACATTGGTTTAATTTTAATGACCTCTCACGGCCCACCTGCAGTACCGCGACGGCCCACCAGGGGGCCGCGGCCCACACTTTGGGAATCGCTGCCCCAAGCCATTAAACTTTTAAATATTTCTAGGAAATAGCACCCCAGCTGGCTGGGAATACCATGTATGAGTGGTAGCACCGTGTCTGTCTGTGTTTCGGTTCTGTGTCCTTATTTTTTTATGTTATGGTTGTCAAATTGCCATGTGTACCTTTTGCTGCAAACGAATTTCCCCACGGGGACAATAAACATATATCTATCTATAATTAACTATGGATTAAGCTAGAGGAGGAAAGGGAAGTAAAGGGAGAAGAGCAGTGGAGACACCGCTCGGCAGATCATGTTGGCGTCTCCGTCTCCCTGCAGTGTAGGCCTATAGCAGCATAGCTATGACAAAGCTGTGATTAAGACAAGCCTACTCTAGTCTTAGCCCCTATAACTATAACTATAACTATTAGCCCCTACACACTATTGTTTAGACTAACTGCAGGCTTCACTAAACAGAAATGTTTTCAGTTTAGTTTTAAAGAGGGAGGTGGTGTCAGCCTCCTGAATCCAAATTGGTAGCTAGTTCCATAATAAAGGAACCTGGTAGCAGAAGGCCTGTCCTCCAAATCTACTTTTAGATATTCTAGGAACGACAAGTAATCCTACACTCTGAGAGTGGAAAGCTCTATTAGAAGCATAACGTGCTATCAGGTCTTGTAAATAACAAGGAGCTAGGCCATTAAGTGCCTTATTTGTGAGAAGCAGAATTTTAAACTCAATTCAAAATTTCACGGGAAGCCAGTGAAGGGAGGAGACGTGATCTCGCTTACAGATTCCTGTCAGCACCCTCGCTGCTGCATTCTGGACCAGTTGGAGGCTATTCAGCTAGCTTTTCAGACATCCTGCTAACAACGCATTACAATAATCCAGTCTAGAACTGACAAATGCGTGGATTAATTTTTCAGCATCTCCCAGGGAGAGGATGCTCCTAATCTTGGCGATATTTCGGAGATGAAAAAAGGCAGTCTTACAAACCTGATTAATATGCTGCTTAAAGGTGGGGTAGGTGTTGTTTGAAAAACGGTTCCAACAATCCAACTCAAGTGAGATTTTGAAAATATACACTCCCTCCCTCCTCCCAAAGGCTCTGCCTCCTCCTCTTCAGCCCAGCCCTCTAAACAACGCCTTCACATGATTCATGACTACATGAACCACAGGGAGGGAGGGAGGGGTGGGTGGGAGTGGATTGATATTTGATGGACATATTAGGCAGCCAATAAATGTAAAGATGATCAGTAAATTAATTGGTCAGAGTTTTTCTCTGATTATATCCTCTAGACTGGACCAAAACGTTTAGTTTTTTTTGCAAACATTTTATTTCTAGTGGGTGCAATTGGAATGTGAAAAGGTTTTCAGGCAATATTGTAAAAACACCTACCCCACCTTTAAATGATATATCCTGATCAAAAATGACTCCAAGGTTTTTCACAGCTGTGCTGGAGGCCAGTGTAAAATCAGTTAATCCATTCCTCAGGTGTTTGGGACCAAAGACAATAACCTCCGTTTTATCCGAATTTAGAAGCAACAAGTTAAAGGGCATCCAGGACTTAATGTCATGAAGATGTGTAGAAAAGTCTAGACCTCGATTATGAGACGACCCCCATTTTTGAGAATATGATTTCTGAAATAAAATATCATCCTATATTTGGGCCAATACAGCAGTATAACCAAACAGATTCAGAAGTAAATAGTCTCACAAAACTGCAAAGTCAAAATTATAGAGCAAATTGGGTAATTTTGCAACTTTAGTAGCACTGAAAACAAACTAAAAAAAAAAAAAGGAAGGAAAAAAGTATGGGACCTGACGTTACACCAGCTCCACTATTTAGAGTTTTAGCCACAATTATATATTCAACAAATGAAGATTAGATGATAAAGCACGACTACAGAGTAAAAATGCAAAGCTACATGAGTGGACAACCTTCTGTAAATATCTACTACTCTGTTGCATGGATGGGAAAAAGGTATAAAATTAATAATGATTTAGTGAATGCTTGAAGGCAGGTGATCATGTCCAGAAAGCTAGTGAGAATGGTATATAAGTAGAACAGTAGTAAGTAGATAGATCTATCTATCTATCTATCTATCTATCTATCTATCTATCTATCTATCTATCTATCTATCTATCTATCTATCTATCTATCTATTGTGTTTATGCTGACCTAACATAAATAACGTGGAATTTAATTTAACATGCATTATTAAACTGGTAATTTATAGCAATGAGTGTTTGGTATTTTTCATTCAGATTTTCTCTGTGCTGCTAAAACATATTTTTCAGTTTTGTTTCAGTAAATCTCGCATCAAGTTTTCATAAACTCTTCTATCTGCAGATATTTCCTTGCTTTGACAGATAAGACACTCAGCATGCCCTCTGGTTTTCTTTGCCTCTGTCTGCAAGTGCAGCAGCTGATCTATACTGTTATTTCCTGTAGTGCATTATTTTCTGCAGTGCAGTGAGGAATTATCTCAAGTTATTACTGCTAGTGTTCAACAAACTATTGTATTGTGGGATGTATTTAGTTTTTCCACCTACTATGTCGGCTATCTGGCCTCTTTCTTGTTATCTAAATAATGGCATCATGTAATATCTGTGTTGTTTATGTGAAACTGTATTTATCTGCAAGAAAAGCCCACAAAAGATCACTTGATTCTCATTCATTCATCCATTTTCCGTAATATAATATTAAAATCAGCAGATCGCTGTAACCCTGCACAGGACTAAGCAGGTGTAGATAATGGATGGATGGATTATCAATAAAGGTAATGTTAATAGTCCTTAGCCTTTTACTTTACCAGGTTTCTAAAAGATAGACCTACTGTCCAAAATCCATCATTTCCCTTTTCCCTCTAATTATTTAGCTCCACTTTCTTTCTCTTTTGTCTCAGATTTTGCATTCTTACATGTACATTGTGTGTTTGTGTGCATACATCCATTGTTATGTCACAGTTTTTCATACCTGTAGTGTAAGTATAATAGAAATAATTGTTTTTGGCTTTTGATTAAATTTCACAGAGTTCTAGAAAAATGTCACTTTTTTTTTTTTAAATCAAAGTCTCTTAGGCATTTAAAAGAGAAATTAACTGCTTGAATATGAATTCTATGATGGATGTAACAAAAAATATTGACAAAAATATAACAGTGGCAAGGAAAAACTTCCCTTTAAGAGGGAAGAAACCTTGGGCAGGACCTGACTCATAAGGGAGGACCTTCCAGCTGAAATTAAAATAAAAGGAAGTGAAGTTACAACTGAAAACAAAGTTCACATAATATAACACAATAAAAAAGGATTTACATCTTTGATTAAACATAATAATCAGTGCTACGTTATCAATAAACATGATCTTGATCAATTAGAGCCCTTCATGACTCCCTCCCCAGGCAATGGCTGCTTCAGTGGTCTGAAAAGTGATATGGAGCAACAACCATTTACAGTGAAGATACAAGATAAATATATTAACTTTTTAGGTATTAAATTTCACAAACGTATTTGGTGAATACTGATGAGGATTTTGTGAAGCTGCACAACAAAATCTCATCCTTGAACTTATACCTTATAGGGCATAACTTACTTATGGGGCTTATACTTGTGATAAAGCAAGGACTATTCTATTAGAAGATAAGGCTCGATGCGGGTGGTGCGCTGACACTGAACTCTGGCTGTTAACATTGTGCTGATGGGTTTAACTACCATGTATGCCACTTCTGTAATGTAATTAAAGCTTGTGATTATTAGAGGCATCTCTGAGAATCCAAAAAAGTATCTCTGTGAGTGCCACATGGAACTTTCATTTTGTCCATCCAGAAGGCAGGAAATTATATCAGGCAAGGCACCCATCTGTTTACAGGCAGAGAATCAAAGACAAAAGGCACAATCCAGAAACAAAGATGTGAGACTGAAGATAAAAACTAAGCCCAAAGATTGAGACTGCATGCCCCCCTGTTAAGTTTCACAGAGTTCCTGTAAAATCTTACGAGAGCAAAAAAGGAGAAAATCCAGGATAGCTCATGGCCAGCGTACTCATGTTCATGTTCATGTTCTTCATTCTTCACTTCAGTTCTTTCACACAACTGTGACAAAACTGTGCTTGAATAACACCAACAAATGCTATGAAACAGGAAATCATAATTTTTGTTATCATCTTAAGCAGACTTTGTCTGTTATTGTGACTTAGATAAAGATCAGTTCACTTTTTTCATAGAAAAATAATTTCACAAGGATCATGTTCTTTTCATTTGCACTGTAATTTATTCTGCATTCTTTTTCTGTATTATGGATGTATTGTCTCTCATAACTGATTATGAGAGCGTGTGTGCTCTCATGTGAGTGTGTGCAGCTACTTAATAGAAATACTCACCCACACATCACTGGCCTTTAGACTTGTTATTCACATTAAGTTGCTGTTCCTGCTGAGCACTGGCAATCTTATCAAGACGTCTTGTTGCACATATTGTATCATTCCTCTTCAGTTTATACATTCTGTCACTCTTAATGTTAGCTTTATACATACATATACATTATTATCATTATGAGTACTTTTATTAAATGTTTATGCTGAAAAGGATAATTTTTTCACAACAGGAGGCACTTTTCCATATGTGACTTTTGCCACATGGTAAATATAACTCAGCCATCAATTATTTATTATGTCTTGTGGTTATTTTTATTTTGCAACAAGGACATCTCATGCGACAAAGCTCTGATGTTTCATAGAGATTCCAGCAGATGGCAGCATTATCCAGTGATACGGCTGCAAATCTTAAAGCTACCTGAGTTCTGAACACTGAGTGCATGTATGTGTGTGGGTAGATTTTCATTTTGATAATGTGATTTACTTTTCAGCTAAGGCAACAAACTGAGAATTTATGTAGACATATAAAAAAAACAAAAAAAAAAACAGGGTAAAATTGAAATTAGTTTTTCATGGAGGATAGGATGAAACAAGTGAAAAAGGCAGAGATATATACATAGAACAGTATGCAGCATCCTATTACAATCATGGATCAGCATTTGACAAAGACTGGTAGATCCAGGTAGGGAGACAGTAATACAATAGAGTAAAGCCAGAGAGCAAGCAAAGGGGGAATGTAAAGCTTCTGAGTAGCTGAAAGGGAATGGTGAAGAGCAGATATTTGGTTTAGCTGGTTCATACCCAGAAGAGCGGGAGCGGGAATACAATAATACAGCAAAAGGAAGAGAGGGAGTAGTTCAGAGAATAGACCCAGTGGAGTTTGAGCATACAAACCAAAGTGAATTTTTTTTTCTTTTATATATGTGTGTGGGTAGGAAGGATATGAAGTTAAGTGAATTACTCCAGAATTCCCAGCTGAGAAAAAAAATGACAGTGTGGAGGAGAAGGAATAGAGTGTAGAGCAAAGAAAGAGTGGAGTGTAAAGAGAGGAGTGGCAAGAAATAAAAACAGAGAAAGAAAGAACGAAACAATGGGAAAGTGTACAACTGCATTAGGGGTGAGATGGAAACGAAAGTCAAATAAAGGAAAAGAGATTGAAGTAAAAAATATGTAACGAGAACAAAGAAGAAAATATAAGGAAATATAACAAATGAAGTTTAGGGAATGTTCCTATGAAGACAAAAGATTAAATGACTGACTGAAGACATGAGACAGAAGGAAATACATCAGACCTGAGTAGTAGTATAAAAGAATTGAAGAGTAGAAACCACATAAGTGGTAAAGAGAGGGTGTCCAGCAAAGGAGGATTAGAAACATCAGGGGAGTCAATGGAGAGAGGAGAGTAATGCAAGACAGGCGTAAAAAAGACAAAAATTAGATGAAAGTGGAAGACCTAATCTACGACTGAAAGCTACAACAGCAGTTGACAAAAAGGGAGAGTGGTGTTGCATTGTTTTGTAAAATGGACACTGAATGCAGACTGGAGGAGATGGGGAAGGTTTAAATATGTTCTTTTATTGATTAGTGATCAGTTTGTGTTATAGACATATTTGTGGCCCCGGAGAGGAAAAGTGGGAATAGATAATGTATGATCAGGATTTTTTAGGATCACATGAAAGTTCAGCTGTTCGTGCTGGAGAAAAACAACCACATAAAAGCTGCAGACATTAAATAATAAGCAGAACATACCTAAAAAGAAAAAAAAAAGAAATCCATTTCTGATTGATCATCTTCCTTTTTTCTTTTCTTCCAGTGAGCAACTACTGCACTTCTCAGAAGGGTTTAGTTCTACGCTCCATGGTGGCCATTCCATGTGTGAAAATAATACTCACGCTCCCTGAATCAGTCTTTCATAATTTCAGCCCAATGAATCCTGAAATTGTCATTGTTAAATATGCCAGTGTCATCTTGGAAGAAAATAAAATATATTGAAAGAAAAACTTTTTTATTAGCCTCGCAGATTAATCGTTACTTACTTACTGCTTACTATTGAAGTGATCTCCAGTCACGATCATTCAAGATTATCATTTATTTATATTTCTTTATTAAATTTCTTCCACAAAGATGATGCTTCACCAGAACCCTCCCAGGTTTCAGTCATGCTTTGGACAGTTCAGTTCTTCATTTTAGTTAGTCACTAGTCTCTCGCTGTTTTGTTTGATTGATACAGACCAATAATCTAACCCTGTGAAATACAGTGATATCTTTTCATCCACCACAGGATGCGTTTTCTGACATTCTGGTTTAAGGAATCAGAAGCTATTCCCTGAGTCAGTTTCTGTTAAACTGCTTGTTTTTACCAGCTGAAAAAACAATCATTATAGTACTTTTTCGATGTGAGGTAAGGACCTAATTGATGGAATAATTATGGTCAGGCAGCGCATAAAATCACCAGATAGATACTGAAAACTATATAAGCTGGGCTTGAAATTAATCTTTTGTGCTCTTTTTATTTGTAAGTCCAGCAAGACTCCCAACTCTGGAAGATTGGGGAGAGGGCTAGACCTGATGGAAATGTGTTGAGGAGACAGAGATAATGTGGACAGATGTAGAACCGGGTGGGTAACACGGCAACACATTACAGGGTTGAGACAATGTATATGAAAAAGATCAGTGACTTGCTACCATCTGAGATGCATGAAAATTGATACTTTTAGTGGATTTTGGATAGCTGGTTGAGCAAGGACAAAAGAAAGGAAAGGCAGGGAGAAGGGAATGAAAGAAAAAGAGAGACTAGCCTTAATAATGCAGAATGATTTAATTTCTACAAATAAAAAATGTGTTTTTATATTCAGAAAATATATTTTACTTTAAACAGAATAAACATTTTCTTTATAGAGCTTTAACTGCGTGGGATTTGCCTACACACATGACTATAAATATACGAAATGAGAAATCTGAGTAATTTCCCTCTAGCTAACACAGAAATGATAACTGAGCTAGTGATGAAGGGGTCAAGCTAAACAAACAACATAAAGAGACTTGGGAGACATAAAAAGGACTGACTGATGTTTGCAGTATTGTTGATGGGGGCAGCAAAAAGCAAATCAAGAGGAAGTGTTTTCCCCTTATGTGAATCAATCTAGCAGATGCACTGGGAATAGAGGGATGAGTGGATAAAGAGAGAGAAAAGGAGCTGGAAAGAGAGAGCAAAACAACATGGTGGGTGTGATGTTTGGTGAGTGGGAAAGTTTCCTTTTCAAGTGGGTCATGTATTCAAACACGGATTCACACAAAACACAAGTTTCAAAAACAGCTTTGACATGGCGCAGATGTTGTGGCAGGTGACGATCTCATTCTCTCCGTCTTCTTGCCTCTACATTTTTCTCTTTTTTTTCTTTTCATCATCTTAATGTCTCCTGTTCCCTCCGATTTTCACTTTGCTTCATCCTACTGACTGTCAGATCTTCTCGTTTCCTCTCTAACCCACATTCTCTTGTTTAACTGCCGTTGTGAAAAAAATGTCATTTACTCAAATGACACTGTATTTTATTCAAATGCCATTCATACAGCTTTGTAAGGCCAAGCTTTAGTTCATTTGTAATGAAAGAAAAATTATTGTTTTGATTGCTAGAGTATAGATTTTAGTTCCAAAAGGTTGTCAGTCTTTCAATCTTTTCACACTAGTTGATGCTCCATCAACTTATCAGCAATAATTGGTAAAATATCATTACATCCCTACAGATTTTATGGCCAAATAGCCATAATATGTCATGGTAGTATATAAACCCTCCAAAAACTAAAATAATTACCTTAAACATCAGGAAACAAGTTATCATAATGTGCATAATTCCACTAACACAAAGGAAAGTAATACCTGATATTACTGGCATATTGCTAAAGTATATGTTAAAACTTAAGGTGTTGGAAATGTCATTTTCCTTCATCCAATAAAAGAAGATAAACTGTTGTTGATGAAAATTGTCATGGACTTCATAATTTAAGAAACAGCTTGTAAATGCCAGGTTTTCTGTTTTTGTGGCTGCTGTCTTCATATATCGGGGTTACATTTAGATTGTCCCTGTCTAAATGTAACACTGTCACTGTCCAACGTAACAGGTAGCAGGGCTGTGTCATGTTGTTAACTGGCTTGTGTGTGTATTTTAGTACAAACAGAATGGACACTGTAACCATATTTATGAGTCTCAAACTTAATATTTTATAAGCAACTTTATATCTTTAAACTCTGTCTCACACTACTAATTAAACTAAAAAAAAATTTATTTCAGTATTGAAAATGCATTTCTCTGACCGACCACAGTAGCCTGTGTGCATTCATGAGCCATTAGCTCTGCCCATCGGCAAGCCTCCAGGAGTTTGAATAATCAAAAAACACTTGAGCCAGCCTGCTCATTTTCAGGAAGAGCCTCTCTTTGTGATTCTCAGTCCTTGTCATTCTGAAATAATTGCAGGCGTTGGAATTATGCTGGGTGCAAAGCTGATCTAGAGGTACCAGCGACTATAATTAGAGGACTGAAAATAAGCAAAATATGGCCACTTTATGGTTAGAAAATTATTTAGATAGGTTACACATTTTAATTTGGATCTCATGTGATCTCATGTGGATGTTTCCTATAAAAACAGCCTACATATACATTATAATCTCATGATTCTGAATCTTAATATTGTTACTCTGATATATTGTCTATGTTTGGACAAGCATACCTATATCACATTTTCCTGTGAGACCGGGAGGTACAGTCAGGCATACATTAATATTTGCCCCAAATAACTGGAACATCTGCATCTTATAAGTGCCCCTTATCTGTCCTCCTATTTTACCATCATGTAGCTTGCAGTGTCAGTAGCATTAGTACCCAGTGCTGCATTATCAATTTCACTTCCTGCTGTACTTTGAATGAACTGCTCAGAGGGTAACAGTGGTCGGACATCAAAAGTCACACAGAAATTTACAAAAATAAGACACTGGGATTGCACACTGTGCATGTGTTTGCATGCACCTCTCTGTGTGTGCTTGGATTCATTTTATCAAAACAGACTGGCAGAGATTGAGAAAACAGCAGGTGGAACCAGAGCCACACAGGCTTTGAAACTGACAAAAATGGACATGAGAACACACCACAGTCAGGCAACAGAAAACAGATGGTGGCTGATTGACAAATGGATGGAACATGGCTACAGTTCTTTTCAAAACAGAAGGTACCTGAAAAAGCCAGCCATGCAAAACATGTGGTTGTGGAACAATGGATATCAAGAGAATCTTCACGAAGCATTTTAAATAAAAGTAACTCATCATGTAATTAAAAATGTGTGATTCAGGAGGTGTAGTCTGTGTTTCCATATATAATTACTCTTATGGAAAAACCTTGTGAACAAAAATAACCCAAAAAAAAAAAAAAATCCAAAGCTGGCTCAGACAACACATTCTGCAGAAATCATAGACACGGGAACATGGAGGTACATGTAGGTTATTGATGGACTGAACCGTGTGGTGTCAACAGAGGATTCCCGAGTACTGTGAAAGGCTGCTATTGTTATCCACTAGGTGGCAGTAACACATTGCATTTGGAGTATTTTTGTGGACAAGACCACTTCCACTAAAGAAAGTGTCAAGCCAAAACAAGCGATACAGATCATTCATTTTACTTCAATTTCTACCTTCAAAACAACCATGGTGTACTACTGTGATGCTGTGGAGTTTACATCACATAGATCCAAAGGATCAATCCTATGCATCTATTCTTTCATGACTGATGTGATGTGAGTAAAGTGGCCAAAAGATCTCTTTGCAGACAAGATGGAAGGAACTTATTTGGCATGAAAGGAAGGACAAAATGAGGTAGGATGTCAACATGCTGGACCTTGTTGTGACTCTGGCTCAGCTAGTGTAAGAGAGGTAACATAAAAGAAGCCGAGATGTAAGGAGAGTTAGGAAGCTTTCATTTAAAGTATTCCCAACCAGACGTACACAAGCCATAACCGGCAACACTAACCCACCAACAAGTTCCCATACAAGACAGCAGGACCACAGTATACAACTAGAAAAGCCTCCGCCAAGCACAACAGTTCTCCCATATAGCGATTTACAGATTGCGATAAAATCCGCGTTCTGGATCAGATCCGGATCAGCCTTTGAAATTTGATAGAGGTTCCCATTGTGAATCCATGAGTGAAATTTTATGAGTTTTGGGCAATAATTAACGGAGATATTGAGAAACAAAATTTTTGGCCCCAATTGACTGCAATGTTATCAAAACATTTGAAAGTGATCCAGAATCCATGATTTCTTCCGGATCACACCCAAGATGAAATCAATTCTTCCTTTTCACATTTCTGACAACTCCTGAAAATTTCATCAAAATCCATCCATAACTTTTTTAGCTATCTTGTACACAGACAGACAGATAAACATTGTAACAACACAAATTTGCAAAGCCCCAGATGAGTGTGAGTGCTGTTCCCTCCCCCATCATACTATATGTAAGGGGCCAGTCATGCATACCTATACATACCCAATACTTGGGTAGCTCCTACTGTGAGCCACTTAAGTGCCATTTCTAAAGCTGAGCCTTGCCATTTTTTTGCATTGCCATCTTAGTTGTTCTGTGACAAAAGTGAGCCTATTTGAATCAAAGCTGGAGCAAGAGTCATATTGGACAGGACTGGACAACAGTGCCTGTATGAAATATATTATGGAATTATTTTTAGAAGGACAACTTACACCACATGAACAGAAGGAGTTAATGTTACAAACCACAATAAAAAATAAATAAATAAATAAAGAATAAAATACTGACCTCACCACCCAACTGGCTTTCATGAAAGCAAAAATAGTTTTGTGCCTCTTTGGAATCACTGTTAAGTCTTTTTGCCCGGGTCTATAATGTATTTTAAAGAAATAATAAAGTAGTCTGTGTCATCCTTAAAAATCATCTTATTGGAGTACCGCATAATTCAGCTAGTTAAACAGCCACCTCATATGATGAGACTTAAATTCCTCATTGCTGCCGGCCAAGGTTTGACTGCCAATCTGTGATACAGCGCAGCGTGCCTTCCCCATCTGTGCACACTGCACATTCTATTCCAAATCAAAACATGAAGAGTGTGTTATTAATGTAATCTATAAAATCTGTTATTACTTTACAGAAAGTGAAGAAAAAAGAATATTACTCAGATAAAAAAATAGCAGCGTGAAGTTCAGTTCATGAGGTCATTAATTATGAAAAAATCAGCTTTCAAACAGGTGAACCTTATTTAAGGAAGAAAGCAACAAATGTTATAGTGGATTTCTCTGAAAATCAGAATACATGCATCTTCAAGAACGAGGCTTGTTTTATTTCACCTTTTGCTTTCCAACATACCAGTTCTTCATCAATCTATTCTTCTTATTTTACTGACCCCCTACCCACCATCAGTAACCCACCAGTTACTACGGCTACCTCCTGGACACATCATGCAATAGTATCCAGTCATAACAAGGATCCAGGGTGATGAGAGAAAATCTAAAGTTACCTGTGAGTACAAACCTGTAAGTTTGTTCCAGACCAACAACATTAATGTTGTGAAGTGGTCAGCTCAGTCCCTGGACGGTGATCCAAGAGAAAACTTATGGGCGACATCAAAAATGCTGTTTCTGAGACAAAACCAAGAAATGCAGAGTAATTGTTGAATGTTATCAAACATGCTGGACTGAAACCTGTTAACAGGTGACAGAAGTTGGTCGACTACATGCAGCACAGATGTGAAGTAGTTTTCAGAAACCGTAATTATTAGGGCTGGGCAAGTTAACGTGTTATTATCGTGTTAACTCATTAATTTATTAACGCCAGCATTTATTTTAATTGCACATTAACGCATGTTGCTCACATGCTTTTGTTTTGAAAAGTCTGTTACTGGCTGCTGCGAAACCGGAAAAGAATTGGCAGGTAAACATGCGGACATGGAGAGCGGTAAAAATCCTGTGTACTTTACAGTTCAGGTAGCATCTCATGTAGCAATATTAACAATTCTGTCTGCAAAAAAAAAAAAAATTAAAAAAATTCTGGACTGCAACAAAACTTTTGTGTCATTCCTCCATGTTACATCAGATCTGCTCCATGTGTTCACTGTGCTGCTATTCTCTTACTGGTTACTTCAGTGCGGCTCCATCTAGTGGCACAGATGTGTAATGACAACAGAAAGTCCAGTCCTCTATTATAAAACAAATTCAGTTCTGTAGCCTGTTTTTCATTTCGTATTTTTTAACCAAGTCTAATATTGAAATATATATATAAAAAAAACAGGGATTTTTTCATTTTTTGTGTTAGATTAAAAAATTAAAAACATCATAAAATGTCACTTTTTTTTATATTTTTGATTGACAATCGAAAATGGAAAGAATGAATGACACACGTGTAAGAATCCACATCTGGTACGGGCCGATGGCCTGCTGTGACCGGTTGGATACTGGTCCTCATCTCCGGGCCCCTCCTCCCCAAATCTTTTGAAGCCAAGCACAGAAAATGGCAGACAGCAGGACTCTGCCAAACCAGACCATCAAAGTTTGTGCGTGGAATGTACTCAGACAACAGAGGGGAGATAAACTTCTTTGTGAGTCTCCAGAGGGGGTCTCTGAATGGGTCATAAAACCCCGAGGGGGGGGGGGGGGGGGGCGGCCTAGGCCTGTGTGTTTTTCCTTTTTTGATCGTGTTCTGAAACGAACTCCAAGGTGTGGCCACGGTGCGCCCTCTAGCGGGCAGGAGGAGAAGGGCCCCTCTGAATGGGAGCAGACAAGATAAAGTTTTTTTGACGTAACCAGATGTATGTGGACATAACTGTTGCTTATATGTGTTTGTGATGTTTTGTCGTACCATGTTAACACATCCTGATATTGAGTTTAACTGTTTAGATGCTGTTAAGAGTGAGGGGATGTTGGCGAAAGGCCATGTGCTACAGAAGACCGCATGGTCCTTTGAGACTAAGGACCACTGGAATGGACTGCATCTCCCAACATGCTTTGCAACGTTTTATTGTTTTATGGCAAGGTGTGAAGGGACACCATGCCTCTGACTGGCTGAGGACCCCGACTCCCAGCAGGGGTAGGCGGATCACCTCCACTCCGCTTTAAATACCGGCTCCCTCCTCCCACTCTCTCTCTGACCTCCGCAACACCGAGGAGAGGTGCACATCACTCTTCCTGCTTTTCCTTCTTTCTTTTCTCTGCTCCCGGATAACACGCTTATCTCTTTTGTTGCTTCATTTTCCCTACACATGGATTGGTAAAGTTACAGAACTTTTACATGGACATTTTCATTTTAAAGTTCTCCCAGACGGAGGATTCAACAGAAACAAGGTTATTTGTAACAACTGACAAGTTGAACTCCCCGTTAAACGTTTCTGCTGTTATTTCAGAAATGACCTGTTTTAATCAATCAATCAATCAAACTTTATTTATATAGCACTTTTCATACAAATAAATGCAGCACAAAGTGCTTAACAATGTAAAAACAAAATAATCAACGGCATCATGAAACACACGGATCCCTCCCGCAGCACCAGCCCCGGCACACCGCAACCAGCGGTGGGCCCACACACTCCTCCCACCACTGCACATGCTCATACACACAAACACATAGACATACACATACATATAAAAAATGATGAGACAAGATAAATAAACACATGGATAATGTTCTGATTGTGCTGAATCAGAATATGTTTTTTTGGATTTTGTTTGTAGACTTTTTTTTTTTAAATATTTTTATAAAAACAGGATGACATTAATGCCCTGGCAGTGGCAATAAGCTTTATTTTATTTTACATTTTTTAACATGAGATTTACACTAAATATGCGTTACTGACAGGTGCTGATGTTAAAAGTGTTATGTTATGGCACTTTAGTTCATATGAAAATTTAAATAAAAGTGCATTTTACACTACTTTTGAATTCATTATTTGATTTTGCGTATACAATGCAATTAATTGTGATTAATCAGGGAAATAATGAGATTAATTGTGATTAAAAATTTTATTCGTTGCCCAACCCTAGTAATTATACAACTAAATATTAGTTCAGTGGTTCACAGGAAAGACAAATCTTCAGGCATTTTTCTTTTTATACAGTAAATATTTGAGTTTGGAAAGAAAATGCAGATACTGGTACTGTATCTTCTCAACCACCTAATATTCATTTTTCTTCACTTTCAGTAGAGTAAATACAAATCTTATTACAGTTTTCTTCACACATATATATATATAGATATATATATATATATATATATATATATATATATATATATATATATATATATATATATATATATATATATATATATATATATACACACACCGTAGGCCATATACAGGTCACAAATAGGTAATTTCATCAGCTTTTTTTAGCTTATCGTGGGGCTTTATGTAACAGCTATAAATGAAGGTATTAGTTTCTGTATCACACTGTTTTAGTGTGTGGATGCTTTATATGCTAGGCTGTATTTGTCCTGTGCATTCATGCCATATCAGTCATGCTGTTTGTTCTTACTTGTATTGAAACGGAAGCTGTCCTACTCCTGCATGACCATCTCAGAGGAGTTTGTTATCGGCTGGTGGCCAGCAGGAGGTTCATTCTGGTCATGTTCAACAACAGCAGAGCAAGGATATTTATGCTCTTCTTATTGATGTACATTTAAATCCTCAAGTTTTACCACTGAACGTGATTTTGGTTGTGACAGAGGCAATATTGTTTTGTCAGGAGAAAGATCTCAGTATAAGTGCTTTGAACAGATTTACTGTGTAGAGGATTATTTTGATTTAGAGCGCTAAAGATTCTCACTACTTCTTGGCTCCACACATACAGTTTGTAGTTAGAGTTAATGTGCTTTAATGCGTAACCTCCTAGTGAATTTGATCAAATTTGAATGTACCCTGCACTGCACTATAACCAAAGTCTTTGTGGGAATGTCTATTTGATTTTGGGAGGTCATTTGTGGAGCAGAAGTCAATGGGATTAAAGAGTTAGACAAGGCACGATGTTACTATAAAGAAGTAAAGGATTTCTTATGTGGTTGTATTGTATTGTCTAAAATATCCCACATACAGTGTGCTTTTTCTTGAAATTAACTACCACTGGGATTTCCAGTTGCATTGAAAAAATATAAGGAGATATTATATATTTCCTTCTTTTTTTCCCATCATTGTTTTCTTCAGCACATACTCTCCAGTGGACTGGGCCACTGGCCCAGGGAAACTAAGCTTGATCTGTAATCAGTCATATTGCTTGGCATGGATCTGCTCCACCCAACTGAGATAACCTAGTGGGATAAAGGGTGTAATTAATCTGTTTCAGTCCAATAGACAATGCCAAAAGAGTTTTAGTAAGCAGATGAATGCTTGAGGTTGATGTGTTTCTTTTGTTTTTCCTTTGATTATATTTTCCTTTATACTCTGCACATTCCTGAAATTCATAGCTCCTCTTGTATGTCTGTGCCCCCTGTGCCCCCTGCCAGAGATGAAGTCTTCTGCATGGAAGACCCTCAGCCAAAACCAGAGACAAGTCAGGAAATCTCTATGAAAGAGTATTGCTCAAGTAAAATACTGATTTGCATTACTGGCATGTACTTCTGGAGCTGTGGAAAAAAATTTTGAAACTTTCTCGTGTCCCAAAAGTCCAAGGAAACGTTGTCTCTTATATAAGTATGTGTTGTGTTTATGTCTACCATTAGGATTATGTGCTGTTTGTTGTGAATGCCAAACCAAATCTGCTTGTTGTCCTAAAGAAGAATCTAGGAATCGAAAGTGCATTTATGGTTAGCTATTCACAACCCCCAAATCTGCTCCTTATGGCACATATGAGACAGTAAATAATTAGGACAACATTGCTCCCTGGTTTCTCTTGACTGTCATAAAAATGCTTGCCATGTGACCCTGAAGGTGGATTTAGGAAATATATATATATATATTTTTTTTAACTCTGAAAGAACATATTTTGGAGATATTTGACCACTACACAGATGACAAGGTTTTAAAAGGACATGTCGGTGTTTTCTAACTTTAATTTCGTTGGGTCTCAAGGGACTATGGCATGTCTTCCTGGGAAGACTCGATGTCATAATATTATTGCTGTTTATAGTATTCTGTGTAAAGTGCATTGAGCCTTCTGGCAAAACCAACATGTCAAGTTTTAATAATATGTATCCTCTGTTCTGCCAAAGTTTTCAACATTGATTTCTCTCTTCACACAACACTCTCTGTCTTAGTGAGACACTCTCTCAGGGAGACAATGATCTTGTGTGAGAAGAAATCAATTACTTTACACAGAATAATATTATTGCTGTTTATAGTATTCTGTGTAAAGTAATTAGATTTCTTCTCACCAACATGTAAAGAAGGTATACATGCTCACCCTCGACTTCAAAGGTCTGGTAGCACCTTGCATGATGATGACCATCACAGTCTGGAAGCCATCACACATTTGTTCTTTAATAACCTCAATCTCCTTTAATGTGATATGATGGTAATAGAATAGTAATAGATCTAGAAATCCAAAGGAGAGAATCATATGCAGAGTTCTGAACGTGTGTTGGACTGCCTGAGAGGCCTCTATCAATTTCTAGGATTACAGCTGTAGTCAAAGCAATCACCTCATACATTTTGTTTTTCAACATGATAAAGGAAAAAGAACGTACAGTATTTGTACATCTTCTGCTCTTACATCATTACATTTTGTGGTCAGTGAAATGGCAGGTTAATGGAAGCCACTGTACACACCTCATTTGTTCCTGTGTGTGTGTGCATGCACACCTACACACACATAAAATCTCTAGATAATTACAGCTGTGAATCTTTGGATATCACATAATGCAATTGATTCAGATTCTTGGGGTCACAGTTCAAACATTTTCAAAATCGATTCTCCATTTAAAACTAATCTTGATTCAAAGCAAAGTGTGTGTATAGAAAGCAAGCTCATGGAGACAACATATTAACCTTTAATAAATTGAGTTCCATTATTCAAATTAATCAATCAGATAACAATGCAACAACTTTTTAGTAAAATTAAGTATGTTTAGGCTTGTAGCTACCTACTTTTTTTTTAAAAGATTGTCAACTAATGTCAGCCTGTAGCAATACAGATTCTTAAAACAGAACAAACACATTTTTTGCCATCTTTAGCTCAGCAGATCCCCCTAAAGGCATGGAGGTTAAGTCATTGTTATAACATTGAGATTTATTCATTTAGCCTAAAATTTGTTCATTCACTTCATTTAAGTCAGTACTTTATTGTACTGTACAATACTTCTCTTTGAGCTAACTTCATCATTTTGGATGTGATACATACTACTGTAAAACAATACACAGCTGTTTTAAGACACTACACTGATGGGAAGTACAAAGTTACTTCAGCTATTTTTGCCAAGTGCAGAGAAGGGAGACAAAGAGTTAAATGAGGCCTTCTAAAAGTAAGCAAATATTTCTTAAAAAGAAATTGAAACTGATATTTTATCATGACAAAAGTCCTTTGTGATGTTTTTAGATAAAATATATGTAAAATCTCTTGTTCAGTGAATTATGAAATACAGTTGACTTACTAAAAAGATATTATTCCACACTCCTCTTTCAGCAAAAAATAAAGAAATAAAAAATTAACACTCACAGCTGTTTTTAAAGCAAGGTTCCCAACTTTAGCAACAGCTGATGCATGGAAAGCCTCAAGAGGCATACAACAGATCTATGATTCAAGGACAAAGAATGTTTAAAAAAAATTGACTTTTCTAATTTATGATTAGCTTCTGAAGCTTAGAAAATGAGCATGTTTTTATGTGGATCCCTCACCCCCCCTATCTGCCTTAGCTTGCACTGTGTCCAGTTTTGCTATATCTTGATGTTTTACAACTTTGATATAAAAAGTGTATTTGATAATTTTGTTATATAAAATATTTTGTCATAACTGGAATATGGATTCTTGAGGAAATTATGTTTTCTGATGCCACTATGGTTCTAAAAGGAACTGAGGTACAGTAAAGATTTTAATGAATGAAAAGAAAGAAATGCCTGCTTATTGCTTTCATAATTTATACTTAAAAAATTGGGAGTTTTTAAACAAGTGAATTCAGCTTGTGTAAAAAGCCACTGTGAAAGATTGTAAAGACACATCCACATTTGGTCAAGCAGAAGATACAAGCACACCTTTGGCTTTCAAAAAAACAACAACACAGGTTTGTTCTGCTTTTGCTAGTCAAGTTCATGGTGGCAAGTATGGAAGCACATTATATTCCTTACGGGTGAATGCCAATAAACAGATTCACATGTGTACATTTTGATTACAGGCATGCAAACTATGTTCAACGTGTACAATTTCACCACTTGAGAAAATAAATTCAACAGTCGAGATTAAAAAAGTTGTAAGCACACAAAACTGACACTGGCTGGAGACAAAGTGCTCTCAAAATTCCGGTCTGCTCACTCTGAGCTTTTTCTCCTCATAAATGTTTGGAGGCAGAGCAGGGGAGGAGGGGTCAAGACACCCCTGATTGCATCGGGCGATGTTGGCAAATCCCGTGGTGCTCTACTTCGGGTTATCTTTCACTTGACTCTATTGATTTGAAACTTTACAATTATGGCATGTCGAGTTGGAAGTGTCACCATAGAGTTCTGTTTTGTTCAAACAACAAACAAATAAATCCATATTAGAGTTTTAACTATTTTCCAACACAGGCTGTTATGAGATTCAAGATTCTCCACAGGAGTACCTATGTTTATAGCATACATTTTAACCAGGGGGTTATCTAAGCAACCTTAAAAGATGCAAGATGTCTTAAAATGGTGATATTCCATCAGGATTTCAGTGAAACAATTGGGGTAGATGCTAAATACAGCAGGTGGCATATGAGAAGGCCAGAGCACAACTTGGTGTGGATGTAAGATGTGAGGGGGGAGTCACCAAGACAAACTTGGCAGGTGCAGCACTGTAATGACAAAGTAGCCCCACCAAATGGTTCCAAGGGGCTCTCCTGACAGGACAGGAGCAAGATGTGGCACCGTATCACCATAGGCGCCTCGGCAACTTCTAGTGTGAGCTGTTCAAGGAAGGTTTAACACCCACAAACAAAAGCGGATAGCAATTATTATAACTCTGTAGGTGAGCCAGTGGATTAGTTAGTATGGCAGGATGTGGGTCAAATACATGGAAATGTATTAGGAGAAAAGTATTAATAACAGGTAAACCAAAAACAAAGAAATACTAAAAAAACATGGGAACTTTCCTGGGTTATTGTCATTTAAGCTTTTAAGCTACTTACATGTACTGCCAGACGGCAACAGCAGAAACCTAAGTGATCTAAACATGGGAATGACAGACTGCAGTGGCAGTCGACTGTTATGAACATTCAACTTTTTCAATTCAGCTTCATTTGTATAACATCTATCTTTTTTTTTTTTTTTAACTTACTTTACATTGCCAAATCAATAGTTAGTTAGCAGAACGTTAAAATGATAAACACCTCAAAGCTCCACGGAAACACAAAAAACACGAATAAAATGACCAAGTCGGAACATGATAATCTTTTAAAGTCAGGTTTGGCTTCTGCCTACAAACATGATGACTCACACGCGTGAGACCGAGCAGAAAAGCTCAGATTAAGCAGACCTGAGTTTTCGAGACCACTTCAGCTCCACCCAGTGGCAGTTTTGTGCTCTCACAGCAACGTTTTATGCTGTTGAAAACTGTTGAATTTGCTCACTCTGAACATACTTTGTGTGCGTGCAGTCAGAATTTGCACTTAATTTAATCTGTTTATCGGTGCTCTACCCTTAATGAATATGATGACTATAATATGCTTCCATAGTCTTCTGTAGAGTTTACCGTAAGCACAGATGCATAAACCAAAATACAGAAGCAGTGTGTATGAAATTGTTTCCTTGGAGATTAGGGGGTAAGTAGAACCCAGGTGCTGCTAATCAAATGTGCTTGATTAACAGATCATTAGCACGTGTGTGCATCAATAAAAAAGCAGGTGGTTTGGCAGTGTGCTGCTCATTATCAACCAGCAAATACATATTTTCATTCAAAAAGGGAAGCAATATTTGCTGCAATGGCTGTGTTTGGTTTGCAAAGTTGTATCTGAATAGCTCACTAGACTTCTGCAATAATGTTCTATGAAGAGACAGCCGCAAATTTGAAATGATTGGTCATAAAGCTGAAAGCCATGTTTGGCAACAACAAAAGAGTGCACACAAACTCATAATAAAACTGTCAAGCATGGTTTATATACAGTTAGGTCCAGAAGTATTTGGACAGCAACAGTTTTTTTTTTTTTTTAATTTTGCCTTTATACACCACTACTATGGATTTGAAATAAAACAAGAAACAAAAAAAGAAGTGAACACTTTTCAGTTTAATTTAAGAGGTTCACAAAGATATATCATTCTCCATTTTTAACAGTCATTTTTTAGCAAAGGTGACCTTTATCTCCTTTGTTTGTCTTGGACTAATGATGGAGTGGACCACACCTGGCTAATTAACATTTTTAAAAGCAGTTATCAAAATACTTTTGAGCCTCTGAAAATAGAGATGCTTTGTTTGAAATGACTGTTATACATAGTAAATTGCATATTTTAGTGAAACCTCTCACATTCAATCTGAGAGTCAACACTTTGACCACAACTTTGACCATATCCTTTGTGGTGATGCATAAAGTTAAATCACAAAAACGGGATTTCTGCTGTAAGACAGCAGAAATCAGTGACTGTATGCATCATGTATTCACTGGTATTCCTGAAACTCCTATTTTATATGTACATTTGATTTTGCTCTCTCCTTTATTTTGTGATTTCCTTGCATGTCACATATACATACAAGAGCCCTTTACTTATCTCTACTTTCCTCTCAGTATGTCTATCAGCTAATCCATCTGTTATTCATCCTTTTCATATAGTCTCCTCTCCTGCTACCAGTCCTCTTTCCTCCTTCATTCCTTGCCCTCAGTTTGTGGGTGATGAGTTAGACAGCAGTCACACTGGCAGGTGGTCTAGCTATCCTTGGTTCACTGACAGTGATGTGATGAGTGGAGAGTCTGTGACCTTTGTTGTGTGCATGTGTGCGTTATTATATGCATCGGTGTGTGGGCAGGTAGCAGCAGTGTGAATTATACTGATGGTATTGAAGACAGAAGGACCAGAGAAGAGGTGGAGAAGAGGTCAAGTAGACCACAGCGAAACATGTTGGCTACACACGAGCACTCGCATGGTAGCGAGCGCATAGTAAATCTGCATAGAACAGCTTGTGTGAATAGAATGGGTTTTTCACATACTTCCATTGCCTACCCACACACAGATATACACCTATACTGCACGCCTCACTGAGATAGAGGACAATGTATATTTAGTCAAGAATGACTAATAACACTGCAAGAACACACAGTTTCTCACACGTGCATGTGGGCACACACACATCCACAATTTTCCTGCATTTAATTTTCAACAAAGCATCGCAAGTTTAGACCTCAGGCTCATAATAAGCATTGTAAAAATAGAAGCACTGCGTATGCACAAAGCCCAGATGCTTTCAGAAGATGCAAATTTGAAAATGCAAAATAGGCCTGTGCTGTAATGCATGGAGTGTGGCTTTTTTTTCTAGAACAGCAAAAAAGGGGCATGTGTCAAATGAAGAATAATAGATTTTATTCTTAAGTAGTTATAGCTGTACAGAACTCACATAAGAACATTTATGTTAACAGGGAAGAAATGTGACATTTTAATATTTTTTTTAACATACTGTACAAATGTTTGTGATGTATTCAGGTTTTTCATACATGATACCAAGAATGTTCCAATTTTGACAAGATTTAAAAAAAAAAAATCATATTTGGTGTCTGATACAGCAGCACTGGAAATATACAAATTTTTTATGGTTAAGTTTCTTTTCCAATTATCAGCAGCCTGCTTTTTACTATATTGTTCATATTTTCTTTGTCTCTGTATTAGATTTCTAGGCAAGTGCAAATTGATTCGTAATAACACCCCTATCTCTGTTTAAAGATGATCTTGAAATATAACATTACAGTGCTTTAATTACTTAAAAGGCTTATAGCAAAGCCACTCCACTTCGTAAGAAGTAGAAATATCTAGAGGCTGAATCTCAGTTTTGGATGAGAATACATGAATGAAATATTTAATTTTAATAAATTTACTGGAGGTCAAAACACTATTCCTTGTTAAAGAACCCATGGAATAGAGACTGGAGCTGAATTTATGACAAGTGGACCTGTTAAAAAGGAAATAACAGGTTTAAAAAAAAAAACAGTGATGCCAAACACATCAGTTTTCACAGTGGATCTTTGATACAATATATAAAAAAAATAATTTGGTTATTTTTGGAGTAAAAGATTGTGTCAAGAGTTCTTATGTGAAACTTTTAGCCTGCATCATCTCCTTAGGAAACCTCAGGGTCAGGTGTATCGCTGAAAACCCCCAGGACTCATTTCATCACATTATAGAACATTTACAAGTCAGAGCTCATCATACTATAATGGAGTTACAGCTGTTTCCTGTGCCCCAGTTTTGCATGTGTGTGAGAACGGACTAGAGGGAGCTGTGTCCAGGAGAGAAGAGTGCAACCTTTTAAGATTCTCAAGCACATAATGATGCAGCTGCCCATTGAAACCAAGTGAGAACATTGAGCCATATGTAATTTTCCAACGTGTCTAAGAAACACACACATTCAAAAATGCCCATTTGCTTTCCAACATCCCCTGTTCCTTTATCTTTCCATCAGTGCACTCCTCATTGAGTTAATTACTTTGTGCATACAACTGCTGAGCAGAGCTCATCATTCATGCCTTTTCATTTATTTTTTTGCTCGGATGTAAAATGCTTATCTTTCCTCCCTGGAATGGATTGTTTGGTGAATTGGTCATTTTAGAAACCACTTTGTTTTAATCTATTATCTTGATATCATTAGATTGTGATTTATAGTTATTAAGGTTCTAAAATAATAACACAAAGTTAATTACTACTTAACTTGAAGGCACTTATGTACTTTAGAAAATAGGCTTTAATTAGGAAACCAGAGTGTATTTAGACAATAACATTGATGTTGTGACCAACAGGATGCTGTATATGTGCACTCATACAAGTTGTTGTTGTTGTTGTTGTTGTTGTTGTTGTTGTTGTTGTTGTTGTTGTTGTTGTGACTGTGTTACTCCAGAGCAACACCAAAATTCAGTTATTTCGTGTCCCATTACTTTATTTCGTCCTGCATTTTTCTCCCTATTAAATTTATAGAATTCATAACATTTTGACCCTGACCAATATATCACATTATCCTCTGAAAATGAGCTTGTAGTGGGAAATAGTCAGCTAACATCACTTTGGCCTTAAAATCATAATGAAGTAGATGAGTTGCCTTCGCTCACAGGTTTGAAAGTAGTTCAGACAGAGATAGAAAATTAACATGACCTCTTCATCACCATCATTGCTTAAAGCTTATGGCCAACTTTTTTTCATTTTGCCTTTTAGTTAAACATCTGTTAAAAACTTCAACTGAACTATCACTTCTGACGTGTATTTTAAGTGGTGCATCACTCCTATACAAAGGGCTGCAAAATGCAGATTCCATGGACAAGGTGCAAATTGTGGCACACAAAACAAGGCGTTGAATAGACCCAGGCAGCTAAGTAATCATTTTTATTTGTACAACTGAAGTTCCTGAAAAATTAGGTTCATGAAATGATTGGTCTATTTCATAAAGTCATATTTTCTTCACAATAAAACAGAGAAAACACATCAAATGTTTAAACTAAGACATTTTACCATTTCCTGAAAAATATTAGCTCATTTTAAATCTGATGGTGACAGCATGTCTCAAACCATTTTGCATATGGCTGCCAAAAAAAATTCAGAGTTCAAATATATTGCAAATCAAACATCTGAGAACCAAAACCCAGAATCTGAACTGAGAACACAATCATCTTTCTTGGTTACACTTTTCTTTTCTGCTGTCAGTCCTAAAACTATTTCCATTTTCAAATCGTCTTCCTCAGTTGTGAATTTTTTTTTTTTACAGTTGCAGTTCTGACATGAGTGTCAAATTAGAGGGACTCACATCAGTCCCCAAAAGTCCCCAATAACACTAGGAAAAAACACTAGATTTGTAGTTTTGTTTTTTTGTTTTTTTTTTTTTAAACAAAACTTAGTTCCTAGACAGGTCTGAATACTGCTAAATATAGCAATAAAGTTGCTAAGTTGGTTGGCAACACTATGTATCAGCATAAGTATGGCACTCTGATGTCCATGGAAAGTGCTGAGTCATTCATCAGCCAATGAGCTACTAGATCACTGCTATGTCTTGCCTCCCCTGCTGTAGATTGATGTGGCTCTAATTTGACACTTATTTCAGAAGTGCAACCGCAAAAAGAAAAAGCACAGCTGAGTAAGACGGTTCGAAAATGGAGATGGTTTTAGAACTGACTGTGAGAAAAGACAAGTGTAACTAAGAAAGACCATTGTGTTCTCAGTTACATATTTTTATTTATTGGTTACAGTTTCTGGGTTTTTGTTCTCAGGTTTTGGGTTTTGATTTGCAGTATATTTGGCTTTAAACTGACACCATGGGAAAGGTGGTACTAAAACAAACAAACAAAAAAACACCCTCAGGAGCAAATAATTTAGTCTATTGACAACAGGTCAGTGATATATTTGGATATAAACTGACCATTTTAGAAAGCTAATATCTAAAAGTAACAATGGGCAAAGGTTTATTAATCAGCAAAACAACCCAAGGAAGAAAAAAAAACAAACCAAAAAACTTTCATCAGATTGTGAAGCATTCTCAGAATATTCAAGAGAGAATATATAAGTATAGTAATATTTTATATTTTAAGAGGAGATGGCAAAGGTTTTAAATATCTCATATTCTACCGTACACAACATGATCAAATGATTTAGAGTATCTGGAGAAGTTTTCTGTGCACAAGAAAAGAGGAAAATCAATTTCAGATGCTCATAATCTGCGGGCCCTCAGGCAGCACTGCATTAAAAACAGGCAAGTCTGTGTAATGAAAATCATTGCATGGGCTCAGAAAATCTGCCAAATAAGTCTAAGAATGCAGTTACCATGCCATCCACAGATGCAGGAAAATCCTCTATCCTGCAAGAATACGTGAACATGATCAAGACACACCAATGTTTTTTCTAGACCAGAGCTCATTTAAAATCGGTTGAGGCAAAGCAGATGAGTAAATGAGAAATTATTTTTGGAAACCATAAACATCACATCCTCTGGACAAAAGAGTGGAGCAGCCATCCTGCTTGTCATCAGCACTCAGTTTAAAAGCCCATCTAGTGGTTCCATTAATGCCTATGGAATGGACAACTTCCATATCTGGAAAGGAAACATCAAAGCTTAAATGTATATAAAAGTTTTAGAGCAGCATATGTTCCCACCAAGACAGTATCTTTTTCAGGGATGGCCTTGCATATTTCAGAAAGGCAAAACCTTATACTGTATCCATTACTAAAACATGGCATCTTAGGTAAGGAGTCTGCTGTGCAGACTTTAAATCTGCTGAAAACATTTGGTGCATCATGAAAGAAAAAAAATGACAAAGAAGACCCAGAGCTGCTAATGATGTCAAATCTTATATCAGACAAGGGACATTGTCTGTCTGATGTTATTCCTGTCCCAAAACAGCAACAATGGTCTCAGTTCACAGACAAATATGAACTATTGTTAAAAGATGAGATGATGCTCCAGACTGGTAAACATTGCCCTGTCTCAACGTTTTTTGCTGCGGTCAAATTGATAGTTACCTTTTTTTTCAAAGATGGTACACATATTTGATATGTTGTCTATTTTTTCTTATGAATGAGATATGGATTTGTGAGATTTGCATTGCATCGTATTTTTAATTTACATTTTACACTGAACAAAAGTACTTTTCTTTGCTTTAAGTTCAGCTGCATTGTTTAAATCAAGGAAAAGAACAACTTTTCTTCCCCCACTATTTTAATTTCAGATCACCTAAAATCCAAGTAAGGCAGTAATGGGATACAGCTCATAAATTAATATGCGGACATATTTCCTTAGTAAAAAAGTTTGTGATTCAACCTCCGAGACAGAACAACAGTTGGATCACTGACAGGGCAGGAGGCTAAGCCTTATCTGCTGCCTCTGTTGCTGTGAGCTTGAGATTACATTTCTAGATTCAAAGCGTGCACTCTTCATGTTTTTAAAGATTACAAATTCATGGAGACTCATTCATGGAGACACTTTTGTAGTAGCAGGGTGTGTCACAAGCCACTGGTTTGCCAAAAATGCGTCCTCTGTAGCAGCCAATCTCATGTTTTGGCTATGTTATGAAATTAAGCCAATTATAATTTCCCCAAAATAACCACCCATGTGTTCATTTGACTATATCGCAGGCTGTGGGGTTTGGCAATTGCCTTATTGATAATAAAGATTTGCCATTTGATGTAAAATGCCTGTTTATTGAACCAATATTCTCATGATTGTCTTCCACAATTACACAAAATTCAACACATAATATTAACTTCACATTCTATTCATCCATCCATTGTTCATATCCACTTTTGTCCTATCCTTGGTCAAGGACCCTATCTCAGTTGTTGCCAGGTAAAAGCAGGGTGCACCCTGAACAAGTCACCAAGTCACCAGTCATGGGGTGGCTGTGGCTCAGATGGTAGAGTGGGTTGTCCGGTAACCGGAAAGGTAACCGGTTTGATTCCCATGCTCCCCTGGCTATGTGTCGAAGTATCCCTGAGCACGATACTGAACCCCAAGTTGCTCCTGGGCACCTTGCATGCACTGTGTGTGCATGGGTGAATGTGACACATGCTGTAAAGCGCTTTGAGTGGTCAGTAGACTAGAAAAGCGCTATAGAAATGTAAGTCCATTTACCATTTATATCACAGGGCACTTCACAAAAAAAGGCATTAAAATTTAACATTATATTCAAATAAATAAATTAATAAAAATGGTCTAATTAATTTTAACGTGTTCCTGGAAGCTTTCACTTGTGCTTCTTTATCTACTACAAGTAGTTATTTTTCCATCATGAGCTAATGCTATTGTCAGTGTCTGTGACAAATGTTCTCTCAGAGGTGCAGTGATTAAAGACCACACACACTTGCATGCATGCATGCAAGCAGAGATTCATGTAGTTTTATGACAAGGTCACTGTCTGGTGCAGAGGTGCTCACTATCCCCCTGATGTCACATCACGAAAGAGGAGTGAAAAACCCTCACAGGCTGTAGAGGGCATACTGTTCATAGCATTTTACACTGCCTGTTAATACTTTATTTATTCATAGCTAGGATACACATTTCTAGCATCAAACTGGCTCTTCTGGAACAGGCTGTAGATGCTCAGAATTGAAAGATCAATTATAAGTACATCTCTGATTTTGTCATTGTGCTAAATAATGCTCCTTGATGTTAACGAGTCCTACCTGATGTATTGAGTAGGACTGATTAGTGAGTCCTGATTGGAAGAATAAGTATTCTGTGTGTTGATCCAAAGAGAAGAATTGACTAAAGCCTATTAGATAGTTTAGTTTGTGTGAAATAGCACATAGAAATTATAAAGTTTAGAAAATGGAGTTTCATTGATTTTCAAGAGTGGGTGCATATTGCTTGACTCTTCATAGTGGATAACAGCTTAGTGTAGAGAATAGAGAAACCAGTCTGATGGGATAATTTTCTGCAAAGCTGAAGATATATGATAAGAAACTACAAAGCCACAGCTAGTCTGCTGACTTATGTACTCTATAAGGATCAAATCCATTCACATATGCTCACATTCATATTCTGGTTTATACACTGTAACAATGAAACAATAAACCACACTAACTAACATTAATGCACAGACCAGAGCACAGATTCACCTTCTCTAATTGTATTTCAGATGACTCTGTCAGTCTTTGCTCAAGTCTCAGTGTGGATGAATGATTATTATGGGCTTGCTGATCATCTGAAAAGGGACTCTCACACTTGAGTGCATTTGTTCAGGCAGACTCGCCAGCAATGCCCTTGCACACTCACACCCACACATAAAGCTATTCACATAAGCCTGCTCTTACAAACACTGAAAAACTTTGCTATGCAGGAGTCATATGTGAAGGGATGTACATTAATATTGATGAACTGATATTACAGAGCTTTGGATTGTTTTTTGTGCCAAGATAAGAGGTCCTGGCAATTATTGAAAACAAGATAAAGGGAGGGAAAGAATGTGCAATTCCAATAAATCTAATGATTTTAATAAGATACTGTTTTAACTTTTACAGTTGAATGAAATAGATGGAGTGGATATGTCATAAAGATGGTGTGGAATAAGTGGTGTTCCCTTTCTGTTGATTCATTCAGTACAAATGACTGAAGACAACTCTAATTGCACCTGTAGGCAGATGATGTCTGATGTAAAAGGTGCTATATTATTCAATTTTGATTTGGTAAATTCATATTGATCAAGCATCACACAAGTTGTTTTAAGCTAATCACAATTTAAAAACTCCCTGTGTCTTAGATCGCACAGCCTTAATCTTCTCTTTTCTCTGTGTGCTCTATCAGCAGCCTGTTTGGTCTCTCCCTCCAACACAGTCGATCTAGTCAACATTTGACTTTTTCTTTGCCATCTCATAGGTAACAGCACAAGCAGAAGAGATTTTTTTCTGAAAACCTTTTTAAGAATTTGATTAAAGATTAAATTATCTTGAAGGGACAAATTTCTGTTCTGTGTAAGCCAACATGCAACTAGAGATGAATCCTTGTGCCTTGATCTCTGACAAAGAAAAACATAGGGACTGTGATCAACATCTTTAACTGGGACAGGCTATAAGAACAAGATTATCAAACAGTGAATTCACGTCCAACTCAACAAAGTCAGTCTTTCAGATAAGTCTTTCCAAATAAAGAATAGACCCCAAAGCTACTCCCTCAGAATAGTCGCAGTACTTATGCCACCTGCCAAGGAGACCCTTCTTTTTGTAAGAATCCATGTCTGATTCCTCGTTTGATTAATTTAATCCACTCATGAGCAATACCCTCTCCTGCTTCAGACTGCCTGCATTATGACCTTTGTTTGACACTTCTCTTTTTCTTTTGAAGTCATGTTTCAGTTGCAAATGTTACAGACAGAGGCTCAGTTTTCAATCTCACAGGCCAAACATGGCCACTTTATATTTGTGCGTTAGAATTCACTCAAACAGCGAACTAGCAACAAAACTCCGCTTTAGGGCCCTAATGGACTGTGGAGGGGTCAAAAAACAACCCAAAAAAGAGCTGCATTGTTTGTTTTGGTCTTTCCTTTCATCCTGTTCTGAAACAAACCCCAAGGTAGAGTCACAGCGCCCCTTAGCGGGCAAGAGGGGTAACGACAGACAATGGCGTCTCTGAATGGTGGCGAACTAGAATTTTTTTTCTGATGTAACAATATGTATGTGAGAATATTTTTTTGTGATGTTTTGTCTTACCATGTTTAACACATTCTGATATTAAGTTCAACTGTTTAGATGCTGTTAAAAGTGAGGAAATTAAGAGACTGGTGTTATGTTACAGTCACAGAGGGATTTCTCACTGGTAAACTGCGCTGGGCGGGGACAATTATTCGTCCGGCCAGTCCAGACTGACCTCATTTGCATGGAGATCGTGAATATTCCAAGGTATATAAGAAAAAGATCTCCTTTGTTCACTCTCTTCTTTTTGCTTTTTGCTCTCTTTTTGGCTCTTTGCTTTTGCTCTTTGTCTCTCTTTTTCTTTCCTTTTTTTTCGGCGGCCAGACACTTCCTCTCCCTTTGTTACTTTGTTTCGTTTTTCTTAATTTGATTTTAGTTGGCCCGTTGCCAGAACTTTGCGTGTTTTTCCCTGTTCTCAAGTTCTGCAGTCTCGCTGTATTGTTCTCTTGACAGAACAATTGTTAATTATTTTCAGCTATCCAAAGTTAGTTGCAGCGGCCCTCTTGGAATCAAATTTTTATTCTTTAATAGGTTTTTTTTCTCTCCGTGCGGCGGAGAGCGTCTGAAGTATTCCCTGGTTTTCGACGCTTTGAAATCCTAAATCCCACACTTAACTTTAGTTAAGCTAACCAAGTTTTTGTATCAATTTCAATATTTTAATTTTGTTTTATTTTATTTTATTTTTGGGCTAACATCAATTTTGATGGGCCAAATCAGAAGTCATCGAACTTTTAAATGCTGATTCCTGTGACTGGGCAAAGCCTGAGTGCAGAGCCTTCCACCGAACTGAGACGAGCTTATCGAGACCCGGAACACCGGATCTGATCGGGCCACGAACAATGCCAGAGACAATGCCAGACCTCCAAGGTTCTGCTGGCAGAACTTTCTACAGCTGATTGGACCCCCTAGGCGACCTGCGGAGTTTCCACTGCGAGCCATTTCTTCACCGACGCAAGCTGACAACAACCCTCGGCCCGACTGCACAGGGCGGTAAGGTCTCGCTTGGGCTAGATTGGTGTCTCCTGCGAGTTTGTCTACGGTTTAGGCAGATATTGCGCCACAGACCACGTCAGGGCCCCGCTTCACCATCATTCGGCAGCTAATTAGTTCAAGACTTGTTTTTTTTTCCTCTTTATTTACTTTATTTGTCCATTAGTCATAGACGTCAGGACCCGCCATCTTGTGTGTTATGGTTTCTTCCTTCCTGTGCTCTCTGCCGTCACTTCCTGTCATGCGCTATGGCCGAGAATTCGGAAACTACTCATATTGATGCGATATCCCTGAACCAGTGTATACTTATATATATGAATGCCTTATATGTGTCTGTCTTTTATGTCTGTGTCTCAATAAATGTCCTTAAAACCGTTTTGATGTCTGTTTTGATGTAAAACCAGCCAATTCAGCCGAAAAGAACTCAGATTAGAGATTGATAAAATTTTTGTTTCTTTCTTTCCTTAAAAGAAAGTGGTGCCCCCATTCTTTTATTAATTATTAATAATTATGAGGTAGAAACGCTACATTTTCATGATGAAAGATAGGAGAACACCCAACTCTACATGCTTTTCCTCCTCACATGAAACAGACAAAATAATAAACTAACTTGACTGTTTTTGAAGACATACTCTATGCATTAGACAAACAAAAACAAATAAACCAAAACAAAGAATTACATGGCCACATTTCTTTCAAAAAGCATAGAACAACCGGGCTTCACCAGCTTTATCCTTAACTTAAGCCTAGAGGAGAGAAAAAGGAGGGAATGTGCTGTTACACCTAAGGCTGTTTTCTTAAACATGTCTGTGTAAGTAATTCAAATTCAAAAAACGTTATTCATCCTTAGGGGCAATTTAAAGGCAGGTATGAGCAGCATGTCGTGGAAAACAAGACACTTTTGTATAACAAAAAAAAAAAACAAACAAAAAAAACAGTGTCATACAGTGCAGCGGTATGAGTAAATAATAACTGCCTTCTGCTGTTATTTATTGTTTGAGTACATAAAAGCTGTCCTCGGGAGTTTGAATTTATGTGTGTGTGTGTGTGTGTGTGTGGGGGGGGGGGGTTGTGTGTATGTTCTAGAGGGATCATATGTAGTTGAAATCAGATGTTTACATACACTGCATAAAAAGACATGACATTTTTCCTCACTTTCTGACATTTAGTTAAACTAAAATTTTCCTGTTTTAGGTCAGCAGCTAAGAATACCAAAATTATTTATTTTTGATAAATGCCAGAATAATGAGAGAAATGTATTACTGATTTTCTTTTTAAATTACCTTTTTCAAAGGCAGAATCTTACTTGCATTTTCTTAATATTTGGTAGCATTGCCTTTATGACTTGGGTCAAACATTTTGGATTTCCTTCCATAAGATAGTTATAATAGGAATTTTGGTGTATTCCCTCTGACACAACTGGTTTAACTGTGTAAGGTTTCAAGGTCACCTTGTAGGTTGCCACAAGCTTTTTCACCTCTGCCCAAAAGTTTTCTATAGAATTGAGAGGTCTTTGTGATGGCCACTCCTAAACATTGACCTTGTTGTCCTTAGAGCACTTTGTAACCAATCAGATGGTATGCTAAGGGTCATTGTTGATTTGGATGAAACATTTGTGCCCACACTTAAACTTCCTGGCAGATGTCGCTTTAATATTTCTACATAATGTTCTTTCCACATGATGCCATCTATGTTGTAAAGTGCACCAGTCCCTCATTCACACCACAACATGATGCTGCCACCCACTCTTCACATTTGGGATGGTGTACTCAGGTTTGCAAGCTTCCCCCTTTTCCAAATGTATCAGTGGGGATTATGGCCAAAATGTTCAATTTTAGCTTCATCAGTGTTTCTAAAAGTTAAGGAATTTGTCAATGGAAAACTGTAATTTGGCTTTTTGATGTTGCTTGTGGAATAATGGCTTCTTCCTTGCTGAATGGCCTTTCAGCCCATGTTGGTACAATACTCATTTTCAACTTCAGCCAACATCTTCACAAGGTCTTTTTTTTTGTTCTGGGGTTGATAGACACGTTTTGTACTGAAGCATCTCTGGGAAACTGAACCCATCTCCTTTCTGAGCAGTATGATTGCTAGGCATTCCAATGGTGTTTATACATGTATATAATTGTTTGAACAGATCAGTGTTGCACCTTAAGGCATCTGGAAATTGTATCCAAGGATGAATCAGACTTGTGGAGGTCTACAATTCTTTTCATGATATCTTGGCTGATTTATTTTGATAATCCCATGATGTCACACAAGGAAGCACTGTGTTTGAAGGATGCCTTAAAATATATCCAATTAACTCAAAAGTTGTCAATTAACCAGAAGCTTCCAAAGCTTTCCTAAATTATGTAAAGGCCTTGTAATCTTAATGTATGTAAACTTCTGACTTTGAAGAAAGTAATAAAAATGTCTCTCTTTCATTCTTCTGGCATTTAGCAAGAATAAATAATTTTAGTAAGCCTAACTGACCTAAAACAGGAAACGTTTGGTCTGATTTAATGCCAGACAGTGAGAAAAAGGTGATGTGTCTTTTTATACAGTGTTCTCCAAGATCTACTTAATTTTTAACAAGAGCCAAGTGGTATACTTCTACTTCTATTTCCAGGTGACCAAGGTCAGAGGATGGATTTTCAGTGACAGAAAAATATCTCTTGAACTAACAGGTGGAAATATCTTCTTAATCAGTCAATGTTAGAAACATCTCAGGTTCAGTTGCCTTGTTTTTTAATTGTTTAGAGACATGAATGGAAACATTGACCTTAATTTGCTCTTCTGTGCGACACTTGGATTTTTAGAGACTAGGTTGAGACACAAAGACATCCAGCAGCTCACACAGCAGCTTTGCAGGAACGCTTCACGGGGGTGCCTCTGATGTACCTTCGTCATACTATAAACAACCAATCAAATTTACAACCCCTCTCTTGAACACGATCCCATAGAACTAAAGAAGCTTAAACTAAAAATAGAACTTCTAGCAACTTCTAGACCAAAGACTAATCACAAAACTGCAAAAACTATCACCAGAACAGGCTGGTGGTGAACACCCGTGCCAAGGAGCACTGTCTTTTTAAGCTTTATATGGTCCTTTTAAAGCACATTGGACCAGACAACAATAGACAGGAAAGAGACCATGTTAAACTAGAAATTTTCAGAGAAATTTTGAGGCATGGCCAATGAGGCTGCCAGTCTGTGAAACTAGTGACGAATCACACTTCTGCACTTGGCAATCAAACAATAAAGACATGGACGGCAGAATGGCAGCACGGTGGCTTAGTGGTTCACACTTTTGCCTCACAGCAAGAAGGTTCCTGGTTCAGACCTCCCTTCTGTGTGGAGTTTGCATCCTCTCCCCGTTCTTGCGTCGGTTTCCTCCTAGTACTCCAGCTTCCCCCCACAGTCCAAAACCATGCATGTTAGGTTAATTGGTGGGTCTAAATTGCCCGTAGGTGGGATTGTGACTGTGTGTGGTTGTTTTTCTATATCTGGGCCTGCGATGGACTGGCGACCTGTCCAGGGTGTTCCCCTGCCTTTCGCCCAAAGAGAGCTAGGATAGGCTCTAGCAGATCTCTGTGAACCTGCATAGGATTAAGTAGGCATAGATAATGGATGGATGGATGGATATGGCAGAGTCTGGTGTGGATGAACTTGATTGGCCTGCACAGAATCCTTACCTTGACCAGATAGAACACCTTTGGGATGACTTAGTCCAACATCAGTGTTTGACTTCACAAATGCACTTCTGGAAGAATGGTAAAAAAAAAAAAAATCCCCATAAACACACTCCTAAACTATGTGGAAAGCCTTCCCAGAAGAGTTAAAGCTGTTCAGGCTGCAAAAGGTTGACCCACATCATATTGATTAGGAAGGGGATGAACTAAAGCTCATATGTCAAACAAGACAAGTGTCCAAATACTTTCGGTAATAAAGTCTATGTTTGCATTCATGCTGACCACCATCTGTGAATGTAACGTGAAAGGCTGGTTGACAGTGTCACCACGCAGTCTAATGTATGCGATTACCTGTAAAAATAAAGCAGTATGAGCTGGATAAGCAAAGAAATGTCCTTTTACCATTACCATGCAGGTGTGTGTGGTCGAGAGAGAGACAGAGATGGAAACAGAACTGCAGCTCCACTGTCTCCTTTCAGACAAAATCCTGATTTTTTATGTCCCGAACAAACTGCCGTATTACAATAATATTTTCAAAAGTTTTTGAAAAAATTCTTGAACCACGAGTGCCACAAGGCTTTCAGGAACGCATTGGTATGTTTTTTTAATTGATAAATGTCTACTGTTTTTAAATTAGATCAGTTTAAAAAAATGAAACTTTTTCCTGTCAGAAGAAAGGATTCAAAACCATCTCAATTGAAATAAAATTGAGTCATGAAGCACCTTTTTCGAACTCGGTTGATTTGACGGAAAACTAAACACCACACAGACACAAAAGTCACATCTAAAAAGAGGACAAAAATGCCTACGTTTTGATGTATAATGTTCACAAGCAAATTTACAACAACCATATACTACATTACAAGGACTGCATTGCTCAAGCCTAATCCAACTTTTATTCCGACATAATCCGTTCCAACGAGGGTAACACCAAGGCACTGTTTTCCCTGTTCAGGAACATCATCCAACCTCCAGACTCTCTACCATCTCACCTGCACTCAGCTGCTTTCTGCAACTCCCTCATGTCATTTTTCAATGAAAAAATCCAGAAGATCCACCAGCATCTTGGCTCACAGCCACCCCGCAGTATTTTATCTGAATCACCTCCACACACTAATTCTGTTTCCTCCTTCCTGCTCCCCTCCATCCCAGAAATTTCTGGATCCTTCAGATCTGTCCCTGCATCACTCAAATCTGCTGCAATAACCCCAGTACTGAAGAAACCCAGTGCTGATCCTACCAATTTCCATAACCTACGTCCTATTTTTAATCTACCTTTCATTTCCAAAAGCCTTGAAAAAGCCGTAGCCGCCCAACTCCACTGTCATTTATCCCACAACCTTTATGAACACTTCCAGTCTGGTTTCCGCACCCTCCATAGCACAGAAACTGCCCTAATTAAAGTCACCAACGACCTCCTAATGGCAGCGGACTCTGGCCTACTCACCATCCTCATCCTCCTTTACCTGAGTGGAGCCTTTGATATCATCTGTCATACCACCCTCCTCAGTAGATTATCATCCATTGGCATCACCCACACCCCATTTGATTAGTTTAAATCCTACCTCTCAGGCCGCACTCAGTTTAACCAGCTCAGATCTTTCACATCACAACCATCTGCTGTCACCTCTGGTGTGCCCCAGGGCTCGGTCCTGGGGCCCCTCCTTTTTATCATCTACCTTCTTCCCCTTGGCCATGTTTTCCGTAAATATGACATAAATTTCCACTGCTATGCGGATGACACCCGGCTCTACCTCTCCATTAAACCCACTCCCAATCTCCCACCCTCTTCCCTCACAGACTGCATCACAGAAATCAAATCCTGGTTCACATCAAATTTCCTCAAACTCAATAGTGACAAAACTGAGATTCTCCTATTTGGTACTAAATCAACATTATCTAAAACTGACAGTTTCTCTCTCACCATTGATAACTGCTCTGTCTTCCTCTCCCCTCAGGTTAAGAGTCTGGGTGTCATTCTTGACAGTACTCTATCCGTCCAGTCTAACATCAATAACGTCATCTGCATACTTTCATCTGCGCAACATTAACCGCCTTCACCTCTCCCTAACCCCCCATACCACTGCCATCCTCATTCACAGTCTCGTCACCTCCCGCCTGAACTACTGCAACTCCCTCCATCACAAATCCCTCCATAAGCTACAACTGGTCCAGAACTCAGCTGCTCGTATCATCGCCAGTACCCCCTCCATCCACCACATCACTCCCACTCTGCTGCAGCTACACTGGCTCCCCATTCAACACCGCATCCAGTTCAAGATTCTCCTCTTAAAACTGAAAGCCATCCATAACCTCGCCCCTCTTTGTTGCCACTCCCTCTCGTGCCCTCAGATCCTCTGCTTCTATCCACCTGTCTGTCCCTCCACCCGTCTCACAACCATGGGGAGCAGGGCCTTCAGCTGTTCTGCTCCCCAGCTCTGGAACTCCCTTCCACCAGAAATCAGAAATTTGGACTCACTTCCTCTGTTCAAATCCTCACTCAAAACTCATCTGTTTAAATCTGCTTTTTCACTGTCATAACCACTGTACTTTCAAATCTTAACCCGTCTCCTCTAAGCTGTGTTTTTTATATTTTTATTGTGTTTTCTTTTAACTGTGTTTTAATACTCTGCATGGTGACCTTGAGTGACAAAAAGTAAATAAAAATGTATTATTATTATTATTACTATAATTTATGTAGGTTGAGGGAAAGGTGTGGACATGCAAGAGGAAAAAGCAGGTTTAAAATTACTTTTTCTTCTCTCCTTGGAGCTAGAGTGAGCGATGATGTCACTAGAGTGGTTAGAGAGATTTAGTGGAAAGAGTGCAAAGAGATTTTAATCTCAATGAGACTCTTACCTGGTTAAATAAAGGATATAAATAAATAAATAAAAAGAGAATTCTGGAGTTTTTTTTAATAAATCATAAAAGTAAATCACGATTTCTCAAAGACCGTAAATCACAACAATACACAGCTTCAGTATGTTATAGGTCAATGTCTTGAGACCAGTTTAAACTTCAAATGGTGTCTCTGTGATGAAATATGGCCGTGCTAAATGGGTCCAAAGAGGGGTGGGTTTGGGGCTGATTTGGCCGGAATTCCGCCGAATCCCATTAATTTCTATGGGACCAAATTTCGCCATTTTTCCCGATTTTCGTGAAAACCGTTTGACGGAATGCCACCAAAAGTCATAGCACATCGATTCCGATCGAGCCGGTTGGTCGTTTTGATGTATTTTTTGTTGGGTTTTTCTCAAAACTGCGGGATGTGAAAACCGTCAAAATTCTTGACGAAACGGAAAAATAATAAGTAACGAGAATAAATATGTCAAATAGTAATATGCTTCGCATTGGCCACGCCTAATAATTACAACAGATCATCATTATCATGTGTAACAGTGTCTTGAGTTAGGACACAAAAGAGCATGATTATTATACTGTATGTGTTGAGCTTCATTTCTCTCTTTCAATGAACAGAAGGTAGTGTAGGTACACACTCAGTGATTGTAAGCCCAGTTTTGGTGTTTTGGGCTCAATTTGACCCCGACAACAATCACAAGGGCATGGCCCAATTTGAGGCTTGTCACAAGTGATTATTTGTCCAAATAATCCTCAAATGAATTGCATCATTAAGATTATATTACTCCTAGTCTAGTCAGAGCCACTTCAGGTGTAAATATTCAAATGATGTGATATTTATGAAAATGAATAGGCCTCTATAGGCTAAGAGAGTGCTGTATGGATCAACGGGTGAATGCGACTTGTGTGCTTTGAGTAGAAACAAAACTATAAAAGCACTTTACAAATACAAGCCATTTATCATTTAAATGTAGGTGCCAGGAGGGAAATGAAACAAACTGAAGACCTTTTTAAAAACAAAAGTAAACAAAAGGCACTGAATTGGCAGGGAAAATCCCCAAGCCCTCAAAACAGTATAATGTATCCAGGGACACTTGACCCAGAGCACAAGTAAGGAAAACAGGATAGAGGAACACAGATGGATTGACAAGTGGAGGAGGTGCACACACGCACACACGCACACATGCAGTCTGGATAAATGAACAGAGGAAGTAATATGAGAAAAAACAGACAGGAATTATAGAGTCAAAATAGGACAAAAAATAACAGGAAACACTATACAATAACATACACAAAATATTGCTTAGTAATAGAAAATACAACCTAAATAGAAAAGAAGCATTTCAAACTTAAAAAAAAAACACATTTAAGCTATGACGAAACTTAAAAAAAAAAAACAAAAACAAAAAACAAATAAACACTGTAACTATACAAAGTCCAAACTAAATTCAAAATCAAAATTTTAACATGGTTGACTTTTATTTTTTATTTTTGCTGTTAGATGATGTTAAAGCAAACATTGGGTTTTATGTTAACATCTATCTATAGAGCTCTTTATATGTACTTTATTACAAGATCACTCGAGGTCATTTGCATAATCTGTGATAATAAACCATTTTGGCATAGTAGCAGGTGCAGTTTGGCCAATCTGACACATACTTATGGGAGTGATATTGATGAATAATGCCCACATAATGGGTTCATTAAAATCAAAGCTGGTGATGAGGGGTGATACAGAAGATGATGGAGGGAAGAGTAGAGAGAAAAGAGACAAGAAATGGATAGATGCATCCTTCAGCATGATGTGGTCTACATATTCCAGTGTAATTTTTTTCTTTTTGCATTCTAATGAATTCATGAGACCATTCCATTTTATCTGTTTTTAAGAAAAACATAATTACATGCATCTTAACGTATTCCACCCAAAGTGATAGATTAGCAGGTGAATATTGCCTGAAAAGAAATCGAATTTCAACCAAGCATTGGTAGAAACACATACTGGAATGATTAGATCGAGAAAGAGATTATAATAAGATATTTTACATTGACTGACTGAAATATAGAGAGTGGAGAGTGCACATATCCATGTTGTCGGGGGTTCATGGTGAAAAACATTGGAGAGAATATTAGTCTTGGCTTGGAAAGTAATAAATGGGATGAAGTAGCTGTCTGTAGGATAAGTGTAAAGGAGACAAGACTGAAATGATTAACAAAATTGTCCTGTTAATGACCATTTGTGTGCGTTTGTGTGTCCATGCCATTTAATGCGCTTGCACGAACGGGAGTGATTATGTGGCTGTTTCATATATACGAATTTGTGTGAGTTGTGTTTTAGTGTGAATGCACTTTATGCTCCTTTTGCATGCAAATGCAAAGATACACACACAGACACATATCATACAGAAACAAAAAGAAACATGCACTGTAGCCCATCTGTACTGTGTTGTATTAAAAATAGGGTCAGGTCACTATGGCCTGTTTCTTAGTGATATTAATATCTAATGTGGAATATCTAATCCAATGTGGAATATTGCTCAGGCACCATGGCATGATTTTTGAGACACGTAGCTGTCGGAAGACATTAGCTCAAGGCTCAAATGTATTGATAAACAGTGGTTAAAATGACTGCATTTCCTCTGCTCATTGTCTTGTGCTGACAATGGCTCTCTGTGCTGTATGTGAGTTACCTGACCATCTCTGCTTGTATACAAATGGAGATTAAAATCCATTTGCACCCTGTCTGATTGTCAAGTGCTTTGTTTAAGTGTCATAAAACTGCCTCACTAGAACCCCCATCAATTATTGGTAACTAACATGCACTATTACTTATATTACTGATTACTGATAAAAGGTTTTTATCTGCGTATTTCCTCGCATCATCTCCACTTCTTGCTAGTCACCTGTTTATTAAATTTTCACTACTAAGGTATAGTTTATCAATTATTAGTGAGTTCTGGTGAGGCGATAATGAAACACTTAACAAACACTTGACTGGACAATCGGACAGAGGGTGCAAGTCGATTTAATCTCCAGTTTGTATACAAAATCGAGAAGTCATTAACTCGCATCACAGAATGCAGGATGATTCAGAATGACAAATTGCCAGTAGGAAACAGTTCGTCTTAAGCATCACCAACAAAACATGGAATCCTTGAGATAAGTTTGTCTAGAAGCCTACATGTCAAAATTTAGAGACTTGATGGAGCCAGAATGATTAAACATGTATATAGAATGTACATGCAAAACCCTTGTATTTTTACCCAAACTATCACATTTAAATGCTTAATCCTGCTCCTATTGTGGAACTGAACTGAACCAGATTTTATCAGAAAACAGACAACACACGTAAAAACACACACTCTCCTAAATAGGATACATCACAGTCCTAATACTGACACATCATTATGATGTCTTTTTTTTCCCTTGTCATGGTCTTAAATGCATTTCACTAATTGCAAGATTCAAAAATGCATGCAATTTATAATTTAGTTTTGTCACTTTTCTTTTAAGAGTTGCATTAATTTTCTTCTCCAGAACCTGAAAAAAAGATCAAGAATGATCATAAATAAAGAACTACTGACACAGAAGAAACAGAATTTCATAATAGACTTTTCATTAATTAAAGAAGTAACTTACATTTCCTAATTTATGGGGTCCATGACATTTAAACACCATCAAATGCACTTTTCACATATTACAGAAATTTTCATATAAATGACAAAGTGATCTTTGTATAATATATTTGAAAAAATTATCTTCCCTTAATAGGGTAAAGTCACTGATTTTGCTTTGACTGTTCTTTGGTTCTAGATCAATTCATTCATTTGCATTACATTTTCTCTGACACGTATTCATCAAAAGTGATACTGATTTTGAAACTCTCAGGCAGTTAAAGCTCTAAAATGAATGCTAGCCTTGCATTCATCTTTCAAAAGTGTTAAATCTGGACTGAAATAATGGTTGAAAGTCTTCTTGAGATAAGACTCATGAGAAAATGTGTAATAGGATGTTTGTCTTCATGTCTATGGGACATCTAACAAAGAAATGTACTGTAAGAAAAAAATCATGGTAGTAAAGTCTCTAGCAGTTGGCCTTGTCAGTCATCAAGTTACATATATGGTGCATATTCTTTTCCATAGCACTCAGCCATGTGTCATGATTTCATACAGGTAGTTTTGAGTACATTTATATGATTTTATAAATGAGCTGTCACACCTATTCAAGATAGTTATTTAACCTTACACTTCATTTTGATCATTTTTGTGATTAAATTGAAGCCCTATATCGTAAGTTATGGAGTAGACTGATGTCCATTTATCCGTAAATGCTACTACCTACATTCTTCTTTGCATTTCATATTACAACTTTTTTGTCATTTTTAAGCTGGGTTGAAAGATAGATTGCCACATTGTCAGTAAAGGTTACTGAATATTTATCAGCAACTCACAGAAGATATGCTTTATTTTCTCCATTGCTATGTCTAAGCTACATAATGGAAGTAAGGGTCATTAACATCACCCAGAAAATCACTGGCCACCTTCTTCCCTCCGTTATGGACCTTAACAGCACCCGTGTACCTGCCAGTGCAAGAAATCCAAGATGGCAGCCCGCTGCTAGAAAGAAACAAGTAAATCAAAATTATTTAACTATTTTGAGGGAAAAAAAAAAACAAAAAACCTCAAGATCTTTAACACAAGCCTTTAATTACAAGCCAACAGCTAAAACATATCACCCTGGAAGATTTGGAGGATTACATTGAAGCCTAGTTTAACCGATTCTGTGTTACAGCTGACATCGATACAGTGAGTATAATGGAGAAAACTAAATCTGCTCCATCCAAACGAAGCAGAGAATCGGATTCTGCACATTCCTCTCCGGAAAAGCCTACCACCTCCGAGGTTAGTGACATCTTAATCTCAATTAACGAGAAGCTCTCAGGCTTGGATTCCAGGATCGCGCTGATTGAAATCATGCACAAAGAGTTCCAGCAGTTAAGAGTGAGTTTGGAGTTCAGCCAGGAGCAGATAGCTGCGTTGGTGCAAGAAAATAACTCGCTCCACCAATCTGTTTCAGCCCTGACAGATAAACTCGAAACTGCAAATAAAGAAAATCAGGAGATGAAAGAATCAATTCTATGTAGCATGAGAGACAACCTGGTCTTTTCTGGCATCCCAGAGGAAACAAAAGACGAGAATCCTGAAAAGCTGATTAAGGAATTTATGGTTATGCAGCTTAAAATCCCTGCGGAAATGATTCGAGAAATTAGTTTTCACCGTGTCCACCGGATCGGTTATAAAAATCCAGCGAACAAACGTCCGCGTCCCATTGTGGCAAAGTTTGAACATTTTAAGCAGAAGCTACATGTACAGCGCCACGGGACAAACTTAAAGGGAACAGACTTTGGACTAAATGATCAGTTTCCTCATGAAATTCTGAACAGACGGAAAGTTCTTTTCAAATCAGGAAACAATCCATAAAAGAAGGAAGAAGGGCCATTGTATCGGTTGACAGACTGTACATTGATGGACAACTGTACCGCAATAAGAACACCACCCCCTGGCTCTTCTAACTTCACAAACATCATTCAGGAAAGCTATTGTTAATAGTTAAATACATCTATATATTTCAGGGATTTAGTAATTTGCACACAGGTCACTAAAAACACTTATCCCACCACCCCAACCCTTTAAAAAAAATTTTTTTTTGTGTGTCTTATTTTTCTTTTCTCCGCATATGTATTTCAGTGTTTCCTGTTTTGTTTTTGTTTTACTTTCCTTCATATGTCTCCTCTCACCTTGTCTCTTACTTCTCTTTCCTTTCTAAGACACTCTTTCAGACAAACAACCCACCACAGACTAATTTATATCCATCTTCTACACCTTTACTGAAAACCTTTCTATATTTTCTGACAAACGGATTTTCAGGCTTTTATGAATATGATCATATCTCAAACAACATAAATCAGGCTACAAAACTCTAACATTATGAATTCATTAAAGTTAGTAAATTGGAACATCCGAGGAATAAACTCACAAGTAAAAAAAAACTAAAATATTTGACCATATAAATAAATTACGAGCTGACATTTGTCTATTAAAAGAAATGCATATTTCAAAATCAGATCATCAAACATTAGAAACTTTTCAATTCAGCCATGTTTTTATGGCTAACTTTAACTCAAGACAAAGAGGAAGTAGCAATTTTAATCCACAAAAAAGTTTCATTCACTCATAATGACACAGTCACGGACCGTGAGGGACAATTTATAATTATTAAAATCACAGTAGACAACAGCCCAGTAATAATAGCCAGTGTTTATGGGCCAAACAAAGATGATTCTGCTTTCTTTCATACCTTCTTTACTGCTATTTCCAATTTATCAGGCTCACCAATAGTTATAGGCGGAGACTTAAAAAAGTTCTTAACCCTGCGCTTGATAAGTCTAATAACAACAATCGAACCTATAACTATCAATTCGTCAGAAACAGTTAAACAGTTTATGGCTGATCTGGGTCTTGGAGATGGCTGGAGTCTAAAACACCCAAAAGATAAAGAATTTTCATTTTACTCACAAGTCCATCACTCTTACTCCCGAATTGATTATTTCCTGATTAGCAACTCCATTATCTCAAAAACAGCCGGCATAGTGATACATCCAATCATTATTAGTGACCACGCACCAATCTCTTTGATTCTAAATATAAACAAACATGTCAAAACCCGCAACAGATGGCGTTTTAACACATCACTACTGGATGATCCTGACTTTGATAATTATATTCAAAGAAATTGGGCATCCTTACCTTGAAATTAACGACTCACCAGAAATTGCTCCTTCACTTCTTTGGGAAACAGGGAAAGCAGTGTTAAGAGGACAAATTATTTCATACTCGACTTATGGATTAATTAACAAATGCTAATAACCCCACATCTGAAACTCAATCAGAACTACAAAACTGTAGTTCTGATGAAATCAGAAATTGGATGTGATTCAGAGTATCTACTAAACAAGGGACCTTTAATACCACCAATGTCCACATCCAAATGGGGACAAGAAGAAATCAGCTGAGAAGTGTCCAAGTTACTTGAAACCTCTGATGAGTCAGAAGCGGCCCCACCCAAACTATGCTCAACAATTTGGTGGGTCCTAGTTTTCCGGCACTGGAACTAGATGAGACAGTCTCCCAGAATTGGATGCGGGTAAAGTTCTAACTAAAAATTCTAAATCCTAACATACCTTAAAGACATCATCAAGAAAACATTCGAGAGACACGGCCAAAGCAGCATACCTTTGGGGCTATGAGTCAGAATAGTAACTGGATAGCCCATTGTGACAGATGATCCTTTATCATACATCAGGGATACCCCCACCAGAGCTTTGTGGCATGGTGGAAGACCCAACTCCACCTCTGAGAAGGCAATATAATAGTATGAGACTGGCTGAGGACTTGTTCCTGTTCCTGTTGATTGACAGAGAACCGCACACGCATATTTGTCTCCAACGGAGTTTAACACATACAGCAAAAAGAGTTCTTAGAATAATCTGGGAGTGCCAGTGCTGGAGGTTTTTGCTTCCACCAGCTGCATCTGAGTGAGTTTTCTCAAGGTATCATACATAAACACACACCAGTCAGGATGGCCGAGCGGTCTAAGACGCTGCGTTCGGGTTGCAGTCTCCCCTTGAGGCACGGGTTCGAATCCCACTTCTGACAGGTTATCGTCAGGTTTCGCCTTGAGTCCCAGTTGCTTCAACATCCAATGTAAAACCTGAGCCGAATCACTTCGCTGTGGAGACTGAAATAGAATATCCAACTGGCTATCCAATTGGCTATTTGTCTGTTCCTCTATCCAACCGTCTGTCCAACTGGCAATTCGTCTGTCCGTCTATCCAACTGGCTAGTGGTCTGACCATCTATCCAACGGGCTATCCAGCTATCTGTCTGTCCATCTATCCAAATTGCGATCTGTCTGACCATCTAACCAACTGGCTATCTGTCTGACCACCTATCCAACTGGCTATCCGTCTGTCCATCTAACCAACTGGATTTCTGTCTGTCCATCTATCCAACTCTCTATTCATCTATCTATCTCTCTGACCAACTGGCTATTCGTCTGTACGTCTATATACCAATGTCTACACACACAAACACCCACCAGTCAGGATGGCCGAGCCGTCTAAGGCGCTGCGTTCAGGTCGCAGTCTCCCCTTGAGAAGTGGTATCGAATCCCACTTCTGACAGCTCTTTATCGTCAGGTTTGGCCTTGAGTCCCAGTTGCTTCAACATCCAATGTAAAACCTGAGCCGAATCAATCGTGTGAATCACTTCGTTGTGGAGACTGAAATAGAATATCCAACTGGCTATCCAGCTATCCAACTGGCTATTCGTCTGACCATCTATCCAATTTGCTATCCGTCTGTCCATCTATCCAACTGGCGATTCGTCTGTCCCTCTATCCAACTGGCTGTCCATCTGTCCAACTGTCTATTCATCTATCTATCTATCTAACCAACTGGCTATTCGTCTGTACATCTATCTACCACTCACACATACATAAACACACACCAGTCAGGATGGCCGAGCGGTCTAAGGCGCTGCGTTCAGGTTGCAGTCTCCCCTTGAGGCATGGGTTCGAATCCCACTTCTGACAGGTTATCGTCAGGTTTGGCCTTAAGTCCCAGTTGCTTCTGTCCATCTATCCAAATGGCGATTTGTCTGTTCCTCTATCCAACTGTCTGTCCGTCTATCCAACTGGCTAGTGGTCTGACCATCTATCCAACTGGCTATCCAGCTATCTGTCTGTCCATCTATCCAAATTGCGATCCGTCTGACCATCTATCCAACTGGCTATCTGTCTAACCACCTATCCAACTGGCTATCCGTCTGTCCATCTAACCAACTGGATTTCTGTCTGTCCATCTATCCAACTGTCTATTCATCTATCTATCTGTCTGACCAACTGGCTATTCGTCTGTACGTCTATATACCAATGTCTACACACACAAACACCCACCAGTCAGGATGGCCGAGCGGTCTAAGGCGCTGCATTCAGGTCGCAGTCTCCCCTTGAGAAGTGGAATCGAATCCCACTTCTGACAGCTCTTTATCGTCAGGTTTGGCCTTGAGTCCCAGTTGCTTCAACATCCAATGTAAATCCTGAGCCGAATCAATCGTGTGAATCACTTCGCTGTGGAGACTGAAATAGAATATCCAACTGGCTATCCAGCTATCCGTCTGTCCATCTATCCGAATGGTAATCCGTCTGTCCATCTATCCAACTGGCTATACGTCTGTCCATCTATCCAACTGGCTAGTGATCTGTCCAACTGGTTATCCGTCTGTCCATCTATCCAACTGGCTAGTGGTCTGTCCAATCTATCCAACTGGCTATTCGTCTGACCATCTATCCAAATGGCTATCCGTCTGTCCATCTATAAAACTGGCTAGTGGTCTGTCCATCTATCCAACTGGCTATCCGTCTGTCCATCTATCCTACTGGCTATTTGTCTATCTATCTAACCAACTGGCTATTCGTCTGTCCATCTATCCAACTGGCGATTCGTCTGACCATCTATCCAACTGGCTATCCGTCTGTCCATCTAACCAACTGGATTTCCATCTGTCCAACTGTTTATTCATCTTTCTATCTATCTAACCAACTGGCTATTCGTCTGTACATCTGTCTACCACTCACACATACACAAACACACACCAGTCAGGATGGCCGAGCGGTCTAAGGCGCTGCGTTCAGGTCGCAGTCTCCCCTTGAGGCATGGGTTCGAATCCCACTTCTGACAGCTCTTTATCGTCAGGTTTGGCCTTGAGTCCCAGTTGCTTCAACATCCAATGTAAAACCTGAGCCAAATCAATCGTGTGAATCACTTCGCTGTGGAGACTGAAATAGATTATCAGTCTGTCCGTCGATCCAATTGGCGATTTGTCTGTTCATCTGTCCAACTGGCTGTTCGTCTATCCATCTATCCAACTGGCGATTCATCTGTCCATCTATCCAACTGGCTAGTGGTCTGACCATCTATCCAACTGGCTATCCAGCTATCTGTCTGTCCATCTATCCAAATTGCGATCCGTCTGTCCATCTATCCAACTGGCTATTCATCTGACCATCTATCCAACTGGCTGTTCGTCTATCCAACTGGTTAGTGGTCTGTCCATCTAACCAATTGGATTTCTGTCTGTCCATCTATCCAACTGTCTATTCATCTATCTATCTGTCTGACCAACTGGCTATTCGTCTGTACGTCTATATACCAATGTGTACACTCACACACAAACACACACCAGTCAGGATGGCCGAGCGGTCTAAGGCGCTGCGTTCAGGTCGCAGTCTCCCCTTGAGGCCTGGGTTCAAATCCCACTTCTGACAGCTCTTTATCGTCAGGTTCGGCCTTGAGTCCCAGTTGCTTCAACATCCAATGTAAATCCTGAGCCGAATCAATCGTGTGAATCACTTCCTTGTGGAGACTGAAATAGAATATCCAGCTATCCGTCTATCCAACTGGCTAGTGGTCTGTCCAACTGGCTATCCGTCTGTCCATCTATCCAACTGGCTATTCGTCTGACCATCTATCCAAATGGCTATCCGTCTGTCCATCTATCCAACTGGCTAGTGGTCTGTCCATCAATCCAACTGGCGATTCGTCTGTCCCTCTATCCAACTGGCTGTTCGTCTATCCATCTATCCAACTGGCTATCTGTCTGTCCATCTATCCAACTGGCCTTGTCACAGTCTCCCCTTGAGGCGTGGGTTCGAATCCCACTTCTGACAGCTCTTTATCGTCAGGTTTGGCCTTGAGTCCCAGTTGCTTCAACATCCAAAGTAAAACCTGAGCTGAATCAATCGTGTGAATCACTTCGCTGTGGAGACTGAAATAGAATAGCCAACTGTCTGTCCGTCTATCCAAATGGCTATTCGACTGTCCATCTATCCAACTGGCGATTCGTCTGTCCCTCTATCAAACTGGCTGTTCGTCTGTCCATCTAACCAACTGGATTTCTGTCTGTCCAACTGTCTATTTATCTATCTATCTGACCAAGTGGCTATTCGTCTGTACGTCTATCTACCAATGTGTACACTCACAAACACACACCAGTCAGAATGGCCGAGCGGTCTAAGGCGCTGCGTTCAGGTCGCAGTCTCCCCTTGAGGCGTAGGTTCGAATCTCACTTCTGCCAGCTCTTTATCGTCAAGTTTGGCCTTAAGTCCCAGTTGCTTCATCATCCCATGTAAATCCTGAGCCGAATCGATCGTGTGAACCACTTCGCTGTGGAGACTGAAATAGAATATCCAAACGGCGATTTGTCTGTCCCTCTATCCAACTGGCTAACCGTCTGTCCGTCTAACCAACTGGATATCCATCTGTTCAACTGTTTTTTCATCTATCTAACCAACTGGCTATTCGTCTGTACATCTGTCTACCACTCACACATACACAAACACACACCAGTCAGGATGGCCGAGCGGTCTAAGGCGCTGCGTTCAGGTCGCAGTCTCCCCTTGAGGCCTGGGTTCGAATCCCACTTCTGACAGCTCTTTATCGTCAGGTTTGGCCTTGAGTCCCAGTTGCTTCAACATCCAATGTAAATCCTGAGCCGAATCAATCGTGTGAATCACTTCGTTGTGGAGACTGAAATAGAATATCCAGCTATCCGTCTGTCCAACTGGCTATCCGTCTGTCCATCTATCCAACTGGCTATTTGTCTGACCATCTATCCAAATGGCTATCCGTCTGTCCATCTATCCAACTGGCTAGTGGTCTGTCCATCTATCCTTCTGGCTATTTTTCTATCTATCTAACCAACTGGCTATCCGTCTGTCCATCTAACCAACTGGATTTCTGTCTGTCCATCTATCTATCTGTCTGACCAACTGGCTTCTTCTCACTTCTGACAGCTCTTTATCATCAGGTTTGGCCTTGAGTCCCAGTTGCTTCAACATCCAATGTAAAACCTGAGCCGAATCACTTCGCTGTGGAGACTGAAATAGAATATCAAACTGGCTATCCAGCTATCCGTTGTCCATCTATCCAACTGGCGATTCGTCTGTCCCTCTATCCAACTGGCTGTTCGTCTATCCATCTATCCAACTGGCTATCCGTCTGTCCATCTATCCAACTGGCCTTGTCGCAGTCTCCCCTTGAGGCGTGGGTTCGAATCCCACTTCTGACAGCTCTTTATCGTCAGGTTTGGCCTTGAGTCCCAGTTGCTTCAACATCCAAAGTAAAACCTGAGCCGAATCAATCGTGTGAATCACTTCGCTGTGGAGACTGAAATAGAATAGTCAACTGGATTTCTGTCTGTCCAACTGTCTATTCATCTATCTATCTGTCTGACCAAGTGGCTATTCGTCTGTACGTCTATCTACCAATGTGTACACACATAAACACACACCAGTCAGGATGGCCGAGCGGTCTAAGGCGCTGCGGTCAGGTCGCAGTCTCCCCTTGAGGCGTCGGTTCGAATCCCACTTCTGACAGCTTTTTATCGTCAGGTTTGGCCTTAAGTCCCAGTTGCTTCAACATCCAATGTAAATCCTGAGCCGATTCAATGGTGTGAATCACTTCGCTGTGGAGACTGAAATAGAATATCCAACTGGCTATCCAGCTATCCGTCTGTCCATCTATCCAAATGGCGATTCGTCTGTCCGTCTATCCAACTGGCGATTCGTCTGTCCCTCTATCCAACTGGCTATCCGTCTGTCCATCTAACCAACTGGATTTCCATCTGTCCAACTGTTTATTCATCTATCTATCTAACCAACTGGCTATTCGTCTGTACATCTGTCTACCACTCACACATACACAAACACACACCAGTCAGGATGGCCGAGCGGTCTAAGGCGCTGCGTTCAGGTCGCAGTCTCCCCTTGAGGCATGGGTTCGAATCCCACTTCTGACAGCTCTTTATCGTCAGGTTTGGCCTTGAGTCCCAGTTGCTTCAACATCCAATGTAAAACCTGAGCCAAATCAATCGTGTGAATCACTTCGCTGTGGAGACTGAAATAGATTATCAGTCTGTCCGTCGATCCAATTGGCGATTTGGCTGTTCATCTATCCAACTGGTTAGTGGTCTGTCCATCTAACCAATTGGGTTTCTGTCTGTCCAACTGTCTATTCATCTATCTATCTGTCTGACCAACTGGCTATTCGTCTGTACGTCTATATACCAATGTGTACAAACACACACCAGTAAGCATGGCCGAGCGGTCTAAGGCGCTGCGTTCAGGTCGCAGTCTCCACTTGAGGCCTGGGTTCGAATCCCACTTCTGACAGCTCTTTATTGTCAGGTTCGGCCTTGAGTCCCAGTTGCTTCAACATCCAATGTAAATCCTGAGCCGAATCAATCGTGTGAATCACTTCGTTGTGGAGACTGAAATAGAATATCCAGCTATCCGTCTATCCAACTGGCTAGTGGTCTGTCCAACTGGCTATCCGTCTGTCCATCTATCCAACTGGCTATTCGTCTGTCCATCTATCCAACTGGCTAGTGGTCTGTCCATCAATCCAACTGGCGATTCGTCTGTCCCTCTATCCAACTGGCTGTTCGTCTATCCATCTATCCAACTGGCTATCTGTCTGTCCATCTATCCAACTGGCCTTGTCGCAGTCTCCCCTTGAGGCGTGGGTTCGAATCCCACTTCTGACAGCTCTTTATCGTCAGGTTTGGCCTTGAGTCCCAGTTGCTTCAACATCCAATGTAAAACCTGAGCCTGAATCAATCGTGTGAATCACTTCGCTGTGGAGACTGAAATAGAATATCCAACTGTCTGTCCGTCTATCCAAATGGCTATTCGACTGTCCATCTATCCAACTGGCGATTCGTCTGTCCCTCTATCCAAACTGGCTGTTCGTCTGTCCATCTAACCAACTGGATTTCTGTCTGTCCAACTGTCTATTATCTATCTGTCTGACCAAGTGGCTATTCGTCTGTACGTCTATCTACCAATGTGTACACTCACAAACACACACCAGTCAGGATGGCCGAGCGGTCTAAGGCGCTGCGTTCAGGTCGCAGTCTCCCCTTGAGGCGTCGGTTCGAATCTCCCACTTCTGACAGCTCTTTATCGTCAGGTTTGGCCTTAAGTCCCAGTTGCTTCAACATCCAATGTAAATCCTGAGCCGAATCAATCGTGTGAACCACTTCGCTGTGGAGACTGAAATAGAATATCCAACTGGCTATCCATCTATCCAAACGGCGATTTGTCTGTCCCTCTATCCAACTGGCTAACCGTCTGTCCATCTAACCAACTGGATATCCATCTGTCCAACTGTTTTTTCATCTATCTATCTATCTAACCAACTGGCTATTCGTCTGTACATCTGTCTACCACTCACACATACACAAACACACACCAGTCAGGATGGCCGAGCGGTCTAAGGCGCTGCGTTCAGGTCGCAGTCTCCCCTTGAGGCGTGGGTTCGAATCCCACTTCTGACAGCTCTTTATCGTCAGGTTTGGCCTTGAGTCCCAGTTGCTTCAACATCCAATGTAAAACCTGAGCCAAATCAATCGTGTGAATCACTTCGCTGTGGAGACTGAAATAGAATATCCAGCTATCCGTCTGTCCAACTGGCTAGTGGTCTGTCCATCTATCCAACTGGCTATTTGTCTGACCATCTATCCAAATGGCTATCCGTCTGTCCATCTATCCAACTGGCTAGTGGTCTGTCCATCTATCCTTCTGGCTATTTTTCTATCTATCTAACCAACTGGCTATCCGTCTGTCCATCTAACCAACTGGATTTCTGTCTGTCCATCTATCTATCTGTCTGACCAACTGGCTTCTTCTAACTTCTGACAGCTCTTTATCATCAGGTTTGGCCTTGAGTCCCAGTTGCTTCAACATCCAATGTAAAACCTGAGCCGAATCACTTCGCTGTGGAGACTGAAATAGAATATCAAACTGGCTATCCAGCTATCTGTTTGTCCATCTATCCAACTGGCGATTTGTCTGTCCCTCTATCCAACTGGCTGTTCGTCTATCCATCTATCCAACTGGCTATCCGTCTGTCCATCTATCCAACTGGCCTTGTCGCAGTCTCCCCTTGAGGCGTGGGTTCGAATCCCACTTCTGACAGCTCTTTATCGTCAGGTTTGGCCTTGAGTCCCAGTTGCTTCAACATCCAAAGTAAAACCTGAGCCGAATCAATCGTGTGAATCACTTCGCTGTGGAGACTGAAATAGAATAGTCCAACTGGATTTCTGTCTGTCCAACTGTCTATTCATCTATCTATCTGTCTGACCAACTGGCTATTCGTCTGTACGTCTATCTACCAATGTGTACACACATAAACACACACCAGTCAGGATGGCCGAGCGGTCTAAGGCGCTGCGTTCAGGTCGCAGTCTCCCCTTGAGGCGTGGGTTCGAATCCCACTTCTGACAGCTCTTTATCGTCAGGTTTGGCCTTGAGTCCCAGTTGCTTCAACATCCAATGTAAAACCTGAGCCGAATCAATGGTGTGAATCACTTCGCTGTGGAGACTGAAATAGAATATCCAACTGGCTATCCAGCTATCCGTCTGTCCATCTATCCAAATGGCGATTCGTCTGTCCATCTATCCAACTGGCGATTCGTCTGTCCCTCTATCCAACTGGCTATCCGTCTGTCCATCTAACCAACTGGATTTCCATCTGTCCAACTGTTTATTCATCTATCTATCTAACCAACTGGCTATTCGTCTGTACATCTATCTACCACTCACACATACACAAACACACACCAGTCAGGATGGCCGAGCGGTCTAAGGCGCTGCGTTCAGGTCGCAGTCTCCCCTTGAGGCATGGGTTCGAATCCCACTTCTGACAGCTCTTTATCGTCAGGTTTGGCCTTGAGTCCCAGTTGCTTCAACATCCAATGTAAAACCTGAGCCAAATCAATCGTGTGAATCACTTCGCTGTGGAGACTGAAATAGATTATCAGTCTGTCCGTCGATCCAATTGGCGATTTGTCTGTTCATCTGTCCAACTGGCTGTTCATCTATCCAACTGGTTAGTGATCTGTCCATCTAACCATTGGATTTCTGTCTGTCCGTCTATTCATCTATCTATCTGTCTGACCAACTGGCTATTCGTCTGTACGTCTATATACCAATGTGTACAAACACACACCAGTCAGGATGGCCGAGCGGTCTAAGGCGCTGCGTTCAAGCTGGGGAACAATCGGCCAGGTAAGATGGGGAAGAAAGGGGAAGAAGGGGGAAGAAGAAAAAGGAAGGGGAAAGGGAAAAAAGAGAAAAAGAAAGAGAAAAGACGAGCATTCGTGATCATAACACTCTGTTTCATGCACCATTAGCCACAGAAACAGTAGTTTAGAATGTTTGATACTTTTGAAAGACTTCGCCTGGATTCGAACCCGCGAGTGTGGTAAATGGTGCGTTCAAGGTAAACAGAAAATAGATCTGCCCTGCAGACACATTTCTTTTTTAAATAATCATGTAATAACTATGTAATTGTACTATATGTATCAGTAATATTATTTATATTTGTTTATATGAGTACAGACACTGACATATTTGAAATCTGTCATGTCTGTTGATAATTATGTGATATTATTAACATTATTAATGTGTTATTCTTTGTGTTTCCTCTTCCACTTACCTGGAGAACTGGGATGCTCAATGCAGGTGGATATCATCACTTGGAGCTTTCCATTGCCAGCCTTCATTCTGCAACATCTCCACATGAAACCACCTCCTATATTTGCATCTACTTCACAATTAAGTCCTTGTCATTTATCTTTGTTTGTGGCATCTAATGTTGCTTTTTCAGGTTTCTTTTATGTTGTGTGAAATGAATTTTGTAAATAAACATTTTTAAAAATTCAAAATTGTTGTTGTTTTAATGTAATAACTCAAAAAAACACCCAATTCTTCTTCAAGTTTTACAATATTTAATTATAACAAATAAATAATGCAAACAGAACAGAACACACAAAACAGTTCTTAATGTTAATTAAACACTTAAATAAAATTACAAAAAAAATTAAATAAAAATATATATATAAATAAAAATAAATAAAATAAAAAATAAAATAAAAATAAATAAAATAAAAATAAAAAAAATATTAATAAAAAAAAATATTTAAACTATTTACAACTATTTACAATCAATTATTTAAGGAAATTTCTCCTCATCTCCTCCAACCATTGCTGCTTTGTGAGTGCCTCGAAATTCGGGCAGTACACTTTCCCACGGAAGTGACTGTGGCCAGTCTCTGCTGTGCGGAACTGGCCACATTTCTTGCAGGTGTTTGCCTCCACAGTCCTTCTGTATGGCCTCTTCGGGGTGGGACCAGCTGTCACAGGCAGGACATATTGATAAAGAACAACAGGTTGTCCTGCCTGTGGGACAACTGAGGCTGCTGGGGCTGCTGGGGCTGCTGAGGCTGCTGGGACTGCTGAGGCTGCTGAGGCTGCTGGGACTGCTGGGGCTGCTGAGGCTGCTGGGACTGCTGAGGCTGCTGGGGGCGCTACAAACAAACACCTGGCACTTTTAGGCAGGATGGGGCGTGGTGTCTGACTGTGCTTCGCCTGACCTGCTGTGTTTTCAGGTAGCTGATATATATGCTCCTGCTGTGCTGGGACAGGTTCTGCAGGGAGGACTCTGACCTCCTGAAGCGGCTCGTGTGACACTGGGATCACTGGAGGTAAATCGGTTCCTTGCAGCAACACAGAGAGCTCCTGTCTCTTCTGCCTGCTGTTGTGCCATTGCACAAGCGTGTTTTGATTTACCTCCACCAGCTGTATTTGAGTTCCCTGCATCACACGGGCATTGCCGAGAACAAGTCCCCTGATTTTACGATAGTCCCTCAAAATTAGAGACCATCTCGAAGCTGCCCCCTTGCCTTTCTTTTTAGGGCTTGGGTGGAGACTACAGAGCCTAATAAAAATATTCTCCACCAACCTGCAGCAATCAGGCCACTGAGCTGGTGCACTGCTTGCACCGAGGAAGCAGCGGGTTGTGCTCTCCACACCTGGTGTTTTTGAGGGCCTCTTTGGTGTCCTAAAGCGTCCACTCAAAAGTCTGTCCTGGTGCCGTGCTGCATAAATGACCCGCTGCTTGTCGCTGTCATCCAGGCTCTCCCAGAGCTCCAGTATTCGCCCTGCCTGCAGGTTGCTGAGACAGAGCGAAGACTGATCCCGTAGCCCGACCAAGTACTCAGCCAGTCTGTCCACGTGTTGGTATCCGGGCACATTCTGGTCATCCACAGCCTATAAAAAAATTAATTGGCAGAAAATAGAAAATTTTAAATAAATGTAGATCCACTAATGACACCAATGATGACTGATGCCTTAGTTTCAATAAAATATGTGCAACAACTGGTACTTACCATAGTTTCATCGTCAGCTGAAGTATCTCCAGCCTCAGGAGCCAGTGTGGAGGTGGTGTAGTCACGGGCCATCATGGAGGAGGAGATTCCAGGAGCTGGTGTGGAGGAGGAGGTGTCACGGGCCAGCATGGAGGAGGAGGTGCCACGAGCCAGAGTGGAGGAGGAGGTGCCAGGAGCCAACTGGTAGGTAACAGGAGCAGGAGCAGGAGAGGCTGAAGCCTGTTGAACCTCCAGATTCACTACTGTGGGGTCATCTGTGAGGTCAGAAAACCCCTCATCTTCCTGCTCATCAGCCCCCACTTCATGCTCCTCGACCAACTGGGCAGTCTCTTCTGAATCCGGGTTCATGTCCTGCAGCGCCTGACCAGTTTGCTGGAGCAAATACTGCACCCCTATGAGCTCTCCTAAGACGAGAAAAAAAATAAATGAGGCACAATGCAGAGTGGAATGACTAAAACCTCATCAGCTGTTCAAAAAGGACTAAAATCACCTTGTATGGCTGTAAGAACCATGAAAATCATGAAAAATATATACATAGTATAGTAAATGTAATAATTATTAATAAAAATCAAATCAGAGATGCAGCCTCAGGCTCAGTAATACTGATTTAATTCTTACCTGTGTAACGCGATGGCGGACAGAACTCTGGTGCCACCTTTCTGCCAAAAAGCTGCTGATAATTTTTATTGACAGAATGCAAGAGGTCACCAGAGTAGCAGCGCAGAGGAGGTGACTCGATAGCAAGGGCAGCAACACGCCGGTCCTGGTTCCACCTATGCAGCCCTTCCAACAGGTAAACCTGAAAATTCAGGCTGTTGGCACTGGTCCCTGGAAGTACATTGAAATATAACATGAGATATCAAACTGTTGACATACACAAGACATGAACCATGATAGACACAAACCTGGTATGAAGCGGTTGAGATGGAGATGAAAGGACTCCAATGAAGTGGAGCCTCTAGCACACCTCAACACTTGTAGCTGCACACCTCCCTTGGTCAGCTCCCCAGTTTTGGTGTAGAGAGCAACACCTGGTGGGTCTTGGATGCACTTAACATGCTTTTTCTGAACCCGCCAGATGTGCTCCATCCTCTCACTGTCAAACAGGGGAACTCCAAGGGAGTCATTGCCTCGGGAGCCCATAAGTGCAGAGAAGAGCTCCTCCAGAAGCCTGATGGTGGTGTCCTCTCCCCGTGTCCTCCTTCGGCAATGGAGAGCCAACTCGTCCCTGGTCAGGTGTCTGTCGACGTCCACCGAAGACAGACCCTGGGCCTGAAGCTGCTTGGCCTTTGCTTCACGCAAGAGCGCTAAATCAGCAGCATCCCACTCAAAAATGCACGCTGAGAGGCGTGACATGAAAAGCGGGTAGAGCTGATGGGCGTCTGTGGTGCATCCCAGGGCGAGCCGCCGCATGAAGTGCCAGATGTCCAGCCTTACGACAAGTTGTGGCCAGCCGTTGAATCTGGCCTGCAGCTTCGTTGTCTCAGCTGCCTCAGCACAGCAGCCGCAGTCCACATACAGGACAACAGGGGGATCCACACCGGCCTGGGCATACCTCCTCACCAGGTCATTAGCCATCTTGTCCAAACCAGCTCCCTCCTGAGCGGTCAGGACGCTGATTAAAATCTGTCCATACTCATTGCCCACAGATGTCAGCCAGAGAGCCGTCCCCTTTGCTGTCCCAGCCAGCTTCTTTGTTATCTGAAGCACAAAGAACACAAACACAAACACAAAAACACTTAATATGAGAATAATGAAATGAAATTCAGGCAGTAGTTCATCATCAGTAGCCTATTATGAAAACAAAATAAGATTGCTCAACCTTTTTTGTGGAGTCCATTTTTAATATGGTGCCATATGTGGAGGTAATATGGGCCTTGATGTCCTCCAGCCTTGTCAGAATGTCCTGGCTGTAGACGGACAGGAGCCACTTGACGCTGGGGACAACAGCAGGCTCTGGCGGCTCAGGGAAGTCCACAGGTAACAGCCCAGGGCGCCGGAGGAAGGACACACATTCTGTGGTGTAGCGTGCCACGCGATGCAGCCACTCCTCTGCGTGGTTCTCCCTGAGCTGCTTTAGAACCCGCGTTGGGCTGTTACCCAGGCCCCTCTCCCGCAGCATCCGAATCACCCGGATATCACAGGCGTACCTTGGTCAAAAGATAAATATGTCAGTCGGAATGTTCTACAGAATTAATTTTGACACAGCAAAAGAGAAAAAGAGACACTACTCACTTTTGAGTCATGATGACCCGAAATTCTGACCTGTGAGCCAAGTCCAGCTGTTGTAGGACAGCTTGGCTCCAGGAAACGTGCGAGGCTTTGCACTTCCCGCAGGTCAGTGTCTCTGTGACCATATTATAAATACGGTCAACATCCAGGACTCGCCGTGCCCTCTTATGCAGCCCTGCCCCGGTCAGCTGGTGCCCACCACAAGCAGGTTTGGGGCAGATCAACCTCACCTTCCACAGCTTGTAAGGCATCCAGACAAGCAGTGGGTGGGCAAAAAAGCGGTCTGGTGAAGGCGCCTGGTGATAAAGATTCATCGGCTGAGGTGGGTAGTACCACAGCTTCAGATTATCTTGCAGCTCTAATTTACCCCTGGCCCCCGTCTTAAACAAGACTTTGACCATCCACCTATGGTCTTCTTGTGGTAAGCCGTTTGCCCACAAGCGCGGCAGATGTGGGGTGGAAGGAGCGGACTGGAGCTGTGATGCAGAGTCAGCCTTCAGATAAACAAACAAAAGAATGTAGAATCATACTTTGTATTGATGAAATGCACTGCTGAAGTTGTGTATATGAGACAAAATGTTAGATCACTTACTGACACAGAAGCAGCTACCACTGGCACTTCTATGTGAGCCTCTGTCTGCTGGTCTTGAGCCTAAAAAAGTTTAGTAGAATATTTAAACTGTTGATGTTGTACATAGAAGAAGCTCTGCAGTTGCTATTTGAGTAACTATTTAAGTACCTGGGTCTGTCTCCTGGCCACAGCAAGATTTGGCTTTGCCGCAGCAACATGTGCACCTCCAAATCTTGGCTTGTTAAACTAAAAGGCAATAAACAACCAATTCATGAAGCCATTCAGTGATCAAAATGTAAAATATCTGAGGTCAATGTGTGAGTGTCAAACACTAAACCAATACCATTGACAAATGCAGTGGTGGTCGCTGCTTGTGGCCTTCAGCTCCCCCTGCAGTCGCCACTGAAGCCCGCGGTCCAGGTGTCGTCTGTGGTGGTCCCGATGTCCTCTCTGGTCCCGATGTCCTCTCTGGTCCCGATGTCATCTGTGGTCCTGATGTCGTCTGGGCAGATGGCTGCTGTTCCATGACAATATGTATATACCAATTATACACTAATAATAGCATATAATTATAATCATACACTAATAATTGTATATAATTAAAAACTAGTTTTTATATTAATATATAATTAGTCAGTTTGTAAGATGGCATTTGTACTCTGCTACCAGAGAGACCTGGGTTAATCCTACCTTCTCCATGTGGAATCCACAGACACACCTCCGCACGCTGCCAAATAAAGACTGGGCACCAGACTGCATTGGACATTTCTCAATCTAAAAAACAACAGTTGCAGATTGAAATGCATTTCATTCAGGTGTGTTATGTTTATGGTTAGAGATCTTATTTGAATATCACAACTGTATCAGCGTGTCAGAAATGTTACTGCATTTGTTGTAGTGATCAATAAATAGTCCCATACCTTTTGATACAGTCCGTGCCACTTTTTCTGCCTGGGTGCTGGTCGGTTTCCCTCAGGCCATGTCCCCGTGCTGGCGAAACGCCTAAGACGTGCCATCCAGACAGTGTCTGGCATCCCCTTGTGTGTCTTGGATGATGTAGCCTTTGGTGTCAGATATTAAAAGATATATATATATTACACACACACACACACACACACACATATATATATATATAGTATATTATATTATAATGAGTTATATTAGAATGAGTTATCTTTTATGTGCTCTGTGATGCTTTACTGTATCCAACACTGATTACAGATCAGCTGGCTGAAAGTTAAAGCTAGTACTACTAGCTGACTAAACAGCAGCAGCAGTGAATCCCAGTGAAAATGGCGTCAGTGGCGTCAAATGGCGTCATTCGAGTTATTTCGGCACAGTTTTTTTTTTTTTTCGTTTCATTTACATGTTCATTACAGTGAACACGTTCAGTGTTCATTACACCGGAGGTTTTTATATGTTCATTACAACTTGTACGTAACTAGTAATGAACTTATAAATACCTCCGGCTCAGTATCTGGTGTACAGTTACAGTAGACGTTACTACCGGCTGACGGCGCCGGCTTAAAGTTCATTCATTCACTAAATGAATGAAAAAGAATAAAAAAAACAGCGCAACACGACGGGTTTAAACACATACAACATATTAGGTTGTGTCATTATATCATATAGCACCGTTAAACCAATGTTAACAGCGAATACAGGTAAATTATTTCCGTCAGGTAACGGTGCAGGTAAAGCTAACGGAAAAATATCGCAATGACAACATGACACACGACGTAAAGTTATTTTCATACATCAACACACATCGTACAGCACCGTCATAAATGTGTAAAAAAACTCACCATATCGCAGAAAACACGGACTTTTTGTCACCGGGTAAAATAATTACTGACCGTCGCTGAATCGCTCTGAACGCCTCCGTGAGGTTACCAGGGGAACTGTCGACTTCAACATTGCTCGTTCCTGATTGGTCGAATGTTGAAAATGTTGAAATGCGGGGACGCTGATTGGCGGAGAATGTTGAAAAATGTTGAAAAATGTTGAAAATGCTGAGACGTGATTGGCCGTCGCGTTTCAACATTTTCAACATTTCCCCGGACGATCCTTCGGCAGCTGGCGTTCAGGTCGCAGTCTCCCCTTGAGGCGTGGGTTCAAATCCCACTTCTGACAGCTCTTTATCGTTGAGTCCCAGTTGCTTCAACATCCAATGTAAAACCTGAGCCGAATCAATCGTGTGAATCACTTCGCTGTGGAGACTGAAATAGAATATCCAGCTATCCGTCTATCCAACTGGCTATGGTCTGTCCAACTGGCTATCGTCTGTCCATGCTATCCAATGGCTATTCGTCTGACCATCTATCCAAATGGCTATCCGTCTGTCCATCTATCCAACTGGCTAGAGGTCTGTCCAACTGGCTATCCGTCTGTCCATCTATCCAACTGGCTATTCGTCTGACCATCTATCCAACTGGCTAGTGGTCTGTCCATCTATCCAACTGGCGATTAGTCTGTCCATCTGTCCATCATCAAACTGGTGGTCTACCATCTATCCAACTGGCTATCCGGTCTGTACATCCTATCCAAAACTGGCTATCCGTCTGTCCATCTATCCAACTGGTCTATCATCTGTCCATCTATCCAAACTGCTGCGTCTATCCATCTGTCAACTGGTCGTGGTCTGTCCATCTAACCAACTGGATTTCTGTCTGTCCATCTATCCAACTGTCATTCATCTATCTATCTGTCTGACCAACTGGCTATTCGTCTGTACGTCTATTACCAATGTGTACACTCACAAACACACCAGTCAGGATGGCCGAGCGGTCTAAGGCGCTGCGTTCAAGCTGGGGAACAAGCGGCCGGTAAGATGGGGAAGAAGGGAAGAAGGGGGAAGAGAAAAAGGAGGGGGAAAGGGAAAAAGAGAAAAAAGAAAGAGAAAAGACGAGTTCGTGATCAAACACTCTGTTTCATGCACCATTAGCCACAGAAACAGTAGTTAGAATGTTTGATACTTTGAAAGACTTCGCCTGGATTCGAACCGCGAGTGTGGTAAATGGTGCGTTCAAGGTAAACAGAAAATAGATCTGCCCTGCAGACACATTTCTTTTTTAAATAATCATGTAATAATATGAATTGTACTATAGTATCAGTAATATTATTTATATTTGTTATGAGTCAGAACTGACATATTTGAAATCGTCATGTCTGTTGATAATTATGTGATATTATTAACATTATAATGTGTTATTTTGTGTTTCCTCTTCCAATACCTGGAAATGGGATGCTCAATGCAGGTGGATATAATCACTTGGAGCTTTCCATTGCCAGCCTTCATTCTGCAACATCTCCACATGAAACCACCTCCTATATTTGCATCTACTCACAATAAGTCCTTGTCATTTATCTTTGTTTGTGGCCATCTAATGTTGCTTTTTTCAGGTTCTTTATGTGTGTGAATGAATTTGTAAATAAACATTTTAAAATTCAAAATTGTTGTTTAATGTAATAACTCAAAAAACACCCATTCTTCAAGTTTTACAATATTTAATTATAACAAAACAAAATGCAAACAGTTCTTAATGTTAATTAAACACTAAATAAAATACAAAAAAATTAAATAATATATATATAAATAAAAAAAAAAAATAAAAAATAAAATAAAATAAAGAAAATAAAAATAAATAAAAATAAAAAAAAAAAATAAAAAAAAAAACTATTGAAACTATTTACAATAATTTTAATGAAATTTCTCCTCATCTCCTCCAACCATTGATGCTTGGAGGCTCGAATTGAGGCAGTACACTTTCCCCGGAAGGACTTGGCCGTCTTGCTGTGCGGAACTGGCCCATTTCTGCAGGTGTTGCCTGCACAGTCTTCTGAATCTTAGGGGTGGGACCAGCTGCACGCAGGACTATGATAAAGAAACAGGTTGTCGCCTGTGTGACAACCTGTTGTGGGAAAACTGAGATGCTGTCTGAGGCTGCTGCTGGGCAGGGCTGGGCTGGGGGCGATACAAACAACACTGGGCACTTTAGGCAGGATGGGAAGTGGTGTCTGACTGTGCTTCGCCACCTGCGTTTTTAGCGATTATATGCTAATGCGTGATGGGACAGTCTGCAGGGAGGATCTGGACCCTGAAGCGCCGTGGACCACGGGATCACTGGAGTAAATCGGTTCCTTGCAGTCGCACTGAAGCCGCGGTCAGGTGTCGTTGTGGTGGTCCCGATGTCCTCTCTGGTCACGATTGTCCTCTCTGGTCTCTGATGTCGTGGGCAGATGGCTGCTGTTCCTGACAATATGTATATACCAATTATACACTAATATAGCATTAATATAATCATACAATAATTGTATATAATTAAAAACTAGTTTATATTAATAATAATTAGTCAGTTTGTAAGATGGCATTTGTACTCTGCTACAGAGAGACCTGGGTTAATCCTACCTTCTCCATGTGGAATCCACAGACACACTCGCACGCTGCCAAATAAAGACTGGCACCAGACTGCATTGGACATTTCTCAATCTAAAAACAACAGTTGCGATGAAATGCATTTCATTCAGGTGTGTTATGTTATGGTTAGAGATCTATTTGAATATCACAAACTGATCAGCGTGTCAGAAGTTATGATTTGTTGTAGTGATCAAAAATAGTCCCATACCTTTTGATACAGTCCGTGCCACTTTCTGCCTGGGTGCGGCGTTTCCCTCAGGCCATGTCCCCGTGCTGGCGAAACGCCAAGACTGCATCCCAGACAGTGTCGGCATCCCTTGTGTGTCTTGGATGATGAGCCTTTGGGTCAGATATAAAGATATAGATATTACACACACACACACACACAACACACATATATATATATATAGTATATATATTATAATGAGTTATATTAGAATGAGTTCTTTATGGCTTGTGATGCTTACTGATCCAACACTGATACAGATCAGCTGGCGAAAGTTAAAGCTGTACTACTAGCTGACTCCAGCGCAGCAGTGAATCCCAGTGAAAATGGCGTCAGTGGCGAAATTCGAGTTATTTCGTCACAGTTTTTTTTTTTTCGTTTCATTACAGGTCATTACAGTGAACACGTTCAGTGTCATTACACCGGAGGTTTATATGTTCATTAAATGTACGTAACTAGTAATGAACTATAAATACCCCGGCTCAGATCTGGTGTACATTACAGTAGACTTACTACGGGACGGCGCCGGCTTAAGTTATTTCATTCAACTAAATGAATGAAAAAAATAAAAAAAAAGCGCCACACGACGGGTTTAACACAAAACTATTAGGTTGTGTCATTATATATAGCACCGTTAAACCAATGTAACAGCGAATAAGGTAAATTATTCCGTCAGGTAACGGGCAGGTAAAGCTAACGGAAAAATATCGCAATGACAACATGACACACGACGTTAAAGTTATTTTCATACATCAACACACATCGTACAGCACCGTCTAAATGTGTAAAAACTCACCATATCGAGAAAACAGGACTTTTGTCACGGGTAAAATAATTTGACCGTCGCTGAATCGCTCTGAACGCCGGTGAGGTTACAGGGGAATGTCGACTTCAACATGCTCGTTCCTGTTGGCGAATGTTTGAAAAATGTTGAAAATGCTGAGACGTGATTGGCCGTCGCGTTTCACATTTCAACATTCCCCGGACGAGCCGTCGGCAGCTGGCGTCGGTCGCGTTCCTGAGGCCTGGGTTCGAATCCATTTGACAGCTTTTATCGTCGGTTAGGCCTTGAGTCCCAGTGCTTAACATCCAATGTAAATCCTGAGCGCATCAATCGTGTGATACTTCCTTGGGAGGGACTGAAATAGAATATCCGTATTGTCATCCAACTGGTAGTGGTCTGTCCAACGCTATCCGTGTCCATTATCCACTGGCTAGTGGTCTGCCATCTTCCAATGGCTATCCAGCATTGTCTGTCATCTATCAAGGCACTGCATTCAGTAGCATCCCCCTTGGGCTGGGTCGAATCCCACTTGTGAAGCTCTTATCGTCAGGTTTGCCTTGAGTCCGTGCTTAAATCAATGTAAATCCTGAGTCGAATCAAGCGTGTGAATCATTCGTTGTTGGAGACAGAAATAGAAAATCAACGGCTACCAAATCGTCGTCCATCTACCAAATGGCTAGGTCTGACCATCTATCCAACTGGCTATCAGCTATCATCTGTCCATCTATCCAAATTGCGATCCGTCTTCTGACCATCTATCAAATGGCTTTGTCTGTCCATCTATCCAACTGGCTATCGTGTCATGTCCACCTATCCAACTGGCTATCCGTCTGTCCATCTAACCAACTGGATTTCGTCTGTCCATCTATCCAACTGTCTATTATCATCTATCTATCTGACCAACTGGCTATTGTCTGTACGTCTATCTACCAATCAACACACACAAACACCACACCAGTCAGGATGGCCGAGCGGTCTAAGGCGCTGCGTTTCAGGTCGCAGTCTCCCCTTGAGGCGTGGGTTCGAATCCCACTTCTGACAGCTCTTTATCGTCAGGTTTGGCCTTGAGTCCCAGTTGCTTCAACATCCAATGTAAAACCTGAGCCGAATCAATCGTGTGAATCACTTTGCTGTGGAGACTGAAATAGAATATCCAACTGGCTACCATCTATCCAACTGGCTATTGTCCATCTATCCAATTCTGTCCATCTATCCAACTGGCGATTCGTCTGTCCATCTATCCAAATGGCTTCCATCTGCCAATGTCTACATCTATCTATCTATCTAACCAACTGGCTATTCGTCTGTACATCTATCTACCACTCACACACATAAACACACACCAGTCAGGATGGCCGAGCGGTCTAAGGCGCTGCGTTCAGGTCGCAGTCTCCCCATTGAAGTGGGTTCGAATCCCACTTCTGACAGGCACTTTATCGTCAGGTTTGGCCTTGAGTCCCAGTTGCTTCAACATCCAATGTAAAACCTGAGCCGAATCACTTCGCTGTGGAGACTGAAATAGAATATCCAATCCTGCTATCCGTCTGTATCCCAATGGCGTTCGTCTGTCCCTCTATCTGGCTATTCGTCTGTCCATCTATCCATCTATCCAACTGGCATCTGTTGTCTGATTTCTGTTCATCTATCCAACTGTCTATTCATCTATCTATCTGTCTGACCAACTGGCTATTCGTCTGTACGTCTATATACCAACTACACACACAAACACCACCAGTCAGGATGGCCGAGCGTCTAAGGCGCTGCATTCAGGTCGCAGTCTCCCCTTGAGGCGTGGGTTCGAATCCCACTTCTGACAGCTCTTTATCGTCAGGTTTGGCCTTGAGTCCCAGTTGCTTCACATCCAATGTAAACCTGAGCCCAATCATCGTGTGAATCACTTCGCTGTGGAGACTGAAATAGAATATCCAATGGCTTGCTGTATCTATCCAACTTGCTATCCGTCTGTCCATCTATCCAACTGGCTATTCCGTCTTCTGTAACCACCTGCTGTCCAATCCACTATTCTCTGGCCAACGTCTATCCATCTATCTATCTTAACCAACTGGCTATTCTATTGTACATCTATCTACCACTCCACATACACAAACACCACCAGTCCGGATGGCGAGCGGTCTAGGCGCTGCGTTAATCGCAGTCTCCCCTTGAGGCGTGGGTTCAAATCCCACTTCTGACAGCTTTATCGTCAGGTTGGCCTTGAGTCCCAGTTGCTTCAAATCCAATGTAAA